>JAKOOJ010000040.1:3295000-3895000 GCA_022577455.1 Arizona elegans | reverse complement strand
GGATTTCTCCTCTCAGCATTACCAACTTGTGGAAGTTGAACCTCATCACATCTGGAGGACATCAGGTGAGGAAGACAGCTTAAGTCTTCATTGGTAATAGCTGAATTGGGGAAAGACCTAGATGTTTGACATCTGCAAATTTGTGTAAAAATAAATATTACTATTTCTAAGGTTTTCTGCCAGTGCTGAACCTCTCTTGAAATTAATTGTGATGCTGGTTTAAACATAGGTTTTCCTGTGTGAAATCACTTAACTGCTTTTTTTTTTTTTCCATTGCAAATTGTCTCAATGTTTCTCTGGGCAATTACCGCATGTCCATTGCATTTAGTATATTGACACAGTTCTAATTTACCAAGATTCTTCTAAAGAATGTATGCAGATTGTGCTGTGCAGTTATCTAAAGAAATGGCAAGAACTTCAGCCAAGCCCGCTGGGAGAATTCTGCATAGTAACAGTCAATCCCCTATTTCTAAAAATTCCCTGTTTTCACAGTGAACACTCCCTGGGGTTTTTGCAGTAGAGAGACTACTGTCTGTTGCTTGTGAACTAGGCTGCTGCTGCTGCTACTGTCTCTACAGTATCTCTCTTCGTTCACATTCCTTTCTTTGAAATCCTAATCCTTTTATTATACAGATTTATACAGACATGTACAGAAAAAGAGGTATTCCTACGCAGTGATTTCAAAATGAGCACAGGAGCATTTACACAATCTGGATTCATGCAATTCGCTAAGGCAGAGGTAACTGGAGGATGTAACGATAGCATTTGAGGGAAAGGTGGGTAGCAAGGAAGTGGGTGATAATGCAAAGAGGACAGAATTTTGTTATCCGTGGAAGGACAGCCACATTTTTCTCCTTTTAAGAAATGGTTCTCTCCATCTGCATCCCATTCCCCACCCACCCACCCCCAAAGAACTTCATAAAGCTGATTTTTAGGGCTTGCCGGAGATTTCAAGTAGTGGGAAGCTATGCTATTATTTTTTGTCCATTATTTATAATCCAAAGGTGGATTGCGAAGCACGTTTGCCTTAGAGTCTCAGGTTGTCTTAAATAGCAATGTGAGAACCTAGCTTTTGTGTGCACAGGTTCATTGGAGCACAAACTGGAAAGCCAGATCTTGAGTAATATCCTCAAGCAGACAAGCCTGTGTAATTCATTAGAAGCATTATCCCTTTAATTTATTTCTTAAATAAAACCAGACAATTTAAAACAAAGGCATAAAATGAATAGACATGTCCACATATAGCATCTATATTTTAATGGCAGCTTTTATATGCTTCCTGGTATATGAAAACAGTTTTATGTATTATTTTATTCTGCATAGAAATTATCTCCATGTTACAGGTTTCAACTCAGATTTAAGAATAGTTAGAATAAAAGTCAAGTGTTCTAAATTACTAATGAGTAACTTAAATCTTTGTTTTAATCAGTCTCTCATAAACTCAAATTCATAAGAGAAAGAGTGATTACTTTCCCCTTCTTTTACTGCAAATATTGATCTCAAGTGAATGCGGTTTAAAATAAATAAATAAAAATCAATGATAGAGATTTATGAACAAAATTAATCAGTTCAGATTAAATGTACTACCATAAAAAGTTATAGATATTCAAACAGATATATAGGGAACACACAAAAAACACTTCACATATGTTTCCACAAGGAAATTCTCAAAGGCTAAAGAAATAAAACCCAGAAGTAAGTATCAGAAAAAACAATGAAAGTATAGTAAGGGCAAAATGAATTTCTGAAGGATAAGTTTGACTAATATTATATTAGTGACAGAGAAATTATTTTCTCTGATTGGACCATCTTGATTTACATAACTGGACACAAATGATTATATTTTGAAAGTGCAAAATGGGTCTTTTTATCAAACAGCCACAATTCTGGAAGGAATTGGGACATGTTTTTTTTTTTTTTAAATAGGATGCTTACCTTTTCTTTTGCCCTTTATATCACTTGAGTGAACTTTTTCCTATTGTCTTACATTTCTTCAATATCACTGTTGCACAGTGATACAAACAATACCTCCCAAAAATGTTGTTCTCTCATCTGGTAATCTTACACTTCTGCACATTACACAAAGCATAATATGGTTTATTTGGTTTCGGGCTTAGCACATTGCATGCCCATTGACATTGCAGCTTGCATGCTAAAGCTCAGGCTGCTTAGAAATCACAAGATGGGTGATTCAATAAACTGTGCTCCAGCAAACCTGGCCATATTTACAAACTTGTCTTTGCTTTGGAATTGGTGTCTGTGGTCAATTTGAAATTGGTTGAAATTTTCTGCTGTGGTCAAGCAACAAAAGTGAGATAATGCATCATGCTGAGCCTTGATTAGCTAAGTCATTATTTGTTAAGCCAGTCACATTGGCTTCAGTCCAGGGGTGAAATGCTCCCGGTTCAGACCGGATTGCCCGATCCAGTAGCGATGGCGGCGGGTGGTTCAGAGAACCGGTAGCAAAAATCCCTGCGCGCCCCCCCCGCCCCCCCACCATGCCCAGCTGAGCCGCAGGATCATCAGAGGCTTTTTTTTTACTTTTAAAAGCATTTTTTTCTACAACCTCTTCCAACGAAAAAATACTTTTAAAAGTAAAAAAAAAAGCCTCTGATGATCGCACGGCTCAGCTGGGATAGTCAGAGACTTCAAAGCATTTTTTTCTACAACACTTGGCTGAAGAGGTGGTAAAAAAAATGCTTTGAAAAGTCTCTGACGATCCCAGTGAGTTGCCTGATCGGCAGAGGCTTTTCAAAGCATTAGAAAAAATGCTTTGAAAAGTTAAAAAAAAAAGTTGGCCACGCCCACCCAGTCATATTACCCCCACCACCCCCACCAAGCCATGCCCACAGAACCGGTAGTAACAAATTTTACATTTCACCCCTGCTTGAGTCATATAATTCAATGGTATACCATTCAGTTGCTCTGGTGATTGTCTTATTCTTCATTTGGTCTTTATTCTTCTCTTTACTGCTGGCAGTGTTCTTTTGAAACAAGTCTTTAACCTGCCTTGTTACATCGCTTAATAAGATAAAAGATAAAATATCCTTGGATTTAGCATTTCCACTTGTTCAATTCATGAACACATCTATATATAAACAGATACATTTACTAGATATGGAAGGAGCTTGTCAGTGCTTTGTGAGATGATTTTCAGCTTCTGAGTCCCCTGCGACCTCCTGCAGCTTTATCATCTAAAGCTGTGATGGCGAACCTATGGCACACATGCCAGAAGTGGCACACAGTGCCCTCTCTGATGGCCCGCAAGCCATTGCCCCAGTTCAGCTCCGCTGCGCATGCGCACACGCCTCCCACCAGCCAGCTGGTCTTCGGGTCTCTGCTGTGCATGCGGGGGGCATGCACATGTGTGGGAGCGGGCCACATGTGCAGGGGCTGTGCGCACATTGCATTTGGGGGGATCAGGCAAGCATGCGTGCACTTTGGGCACTCGGTCCAGAAAAGGTTAGCCATCACTGATCTAAGGGCTAATCTGTCTTTTCTTCTCACTTTTAGGATTCAGAGCAGATGGAATTCATTCAAGGCTGGAAAGACTGCATTTGTTTGTACTGCTGAACTGAACACGTCCCTTTTCCAATCATAGTTTTTGGCACATAAAGAAAGAGAAAACATTTTAGAAGATAGCAGAAAAAGTCAAGAAGATGCCCAGTGAAAGAGTTCAGAGTAACTATGGGCCAGAAGCCCAAATTTCTGGGGAGAGGAAGAACAAGGGGCAGAACTCTCCTTGCAACTCCTTACATAGAGCTGTGGCTACGGCTGTGACCTTCGAGGGAGAAGCCAGCACCGAAAAAAGGAAAAAGAGGAGGAAAGAGTCCAGGCCAGAATCAATCATCGTTTATCGGTCAGGGACGGAAAACAAGGTGGAAGAAGAACAGGCAGAGGAGGATGGGGGTGAGAAAACTTCTGAGGAAGGCTCCAAATTTTTGGGACACACTCTAGGAGATGGTAAATTCCTTGGAATAAGTGGTTTAACGTTTGTTGTTCATATTTTATTTGTTCCAATAGATGTGTTAGGGAAAGAAATGACATCTTTTTGCTCAGTTTTCAGGTGCTAACAATACAGTCTACAGCTAGTAGTAGTACAGTCTACATATATTGTATTAAACCATGGTTATTTTGCAGTCAATGCTTGAACAAGCTGCAGTCCCTGAATTTATACATTGCTAAGCCATCATCCATGGTTTGCAAACCACTACAGCTGTATTCACACATCATGCTTAGCCCAAAGAAGTTACAGACTTTTGTACAAAGTCATCCATAGATCTTTGATTCCCAGAGCTTTCTGTTTTGAAAAAAAAAATGGAGAAGAGCATGACACACATTGTTTTGCTTCTATATTTTCCATTCAGAAGCTATTGAAAACTACTCACTTCCATTTCTGCATTTTTTTGTTCTCTGTCTACTTCAAAAGGTAGATGACAAGTAATCAACTCCATAGGAAGGTTAAAACTGTTATTATTGAGATTGGCTAGAATAACAGAATCTTGCAAGTCTGATTATATTGTGTTTATAGTTCAGTGATTTGGGAAAACGTCTGTTAAGATGCTTCCAAATATTATATATCCATTGTGCACTTAAAATATTTTTCATTCCTCATTGCCCTAGTAATGGATCTTACATATCTATATCAAAGTCAACTTCATAACTCTCCATACTGTCTGAAATGGATTGTTGTTGTTGTTAGACGCGAAGTCGTGTCCAACCCAACCCCATGGACAATGTTCCTCCAGGCCTTCCTTCCCTCTAGCATCCCCCAGAGTCCAATTAAGCTCACACCGACTGCTTCAGTGGCTCCATCCAGCCACTTCATTCTCTGTCGTCCCATTCTTCTTTTGCCCTCAATCATTCCCAGCATCAGGCTCTTCTCCAGGGAGTCCTTCCTTCTCATTAGGTGGCCAAAGTATTTATTTATTTATTATTTATTTATTTGTTTGTTTGTTTGTTTGTTTGTTTGTTTGTTTGTTTATTTATTTATTTATTTATTTATTGGTTCGATTTATATGCCGCCCTTCTCCGGAGACTCAGGGTGGCTTACAATGCGTTAATTTGAGTTTCATCTTCAGGATCTGGCCTTCTAAAGAACAGTTGGGGTTGATCTCCTCTAGGACTGACTGGTTTGATTGCCTTGCAGTCCAAGGGACTTGCAGGAGTCTTCTCCAGCACCATAGTTCAATTCTTTGGTGCTCAGCCTTCCTTATGGTCCAACTTTCGCAGCCATACATTGCAACTGGGAAGACCATAGCCTTGACTATACACACTTTTGTTGGCTGGGGGATGTCTCTGTTTTTTAGTATGCTGTCTAGAGTCTGAAAAGGATACACAGGTAAATATTAGGGTCTACTTGGAGCAACAAGAGGGAAACCTTAGCCAAGAACTTTGCAATTCAATTTTTTAAGACTCTCTTTATTTTCAGCCTTAGAATGAGAAGCACAATACTTCGACAAACAGGTTGAACTACCAAACCATGTTACAATGTGTTCTGGCTTTTTTGTGTCATTCAGTTACGTTCTGTACTGTATTTGATCAGATTTTTTTCAATGTAGTTTTGTATGTTTGTCAGTGCCTTAGATTAAAAGTTCATTCTATATCTGAAGCTTATGTTAATTTTCTTACACAGTCTCCTAATTAAAATGTGGAAAGTTCTTTCTATTTTTAAAGGACATATGAAAAAATAACTATTGAGGGACTAAATTAAGATAGATATATTATTTTAAACAAAATATTTTCCTGCTTATGAGTTGTCTTTCCTCAATATTTGGATTGATTTTTCCTTCTCTTCCTTCCAATTTGTTCATTTCTTTTACCGTTTCTTAAGCCAACTTTCCCTAGCCTGGCGATCTCCAATTTTGATGGACAACAGCTCTATGCTACATAATTTCATAACTATCATAACAAGCTAGTATAGTAATATTACAGGTTAGTTTAGTGGCTTGATACATGTCCCTGGATAAGCTTTCCAGGTATGAATGTGATTGCAATTATTGAAGTAAGTCCCAATTTAGCCCATGCCAAGGAAGGATTGTTTAAATCCATTCCCAGAGTGGCTTACTTCACAAGGATTACTGATGCATTTTTTTTTTAATTTGATTTATATGCCGCCATTCTCCGGAGACTCAGGGCGGCTTACAATGCATTAAGCATTGACAGACAGGTTCACATATCATGTTAAACCCCCCAAAAAACCCCAACCCCAACCCCAACCCCAACAAAAAATAACCCAGAGAATGCCAGGTTAGAGAAATCTGCCAAAAATGCAGCAGAATTTCTATCAAAACAGTGAATCTCGGCTTTCCTTTTGTCTTGTATTGATTTAGCTCTTCTGTGTTCCCAGGTTCATGGGCTATGCCTTTAGATAGCAGGTATGTTACTTTAACTGGAACCATCACAAGAGGAAAGAAGAAAGGACAGATGGTAGACATCCATGTTACACTCACCGACAAAGAGCTGCAAGAACTGGCTCGGTCAAAGGAGCTTCCAAAAACAGAAATGCCTGAAAGGAAGAAGGCTTGTGAAGTTGGGATGGATAAAGGACCCCACATTCTTCTCTGGAGCCTTGCCTGCCTCCCTATTATCTTCATTATGTCCTTTATTGTTTCTTTTTACTATGGGACCATTACTTGGTACAATGTCTTCTTGGTGTACAATGAAGAGAGGACCTTTTGGCACAAGATCACCTTCTGCCCATTTCTAATTATCTTCTATCCTATCTTCATCATGGCAGTTTCTTTTTCTCTGGGCATTTATACAGCAATAACTCAAGTCTCCTGGGCCTTTGGAGATTGGTGGCATGCGGTGAGGGATATGGAGAAAGGATTTTGTGGCTGGCTCTGTAGCAAGGTGGGCCTGGAAGATTGCTCTCCATATAGCATTGTTGAGTTGCTAGATTCAGATAATGTCTCAGGGAGTCTGTCAGCCAAAGGTTCGACACAGGGTGAAGAGGTTTCGGCTGTCTGAGTCTTTGCATTAGGAGATTATGAATATACATAAACTGATTGTTTGAAGCATGGACAAAAACTCTGATGCCAACTTGAGTGTTCAGAAATAAGACCACACATTGATAATTTCTGCATAGTATGTCAACATGAAATATGTTTCCATTTCTGTGGAAAATGTTCTTTTTTGTAGAAAGCAGGCATGACCTGTAGAAAGATTTTAGCCCCGCTAAAACGTCTTGCTAATATTGAACATGATGTGCTTTGATACAGCCATAGGCTGCAAGGAAGAGATACATGTTTGATGCCTAGAAAATCTCTCTGCACATCTAAAAATTAAGAGCAATTTTTAGCAAGGCTGGGTTGAAGCCGTTTCTCTGGTCAGCTTGTTTCCTGGATTTTTACGAGATCACATATTTAATTCTAGGCTCCTGCCTAGAATGAAACGATTCCACCCATTTTCTACTTGTCTGTATGAACCAAGGGATCATGAAATATCAGTACACTAGAGAAAATTGTCCTATTACTTGTTAGGATGAATATGGTTAATTAGCTTATGAGTTTAGCTAGTCGGATCAATTTCAGTTGGAGAGTATTAAGCAAGATAATAGAGCTGGGCTGCAGACATTTGGCTAACCATAGTAGTAAAAGGTTACAGAAAAACATATTTCTTTGCTGCCATCTAGTGTTTTTCTGATTTTTTTGCAGCCCAGAAGTTATTGTGATTGCTTCTGTGTGAGAAGAGTAGTAGAAAGAGAAAACAGAGTCCAAAGTTTGCTGATTTTTCACAAATCTTTCACTGTGGACATTCTTGTCCATTTTTCAAACAATGGCTGACAAATGCTGATAGTTGAAATGCATTGAACTGATGAGAGTGATTCCTGTTAGGTGCAAGAATCCACAGCTTGACTTAGCAATTAGAACCACAAATATGATTTTCATGAAAGAAGCCATGAGCCTAACATATACAAAGATATGTGGAATCTGCTTCCCATTTTATCCAGCCTCTTCCAATTTCAATTGCCAACTGAATTTTAAGGCAATATATTGTTGGTTATGGGGTATCAGCAGTCACATCTGATTTAATATGAGCAGAAAGCCAAGGTGAATTTAAATTAATTAATGAAAGCAATAATTAAATCAAGTAAAGTATCTAGAAGAAATCAATGCAGTGTACTTGGAATGACACAATGTCCAAAACTGGAATCTCTAACATATGACGTCTTCAATGTAGACTTCCGGTGCTCATCAAGTTTTCTGCTCATAGGAAATCATTCTAATGCTCGCCAAATATTTTGCCCACATGATTTTCTTAAAAAAATAAATTACTTAAGAAGAAGCTGGCTATGCAATAAAGCAGTGTTGTCAAATTCAAGGCCCGGGGGTCAGATCAAGCCCATTGGGTGCTTAGATCTGGCCCGTGGGGCTGCCCTGGAAACAGTGAAGGACTGGCCCGCAGTGCCTCTGCCAGTGAAAACAGAATTCGGGAAGGCTGGCAAAGGGTTGCAGGAGGCCATTGCAGATGAAAATGGAGCTTGGAAGCCCATTTTCACTGGCAGGGTGCTCAGGCCACCACAGGCGCCGACAGGAGTGACAATGTTCTGGCCATGCCGCCCCACCCCACCCCCCGAGGGCAAACACAACCCTGATGCAGCCCTCAATGAAATCGAGCTTGACACCCCTGCAATAAAGTATTAGCGTGCTACGTTGACTTTTTCTAAATAAGAGGCCCATATGCTTACTTACTGAAAACAATGGGCAGCTTACTTCCACTGCTTACTGTGAAAGTTCCACCTATCTACGCAAAACAAGCAAATAAAACAAAAATATTAGGGAGCCACCTGAAAGGGCAGAGATACAAAAAGTAGTACCTGGGATTTTGGTAATTCCATGTTTTGTAACTGATTTTATCCCCAATGGCGTTTGTGTATGGACAAGGCATTTTGCCAGCCAACATTTTGCGAGAGAGCCTACCTCTTCAAAACCTATATATATCTACCAGACTTTGCCACCTCAAATTAGCAGTCATGGGATAAATCATGAATACATGCCTTGTTGACCCCTCAATTACTATAAGCTGTAGAACTGATGTCAGAAATTACACAACCTATCCAATCGAGCCATTTCTGTGGGGCAAATACCATAGAATGTGGAGCTACCTATGATGCAGAATTTACCTGTATTACACATTTTCTTCTAGTATATGCATTAATAGCCATCTTACTTCAGAACAGATCTGTTGTCTTCTGTGAAGTAAAGAAAACTGTGCCCAATTGGTGGTGCTATTGTATTAGTCTATTTTATGTCTGTCTAAACCGTACAGTTTTTTTCTCATAACAAATCTTTGGTTGCCTACTATTACAAGTGTTTGCAAATAATGAGCCTTGATGGTACAGTGGTCTACACACCCTGTTATTAACACAGCTGCCTGCAATTTACTGCTGGTTCAAATCTCTCCAAGGCTCAAGATTGACTCAGCCTTCCATCCTTTCTAAGGTAGGTGAAATGAGGACCCAGATTGTGGGGGCAATAAGCTGACTTTATATAAATATACAAAAGTATGAAGGCTATTGCTTAATGCATTGTAAGCCGCCCTGAGTCTCCAGAGAAGGGTGGCATATAAATCAAATTAAAAAAAAATGACTGTCTATTAAAAGCCATGCTATAATTGAAAAAACACAATGTTCTTTCCTTCCTATGCTCACACTTCGAGTGTATACTGATGTAACATGGAGAAAATTTTTTTTAAAATCTTTTTGCTACACTCTATCCAGACAAATTATTTTTTCAGGAACAATTTTTAGCAAGTTGTCAATACAACAACAAACTTTATCTCTTCGTAGCACTGACTAGATAATGCCTGTGATATTACCACTCCATTCTTTCCACAATTGAAATAGTTTGGCATTTTAAAAAAATAAATGCTTAAAAGACAATGGTAATGAATAAACTTTTGAAAATAAACGTGATGTGCTAATAATTTTTTTACAGCAAAAAATATCTTGCTGCAAACATGGATGGAGCCATATTGTTGTATTAGATCCATTGATATTCATTACCATCATTTACATCAGATTTCCCTAGTTATATCTTTCAGTTAAGTTGGCTGAACTACTTTTGCTATGACAGCTATTTTAAATGTTAATCTGTACTGTATCACCCATTTGTTATTTTGCTGGAATGTCCCAAGAGGCTTAATAGCTGAATATTTGTAGTGGGTGATTTAATGATGCATTTCATAATTTTGCTTTGGGGAAGCAGGTCTCCTTGTTCTTGAACAATGCCCCCAAAGTGTACCATCCCCTCATTTCACTTATATTAAACTGCTTTAGATGGATTTATGCTGTCTTTCTGTAACTTCTTTCTGCTACATTTTTCTTCAGATTTACTTCTGAAGATTTACTTTACTTCCCCCCCCTTCTTTAAATAGTCTGCTACTAAAAAAAAAAGGTCTTTCAAAACTTTGGATTTAATTCCACTTTCATTCATTTTCAAGGGCTTCAGTGATATTAAAATAGGTTAAGTTACATCAGGATGAACAGGAAGAAATGATACTTCTTGTGACTCCTTCAGAACTAGAAGAATCCGTGATTTTTTTTTAATATGAACAATGTCATTTGTTAAAGTAAAAATGGAGTTTAACTAGCCAACTTTTATCTTTCTCATTCTTCTCAGTTTGGAAGTGTATTCGGGAGAGGGGGAGACCCTCTCTTCACCTTTTAAAAAGAATTACCGGTAATTCTTGGGAAAAGAAATTTTAAAATAAATCTAAGGGAGATGAGCAGTTAAGAAATATGAAATATAAATAAAATAAAATTTCAGGAAGGATAATTCCCAATTCATTTCCAGAGAACTGTGTAACTCCCAAGAAATTTAATTACCGGTAATTAATTAAACCATGTTTAATTAATTAAACCATATGTTTAATTAGCTTGCACGGGATTTTTTGGGCTCTCTGATTTGCAATAAATTTTGAACTTGAGGCAACACAGGCTTCTTTAGGGACAATTTTTGACCACAAGTGAAATTATGATGTGGCACATAAAGTAAAATAAATATATAATTGGAAACTGTTGGTTTTAAAATAATTTAACCTGCGAGACAAAGATAGGGTACATGGATGTTTGGTAAATACAGTTCCTTCTGAATTAAAATATGCTTTACTCTGTAGGTTGAGTAAACCATCTGTATTCAAATTCTTTTTAGGCCATTGGCAAAGAAAAATAATAATTACCTAATCTGTGAGATTTATTTTGGGATTGAATTGGAACTTTCTACATAGAAAACAAATGTTCTACCACTAAGCTACAGCTCTTACCCATAACAATCCCCTACAAATATCATGGAATTTTACTCAGCTGTATGCTATTTTTCCTGATTCTTATGTGTGGCCAGCCTTTTCTCAAAAAATATTTACAAATCTCAGAACGTAATTACTTCCTGGAGAGTTCCTTGCTATGAATTATTTCAATAAAATGTTTCTACCACATCAAAACCTGTCCACATCTTCATCTGCTTATGTTATTTCCACCGGGAACAAACTTCAATTAATGTCAATGAATACATTGCTTCAACATGAAGGAAGTGGGTTATTTAACATCACACAGAATCCATTCATACAGATTCAGGCCACAGCTGCAGTTCTTGAAATGAGGCACTTTTTCTTTGGATATAGCAAGAAGCTTATTGTTTTTCATTTTGAAGTTTAGTGTGTGTGCTCTTGCTTCAGACCTGGGTGTGGCAAAATCAGGCCTTGTTTAAATGGAGATCACACTTGTCAGTGGAAATGAGCAAGATTCCTTCAAAATCCACGATTCCTTTCATCTTGGCAGCATTTCTAAACATTATATAAATTTAGAAATGGTACAATCTAAAAATGCTGTTTAATATCATGTATTCTTCCTGGCAAGTATATATGATACAGTACTAATAAAGGAGAATATTTGTAGCTCAGGGTTGACATGAGGGTTCCTTGGTGTTCTCTTGCTTGCTTGCTTTCTTGCAGATGTTTCATTACCCAAACTAGGTAACACTAGCACTGATGATACCTAGCTTGAGTAATGAAACATCTGCAAGGAAAGAAGCAAGTTCAGAGAGCACCAAGGACCCCTATACAGTACTAAGTCAGAATGAAGTTTGTTCACCTTTTGCTCCACGTCTTATATTTAACTTTATAAGTAATCCTCACTTCTGGAAGAAATATCCATTTGGTTCAGTTCCAAGTGGGGAGAAAGACACTGGAAACATGGAGGCTGATTGGAAAGATGGTTTATTGATGGACAGGACCACATGGGTTTGAGGTCCTGGGCAGCTGAACACATGGAGGAGGGAGGGAGGGAGAGGGGGGGGGGATTTATACATTATTTTAGGCCTTGCCCTTGAGCTTCCTGTTCCTGTGCAAGAAATGTATTTATTGGCTGTAGTCAGACTCCCACATGGAGTCATGTTTGTCTGAATCAAGTTTGGTTGAACCTTGGGCTGATGTAATGTCCCCAGGTGATTTTGCAATGCAGTGAGCCCTGCTGCTAGATAATCCTATTATGTCCTTGAGGGTCATGCATGTCTTAATCCCATCACCCTGGAGCTGAAGGTCTAATTGCCTTGTAGATAGGCTGGCCCAGTCCTGCTGGGGCTATTAACAAAGGTGGGGGCTGCTTTCCAAGAGCATGCTTCTCCTTTAGGGAAATATAATATTCTGCCTTTTTAATATTTCTCAAAATATTTCATTCTTCTAGGAGGGATGGATGCTAACTTTCTACATCACCTTAACAATCACAATTGGGACCAGAATTCTTGTAGCTAAGCAAGGTGCTTGCTAAGTGACTTGCACCTGAGTTTATAACCTTTCTTGCCATGACTGTTAAGGAAATTGCTGCAATTGTTAAATGAATCAGGCAGTCATTAAGTGAATCCAACTTCCCTTATAGACTTTGTTTGTGGGAAGCCGGCAGAGAAGGTTGTGCATGGCAATCATGGGACACTTCAACTAAATATATGCTGGTTGCCAAGTGCCTGAAGTTTGATCACATGACCATGGGGATGTTACAATGGTGGTAAAGGCGACAACAGGTTGTAAGTCACTAATTTCAGTGCAGTTGTAATTTTGAATGGTTGCTAAGCGAATAGTTGTAAGTCGAGAATTTCCTGTACACTGGCCCAGTTGCATCTCAGAACCGCAAGGAATTGTACCTACCCAACCTTCACTGGGCCAGAAAAAAAAGTCCATTAAGAAAGTCCATTAAGGAATCGAAGGCTGCAGCTTAGATCAACCACATCCCAAAAAATTAAGCAACTCCATTAAGAAATCTAAGACTATAGCCTAGATTAAGACGTTGCAACAAACAACAAAAACAACAATCTAGAATGGTGCAATGGGTATGTTGGCCTGTAGGTCCATCTTCAGTTCTTTAATTGGACTGTCTCCAAATGGTCACTGCAGGTCGCACCTTCTGAAAGCTACTTTTAGGGGAGACCTAGTTAGCTGTTAGAGGGGAGACACCTAGTCTCTAGAGTTGTATGCTAAATTAAGAAATTGCACACTTGCACCCTCTCATCCAAAAGCCAGAAGGAAATGATTAAGCATTTCTGGACTGCTGTCAAAAAAACAAACAAAACTCTTCCTGGATGTGTTCATGAAACTTCCCAAGATTTGAGCTTCATCTGAAAAAAGATTTTTCAGTAATATTTGCAAGAAACTAGCAATGCCAAAATAAGAGCACGTGAACAGTGGCGTTATCACAAACACTGCCAAGACTAAGTGCATGAGATGACAGACTTTGTCATTTGCTCCCTTGTTCTTACCAGCACCTGAGGTGTTCATGGAGATGTTGCCTTTCATCCAAATGAAATTAATTGGACATTAATATCTACATTGCATGTAAATTCACCAGTTTCCATGATTTGCATGAGGACTATTACATATTCAATGGGTGTCTGTTAGCAAGGCTTCCAATCTTGTGATAAACAAGCACAAGAGCCGTCCAAGGAACAGCACCAATAACTACCTATCTGAAACACCAGTACAATATTATGCAAATAAGGATCGTTGGAGCTAAAATGTCCTTGAAAGATTTCATGTAACAAACATTGATTGGGGTTAATACATAGATTCTTACTATCAATAGGGCTTCTGATAAAAAACCTAACAGTTTTTGGCGTTTATTAAATTGATACGGTTATTTAACTATATGTCCAGATAGCATCAGTCCAGAGTTGGCTTTATTTTGAGAGATCCACCATTGCTGTTCCAAAGGTGTTTTTTTTTCCCCAAAAAGTAACTGGACTTTCTTGGTGTTTTCTTTGAAAACGTTTCGCTTCTTCAGTTCTAACGGAAGCTAAAGGTTTTCAAAGAAAAAAAAAAACCCAAGAAAGTCCAGCTACTTTTTGGAAAAATCAGCCTTTGGGACAATCGTGACCTGGATTGATGGACAATCTCCACAGACATCATTGCTGCTTTTCGTTCTGCGGACTCCGGCTACTTCCTTTCCTAGCCGCGCTAGTCGCTCCAGCTTTCTGTTAACCGAGGCGCAGCCATCGAGAGTCGCTGTCGGCTTTATTCTCAATCCGGAGGAAGGCGGGACAAGTTTCGCTGCCGTAAAGCAAGGCGACTCCAGAAGGAAGAGGCGCCGGGTTTGTGGCGGAAGACCGTGAGAACTTTACAGGATGTCGCGGGCAAAGGTAACGTGAGAAATCGGGCTTAGACCTGGAAGATTGGCCGTCAGAGTGTTTATGAAGGCTTGCCTTTTCCCGCCACAGGCGGCGGCAGAAGCCTGGATCAACTGATCACTGTCCTCCTCCGTTTGTTGGGGCTGCTTGATCCGGATTGGTTACCTCTTAACCATCACCATGTTGGCTCTTTACTCAACGGCGCTTAGCGATTGGACTTTTTTCTCCTAGGCCCTCCCCCCCGCCGTAGAGCGTTTTGTTTTGTGAATGAGAGCTTTCGAACCATACTAGAAGTAAACGGAGGGTAAATGGATGCCGCTACTTCGTAGGGAAGTTGATGTAACAGGTTGCAGGAAGTCTCTATTCTGCATCCATAGATACAGGAGCTATCTATTAAGCTGGAGGTGGATTCCCCAGGAAATGAGATAGTTCATGCTGCAGTTTTTGCTATTAAATGACAGATGAGGGTCCCTTGTCAGTTGCTGGGAAGTCGGACTGAATCATCATCAAATCTGTACATAAAATAAATTTAAGAATAATACATAATAAAATCTCTGCATTGACAAAGTTTCCGTCTGTCAGTTACAAAAGGTCCCATTGTCGAGATTTCCATTGATAACTTTATGGCATCCCAGGTCTTTTGAGAAGAACTTGAGGGGATTGAAGGCCAATACTAGCCAAGTAATGGGCAGCTGTAATTTCACATTGTTAAATATATAATAATAGATGTGAGGGCCAGTTTGCTATAATGGTTATGGCATCAGGCTAGAAAATGGGAGATTAAATTTTAGACCCACAATAGGCACAAAGCAGCTACATGATCTTGGGCTGCTCCCTCTCTTTCAGCCCCAGGAAGCAGGCAGTGATTTATTTTATTTTATTTTATTTATTAAATTTTTATACCGCCCTTCTGCTGGACTCAAGGCGGTGAACAGCCAAGAATAAAAACATCACATACAAAATTTAATTTTTTTAAAAAGAATTAAACAAATTTTGGCCCAATAAATTTAAAACACCCCAACTAAAATCAATTTACAGTTAAAAATATCTAAAAATATCTAAGGGGGGATTATGCCAGCCCAGCTTGATGAAATAAAAAAGTATTAAGGGCACGGCGAAAAGCACGGAGATCTGGTATCCTACATATCTCCGGGGGCAGGTCGTTCCAGAGGGCAGGTGCTGCCACAGAGAAGGCCCTTCCCCTGGGGGTCACCAGCCGACATTGTCTGGCCGACGGCACCCTGAAGAGTCCCTCTCTGTGGGAGCGTACTGGCCGGTGGGAGGCTATCGGTGGCAGAAGGCGGTCCCGTAAGTACCCACGCCCTAAACCATGGAGCATGGTAACCAACACCTTGAAGCGCACCCAGAAGAGCACCGGAAGCCAATGCAGCTCACGCGGGAGGGGTGTCACATGGGAGCGCCCCATTGCTCTCATAATCCCCTGTGCAGAAGTGATGAACCACTTCTGGACTCTTCTCAACAAAACCTCAGAGACTGGTCCAGATAGCCATCGGGAGTCATCTCTGAGTCAAAGATATCTCCAGCCCTGTCCCCCACAAAGCATTTGCAGATTGCCATATTCTAGTTAGTTCTAGTCCTCTCTTACACACCAGAGCCACCTGGTGTCCATGGGCCAGTTTCTTTTAGCCCCAGAGAGGAAAGCTGAGAACCATTGAGAACCAAAGTGGTATGATGCTTGAGCACCAGGCTAAAAACCAGGGGACTGAATTCTGTTTCCATCTCAGGCACAAAATCATCTGGGTAACCCATGTGTCAGTCACTGCCTCTCAGCCCTAGGAAGCAGACAAGGGCAAACCGCTTCTGAAAACCTTGTCAAGAAAACTGGGGGGATCCTAGGAGTCAATGCTGATTTGAAGGTGCATGTGCATGCACACTTGTGCTCACACAGATGTGGGCGGCATGGGATAGGTGACCAGCTCCTGGAAAAAGTAAGAAATCCTGAGATTGAAAGGATGGGACTGAAATGAATAGGTTGGAACTGGGTGAGTCATCTAAAGGGATCCAGAAGGATGGCCTTTGGGACAAACTAACCTAATGCTGAGCTAAAAGCAGAACTTGAAAGCATCTGCTTTTGTGCCTTTTTGATCCTTCTGATAAAGATTTTACCCACTTAAAAGGATATATGAAAAGAGTCTTTAATGTTTAGGGGTTAAAGCCATAAAGGACCAATGCTTCATTTTTATCAGAATCAGACCATATTGGGAGCAAAAACTATTTAGGTAAATCTCAATTATTGCGTCGGTGAGGAGGGAGGCTGAGAGGAGTGGGTATTTTTTAAAAGAAGGTTGGGATGTCCTATATAATTAGCCATGGTGTACTTTGTTCTTTCTTCTGGCAAATGTCCTCTTAGCATGGCAGTTTCAGTACCAAAACCTGATTAGGTTCAAGCATGAAATTAATTTTAGGATGTAGAGTAGCAGTCAACTCAAGGGGCTTTGTAATATTCCAACATATTGGTGCATCCATTTTGGAGAATCTTTCTGGCTAAAAACCAGTTTTGAGCAGCAGCTTCTTTATTTATTTGTAGGAAATTGCTTTTAAGTCCTGTCACTGATGAGACTAGTTTTACTGTACAGGGATTTTAATTTGTTTAATTTGTGTTTTAACTCCTTTGCTATGCAAGTCACACACTAATTGAGCCAAAGCAGCAACTGGGATAAACAGTAGGATTAGCTATCCATATCCATGAACTATCCTTTTCCATAGAAGAGGAGGTGAGATTTGAACTAGGATATTTAATGCTAGTGCTCTCTTTTATTTTAGTGATTCATTATTGGTACCCCAAATACAGGTAGTCCTCAGCTTACAACTACAATTGAGCCCAAAATGTATGTTGTTAAGTGAGAAATTTGTTAAGTGAGTTTTGCCCCATTTTACAACTTTCTTTGGCCATATTTGTTAAGTGAATCACTGCAATTGTTAAATTAGTAACATGGTTGTTAGGTGAATCTGGTTTCCCCATTGACTTTGCTTGTCACAAGGTCGCAAAAGGGGATCACATGACTCCCGGACACTGCAACCGTCATAAATGTGAGTCAGTTGTCAAGCATCCAAATGTTAATTACACGATCATGGAGTTGCTACAAAGATTGTAAGTGTGAAAAATGGTCATTAATCACTTTTTTCAGTTCCTTGTAACTTCAAACAGTCACTAAATGAACTGTTGTAAGTCGAGGATTATCTGTAGCTTACCATTTAAGGTAGTCAACAGGATTAATAATAATATTAAAAAAATAATACGGGTATAATGTATTATAAGTAGTATATTTAAATTTGAGCAAAAAGCATTCAGAAGAATTTTTGAATTTTGAGTAGTGATTTCTTTAACAAGTAAAGATAGCATGTTTTTAAAAGAACATTATTCACATTTATGAAAGAGAAGAAAGGTGGAATGTTTTGCAAATGCAGCATTATCTGACTTTTCCAGGACTTTTATCTTCATATAAACACCATATTTCATTTTTGTTCTGCTTCTGTTTCTAGTAAATAATTCCTTGTGGGCCCAACATTACAAAATTTGCATTGGGATAAGGTCATCTTAAGGGAAAAAAAGAAAAAGAAATACCCTGCAGGCAGAGATAAAGAGAAGGGCTTTTTTTATTTCTTCCTCTGAAATGAAATACTTCATGTTTACTTTCACTGTTTCACATTAAACAACACTTTATTCTGATGGCAATAAAATTTACTCTGCAAAGATAATTGAATAGATTTTTATCCTCCTTTAAAAATCTTTTAGTTTATTTTTCTGTGCATACACATTTTGTATAGTTTGATAGAACACTTAGGTGAATGTTTTCCCAGAAGTCCATTTCACCGGTGCAGTGTTTATTTGCAGGAGATTGCATATAGGGCTGTAACTTTCTTTGCAATGGGATTGTATTGTAGGATAACCAGTGGCAGAACCTGGGGGCAGAGTTAAAAGAAGGATCAGCCAAGAATCCCTAGATACTCACAAGTAGACTAAGTCCAACCCCTCTTGAATTCTGTTGACTCTTATCTAACTCCAAGCAGATGCTAACCATTAGTTGAGAAGAGCATAGGCTTTTTAGCAATAAATCAGTTTAATTGCTTTATTAATTATCCTTCACTATGGACCTGGTCTTTTTGTAACTGGCATGTATATATCTAAAATATTGTTACTCAAGAAAATTCCACTGAGTATCATGAATAAGGTACAGCAAATACAGCATATACAAATATACCCCTTGTTTAGCAATTGCCTCATACAGCAACTGTTCACAATTATGATGGTGATGTAAAAATAATTTTGTGACCAATGCCTATATTGTGGCCTTTGAAAATCTGTGAGGCAAAGAAAAGCTGAAGTAAGATCATAAGCAGTCATGACTGCTTCAGGTAACAACCGAGTTACCAGTCCCAATTGTGGTCGCTAAACAATGACTAAGTGTAGGTGCTTGCATTATGTCATCTACTAATCACTAATCTTATTCCATCTATGTTTGTGCCTTTTTCCCCCTCAAAGACAGCTGCTGTGCTATGCATGGATGTTGGTTTTTCAATGGGCAATTCCGCTCCCGGAGAAGAGTCTTCTTTTGAACAAGCCAAGAAAGTGATGACAATGTTTGTGCAGCGACAGGTAAAAGAAGGACACCAATAGTGATATAAGTTGTCATAAGCAAGAAATCACAACAGACAGTTGCAAACTGCAAGTCTGTTTACATTTTTGTTGCTATGTGTTCCCACTTCTAGAAGCCATCAGTCAGTTTTTTCTACCCTGTTTTCCCGAAAATAAGACCCAACTGGAAAATAAGTCCTAGCATGATTTTTCAGGATGCTCGTAATATAAGCCTTAACCCCCAAATAAGCCCTGTTAAGATTGTCAACCAGATGGATGCATTTGGTACCGTATTTCCCCCAAAATAGGACCCCTTCAGAAAATAAGCCCTAATGCAACTTTTGGAGCAAAAATTAATATAAGACCCAGTCTTATTTTCGGGGAAACATGGTAGAGAGTCAAGGAACTCTATTGCCATGGATGCCATGATGTTGGGAAAACCTCAGTATCAAATCTTAGAAGGTGGAAGACAAATTGGAGAAAAGGCTGTCTTCAGCAGAAGCTCTTGAACATTTCTTGCTGAAAATATGTTTATTAGGGAGATGTGGCACAGCCCTGGGTCAAACCTTCAAGCCTCTTCTGGGTTAATGAAGTGAAGTGCTGGTGGGAAATTGACATTTTTCAGCCACTGGAGAGGGAGGTACATGTGCTTCATGAACATTTCTTCTACCGTAGCGTTTGTATCTCACTCCCCAAAGTTACCTAAAGCAGAAATATACAGTAAACGAAGCTAAAACTAAAGAAGATACCTTCTTTCACATCCTAATACATTAGTTATTTTATTAGTCTTTTGATGCAGAAGGAAGAAGGCAATGTGTTGTTTTGCAATCCAGAAACTGATGAGTGCTGTTTTTTTAAAAACACTTCTTACCCAATGAGAGCAGACTTTTTAAATATAATATTTAGATTAAAAAATGATTTCAACATATTGACTCTCCATCCTTCCAATATACTGTCTGTTGAGCACGAAAGCTTATTTATTTATTTATTTATTTATTTATTTATTTATTTATTTATTTATTTATTTATTTATTTGTTGTTTCGATTTATATGCCGCCCTTCTCCGGAGATTCAGGGCGGCTTACAATGCGTTAAGCAATAGCCTTCATACTTTTGTATTATATATATATATATATAAAATACGGTGCAGATAAAATGAGAAAATGAAGCTGTAGCAATGAAGGATTTTATGGTAAAATCTACACTGCTCCCTTGTATTAGCCTTTCATTTTTCAACCATCTGTAGGTATTTGCTGAGAATAAAGATGAAGTTTCTTTGGTTTTATATGGCACCGAGAGGACTTCCAATAGTCTTGCAAGTGGGGACCAGTACCAGCATATCACTGTACAGAGACACTTGATGCTGCCGGATTTTGATTTGTTGGAAGACATACAAAACCTGTCTCCACTGGGCTCTGAACAAGGCGACAGTATCTTTTTTGAACACTGAAGATGGCTGTCCAGCAGATATTTGTACATAGAATTTCTATTACTTAAACAAACAAAATCTGAATCCTTTAGAATTAAATAGGCATTGATATTGTCTTGTAGGATCCAATCTGAGTCGGTCACCAGGACCAGAGATTTAGTCTTTCAAGCTTTCAGACTTGTGCCCCTGAACCCATCCTCAGGGAACCTCTCTGTACTGGAATGTATGCTTTGGGCTATTCTGTAGTGTTTATGTGGTGCCTGGTTGTGTGTGTCTTTTATGTGTTGATTGGGATGTTGACATGCGGGCTATTAAGTTGTTGGCTGTTGTTTCCTTGTGCCAAATCCTCAGCTCTTAAGTACTTGATAAGCTGGTGGTAAATTAGAACTGTTGACTGACAAGGGGGCCATTTCCCAGGCTTTAATCATTTCCCTGGCTATCTTAGTAGCTGCGAAATTTCAATCATTTACCTGGCCAACAATCTTAGTAGCTGTGAAACTGAATGTATGTCCTTGTTCATTGCAATGTGAGGCTACCAATGAGTTTGAGTCTCTTCATCTGAACGCTGGCTTGTGTTCTTGCAATCTGGTGGTTAGCTTCCTCCCCGTCTCTCCTACATGCAGAGGATCCGGTAGATTACATTAGAACTATCTCCCACATCCAAGTGATCTTTACAATGCATATTTCGCTTTGTATGGTAGTTGCTGGGTGATGTGTGGATACCCAGATATAGAAACAAAACAGCTAACAACTTAATAGCTGGTGATCAACACCCCAATCAACAAAGAAAAGCCACAAAAAATCAGGCACCACAAAAATACTACACATAGAATAGCCCAAAGCACACATTCTGGTAGAGCAAAGTTCCGTGAGGATGGGCTCCAGTATGAGTCTGAAAGCTCGGAAGATTAAACCTCTGGTCCTGGTGACCAACCCAGATTAGATCCTGCAACATTATCCTGGGACGTGTATATTTGCCTTCATTCATGACATTCTTTTATTGCATTGTTGGTAGAATTTTAATTTATAACATTTTTCGTCTTATGATTCCATACATGTTCTCAGACATTCATGGAAGCTCCTCTTTTTGTGAGGTTTGTCTCATGCAACTTGGTTTTTTTTAGTGCATGCTCATTAGATTTTTCCTTTGATAGAGAGAAAAGGTAAACCTAGAGGAAGAGGTTCAATACAGGCATCATAGCTCCTTTGTCCAGTGAGGAAACTCTGAAATTTCTGTACTATGTTATGATACCGAATTATATTTGAATTACCTTTTCCCCTGTATAATATGGAAGCAAAAATAATAATAGCTACATACAATAAGAAAATTTAAATATTCTCTCCATCCCAGACATCCCATCCATAAGGCCTGCTTTACTGTACATGTTAACAATTCTGCTTACTTGAAAGATAGCAATAGCACTTAGACTTATATATCGCTTCACAATGCTTTACAGCTCTAAGCGGTTTACAGAGTCAGCATATTGCCCCCAACAATCTAGGTCTTCATTTTACCGACCTTGGAAATATGGAAGGCTGAGTCAACCTTGAGCCTGATGAGATTCGAACTGCCAAACTGCAGGCAGCCGGCAGTCAGCAGAAGTAGCCTGCAGTACTGCATTCTAACCACTGCACCACCACAGATACTAGTTCTGCTTTCCCCAATGTCAGTGTTAGCTGAAGACTGTCAGAAACTGTAGCCACCAAAAATGGGGATTGTTGAGAAGCAGAGAAAAGTTGCCCTCGATAAATGTTGCATAACAAACCCTGGCTAGCATATTTTGAAATGTCTCATTTTTTAAAATTATCTTTTCTTAACATACTGAAGTTCTTGATGCTCTGATTGTGTGCATGGATTTGCTTCAGAAAGAAACAATGTAAGTATATGGCTGTATTTAAGAATTCTGAAAACTGCTGAAACAGCATTCTTCCATAGTTAGAATATCAAATGAGATGAAGTGGAGACGGATATAGCATTTTATATTCGTTAAGAAATTATACGTGTTATTGAACAAAGCTAATTCATCATCACAAAAAGAGAAATGCTCACAAAGAAAGAAAAATTTCTCAGGCATTTTATTAGGCCACTTAAACGTATGTATTAAGTTGCTTAATAAAATGCCTGAGAAATTTTGCTTTCTTTGTGAGTATCTCTCTTTTTGTGATGATGGATCAGCATTGTTCAATAACATGTATAATTTCTTAGCAAATTAACCTAATGCATAATGGATATTTTGAAAGTTGCCCCTCAGGTTAAAAATAAGTCCACTTGGTCAATGGGGGCAATGAGAAATTCCTCACAATCGGTGATTCCTCATAATCATTGTTCATAGATTTGTACCATGAAAAGCCATAGAAATGGCTTAAATAATAAACTTATTTATTTTTTCAAAACATGAACTGAACATGAGAAGTATTGTATCTTACAAAGCGGCCTATCAGATAAATGTATTGCCCAAGGGATCAGCGACAATGTGCTAACATTTGGATGGGAATTTTGGGAAGTGAACTCCAAATGTTTTTGGAAATTGTCAGGAAAAGGCGTACTCATTAACCTCAGTTCAGCTATCCTGATTTACAATAACTAGAAGTTAGTAGTTCATGTTACAGGCTGTAAGAACATGTACTTCTGTTGTTTTCACTAGTTATTTAATATTTTCTATTCGACCCTTCCAGACAATGATTAACAACAGAGAATATGGTATTAATTAAACATATTTTATATTGACTTTTTAATTTTTGAAGCACATAGATTGACATCATTAGAAGTATAAGACTATTTTCTGTAAGGAAGCACAGTATTCCATGTGAATAATGATGTAATTGAAATGTATTTTTCTTTTACTTTTTAGAGGAAAAAAATATGACAAACGGCACATTGAGGTTTTTACTGATCTTGGGAGTCCCTTCAGTGAAGATCAACTGAATATTATCATAGCTAACTTGAAGAAAACCGGCACCTCCCTTCAATTTTTGTGAGTGAAGAAAGAACTGTGACAAATCATAACCAGAAAAGAATGTATCCCTACTCTTAACTTAAACATTCTTAATGTTTTTATTGGAGGTAGTCCTAGACTTACAACAGTTCGTTTAGTGCCGTATGAAGTTACAACGGCACTGAAAAAAGTGACATGACAGTTTTTCATACTTATGACCACTGCAGCATCCCCATGGTCACGTGATCAAAATTTGGATGCTTGGCAACTGGTGCATATTTATGACGGTTGCAGTGTCCGAGGGTCATGTGATCACTTTATGCAACCTTCTGACAAAGTCAATGGGGAAGCCAGATTCACTTAACAGCAGTGTTACTAACTTATCAACTGTAGTGATTCACTTAATAATTGTGTCAAGAAAGGTCGTAAAATGGGACAAAATTCACTTAATAAATGCCTCGCTTAGCAACAGAAATTTTGGGGTCAATTGTAATTGTACCTCGAGGACTACCTGTATACAGTATTCTTTCCAGCTAAAAAGAGATTATGCACAGGAATCAGAACTGTATCTGTGGGTCCATCCATTACCAGACCATTCTGAAAATTCAGCAGCAGGATCAATTTTGGTACCGTGTTTCCCCCAAAATAAGACCCTGTCTTATATTTCTTGAAACCCCAAAATAAGCGCTTGGCCTTATTTTTGGGGAGGTCTTATTATTTTGGGGCGCGTGGAGCAAGACGGGGCTCCATCTAACCTGATTTCCAGCTCTTGTCTCCCTAACCCTAACCAGAGGAAATGGCAGAGACCGGCTGTGCATGCATTTAAATATTTTTGAGGAGGGCTTATTTTCAGGGAGAGCTTATTTTGGGGGGGGGCTTATTTTAACGCATGCGCTCAAAAGCCCGATTGGGCTTATTATCCGGGGAGGTCTTATTTTCGGGGAAAGAGAGTAGTGGCAGGGAAGGTGGCAAAAGAAAGACTGGGTTTGAAAATGGGCAGGATTCAACCAGGGGTTGGGGGAAAAACAACCTCCCCCAATGAATATTTAGGAGACGGATTGACAGGCAGTGGCTCAGAAGGCTGCTGATTGTTCTATCCTACGTCCTCACATTCTTCCTTGACAGGTGACCAGTTGTAGAACATACACAGTTTACTCTGTCTTTATAGGTGCACCCGTACCAGGGGTGGGTTCTACTTAACTTTACTACCGGTTTGCATCGTGCCTGTGCTTCTGCATGCGCAGATCACTTCTGATGACGTCCGGGTCAGTGGGCGGAGCCTACCACCAGTTTTATTACCGGTTCTTGCGAACCGGTCCGAACCGGGGACAACCCACCACTGACCCATACACACTAAGTCACACAGATGCAACAGAAGGGGAGAGCAGAAACATATACATGTGCAGAGTTAGTTACACAGGAGGAAATGCAGATATTTCTTATGGCCACTCCTGGTGAAAGGATTGGAAAGCATTCAAGAAAACATGCTCTGTGTGCTTTTTCCATCTTGTAGAATAGCTACAGCAGCTTGCCATAACCAGTCCCAATTACAATAAAAACAAACAAATCTTGAATCCAGGAAAGCTGATCTTGGCAAATTATATATGTAAATTAAATGAATTTCCATACATTGATTATTCTGCATACCCTTACTCTGTTTTTAATAGATTTACAAAGAGGGAAAGAGTTATGGAGAACATAAACTGTGGTTGGGTTTATTCATCAGGCGAAGCCAAATGTGATTTGCTTGCTTATGGCTTAGCATATTATATGAGTTGTTGTCAGTTTCTTCAGAAAGCCATAGCAAAATGAACTAGGTGCTTAGAATAACAGGTCAACCAACTGTCTGTTTTCTGGGCACTTGAAATGCACGGTTAGTTTTCAGAACAAACAGATCAAATGATCTTTTTCAAACAATTACCATGTTTCCCCGAAAATAAGAGCTGTCTTATATTTTTTTGAATCCTGAATTAAGCGCTTGGACTTATTGCCATGTGCTCAAAAGCCCGATTGGGCTTATTATCAGTGGGTGTCTTATTTTTGGGGAAACGGGGTATTATTTTTTAAAAGTTTAAAAAAATATAGCTGACATTCAGAAAATTAAATGTCTTACCTAGTACTACATTTTTGTACTGTTTTCCCTGCTTCTACATAATACAGGCAGCTCTGGCTATTAATATAGGCCCAGAAATAGGCAGTTATGGGAAATTGTTTCTGTCCCTAGATTTTTAAGCGGGGGTGGGGGGGGGAATGTGGTGACTCACACACTTACATAGGTATGTGAAACAGGTTGTTTTAGTTCAAATAATGCTGAGAATTGCATTCACTTAATAATAATGTTTAGATTATATTAATCCTTCAAAAGCCACCAGGTACCTAAAAATAATAGGCAGTTGTATTAAATATACAAAATTATACAGTCTGCTCAGAAAAGACACACCGTGGCACTCAGTTCTCAGTAAGTATGAATAGAATTGTAGCATAAAAAAGAGAATGAAACTCATTCTGCTCTATGTTTTATTTTTTATAAGTCATGGAGATGTAGTGGGTCAGATCACCATTTCTGACAAATCAGGAATACCCGGTATTCTTAGATATATATTTAATTTGTTAGGGAAACTTAAGCTTCATCTTTCATTTGGTAGATGTGTTCTTACTAGAAAATCAGAAATGACTCTGTATAAGTTGCATTTCTTTCTTTTTGCCTCTTAATAGGTATCTTGGACATGGGGAAAGTTATCGTCTTTGGGACACAGTTTTTTGGGAGAGGGAAGGTTAAATGCTTTACCGCTCATCCTACTCTTCCTGAAGCTTCTGTTATGTGAATGTGCTTCTAGATTAGCACTAGTCCACTTCAGTCCAATATTAATTGCATCCTTTTCCATTATCTTGTTTTTATGCATATAATTCTTGCTTAAAGAAATTTTTAAAAGAATAAAGACAATGCACATTTTGAAAAGGAATAAGTTAAAGTGCAAAGAAAAAAATAAGAGAACAGAAAGGAAAGGAAAGGAAAAGTGATAAAGAAGCACCTTCCAATCTTCTTAAAAGCAGTTGCAAATATATTACCTTCTCTCTCTTAAGGCCTTTTTCATTATCCTGAACTGATCATGATGGGACATTGTCTGTCTTACCAGTTGCTATTAAGAGTATTTACTATAACATATAGATTTGTAGCTGACATTAATATAAAAATGACAACAAAATAGAATTTCTGATACTGTAATAAATTCCCCATAGAGGAAAATATGTGCACTTTTATTTTAACAAATTCTTTACAATTTGCAAACTACCAAGAAATTGTACAGTCATGTTCCCATGACTAATACTGCGGCAATGCCTATCAGCAGCAATTGTTTGCTATGCCTTGATAATGACATTTTTATTTTTAAGTTATATCAAAAGATGCATTCAGAGCATCAGTTTGCAATTTTCCTTCTAAGTTCTTTTTTTTTTTAATAGAAAAGTTATTTCACTTGTTTCCTGACAAATTAGGGTTGTAAATTGAAATTGCTTTCAATTATTTCTTTAGTTTGCCGTTCCCAATGAATGACGAAGACAGAGGTGAGAATGCATCTGCCGGTATGCATGATAGCAGAAACAGAAATTCTTTCCCAGGAAAGGGTCTAAGTGAACAGCAAAAGGAAGGGCTCCAGATGGTGAAAAAACTCATGTTTTCATTAGACCAAGAAGAAGGTCTGGAGGACATTTATACTTTCAGGTAAAATAAAACTCCTCCAGTTCTTGTGAAAAAAAACTCTACTATTTGGGGGTATGTTTTCTGTACTCAAGGCTTCAATAGCATCAATGAATGCTTTTTTCTCCTTCTCCTAAGTCAGGGGTGGGCAAATGTGGCTCTTTTACAACCTGTAAAAGGTTCTGGGACTTCAACTCCCAGAATCCTGAGACAGCCAAGCTGGCTCAGGAATTCTGGGAGTTGAAGTCCACAGGTTGTAAAAGAGCCACATTTGCCCACCCCTGTTCTAAGCTATATTACTCTTCTCTCTTGCACCTTATCACTTATTTACTTTAAGCCAGGTTGAGTTTCCAGATTTATGAATGCTATGAGTGATGAGCACTCATACAAAAGCCCACTCTTGTTAAAAAGTTGTTAAGAGTAATAGCAGTAGCTGGCCAGCTATGTCTGAGCTTGGATGCAAAACATATTACAGCCCAATTAATATTTGATTGGGGGAGTGCTAAGAAATATCAGTAGAATAGGTTGGGAAATCAAAGCTAAAGAACCTGAAAAAAAAAAAAAGACAAGGACAAACTACTTGCTTGTTCTCGCCAAGAAAAACACATAAAGGTGTCTGTGAATCATTGGGAGACAAATTCAACGCAAAAGAGATTTTACCTTTTGGGATAATTCTGCATGACAGCCTTCCACTGCTTTTCTCCTATGCTAATCCTGACTGAAAATGAAACCTTAAAAATTCTGTTCAGAGTTTATCACTTTGGCAGTGATGATGGCCAGGTGTTTTCTCTGAAAAATAGTTACTATGGTCCTTGACTGGTGGATTTCCCCAGCATCTTTATTCTGCCAAACCTCTGCTAGGACAAGGTATGGTTTCCATTTGCATGAGTGAACACACAGCTGTCACGGAACCATAGACTCGGAAGGGATCATAAAGGTCATTAGTCCACTCCCTTGTTCCATGCAGGAGTTGCTTGGTCTTGATGAATGCTTCATTACAATAGTAGATGGGGAAGAAACATTACCATTTCACTGTTCTTGCTATCACTTAAGCTAAAATCAAAACTGGCAAGAAACACTCCAGTATCTCACAATCTTGGTAGGGGGCAGTGGTGGGTTGCTCCCTGTTCTCTCCTGTTCTTGTGAACCAGTAGTAAAAGCGGCGGGAGGCTCCGCCCACCTGCCCTGACGTCATATTTTGTGATATACGCAGAAGCACGCGCGCTCCCGTTGCAAACTGGTAGTAAAGGTAAGTAGAACCCACCCCTGGTAGGGGAGAACCCGCTCCTCAAATCCTGTCAACGTAGAAGGGAAAGCTTGCAGCACTCTTATTAGTTTCACCTCAATCCCTAACTACCCCTTTAATACCCCTTCCCCTACATACTGCCTGGAGAATTCTGGGGGTAGAATTCCACACGTCTTCTAGCTGCTATGGTTGAGAAACACTGCCCTAGGTGTCACAAGCTAGCATTGCAGCTCTTGAATATGCCATGAATTACACTGAATGGTGTTAGAGACCATGGCACTGCCTTGCTGTATTTACATGAGATATTTCTCTATAGGACATCAAGCAGAGATAAGCATTGCCTCGTTATATTTATGTGAAATTGGTTAAATAAATAACAAAATCCACCATTTCATGAGCCCAAAGGTGAGGAAAAGAGGTGATTTCTATTCTGAGAAGGTTCTTTCAGAAGAGGGAGCTGACACTCAGCAGCCCATGGGAAAGTGGCTCTGGAGGACAAATAGTAGGATTGGTGAAGAGGGAAATGTCCCATCAGAATGTACTGTATATGTCAGGTTTCCAAGTAACACCCCCAATGAAAAAAGACTCTGAGGCTTGAAGTTCCTCAAAGTTCCATTTTATTAGAGATGTCATATTGGCACATCTGGGAAAACCCAAATCTGAAAGTTTTCAGGTTTTCCCCACCCAGAGGAAAGTCCAAGTCCCTGCCCAGCACCCACATGTCCATCATGTGGTCCAATCAAAGCACCGTCCCAACTGGAGATGCCTCCCAGTTCCAGCCCCCCAGGTGCAGGGCAAGATGTCCTTGACTCTCTGAGAAAGGAATGTTATGACTATATATCACCCTTGCTCCATACAATGCCCCCTCCCAGTTTCCCACAGTAGCAAATGTGGCAGACCTGAAGATCCAATGCAAAAGATGGCTTCCAGGCCTGATAGTATATTTACTGATGGAGTACAACAACCTGAAGTGTAGCAGGATTATTAGGCATAGTGTGCACTGTGGGAATTCAGAAAACATGGCTTTAGATATGAAGCCAGAAAAGATAAGTAATTTTACAAGCAGGAAGTGTGGAAGACCCCTTTGTGTTCATGAGGCAGATGCTACTTGAAATTCTGTGTTAATCAAGACACAATCTGTGAGAATATAGAGCAGGAATGTCAAACTCATGGCCCGTGGGCCAGATGCGTCACATGCTTGCCACACACACACACACACACACACACACACACACATCAGTTTAGCGAAGGGAGGAAAAGTCACAATCACCACGTGACGACAATGTGACGTCTCAAGTTTGACACCCGTGATGTAGAGGGATCCTTACGTGCTGTCACAAGTTTAGTACTGTAATGTGCATTCATGTATCGGACTTGATAAATGGAATCTGAATGTGTGAATAATCTCTATGTAAGAGGCATTGCATTTGCTGCCATATGAGGATTTTGTTGGATTTCTATTCATGAAAAATATGTCAGTTCTAACCCAGAGATTAGTGGCCAGATGTAGAAGATATTGCTTGATCCCTCTGTATGAGACAATCTGAAAAGATAATATTTAGACCATAACTTAGGAATGGTTTTGGGACTGCGGCAGCTAATAAGTGTCCAACAAATAGTTTGGTGAAAACGGGCAAACAGAATTGCTCATTGTGAAATTGTTCTTCTTTTTTAACTGGGCCTTATTTCCTCCATGTTTGCTTATTAAGGGAGAGTCTGGAGCGTCTTTCAATGTTTAAGAAAGTTGAACGGAGACCTATGCCATGGCCCTGCCATCTTACAATTGGTTCTAACTTGTCTATCAGGATTGTGGCCTACAAAACAGTAAGTGACTAGAACTCATTTTAATCCAGCGTCAGCGTAGCTGGACACAGTCCAACGGAGATGCCAAGTAAAATGGAACTAATATCCATATCGAGGACTAATTAGTTTCACATTCAGACATTGCCAGAATAACTGATCTGAACTAAATACATGTTCAAGTACTAAATGGAATAGCTGAGACAGCTAGAATGCAGGCATTTTTCATAAATCAGACAAAAATTCATAGTCTGGTTTCTAAATGCCATATTAATTTGGAGAAATCAGATGCCTTGGAGTTGAGAAACTATTAGGAATTAACAACTTTCTTTAATTCATTTGGGAAACTTTTCGCATTTATAAAAATATACGTATATTGTATTTAGGCAGTATAATAAAGACAGCTTTATAGACCTGCTCTGATCTCTTGTAATCAATGAAAGTTATACCGTTAAATAAGAGCATTCCATTATTCTGTCACCTGTATTTCTAGGCAGTAAAATCTAATGGGTGAGGTTTGTTTTTTATTCATAAATTAAAATGAAACACCTTCTTTTTCTTTATCTCAATGTGGTTCCAAGTTCACAGAGGAAAAAGTGAAAAAATCCTGGATAGTTGTTGATGCCAAGACTCATAAAAAAGAGGATATACAGAAAGAAACCGTTTATTGTTTAAATGATGATGATGAAACAGAAGTTCAGAAGGAAGATGTTATACAAGGTATGAGTTCAGCATTTTCCAGGGAAGTCTGTGAGTCTTTTTACAATCTGTTATTTTGCTCAGTTCAGACAGAATGAAAATGCTTTATTGTGGAAACTAGTCTGTCTGACATTTTGTCAGATTTCTCTTCTGGGCCTGACTATAAATCCCAGCTTTCTGTAGTTATCCTGCCATTAGCTAAGAGCAGGTTCTGTGCTGAGATGGATAGATAGTAAATATACATACAGGTAGTCCTCGCTTACTGACTTCCTTGTTTAATGACCATTCAACCTTACAATGATGTTTTAAAAAATAGCTTTACAACTCACATTATGACCATTGCAATGTCCCACAGTCATGTGATCACCATTTGGGGTGCTTTGCAGCTGGTGCATATTTAAAGCCATTGCAACATCCTGCAGTCATATGATTGCCATTTGTGTTGTTCACAATTGGCTTCCAGTAAGCGGAGTTAATGGGGAACACAACAGTAAAATCATAAATTGTGGTCACAGGATGTCTTGCTTAACAACCTTGGTGGCTTGCTTACTGACAGAATGGTCTGTAGCAATCAGATGATTTTCCATTTAGTTGCTGGTCCCAACTGTGCTCAGTAAGCAAAGATAACCTGCACACTGAAAACCTGGCTACTACAATTCAAAACAATTACGGTGTGTGTCTATGTGTCTCTCATCCACAGAAAATAAACCATAAGAGGTAACAGTGCAGTTAAAGTATGTTCATGTAACAATTCTATCTGGCCTGTGAATCTTAATTTCTCACCAAAGACAAATTCCTTGTGTGTCCAGTCACACTTGGCCAATAAAGAATTCTATTCTGTTCTGTTCTGTTCTGTTCTGTTCTGTTCTGTTCTGTTCTATTCTATTCCAGCCTATAAATCTCCGCCTCCTCCTTTGCCTGGAAAAGAGACAGATCTGAAACTTTAACTTTTGAAATCACTGCAACTTTTCCATTTTTGGACAACTCTAGGTCAGGGTCCCCAACCCCTGGTCCATTGACTGACACCAGGCCGTGGTCAGTGGTGGGATTCAATTTTTTTTACTACTGGTTCTGTGGGCATGGCTTGTGGGTATGGCTTGATGGGTGTGGCAGAGGAAGGATACTGCAAAATCTCCATTCCCACCCCACTCCAGGGGCAGGATACTGTAAAATCTCCATTCCCACTCCACTCCAGGGGCAGGATACTGTAAAATCTCCATTCCCACCCCACTCCAGGGGCAGGATACTGTAAAATCTCCATTCCCACTCCACTCCAGGGGAAGGATACTGTAAAATCTCCATTTCCACTCCACTCCAGCGGAAGGATACTGTAAAATCTCCATTTCCACCCCACTCCAGGGGCAGGATACTGTAAAATACTAAATACTGCTTTGAAAGAAGCGGTGGTGAGGCCCCTCCTCAAGAAGCCTTCTCTGGATCCGGCTGTATTGGCTAACTATCGTCCAGTCTCCAACCTTCGCTTGTTGCGAAGGTTGTTGAGAGTGTGGTGGCGCGGCAGCTTCCCCGGTACCTGGATGAAGCTGTCTATCTAGACCCGCTCCAGTCCGGCTTCCGACCTGGGTACAGCACGGAAACGGCATTGGTCGCGTTGGTGGATGATCTCTGGAGGGCTCGGGATAGTGGTTGCTCCTCTATCCTGGTCCTGTTAGATCTCTCAGCGGCTTTTGATACCATCGACCATGGTATCATGTTGCACCGGTTGAAGGGGTTGGGGGTGGGGGGCACCGTTCTGCGGTGGTTCTCCTCCTACCTCTCTGACCGGTCGCAATCTGTGTTGACAGGGGGGCAGCGGTCGACCCTGAGGCACCTTGCGTGTGGGGTGCCACAAGGGTCGGTCCTCTCACCCCTTCTGTTCAACGTTTATGTAAAGCCGCTGGGTGAGATCATCCGTGGCTTTGGGGTAGAGTTCCATCAGTACGCTGAGGACACCCAGCTGTACATCTCCACCCCAGGCCACCCCAACGATGCCCTTGAAGTGATGTCCCAGTGCCTGGAGGCCGTGCGGGCCTGGATGGGGAGAAACAGGCTCCGACTCAACCCCTCCAAGACCGAGTGGCTGTGGCTTCCGGCGTTCCAATATAGCGAGCTGATGCCATCGTTGGCTATTGGGGGCGAATTACTCGCCCCCACGGAGAGGGCTCGTAACTTGGGAGTCCTCCTGGACGCACGGCTATCTTTAGAAGATCATTTGACGGCCGTGGCCAGGGGGGCTTTTTATCAGGTTTGCCTGATATGCTATTTGCACCCCTTTCTAGATCGGGACTCCCTACACACAGTCACTCAGGCACTTGTCACTTCCCGCCTGGACTACTGCAACGCTCTCTACATGGGGCTCCCCCTGGGGTGCACCCGGAGGCTCCAGCTGGTCCAGAACACGGCCGCGCGGGGGATTATGGGGGCGACGAGGCGCTCCCATGTGACACCTCTCCTGCGCGAGCTGCATTGGCTTCCTGTGGTCTTCCGGGTGCACTTCAAGGTGTTGGTGACATCCTTTAAAGCGCTCCATGGCTTAGGGCTGGGTTATCTGCGAGACTGCATTCTGCCGCCAATAGCCTCCCACCGACCGGTTCGCTCGCACAGAGAGGGCCTCCTCAGGGTGCCGTCGGCCAAACAGTGTCGGCTGGCGACCCCCAGGGGGAGAGCCTTCTCTGTGGCAGCACCCGCCCTCTGGAATGACCTACCCCCTGAGATACGCACGATATCAGACCTCCGGACTTTTCATTGGGCCCTGAAAACACACCTATTCCATCTAGCTGGGCTGGCTTGATCCCATCCTCTCAGTTTTAATTGGATTTGGTTTTAATTGGGTTATTTTTAATCTTGGGCCAAAATTATTTAATTGTTTTTAAAATTGTTTTTAAATTTTGTACGCAAATGTTTTATCCTGGCTGTACACCGCCCTGAGTCCCGCAGGAGAAGGGTGGTATAGAAATAATAATAATAATAATAATAATAATAATAATAATAATAATAATAATAATAATAATATCTCCATTCCCACCCCACTCCAGGGGAAGGATACTGTAAAATCTCTATTCCCACTCCATTCCAGGGGAAGGATACTGTAAAATCTCCATTTCCACTCCACTTCAGGGGAAGGATACTATGTCACAAGTAAATGCTTTATTCTCCATCATGTAAATAGTATCTGTACAGTATATCAAGAGTTAACTTATTTCCATTGCTTAATGTATGTATGTCTAACCACTCCCATATCTAGCTCCTCCCCTTGTATATATAAGGAGCTGTATGCCATTTTTCAGTGCTTCTATTTGTGAATATTCAGTGAATATAGAATGCCATCTGTGATTAAACAGAGCTTTATTTAAACATACTATTCTTATTTTAATTATTGAGTCTGATCCTGAAAATATTGCAACAATTTGGTAGCAGAGGATGGTTAATTGACTCAATAAAAAATTCAACAATGTCTGAGAGAGAAAAATCAAAAAGCAAAAAAATAAGACCCAACACCAGGGCATATACTAAAGAAATGGAAGCAGAACAAGAAATAATTGATGAATACGCAACTGAAATATCGAGAGAATCTGAAGACTGTACTACAGACAACGAAGAAATAATAGATGAGAACAATGATCAAAAAGAAAACGAAATAGAAAATAACAAACTCAGGTCAGAAATACTAAAACTTTTAAAAGATCAAAAGAACGATGAAAACCTCATCGCGAACCTCCAAGACTTACTGAAAAAAAGCGGAGCAGCGAGAGAAAAGCACATCGTTACAGATGAAAATAAAGACTCAAAAAAGGTGAGCGATTTGTCTACAGACAAAAATGCAACGAAGGAGAAGAACAACGGTCCCGCGCAAAATTTTGAATGGCAGCCATCTTGGTTTCAACGAACCTTCAGTCTAAGCGATGAAGAGCCAATCAGAAGACAAGATTCAAAATATCTGGCGCGAAAGGACTTACTTGATGCAAAAAACAAAAGAGAAAAGATCCATACATCAGAAATTGTTCAATGCATGTTTAAGCTGTTTCACAGTGATAGTGTAGCCACTACAACAAGAATGTCTAAGGATTTCTTTTCAGCCAGATTAAAATCTGGGGTCACCATAAGTGAACATTTAATATACTTAAACAAAGTCAGAGCAGAATTACAACTAAGAGGAGAAATAATTTCAGATCAAACAATGAAAAGTGTTATTATCAATTCATTAGACCCATCTTGGAATAATTATATATCCCATTTAGATACAATCAATTTAGGGTATTTATCCATAGAAAACCTTTCTAATAGGTTGATAGCTGAAGACAATTCGAGAAGAAATCGTTATAATAATCACATAGAGCATAAGCAATATAAGAAAGTGGCATTTCAAGAAAGATACCATGAACCAATCAAATGCCATAATTGTGGGTCCAAGGAGCATAATAGAAGAGATTGTCCTAAATTCCTCAGAGATAAACATAGGACAGATCATAGAGATAGATATCACAACAGACAGTCATCCACTGACAGACATAGATATAGAAGTCCACCCATCTATAAGGAACATAGAGGGGGTAGAGATGATTCAAGAGATAGAAAATCTGGTTCATTGAATGGACTGAACAAACACAACAACAACATACATAGACCAGAAGATAACGATTGGCTCATTGACTCTGGTGCAACAAATCACACTACACACAACAAAAATATATTATCTTCGTTTGTTGAAGATAAATTTATAATCAAAGTAGCTAATCAAGAGAAGGTCCAAGTCATAGGTAGAGGAAATATAATCTTACCTGGCCTAGGAAAAATAGAGGGGGTATTGTTAATATCTGAAATACCTCATAACATACTTAGTGCAATAAAACTAAGCAGAGAATCTGGCATAAACATAGTCTTTTCAAAAGGGAATGCAGCTTTAAAGAAAAATGAAACAAGCGTAGGTACTGTCATTATAAAAGGAGGCTTACCTTACTTAATAACAAATGAAAGATGTTTACACAATATTGATTCCAACATAGAGGATGACAATGACATAAATAACGAAGAAAATAGTAATAGTGATAATGAGGAACATGAGGTAGTTCATAACAACAAAAACTCATCCAATGATAAAAGACCTAATATAGGCAAACCTATTCATGATGAATGTGCTCATATCTTACATAGAAAATTAGGACATGCTAGTTTTCCTGTAGTACAAAAAATGATTGAACATGCTGATGGTGTTAAAATAAAAAACTGTAAAAACTATCTAGAATGCTCAGTGTGTAAATCCACAAAACTCAAAACTAGCCCCAGGCCCAAAAAATCAACCAGGTCAACCAAACAAATCTTTGAATTAGTACACATGGACTTAGTTGGTCCATTGACACCATCAATCACATATAAAAAACGCTATTTTCTAACCATTGTGGATGACTATAGTCGTTATGGGTTTGTCTACACATTAAGACATAAGGATGAAACATTTCAGAAATTCAAAGAATTTTACAAACGCATAGAGACACAACACAACATTAGAATAAAACAAATTATGACAGATAGAGGATGTGAGTTCATGTCAAACGAATTCTCACGATGGCTAAAAGATAAAGGGATGTTGCATTACACATCTAGTCCTTTCTCTGCATTCCAGAACGGAGTGGTAGAGAGAAAGAACTCGACACTACAAACCATGATTAGATCCACATTAGAAGATGCTGGTTTAGGTAAACAATTCTGGTCAGAAGCTTTACAATTTTCCAATTACACCCAAAATAGGACTTGGTCCAGCATAGTGAATAAAACACCATATGAAGTGATGTACGGTAGGAAACCTAAGTTAACACACATGCATATATTTGGAGTCACTGCAGACGTACATATACCTAAACAATTAAGGCGTAAAGGTGAAAACGTATCCAGAAGACTTAAATTCATGGGATACGAAACAGGCACAAAAGGATACAGATTTATTGATAACAATAACAGATTCATAATTTCAAGAACAGCAGTATTTCATGAACAGGCCAATTGGTCCAAAATACACCTTAATGAAATATTCCCAAACACCAATTCAGACACTGAACATCAAAATAAGAATATTGAAAAGAAAAACAATAACAGCACACGCAAAAACAAAGTTAGAACATGGACAAATAGTCAACACAAAATAAAAACTGATTCAGTAACAAAAAAGGAAGCAAGGTATTTACATGACAATGATAGTATACCAGTGAGAACAACCAGAAGTAACAGAAATCAGGTGCCTAATAAATACAAAGATTATGTAATGTGTATGAATGGAGAAATAGTAACACCAAACACTTATGAAGAAGTGCTGAAACTTCCCCCCAAAGAAAGAGAAAAGTGGGAATCAGTAATGACCAAGGAGATGAATAGCTTACAAGAATTGAATGTTTTTACACCCACACAAGCACCAAGGGATAAGACTATTATTGGTACCAGGTGGATATATAAAATTAAAAATTTGGAAGGAGGTAACACACTATATAAAGCCAGACTAGTCGCACAAGGTTATGCTCAAAGATATCCTGAGGATTATACAGACACTTACTCTCCTACTGTAAGAACTGAGAGTGTTAAAACAGCTCTAGTTATAGCATCAGCACTTAATCTCGAGGTATTTCAATATGATATACAAACTGCATATTTACATGCCAAATTAGATAAAGATATATATGTAAGAGTTCCTCATAGTCAATATACAAACAAAAATGATATATGGCTATTAAACAAAAGTCTATACGGATTGAAACAATCTGGCAAGCGATGGTATGAATGTTTAGTCAAAGTACTTAAAACTATGAACTTTGTTGCCACTACTGCTGACAATTGTTTCTTTGTTAAGAGTGAAGGTGATTCTCCAGAATTTGTATTGATTTATGTTGATGATATTCTATATATAGGCAAAGATACAAAAAGGAGAGAAACTTTTGTAACAAAACTCAATGAACACTTTTCCTTAAAATCATTAGGGAAAGTAAACAAATATCTTGGTGTTCAAATCAGCAAAACAAAGAAGGGATTCAAACTTTCCCAAAGGGATAAAATTATAGAACTCTTAAACAAATGTAACCTAAATGATGCCAAACCATGTGATACTCCCATGCAGACTGATTTTCTAAGAAACACTGATGAGTCATCTCCAGAATTTAAAGATAACACATTGTATAGGTCTGTTATCGGCTCTCTTCTCTATATCTCTAACTGGACTAGACCTGATATTGCTTTACCCCTTAACTTATTATCCAGACATGTCAGTAAACCATTATCATACCATTGGGAAGCTGTCAAGAGGATATTAAGATACTTAAAAAATAGCTTAGACTTCTGCTTGTTATTAGAACCCAATAATACAAATGAACCCATTCTCACATGTTATGCAGATGCAGATTGGGCTGGTGATGTCACTTGTAGAAAAAGTACATCTGGCTATATATTTTTCCTTAACGGCTGCCCAGTTTACTGGTACACTGGTAAGCAAGATTTGGTAGCTACATCAACTACTGAGGCAGAATATGTTTGTCTGTCTAAAGCATCAAATAACCTAGTATGGTTTAATGATTTATTGTCTAATGTTTGGAAAAAACCTTCATTGCCTTATGTCATACATGAAGATAACAAAGCTGCCATCGAAATATGTAGATCTGATGCTATTGGACAGCGATCTAGACATATAGATATAAAATTCAAACATGTAAGGCAATTATCACAAGACGGATTTATTAAAGCTATTCATTGTGAAACATCAGAGCAAATAGCTGACATCTTGACAAAACCTTTACCTTCTAAACAACACAAATACTTAACTACCAAGCTACAAGTTTTATATTGTTCCGAATCTGAATGTAATTATTGTCATATGTCGCATCAGCATTTAGAGGGGGATTTGTCACAAGTAAATGCTTTATTCTCCATCATGTAAATAGTATCTGTACAGTATATCAAGAGTTAACTTATTTCCATTGCTTAATGTATGTATGTCTAACCACTCCCATATCTAGCTCCTCCCCTTGTATATATAAGGAGCTGTATGCCATTTTTCAGTGCTTCTATTTGTGAATATTCAGTGAATATAGAATGCCATCTGTGATTAAACAGAGCTTTATTTAAACATACTATTCTTATTTTAATTATTGAGTCTGATCCTGAAAATATTGCAACATACTATAAAATCTCCATTTCCACCCCACTCCAGGGGAAGGATACTGTAAAATCTCCATTCCCTCCCCACCCCACTAACCTGTTTTCCAGCTCCATTCTCCTGTGCAGGGCAAAAAAAAGAAGACCCAGGTGATCAGCTGGGACTCGATCAGCTGGGACCTGGGAGGCAGCGAATAGATGGGGGTGGGGCCAGTCAGAGATGGTATTTGCTGGTTCTCTGAACTACTCAAAATTTCTGCTACCGGTTTGCCAGAACCGGTCAAAACTGGCTGAATACCACCTCTGGCCGTGGCGTGCCAGCAACAGGGCTGTGCAAACAAGTGAACCCTATCTGCGGATGCAAAACCATGCCCCCGGTCTTCACAGAACTGGTTCCTGGTGCCCAAAAGGTTGGGGGGGGCGCTGCTCTAGGTTATTCTAGCATGTTTGACTTTTGTGGTCTAAGGTGCTACTTAGATATTAAGTTTTATTAACCAGGCACAGTGAGAACAGTGACTGTCAAATTCAGATTTAATGGGAAGCTGCCCTGAGTTTGAAAGCAGGAATTTTTAGTCTGTTTGTAAACATGAAGGAATAGAAGGAAGATGAACACAATAGCTCACACAGGCTCATTTTAAATTGGCAGATGATGATATCAGATTTAATAACAAGGAATGATTTATCATTAGATTTCAAAAAGAGTTTGTTGATTAATTTTCTCATAGGGGGCTTTTTGGTTTAAGCGTTAACAGGTTTCAGCAGTTAGTGTGGTCAAATATACTGAAAACAGAAGCAGGTTGAATATTGGTACCCGCTCACTTTTTCTGATCTGCTCCTCTTGTTTGCAAGTTGCCTTGAGTGAAATCTAATATTGGACAAGCAGATTTCACACATGCAACAGGAAACAGTTTCCTCCTCCTCCCCTCTTTTGTATTTGCCAAATCACTGGCGATTGGGACACTCCCAGAAAAAGTTTCTAAGATATACTGTATGTGGCCTGTACACCAGAGAGGACTCATCCTCTACCATTTGTACTAATGGAAGGAATGACGTCAGTAAAAAAACTAATTGGATTTCACTATTTATCATACTTTTTGCTTGTTTTCTTTAAACACAGATGTTGAATGCCGAAAAACATTCAGCCCCAGTAAAACAACATACGTAAGCCCTGTTCTTGCCTCTCCATATGAAACGGTTTGCTCTTGTTCTCTTTGCATCTCTAGTTTCTTCAGCGTGTCCTTTTGAGACATCTTAGACATTCACACCTAAAGTGTTTTAGATATTCAAAAAAAAAATGCCTTAGATCTCTAAAGGGTTTAGGTGGCAGATATCAATTCTTGTGAAACCATGCGACACAAATAAAATTGCAGCTTTTCAAAGCTAAATAATAAAAGAAAAGAAAATTTAGGAAAAAAAACCTGCACATTTGCTCAGTAGATTCTTCATTTTTTCATGGGACACTGGTGTATCTTATCTCCTTTTGTTCTGTAAATTCCCCCGAGCGCTTTTCTGAATCTTCTGCTGATTTTTTTTTTTTTTTGCCACTGATTCTAATTTTGCAAAAGAAAAGAATAAAAAATCAGTGCCCTTAATGAATATGGCAGAATAAGAGTGTGAAAATGGTTCACACATAAATTGTTCTCAGGTTGAAATACCTCATTTCATCTGGTTTGTGCCTGAACCAAAAAATGTAATCTGGATATGGAACAAAATGGAGATGCTTTGTTCTGGATATGGATCAAAATGTACAGTAGTTTGGGAGGATAAGGGGCGGTGAACCAAGGATGATGGTAGCTGAGATGAGTCAGAGAAGAATGAAGGCCAAGCTCTGAAAGATCAGGGATGGCGGCAGGATATGAAACTTTAGATACTGCTTACAGGAGAGAGGGGGGAAAGCACATCAGTGTTGCCCTACTTACTCTATAAAATTACTGTGGGATATCTGCAAGTTTTATCTGACCCAAACACAGATGTTCCAAGTTTTGTTTCTGCTGAACTGTGACCAATCTTTGGCAGAACTTTGAAATGTGATTGTTTTGAGCTCAAAATGAAACTCATTTTCCATTTTGTGTGTACCCTGTGGCATAAACATTAGGATGAAATATAGTAAAGCGAGCAGATGTATGATTTGTGACAGAATAGGTTAATGTGATGTGCATTCCAGGAAGGAGAGTATTAAAAATGGCTTTGGGATATATGTCCATAATTAAACATACAGAAAGCTTATCAAACTTTTCAAAATCATCAACCACCAAAACCATTGTGTAGCAAACCATTTGTATAAGACAGTCTTCTTCCTAGTTCCCTAAATATTTTAAGTTGCAATAACTTGGTGTCAAACCTGCACCTCAGTGAAAAGAATTTTGATTGAGGCCTGTGGGTCTATATAAAAGAAATTGTGAAATAATAGAAAAGAAATTGTGTTTAGATATTTGCCACTAAGAAAATTCTCCTGCCATTTTGTTCCCCTATCTTTGTTTTAGTGAAAATTCAGTCCAGTTTCATCAGAAAGGGCTTTTCCGGGAAGGCTAACTCATCCTATTGTCTACTCTCATTGCCTATTTTAAGTTTTCTTAGAAGAACATCCACTAACATTGGAAATCATTCTTTAATTTTGTAGGATTCAGGTATGGGAGTGACATCATTCCTTTCTCTAAAGTGGATGAGGAACAGATGAAATATAAGACGGATGGGAAATGCTTTGCTGTTTTGGGATTCTGCCAATCTTCTCTGGTGTGTCCAAAATTCAGGTGTTATTCAATTCATATTTAAACAGGCCAGACATTGCTACAGATGAGTTGCAGATATCTGACTACTAATTTGTGACAGAAAATTTCAAATTGGTTTGTATTAAAATGATGGTATATGTTTTTCCTTCCTGTATATTGTGTATGATTAAATCCTCCTCCTCCTCCTCCTCCTCCTCCTCCTCCTATTTGTCCCAGTTAGAATTCTGTGGATGCTGTAATAAAAAACTTAGAACTGTATGGTGAAATCTGAGAAGCTCACAGGCTTTACTGAATCAGTTTGTCAATGCTCATAGTTTAAATGCCCCATCTGTCTCCGTAATAGAAATAGTGGTAAAAGAATTTATTCAAACTAATAAAAGGAAGATGAAGGAAATAAGAAACCAAAAAGATCTGCTTGATGTTAGCGTTGTGTAGCATTTGTAGAAGATAGCCAAAGTTGTTGCAAAAGCTTCACACAAAGCAAAACATACCCATGATTGTTCCTCAATTGCCCCATTTTGGCTTAGGCTACAGGAGAGACCAGATCTCTGTTTCCACAGGTATTTAACTCAGCCTCCCATCCTTCGGAAGTCGGTAAAATGAGGACTCAGATTGTTGGGGCAATGTGCTGACACTGTAAACTGCTTAGAGAGGGCTGTGAAAGCACTATGAAGTGGTATATAAGTCCAACTGCTATTGCTATTGCTACATATTTACTCATGTAAACGCTTGATTGATACTTCCCACAGTGCTTCTCAGATTTTATGTGTGTTCCTTATAAACACAGATTTAATGCTGTTTTGAAAAATTACTAGGTCTGTTGTTTAAACAGGGCTTAAACACACTTTTGAGTGCAGGCCCCAGAAGATAGATTCACATGCGGAATGAGACCCAAGTTCTATCGATGCACATTGCTGGTTCTCTCACTGTTGAGCTCATAAACTAGCTTTCTGCTAGTTTTTGCCAATAGGATATTTATGTGGCTGTCTTTTGTTTTGTGTTGTGTTGTGTTCACTGTTTTTATGATTTCTGAGAGCTTGCACACAAGTACTACAACTATTGCCCTGGCCATTAAACACTGACAGGAACATATCAATTCCTGTGAATTCTTGTGCAATGTACAATGTCACCCTTGGTTTGGAGTGTATATGAGTGTACATTTTGCCTAATCCATTCTCACTCTGACATTACAAAGTGTTTTTATTATACATGGGCCAATCACAACTGCTTAACTGTTTGCCGGCTGCCTTGGGGAGATGCTGCTAGAAGGTCAAAACTAGATTTCTGGATTACTTCCTGCTTGTACTTTTATTTCCTTTTAGCTCTAGTTTAGGACTGATGTAGTAGAACCAGGTACCCTAAAGGGGATTTGCTTAAACCAAATAGTAGGATACTTGATATTGAGGCATACATTGATTCATTGATAGCAGTGAAGATAAAGGCAGGCCTAGAATACACATATGATTGGATATAGCATTGTATTGAATTGGATATAAATCATCATGTGCCTAGTAAATTTGGTGAGTCTAATAGGATAGCTCTGATGTAGTGGGATAGGCCTTCAAAGAGAATAGGGGTTTTTGAAGGAACAAAGAGGCAGTATTACATGAACATAGTTTCTTTCTAGGAAGTTAGTTTTCTTTTGCTTTCCTGGAACTTCACTTACTTCCCTGTATCTTTTCCCAACTTATCATCATTATCATATTTCTAAATGTTTTTATGGCTGAACTGACAGTTTTAATTTCCTGGAAAAGTATTTTTGGAAAGAGTTAGTTTTGTTTAAACTGATTCCATATACTAGTCCTATGCCTAGTGGAGATGTTTTTGGGTTAGGGGCTTTTTACTTGACCCTCACAATTTTCCTTCACTGAGCTAATTCATTTGTGCGGCTTCTCACTTATCTTTAAGAATGGCATAACTAAAGGACATCCCCAAAATAGGTAGGACCAACATCTTGGATTCACTCATTCTGGGTCACTGGAAATTGAAAAATATGTTCTGTGGGTTATCCATCTTTAGTTTACAATTAACAATCTGTCTGTTAATTGTAATTGTCTGTCTACCTCAGTATTTCTCAAGTTTGGCAACTTGAAGATGTGTGGACTTCAACTCCCAGAGTTCTCCAGCCAGCATCTTAGAGTTGAAATCCACACATCTTCTAGCTGCCAAGGTTGAGAAACACAGGTCTACACCAACTATTGTCAAGCCAACTGCTTAAAAAAGCTATGTATATGAATATAATACACTGTTCCATTTAATCTTTCAAATGCTGGGTTGGCTTTTTTAACACTTGCACTTGTTTCCTTAAGGAGCTCAGTTTCATAGCTAACTTTCTGAAAACATTCTAGATTCAGACATACCGATATATGGGGAACCAAGTCCTGAAAGTCTTTGCAGCAAAGGATGATGAGGTGAGATAAACTAAGTTTAATACTGGATAAATTATTCATGTATCTTTAAACAGTCAGCTTACTGAACAAAAGCTGAGTAGACATTTTTCCATTTAGTTTTGCAAAATGAAAGAAAGCTCAGTTACTATAGGAATAATGAGAACAGCATGGAGTTGAAAAATAACCCAGCTTTATCCAAGAGCAAGTAACACCAAGAAAATATTTGTATTTATTGGGTATGTTGGAGGGTATATTGGGTATTTATTGGGTATGTTGGCGAGAGAGAGAGAGGATATATATGTAATCTCAAAAAGAGATAAATTTTTGATATCTGTACTGAATAGTTCTGTCTAAAAGACTATTTGCTCATGAGGTTAGTCTTTTTGAGAAATGCTATAAATAGTGAATAGTTGGTGACCACATGGGACTAAAATTATATTTTACTGAGGGGTTTTTGTATGACTCTTTTTTGTTGTGTTTTCATCCAAAGCAATTTTGGGAAGATAATTACCACATTTATATATGTGTGCTTAGCACTATGTAATCCCCCCTTCATTTGAAAGTTAGTACAATATATTTTAAAGGTAGCATCTTAACTGAAATCTTGATTTTGTGACCTGACTCTGCCATATAATGGTTTGCTAAGCTTTTGAAGAGGCAAAACTGAGCTTCAAGTCAGAAGTTAAGAGTTTAGTTCTGGGTGATAATGTGTCTTAATTTCTTTGATTCTTTATTAATATTCCAATTGCTAAATTTTAATGATATTAGAAATAACTGTGGGGTTTGGGTTTTTTTTTTCCCCAGGCAGCTGCAGTTGCACTTTCTGCCCTAATTAATGCTTTAAATGAGTTGGACATGGTGGCTATAGTACGGTATGTTTATGATCGGAGATCGCAGCCACAGGTTGGAGCAGCCTTTCCACTAATTAAGAATGAATATGAGGTAATATTGATGACTGAAGAGTGTGGGAATATAATTCAGAGCAATAATGAATTTATGAAGATACAGTTCCTCCATTCTATTCAATTTCCCTAGAACAGAGAAAAAGAGTACTAAATAGGATAAATCACAGAAAGAATGGAGAATTTCAGTTTAATATTTTCAAAAGATTTTAGATCTCATTTTGGTCTAATAGTTTTCATTTTGAATCTGGATCAATTTTCAGAGGCGTTTTTTAAAAGTCTTTGTGCAGTTGCTGTGTCACTGAAATGAATTCTGCATCACTGTGAGGTTTGTGTTACACATAATATTCATCAGTAAAGAATAATATAGTTCATTTTAGGGTGTTTTTTTTTCTCGTTAGAACAACATGTGAACCCACCCCTTATGGCTTGACATTATATATGAGTCAGGCCATTATGACTCAGTCAGCAAACCATTATGATTCATACAAGAAGCCATTTTTGTATCCTATTATAATACTGTACAGTGGGTAAGTCCAGCAAAAATATTTGTACTGCTGTGTCATCTCTGCAGCATTTACATTTAACAATGGGGGACATACTAAGAGTTGGTTAGGATAAATTGGAATAACTGTTTTAATTTTATTTTACTTCATTTATAGCTCAAGACCAGTCATAAAGTAAAAATAAAGTACGGCAAACATAATGAATAAAAGAAATAAAATAAGGCAAAACACCCCAACAATTAATAAAGAGAAGGATGCACCTGGTGCTGTCTAAAAGCCAAGACTGTCAATTAGAATTTTGCAAACTTTTTAAAAGATTTCTGAGATTTGAACACATAGAAGGAAAACCATAATTTCATAATCACAGGAGCAGTTAAATTAGTGTTAATTGAGGCTATGAGTTTTAATGGCTATTGGCTATGTATGGCAATGGGTATTATAATAGCATATGTAATGGAGAATCAATTCTGAGTGCAGAAAAGTACAGTGTTTGTGTGGAAAGTTAGTCTATCTATCAGTTGTCATCCTAAAGGGTAGTGCCCCAATTCTTGCTAAAGTAAAAAAATGTCTCTAGGAGCAATTTAGGAGGCAAAGGCAATTATACTCTAGAAAAGCTAAGGAACACTGCTTCTGTCAGTATAAATATCTAAGGCTTGGTTCATCTAGAGCAGGGGTCTCCAACTTTTGCAACTTTAAGACTTGTGGACTTCAACTCCCAGAGTTCCTCAGATGACAAAGCTGGCTGAGGAACTCTGGGAGTTGAAGTCCACAAGTCTTAAAATTGCCAAGGTTGGAAACCCTGATCTAGACTAAAATTATTTAAGGTGGTCACTAATGTCAAGTTCTTCTGATGCATAGTATCAGATATGAAAGTAAATGATTTAAGATTGTATGAAGGATTGATTACAAGAAGAAAAGTCTCTGTGTATTGAGAGTAATTGATACTGGTTATAGTCTTCTGAGAAATACAGTCCAGACCAGGATAATGATAGTGATATTTTGATTCCTGTCTTTTTTATAAATAATGCAAGACGGCAAACAAACATTCCTTCCTCCTATTTTCCTCACAATATCAACCCTGTGACATGGGTTGGGCTGAGAGAGAGTGAGGGCCGGTCACCCAGTCTACCTTCCTGTACTCCATTGAATGTTTTAATTAAATAGTAATTTAAATTCTATTATTTGTTGTTGTTGTTTTAAATCCACAACATGCTTTTATTCCAACTGCATTTTCTTGCCACCTTCTTCCATTTTGTTCTAGTGTTTGGCTTATGTGCAACTACCCTATATGGAGGATTTGAGGCACTACATGTTTTCCTCCTTAAAAAATAATAAAAAGTGTACCCCGACAGGTGAGCTTGCATTTTGAATCACGTGTCTATAATGTGTGAATCCTTTATTTTATTAGAAAGCATGGCTTCTCAATATACATTCAAATGTTTAGATTGTTTTCCAGACATTTTTGTTTAGTTTTAAGCTTCCTCCCCAGTCTTTGGCACCGATCTTAAATGCCTAAGGATAATCAGGGAAGTTCACCATTATTCGACTCCAACATATCCTCTAGTTGCTATGAAAATGGAGTCATCAAATCTAGCAAGGGGAGAGTACAGAATATACTGTTCAACAGTGTGCTTCCTGGTTTCTTTCATCTGACTGAAAGAGTCCTTTGTTGTATTCATACAACAAATGATGGGTTTGTGATACAGTGCATAGTCTGAGATACATTTTTCCCTCTGATTGGCTGGTCTGCCCTCCCTCTTCCTAAATTATAAAATTTGTTACATTTCCTGTCACATTAAGATTGGGTTTAGGGGGTGTGTATGTTTCTTATTAGCAGCACTATGCATTGAGACATTATCAATCCAGCATTCCTTTTGTAACTGAGTTCTCTCTATTATCTAAAAGATTGAAACACTTTAAATGGTTGGTGATGTACTCTACGTAGAAATGCAGTTTGAGGATTGTTCTGTTAGGACTAGCAGTTTGAGAATGATAATGAGCTCTAAACTGTTTTTTTAAAAAAAGGTATTCCTTATCCTAAATGTAGTTGATGTAAACGACACTCCTAAAGTAAAATACTGTAATGTTAAAATATATATTTAGGAATAAAAGTTGTCAGATGAAAAACAGGCTCTTTCCTAATGGGAGAAATGAGAGTATTGTGATCAGAAGAATGAAGATACATTTCTGAAGATGCTTGACATTAAAAAATTATTTTAGTTGTATTTAAAAACAACCTATAGTGAGACACACATGGCAGAAAATAGGATGAAACTAAGCAGAAAATGTGACATCTTTTAGTATTTGTGCAGAGAATCCCAAGACAATTTAACTTTATAAGCAAAACAGGAATGATGTCAGGAATATCTAGAAATTGCCTATTTATATTCATTGTATATAGTCTGTGCTTCTCTTTTGTAGTTTGATACTGCCCATTTATTACCTGTAATAGGGTTGCACTAGAACTTGGGAGGCAGAGATTCAAGTATCCACTCAATGGTCCAAATTGGATCAGTTATAATACACTCATTCTCAGCCCATCAAACTCAATAGAATTTTTGTTATAGGGATTAAAAATTGAAAACCAATTTTCAATTTGTATACCAATGTTTACGAATGACACATAGTCTGAATCTGTTAGGATTAGGAAGAGGGGGAGGCTGCAGTTGAGTGCTACTTGCATTCCGGAAGAGTTTTCTCCCCACCAACTCAAAAAAAGAAAGAAAGAAAATACCTGATATTTCATAATAGATTTCCTAAAATCAGGGTTCCCCTCTAGGTTTGTGGAGTTCATCTCCCAGATTTCTCCTAATAGCTTGGCCATTGCTCAAAATTCTTGAGTTTCACACATCTGAAGGGGAGGTTGGAGAACACTGTCTTCAAAGATGAGTCAAAGTGCAGTACCACTCTTTAGGCAAGCCTTTAAATGCTAATGATGTTGCTGCGTGCTCTTTGCATTTTTAGTGTTTTGCTTTTATCTTTTATCTTGTATCTTTATTACTTTTACTTTTGTTGTGTCTATGCTATGCTATGAACTGCTATGCTATGAAATGTTAAATATGAGCACATATACAGACTGCACATTGAGTAAATAAATTTATAAAATGGCAGGAAAAAGCTGTTGCATCATATTAACTATTTCTCTATCTGTATTTGATAATCCAGAGGATCAGCTGTCTGCAGTTGACTCCCTGATTGATTCTATGTCTTTGGTTTGTGAAGATGATAGTGAAGGGACTCTTGTGGATATATTTAAACCGAGAAAATTCCCAAATCCTCTGTTTCAAAGATTGTACCAGGTAAGATACTAAAACTTTCCCTCATTCTTCTCAGCCAGATGGGTTAAATGGCCAGTTGGGTTCATCTTGAGTGAATTGATTGATTCCCCCCCCCCCCATGTAACTTGGCCAAACTCTGTTGGGGCCAGCAACTGTCCAGCAGTCCAACCATGACTGTATAAATTCTCCACCTTATTGCCTTCCTTACATGCCCTGGGCTGACCTCGCTTAACAGAAACAATGCAGAATCCCACAGTTCTCTCATTTCCTGGGCTCCATAATGAGAGCTGAGTTTGTGAACTGGTCACTATGTTGAAAAACCTGATACGATCAGTAAAAAAAAAAAATCCAATTGCCCAATAGACCAAAAAAGTGATTTGAATTTAGTGGCTGGAAAGGTGCTTAGACAACTCTTTGAATAAAGGGGAGGAAATAAAGTATGTTAGTACAAAACTGAAGTTTGGGAAATTTTTTCTGGGATTTTTTCCCCCCTCTCTCTTCCATCTGCTATGAGGGTGGGATAAGAATCACGTTTGAATCAAATAATAGCATGACATATTAAACTATCTTAATTTATGTTTACTGAAAGACAAAATTTATTGGGTTGCACAACACTCTGTGATACAGTAAGTAGACCATACTGATTGGGTTTTCACAACTCACTACACTATAAAAAAAAAACCAATCAAGATTAAGATTGAGCTAGATCATTTAATTATTAATGAAAGGAATACATGGGCGGAGTCAGTGGAAAACATAAAGCCTTCGGTTTAAAATAGTAGGGGCAAATAATAAACATAATCACAACAATGTTAATCTCAGCAAAGAAATTAAAGTTTATAAAAACATAAGTAATATCCTCAACTACCAGACCCATCAACACCTTCTGACCACTTTCGCATATATCAAATACCCAGGTTAATCTATAATCCAAAATAAAAAGTGAGAGGGACCCACCACTTTATTGGAACCGGTCATTACCCAATTTAAATTAATATGCCTGTTCATAACAATATAAGCTACAATAGCATGAAACAAGCACCTCTATGCAAGAATTAAGTACATTCATTTTTGCAGTAAAAAGCGCTGTTATGTTTTATTGACTTTATAGTAAGTTCTTTGATTGTTGTGAGTCGTTGAGGGTTGGGTGGCATCCAGGTTTAATAAATTATTATTAGCATACTTTCAGATTACCCCAGATTCTTTGTGGTTGGCAAATTAGCAATGTGTATTGAGGACAGAATGCTCTGTGTATTTTTGTGCATCAGGAAACACATATTACAGCAATTCACATAAGCTATGTAGCATTTCCTCCTGCAATGCTTAATCCACCGAGTCCCAAGTAGACTAGCCTATGCATATCCCTTCATTACTTATTCTAGTCTCACAGGAAAATATGAATGATACATGGAAAAATTAACATTTCTGTATTGCAAGGACTGGATAGCTTCATGGGAGTTACTACAGAGAAGTTGGGGGCTTCAGAAATGAATCTAAATGTGAGCGGCTTTAATCATTTACTTTTTGCCTTATCAGGAAATATATCATAGACCTAAATTCTGATACAGCAATATTTTTTATTATTGTATTCTAGCTTCAATCCAATGTTTCAATATTAGTTCCACAAAAATTTAGATAAAAGATAAATTTGTTCAGCTTCCTCTTGAACTTCAACAAAGAATGGAAAAGTTCTACATTCAATGGGAAGTTGTTCCATAGTTTTATTCATTTATCAGGTCTTGACACAATTTTGGGTAATCTAATGTGAACTCATCAATGAGAGTTTGATTGTTGACATGCTGACAATAGTGACCATGAATGTTTGCAATATTTTAAACCTTTCATCACAAATCATATCATACAATATCATCTACTTTCAGAATGTAGTCAAGGACAAGTTCATATTTGTCCTCTACAGCAATCTTACTCTCTATTCATGGAAAAGTATCTTCCATTATAACAAGAAAAGGGCAAAATATACCTTTCATTGATTGAATGAGACATAGATAACCTGATTCATAGATAGCTCCATTAATTTACTGATTTGACATTGCTTATTCTCTTGTGATCTTTCATCAGTGCCTACAACATAAAGCTTTTCATCCTGATGCACCTCTACCTCCTATTGAAAATCACCTCTTAGACATGTTGGAGGCTCCTCAGGAAGTGACGGAAAAATGCCAGGCTCCCCTTCAGAAAGTAAAAGCTCTGTTTCCCTTGAAGGAGGGAGGCAAAATAAAAGAGCAGAAGACAGCTCAGTCCATCTTCAAAGACAAGTGAGTTAGCAGCACTGCAAAAATAGTTCTTTAGCTGTTTGTCATCTTTCATCTCCTTTGGTACTTCTTTCTATAGGGGGTATATCATTGCCTCTTGGATGGCTGGGCTGGCCACAAGTGTTTGTTCAATAACATGGTATGGGAAGAAGCTCTTAATGTTCTAACTGTATGTAAAGCTAACTTCTGTCATTTGCATCCTTAAAGACTTAATGTCTGCTAGAGCTCTTTTGTGGAACAATAGCAAGTGGTAGTATCTGGCTGAACAGGGCTGGATTTGGTTCTAGGTCTAGGCTGGTCTAGAAAATAAAGAAGACATGAAAAAGATCCCTGAATGTTTTGAAATGGCATGCCCTTTATTTGTCCTACAAATATGCATTTTATTTTTCTGAAGTATGTCTGGAAGCTTATAGATCTCCAGCAATGATCAAGCCTCTTTAGAATTTGCCAATGGCATCATGGGGTACAGGTTTTCCTACGGACAAATAATAGCATCTCAAATAAGCATCTTAACATTTGTTTAAGACTTAATGTGCTTTTTTTAAAAAATTTACCCACCCATCTATACATAGGGTAGAAATATTCATACTCCAGCTTTGGAAAGATAGCCATCTCTGGTCCAAAAGATCCAGATGCTAATATGTAAGGTGTAAGGGTCAGTCATTACACTTTTCCTCAGAGCTAAATTGGACTTGCTCTTTTTAATGAGTTTATAGCATAATTTTCTACACAGTACTTCAGGGGATTTAGCTCAATGGCACAAGAATAAAGAAGGATCAACATATTCTGGAGACATGGAATTTTTTTCCTCACAGGAAAGGAAAATCTGGCATAAAAAGGATGTCTTCCATCTGCATATCCTGTACTAGGAAAAAAAGGGGGGGGGGGGGGACCAAGCCAAAATCAGACCTTTTGTCATAATAATATGTGTACATAATGTTCGTTTCTTCTGTCTAATGAAGAGAAGGTACAGATAATGACATTAAAATTGCATTTTGCTAAACCCTAAGGCTTGTTTTTAGGAAGCAGATTTGGATGTTCTTGAAGGTCATCCAGCATAAGAGCATATTTAATTGGGAGTTTTTCTCATAAGTACTGACAACTCCAAACTGATGTTTAATAAGCTCTTAGGTATACTAATCTGAAAGATGGTTTAGAAGACATTCTGGGTTTCTGTGTACAGAAGTACTTAGTAGCTATCAGTTTGAAGATGGGAACTAGCAAATTATATTAGAAGGGTAAATAGATTTTTTCCCTTAAATATAAAATTCCCATTATCGCTAATGTCAATTTAAACATTAAAAAAGAATTGGATGTGATTGCAAAGTACTATTAAAGTATTCACATATATACACATGTCAAGAGGAGGCTATATTGGTAAAAATACAGAAACAATGATATTTGATATTTGATTTGATTCAGTAAAAGCATTCTGTAGCTGGTGTTGTAGTTCGGGTGGACATCTCATCATTCAGACATCAGATTTGTTTCTTTATTTTTCTGAATAAGCTCTGAAACAAAGAATAATTTGGAAGGATCTTTAAGGACCCTTGAATGCCTAATACGTATCTTCTAAAACTATTCTCACAGTAGATGTGATTACTAGATAATTTATCTTGAGAAGAATTTCTTCAGATTGATGGCTTTATCTTTTTCCAGTAATGAAGATGGCCCCAATGCTAAAAAGGCAAAAACAGAAGATGGTGAAGCCAGTTTCAGGATTGCAAGCCTCTCTGAAGGCAATGTGATCACAGTAAGTATTCATGGCAAAGATTCTGCCGTAGAAGAGGTTGGATTGGCTACTATGTTAAAGGTGTCTTTTCTTCATGAGGCAAGTAAGTACCAAGAACTGCAATGGTGGGTTGCTCTCGGTTCTCTCCGGTTCTTGAGAACCGGTAGTAGAAGCGGCGGGAGGCTCCGCCCACCCACTTTTGACATCATATTTTCCAATCTGCACATGCGCATAAGCTTCTGCGCATGCACAGAAGTGCACACGCACACGTGAAGCAAGCACGCACGTTCCCAGTGCGAACCAGTAGTAAAGATAAGTAGAACCCACCCGTGAAGAACTGGATGATTGGCCTATTTCTTAGGCCATATTCAATGACCTGTTTGGTCATTTTTTTTCATACAGTTATCCAGTGTGATGATTGAAAGACTGTTGTAGATTATTAGCCCTCAACTGGGTAAAGTCAAGAGCCTATGAATGGTTTCCTTATAATGTGTCTTGTGAACACACTTTTGATTTCAAATGCAATAGATTTAGTGATTAACAAAGCATGTAAACTACATCCTATTCTTCGAAACCATGATCTCTCTTTAAGTATACATTTAAAAAAAAAAAGATTTAAATGGCATATTTATAAGAACACAAAATAGTTCCTTAAATAATTCAGCCTACTGTGGATTTAGAGCCATTAGTTGTATGCTTCTTCAGCAGAAAGATGTACAGTGTAGAGTTGGGATTGTGGCAAATTCTGTTCAGTATAAGGAAATGCAAAGAGATGCATGTTGTCTCTGAAGACCCAATTACATACATGTATCTTAACATACATGTTAATGGTTATAAGTATTGATGATTCTGCATCACATCCTGAATCACAAACAAGTGCCTTAAATACTTGAAGAAATAATGAAAGATGTTTGTGAGTTTTCCTGATGCATCTGTTTGCCCCTTGCATAATACACAATTCTGGGCTTGATTGGCATTGGGTCCTCCTCCTCCTCCTTCTCTCCCTCCTCTTCCTCCTCTGCTGCTTTTGCTTCATCAGTTTTGGTCCTTGAGACTGCTTGGACAAGTCCCTGCAGTTTTCTTGGCAAGGGTTTTTTGGAAGTGGTTTGCCATTGCCTGCTTCCAGTGAGTGAATGTGATTGACTCAAGATCACTGTTTCACTCTTTACAATATTAAACTAATAAATGGGAATATTTGTATCTCAGGGTTGACATGAGGGGTCCTTGATGCTCTCTGGGCTTGCTTGTTTTCTTGCAAACATTTCATTACCCAAACTAAGTAGTATCATCAGTGCTAGTAAGGGAGTGCTATTTGCTGTCAATTTTATATTCTAGTGGCTTGCCTGTCAGTGTTAGTGGGAGTGGTATTAGAGATTCTTTGATTCGGCTGTTTGCTGTTGGTTTCCTTAGCAGTTTTTTGATTGGGGTATTGTTTACTTGATTGTTGATCTGATGTTAACCTTGGAGTTAATCTATGCTGATCTGGATGTTGATTGCTGGTGGAGAATGCTTGGCTCTTTTTTCTCTCCACCAGAAATCAGCACCCAGATCAGCATAGATTAACTCCAAGGTTAACATCAGACCAACAATCAAGTAAGCAATACTCCAATCAAAAAACTTCCAAAGAAGCCAACAGCAAATATTCTATTTGATGTTGGTCTGATGTTGCTCACTTGATTGTTGGTCTGATGTTACTATCCCTAAGATCACCCCCAACAATACTGACAGGCAAGCCACTAGAATATAAAACTGACAGCAAACAGCACTCCTTACTGGCCTGGATGATGTTACCTAGTTTGGGTAATGAAACATCTTCAAGAAAACAAGCAAGCTCAGAAAGCACCAAGGACACCCCTCCACACCTTTATAGTATAAAAAAACAAAACAATTGTTTCCCATTTAAGAACATTTTAAGTAGCCCTTGTTTGAAATTAGCCCTTACGTGTAATTGGTTGAAACTATTTTTTGGTTTCTGTATCAATTCTATGTACTCAGTGAAATACATTGTTTCTTCTGACCTCTTAATTCCTATAGGAGCAATCTGTGACTTAGCCTTTTCTTCACCCGTTATAGTTCACATTTTGAAATTTCTGAGTTTAAAATATTCCTAGAAAGCCACATGGATGTTTCCTCTTCTAACATTAGATGGCCAGAGCAGCTATTTTGTATTCATTTGGCTGATATGTTTGACTTGTAAATAAGCATAAGTAAGAATGAATAATTAGTTTAGTTTAGTTTATTTATACTTATATGCCGTCCTTCTCCCGAAGGACTTGGGGCGGCTCACAAAGATAAAACAATAAAACAATAAAATTATGACTAAAATACTCAATTAAAATCCCCCCAAATTTAGTTAAAACTCCCATCAGATCAGCAAATTTGTTGGAAAAGCCATGTCTTTTCCAACAAATCAGCGCGGAAAGAGCAGAGGTTGGGGGCCATCCGGAGCCCAGTGGGTAAACCATTCCAGAGGGTCGGTGCTCCCACAGAGAACGCCCTCATCCTGGGCACCATCAGCCGACATTTTCTGGCCGATGGCACTCGGAGGAGGGCAATCTATTAATTTGGGAAAAGTTGCATATGAAAGCAACATAAACCTTTCTTGCTGTAATCTTGAAACGGTATGACGATTTCAGTTGAGGGCATCATATTGTAAGTTCATCTTACAGAGCTCTTCCTTTCAAATCCTGTTCTGACCAAGACATTGCACTTTATGAGTATCTAAAGACCTATTTGGTTTATCATGAAATGAGAAAAATCAGAGTTAAGCTTTGTATTTCATTAAAATTGGGAAGAAGGCTATGAAAGCTGGGACCGAGGACACGACTTACTGAAGTATTTTGTTAGGTTGGAAGTGTCAATCCAGCAGAAAACTTCAGCGTGCTAGTGAGGAAGAAGAATGCTGACTTCAAAGAAGGTAAATGGAACTTCATTTATTTGAATGAAAAACATTGACAGTACTGCTGGGATCCAGGTGTCCTGACTCCAAAATATTGCCATTTTTTTTTAAACTAATCAATCAAATTCCACTACTCCCATGAGAATTGTGTTAAGTGATACTGAGATTTAATGCAGAAATCTTTCTAACTCCAGGCTGAGTCATACTGGTATGTTCCAACTGAGTTGCTGGATGTTAACTATTTTTAATTGATTCCCTTATCTTTCTTGTCTTGAAGAAGTGAGGAAGTATTAGAAAAGTATTGAGAAAAATATTGGAAGTATTGGGGAAAATGGAACTCTTCGCATATAATAAACATATGTTATCTGTTTAGCACTATTTATTTAGAATTTAATCCTACTATAGAATTTTCCTATAGCAAGTTGGTATACGACTGTAATCCTAAATTTCTGCAATAATATATATACAATGTACACTGTATATCATCCTAAATTTTCTTTAAAATGTAATAAATAATAAATTGATGGTTAAGTTTCAGTAAAAGCCTTTTGTAACGTATTCAGAACACAAGGTATATAGGAAATGTCTTCTATATGTATTGCTATTCAGCATTTCTGGATAAATGTAAATTATTTTTATAAAATATAAAATTTTATATAAAATTTTAGCAGTTGATTAAGGATAATGGCTACATTATGCAGACATCTTTTTTTTTAAAGAGATAACATCACCAATTTTAAATAAGAATTGCTTCAAGTTTGTACTCTGGGGGTGTACAAATAAACTATTAAAACTTAAAAACAGTATATAAAAAGAAGCAAGGATGATTAAAATTCATTGTCAAAAATTAATCCAAAGGGGAAGACTTTCATAGCACTAACCAGCCTCACAGCTCTGTGCTCCTCTCTGCACTCCAAGATTTACTTTATAAAAGATTTACTTTTATAATGAGATTAATTTATGATAGTTTAGTTTTCTGCATACACAAAAATGGTGGCACACTCTCCAAAGCTTTTTTTTTCCTTTTGCGATTCATCTTTCCATCTGATCCACAAGAGTACACAAATATGGTGTACTCCTGGAACTGCTGCTATTTTAATCAAATCAAGCAGCAGAAATGTGGTTCATTGAAACGCAGGGTTTAATGTGCACATACACAAAGGCTTGACTAATGAAATAAATAGAGCATTAGGATGATTAGATCTGGAAGACAAGGGCATTTTTAACATGCATTTATTAAAGTAAATTCAATAATGGGAAACTGCTCAGCTGTCTCAGAAGCATTTGATGTCTGTGCTTGAATGCCTTGGATACCTAACATTAATTTACCAACAATTTGCAGAATGGTTTATAATTACAAGGAAGTTTCTGTCAGTTGTGTTCACCTTCTCATTAAGAAAAAGAATATGGTGATATGCTTAAAGATTCCTACTCAGTAAATGAGAATTTTACGTTATAAATAGAGAAACTTAACTTCAAATAAATACATTATGCTAACTTCCTGAACTAATGCATTTTCATGATTATCTTAAGGATGCAATTAATCATGTTGGTTTTCGCCTGATAAATGCTTTGTCCATTTTATGTGGAAAAAATATGTAAAAAGAGTGGAAATATCTTTTTCTTTAAAAAGAAATCTCCCTTGTCCATAACTTGGGAATGCATTTTACTGTACAAGATATTTTTTAGTGTGCTTCTCAGACATGGTTGCATTCCTTCTTTTGCAGCAGCTTAAATAGGGCCTAGTGTATACTTTTAAGGTATTTTGGCAGTTTATATGTATGTGCTTCCAAAATCGGCCATGGATGTCCTAGGTCCTGACTCTGAAATGGCTCCGATGGGTAATGGTGGTAAGTGGGTGGGTAATTATACCTGAAGAACAGTCTGTTTTTATAGCCCTACAAACATATATTTGTGTTACAAAAAAAAAAAACATGATGAAGATCAGACAACAATTACATTTCTAACTTGCAAAATGTAGAAGGCAGTAAAAAAGAGGATGGGAAAATATGAAAATCACAGCCTCAGACCCAAAATTGAAGTGGGACAAGGAAATATTACATATTGCCCGGGTTTCTATAACACGTTTTTTACATAAATTAAAAATTAAAATCCATACTTACCCTGACTGTGTTCTAATCTGTCTTGGTTCGAGTGAGTGGCAGGTTCTGTATGTTTGACTGTCTTTTAATGGATACATTTCCCCCCCTCCGGTGCTTTTTTGTATTATTATGATTCTATGATTGCTTTTACGTTGGCCAAAGTCATCACAGAATTGGGCAGCCTTATACATTTCCAAAGTAAATAAATAAGGCGATCACGCAGTAGTCCAGCATGTGCACTGTTGTTAAAATGTCATCAGACACAATCTTGAGCTGGGTTGAAAATAATACGTTGGTTTTGTTTAAAAGCCATGAAAATAGGTCAAGTGGACCAAATTGAACTGGAGGTAGGTTAAGTAGTAGCAATAGATTAGCATGACGTGAAAAGCAATGATGGAGGAAGAACATGCAGGTTGGAGGATAGGCAGTGAAATAAGATGAAGGTAAAGAATCTCAGATTGAAAGCCACCTCTAGTGACTATCTGAATGTGCCCGTGTTGTTTTCCTGGCGGTGTTCTTCTGGAGTGATTTCTTTTCTTTTCTTTTTCTTTTGCTTCCTAGTCTTGTTACAACGTATTAACCAGTTTTTTGTTAGCTTTTCAAGATCAGCTAAGGTTAGCTAAGCAATGTTGCTTCTTCTGACACTGGAATAAGATGAGAGGCAAATTAATGCACCGAGTTCTATGGCAGCCCGGAAGGTCATATATATGTGAATTGATTTCAGGGAGAAGTATCTTAAAAATGCTAAGAAGTGGTGATAGATGAGTTATCCTGGACTCAGTATTTGTGCAGCTTTCTCAGCTACTATGTGGTAAGCCAAAATTACCAAGTTTTTTTTTTAGAGGACAGTGTTTTAATAATTTTAGCAAATGTTTTCTGGTGCCATGCATATCTGTAATTGCTGGATTTGATTTCACATGATCTACACCCACTGTGTAGGTCATGTCATTGTATCACCAACTGTGATGGAAATCAGCTATGCTGACTGACAAGCTCTTCATGTATAAAAGCCCTTAATTTAGGGAGGGTTGTTCTAACATTTTTTAGACAATTTTCGGAGCTCAAAACCAGATTCACACATACCTGGTTTGCTGGGAGCTGCACCCCAAAAATGTGTGAGACTGTAAACTTGTGAGTAAGACCCAAAGGGAGAAATGAAGTGAGAGTAGAGGTAAAATGGTAGAGTACCAATTAACTTTTAAAACCCAGATTAAGGAATCTTCTTTTATCTCTCTCAAGAACTACCTGGACATCACTAAGAGGATTGTACCAGTGATGAGAGGCTGAAACAAGAAATGGGTGGTGCCGTATTCAACTTTTTCATCTTTTTCATCTCTTTTTCTTTTGTCTTTTCTAAAAGCCATGCTCTACTAGAGACTTGAAGCCTTCATTTGTAGATGGATTTGAAAATTCATCTCAGGGCTACAGCTTTCTTTTTTCTGGTGTAATATATACAGAGCCAAAGTTTTTGCATGAGGTGTTTCATCTGGCATGTTTGGAGTTAGCATATGGACCAGGGGTGGGTTTCACTTACCGTTGATTCGCATGCACAGGTCATATTTGATGACATCTGGGCATGTGGGCAGAGCTTCCCACTACCGCTGCTACTGGTTCGCCCGAATTAGGGCGAACCGGTAGCAACCCACCACTGACATGGACCCTGAATTTTTGCAGAGAAACCTACTAATCCAGTTTTGGCTTTGTGGCATGAAGGATATGTCCAAAATGAATTAAAAATGCCTTCACAGGTACATAACTATACGGTAATGTTAATAATTGAAAATAAGCTTCAGGGTAGTTTGCTTACTATTATTGATCATTATTATTGACAAATCTATGGTGACCTTCCAAGGAATTCTTGAACAAAGTTGAAAAATGAGTTTGATTTAAAAAAACCAAAAACCTCTTTTTAGTCTAAAACAGGGGGGTCATATTGGCGGCCTGTGGGCCAGATGCATCACACGCAGGCCACGCCCACCCCAGCTCCACAAAGGAAAAAACATCACATGACGGCAACATGATGCCATGAGTTTGACACCCATGGTCTAAAACATGAGGAATAGAACTTCATGTGAAGAAAATCTACCAGTGACCTTTCCAAAAAGACTGAATTCAGCTAGGAATTGAATGGTTTGTCATTGCTTTAAATACATTACACTGGAAGAAGATGTAAAGTGTCTACAGATGAACCTGTCCACCATCCACTTAACAAGGAAGATAAAAGATTCTTGGACCGAGTAAAAGAAACGCTTATAAAGGGACGAGTATTAAGAAGCCTCCAAGGAGATAGAAGATTGCTAGGCAAAAGGAACAGAGAGATGGAGCAATACGACACAAAAACCCTCAACTGTCACAAATAAAGGAACACTGAATGAGGAGAATAAGAAGATAGTGTGATAACGGAAGACAGCTTAACACCAGTACTTAAGTGGATAGCAATACTGATGAGAACTGGAGGAATAGAAATAAAGGATCCAGTTGGATGTGAAAGGCGGCAAGAGGAGAATTGGAAGAACTTAAGACAGAGAAAGCCAAGAGTGAAAGTAAAACAGATGTGTTGGAAAGGACTGTTAACAAATCCTAATTGAACAGGCTCCTGGCATTAGAACAACAGGGCAACTAGAGAGATCAACATGAGGCATTAGAAGTTGTAGTGGCCAAAAACTGCAGTGGATTTTGGTAATTCTCCTAACCCCTGACAGCTAGTTGGAAGGTTGCCACCCTTAGTCTGCCTCTGCCTGCTGAGGAAAGTGAAGAAATGGAGCTGGTGCCAGTAGGGAATAAGCTGTCAGCTCATAGTCCTGTGGTCAGTGGGGATCAATATGAGAGCACAAATGATTGCTTCTGGCTTGCCATCAGTCCTATATAGCGATAGGGCAACACAGGAAACCCTAGCCAGCCATGAAAGACCTATTTCAGAGACTATGGGAAGGAAGTGGGAGAGCAGAAGTTCAGTGACTCCAAGAAGAGGCTTCACAGCCCAGATTTCAAAGGAGTCATTTCAAAGACTGTTTTAATTGGCTCACTATACTTCTGCCTGGGGATTTACTCCTACAGTGTTCAAGGTTGTTATCAGGCCTAATATAGTTGGAAAATCCAAGAAATGAGAACCATATGGATTTTAGAAACATATCTTGATTTCTAGTCAGGGGTAAAAATATAATCTTGTGTGTTGACAAGCAGTAATAATTTTACTTAGTGTGCACTTAAAACTAAGCAGAGTATGGATAAATCAATAAAATAGAATATAAATCATCTTAAACAAAAATTTGGACAATGCAAAGAGCTATCTCTTTGGAAGAACTCTAATGCTGAGAAAGGTGGAAGGAAAGAGAAGAAGAGGAAGGTGAATGGATTCAATTATGGTGGGAATGAGTGCATGGTTGGAAGAGCTGAAGGACCAGGTTAGCAATACGAAGTTAGGAACAAATCATGCTGGAGGAGATTTACACAATTTGCTAAGAGTTGACAACAACCTGATGGAACATAACCAATAAACCAACTCCCTCCTCCACAAACACATATTATCAACATAAGGGTTTAACCACAACAGTAACTGCAACAACAACAAGACTTGGCAATGACTAAGAGCAGGAAAGTTAAAGAAAGAGACCAAGGGATTAATTCCGGCTTAACAAGCCCAAGCCTTAAGGACAAATGTATACAGAGCCAGAATTGAGAAAACAGCAACAGACAATAAGTGCTGCCTATGCAAAAAAGCTGAAGAAACAGTGGACCACCTGGTAAACTGCTGCAAGAAGATCACACAAATTGACTATAAGCAGTGGCCTGACAAAGTAGCAACAATGGTGCATTGGAATATCATTTGCCTGTAAGAACTGATGGGGCCATAAAATAGAAAAAGTCATAAAAAATGAAGAAGTTAAATTGCTCTGGGACTTCAGAATTCAGACAGACAGGCACCTGCCACATAACACCCCGGACTTAACAGTTGTCGATAAGGAAGACAAAAAAGTCCGGATAGTGGATGTGGCACTGCCTGGAGACAGCAGAATAGAAGAGAAAGAACTGGAGAAGATAACGAAATATAAAAACCTACAAATAGAAATAGAATGACTATGGCAAAGGCAAGCAAGGGTAGTACCAATAGTAATAGGCGCCTTGGGTGCAATCCCAAAACAACTGGAGCACCACTTGAACACCATAGGCATTGACAAATTTGCCATGAGTCAATTGCAGAAGGAGGCTTTACTTGGAACATCCTGCGACGATATCTGTAACACCATCAAACGTCCAGATTTGCCTATCCCAGGTCCTTGGTAGGAACTCAATAGGTAGACAAAAATGCCAAACCCAGTCTGAACATCTGGCTGATTGTGCGATGATCGATATTAATAAGTATAATAAACATCATAAATTCTTCATTCCAGACTAATCCTAGTCTATATCTACTGTATATCAACTATTGCCAAGGAAAATTCTTCCAGTATTACAAAGGTCATTAATTTGAATTGTTGTTCAACAGGTCCTCAGCTTCCTTTACCTATCCACTTTCTGAAAGATTTAAGAATGGATTGAGGTTTCTGTTGGAATCAGGTTAGCATATTTCACAGCGGATTGAAACTATCAAATTGTTTCCCCTTATTTTTTAATACATAGAGTGAATTCTACCGTTCCAGATTTCAGCTCCAAAAAGTAGCTACAAAGAATGCCGTCACTTAAGTGGCTAAGTATTCTGCAGAAAGGGAGCAGGTTGCTGTTTCAATGGGGAAATCGGTGGATCAAAACGAACTTGAAAATTCATTGACAATTGGGAATGCCTTCACAATAAAGACGTCTATACTTTCCTGATGCCTGGGGTTTTAATTTAACACATCACCGAAGAGGCAGCACTCTAAAAATAGAGGGGAGGGAGGGAAAAACAGCAGGATTTCATTTTTATTGCTGCAGTTTATAAGAAATTATAATTTATGACAGGATCATTAGGTATGGAGAGGATGAGCTTATAAAAGAAAGAATCTGATATGCTATAAAGGAAGCAGCATTGGTACATCCTGGCCCAGTTTCTTTTTGCTGCAGGTCAGTATAGCTGCTGCCATTATTGGATCACATTAAGTATTACAAAATAAGTGTTATGGTCCCCGAATTAGCATCCAATTAATATTGATTAATATGTATGTGCGCTATATTGGTTGCTTCAAATGGTGCTCCAGTGAATTCTAGGGATTCATCAGAAACAGGGTTTTTTTTTGTCCTCTGATCTTAGTGATGGACAAGTGCCTTAGAATGACAGGTTATTATTGAATTTACCTATATATTCATACTGCCCGTTCACAGAGGGTGACTAACAATGTCAGCATAAAGTGAAATACTTTATCACAAAAATCACAAAAACAGAAAATAAAACTTAATATTTTTTTATTATTAAGTTATTATTTTTTTTTATTCTAGGCTGTGCACTGCCCTGAGTCTAGCAGGAGAAGGGTGGTATAAAAATTGAATAAAATAAATAAATAAATAAATATAGAAACATCATGTGCTCCACTCTCAGTTATAACACACCCTCCTCTTGTGCAAAATGGAACAGAATAGGTCTTCAGTTCTTCACCATTTTCTTGAACCTCAAGATATAGCATTGCTGGTTTCCCTAGAAGATTGGCAAGGAGAAATTGATTACAGATAGTTTTCAAATTACAACAGTTCATTTAGTGACCATTCAAAGTTACAAGTGCACTAAAAATGTGACTTATGTCCGTTTTTCACAGTTGCGACCTTTGCAGTATCCCAAGATCATGTGATCACCCTTTGTGACCTTCTTTCAAGCACAGTCGACAGGGAAGCCAAATTCACTTATCAACTAGTTTACCAACTGCAGTGATTCACATAACAACTGTGGCAAGAAAGGTCATAAAATGGGGCAAAACTCACTTAATAAATATCTCACTTAATAACAGAAATTTTGGGTTCAATTGTGGTCGTAATTAGAGGACTACCTATAGTGGTATCTGCTTCTTTTCCTTAGAAATCTGTATGGTTTTATGTTTTCCTGTAATGCTTCAGTATTGTGGTTTAGAATTAAGCATTTATTTTTGTCAGTAGGTTAAAACTTGACTCATTTTGTTTTGTCCCATGCTTGGTGAGACACCTTTGTTGAGTAGGATTATTTTACTCATTTCAGTCCAATCAGTTTTGAAACTGTTGTTTATTTGACAAAGTAAAAAGTCAACATAAAGGCTATTATTTCCTGGTTTTTGTGGACAAAAATAGCTCTGTTTCCATAGGATGACTCACAAGTGCCCTTAATTGTTTAGGGAAGTGTCTAGATCTGTTTGGAAGCTTTAACTTTCAGGATTCAGTCTGAAGAGTCATGAACACAGCTGGCCAGGCCAATTTCTAAAATTTAATTAAATCCTTTGTGAAGGCCTGTCAGTATTGCTTACTAATTGACTGCTTGGTCATTCTAAGCAGCTGCAAGAGCTGAGATGCAAAGGTTTCATCTAATAATTAGGTGCAATACTTTCTGCAAGCCAAAGATTTGGAAGATGCCTTCCTCACAGACCAATTCCATCAATTGTTATGTTCTAATACAACACTCTTTTACAATTAACAGAAATAACAATGTCTTCTGTGTACATGGAACTTGGCATAGCCCATCCTATAAAGAATGTTAATAGTCTATTTTATTCACACACAGAAGCCTATTTTGTTTATGGATTAGCTTCCCTGTTATGCATGCTTGGATACCTAGATTTAATTTGTGAAATAACAGGTGCTTGGCACTTGTACTGGATGTTTCTCTGCCAACTCTTCTGATGAGAGACCCAAGGTGATAGAACTTGTGAACTGCACCCTAAATTTGAGAAAATAATGATTACTTATCAGATATTTAGCACAATTCAAAAGTGTAGCATTACAAAATTACTCATTACTTCTTGAAAATAGATCTAGGTAACTCTTTAGGAGATTTAAAACAAGTTTGGGAGCCAGATTTAGGTAAACAGATGGAGAATGCAATACGGCATGTCTTTAATGAAACCTGGGGAATTGCTATGTGCCTAAGTGGAAGAATTCGATTTTATAATCTCCCTTCACTTGTATATAACCCCTAAAGAAACTCACATATAACATCTGACCATAAGATACTGGAAGAGTTGTAATCAGAGAGGGATTTTGTTCCCTTAGAGCAGGGGTGTCAAACTCAAGGCTGGGGGCCAGATCCTGACCTTAGGGTGCTTAGATCTGGCCCATGGAGCCACCCTGGAAACAGCGAAGGATCGATCCTCGGGAGCCCGTTTTCGCTGGAAGAGAGCTTGGGCCACCAAAGGCACCCCTAACACGAATTATATCGAGCTGGCCATGCCCACCCCGGGCCCCGGAGGTCAAACACAACCCTGATGCGGCCCTCAATGAAATTGAGTTTGTCACCCCTGCCTTAGAGTAATATATACACATGTACACATCTATATGTTATCACAAGGGCATGCATAATTAAATTTAAAAAAACATTTACTGTGTTACTAACTTCTCTGCAAGGTAATGTTCCTTGAAAGTATTTTTCAAAGTACCGTAAGTTACACTGTAAGACGCAACAAGGAGTTGAGACACTTCATGTCATGTGAGATGAATAAATTGTAATGGAGCTTTCAGTGCTGCTATTTCATACTATTATACCTTAAAGAGTTGCTATTAAAACAGTAACTTTAAAAAGAAGAACTTTAAAAAGAAGAACAGCGACTTTAAAAAGAAGGCTTAGGTTGTTCAGATTGGCAAGAATGTGTTTCAGATTGGTTACAAAGGTCATACATTCTAAAACATGTTTTAAATGAAAACAATCTTAGTAAATTATTCAGTCTTGTCTAAGACCGTGTGGTGATCCAGATTCAAAAGCCAAAATGTGATTCGTGGGTATCTCTGTAGCCTCTGTTAGAAGCACTTTAAACATATACTTCTGTGCCTATGGGTGTTTCAGGTTTCATTTTGCCCTTTCAATTCAGATTAGCTGCATTGCCCAATTAGTTAAGACATTCAAAAAGATCTTTCCTCTTTGCTCATGTCACAGTATAAAAATATAAAAAGAATACCTCTGTTTCCCCGAAAATAAGACATCCCCTGATAATAAGTCCAATCGGGCTTTTGAGCACATGCACTAAAATAAGCCCCCCCCCAAAAATAAGCCCTCCCAGAAATATTTAAACGCATGCGCAGCCAGTCCCCACCATTTCCTCTGGTTTCCTCCACACACCCCAAAAATAAGGCCAAGCGGTTATTTCGGGATTCAAAAAAAATTAAGACAGGGTCTTATTTTCGGGGAAACACGGTACATCTCGGTTTGGTTTAGAATTTTGCTTTTGAATAGTGTTTGGCAAAAGATAATTCATTCATGTTGAAGTGAGGTTAGGGGCAGCCTTTCGATTGGTACTCCCCAGGCCTTGATTCTGACTGACTTTCTGTTAATGAAACTTTTTCTGATCTTAGAATAAAAGTTTTCCTATCTTCCTATCCTTTTGCTCATGAATAGACTTCTCAGAGATATTGTGTGTGACTTTTAGGAATAGTATAAACTATAAGGAGTAGCAAATTTAACAGTGAACAGAGGAGAATCTAGGTCAAAATAAGTGTCTGGATGCTAGCATATTGTGTGTCACAATGTTGGCTAGTTTTACAAGCACTCCTTTTTCTAACTATTTACTTTTTTGTGCTTATGATCTCTTCTCTGATGATGGCTGTATGTGATTTAACAATGCTTCGTAAATTAAGAAAGATGCTGTTTAGACCTTGTCCATCAATGATGATCCAAATTAAATACTGTTTTGTTATTTATATGCCTTGCAAAAACCACACGAAGCTCCTTCAAAGAATGGTAGCATATGTATATCTAGGAAACATTTTTGCAAGTCAGATTATTTGGAATTTTGAAAGCATGAGGTTTGTGTCCTTACCAAACAGTGCCTTACAGAGCTTGTCTATTTATAAAATGGCTGTTGTGGTGGGTGAAAAAAATTAGCCACACATAAAATACTAGAAGGCCGACTTATGTTTTCTTCTAGCTGTCCACACTTGGTTGCAGCCAACCACCTTCTATTTTTTTAAGAATCTAAAGTCACCTGGGCTCCAAAGCCATCACTGGAATTGATGTTAGGACAAGAGCTTTTGTTTTGTTTTTTTGTAGTTTGCTTGTTTCTTATCGATTTTTAATTTTTTAAAAAATCTAAAATGAATCAAAATCAGATGAAAGAAAGAACCTATTCATGTTCTCTATGGCACTCTGGAGCACCTTGTTACCAACTAGGCAACTAGGCAGTACTTGCTGATGTTGTTGATCCATCTTGTCTTAGGTCTCTTTTGTGAACACTTTTTATCAAGTGGGATCCGTTCAATGACTGCCTTGGTCCACCTGCCATCAGTTCTTCTTGCTATGTGACCAGCTCATTTCCATTTCAGTTCTCTTACTCGCTTGACAATATCATATACATTTCTTTGGTATTGATCCCACCCCCCTCCCCCCAAATAAAAAAAAATACTGAAACACTTTTCCCTGAACTTCCAGTCTCCTAGGTTGAGCCATGCCATGATCAATCATATTGAAAACCACTGAGAAATCAAAGAGGGCCAGGATAGAAACAACCATCCTGGTTTCTCCAGAGGTCATCAGCAAGTGTAATTAATGTTATCTCGGTACTATAACCTGATCTGAATTCTGACGGAAAAGGGGGCCAGGTCATCTGCTTCCTCCAGGACCGTCTTATGTTGCCGTTTGACTATATTCTCAGCAGCCTTCCTGCAAAAGGGAAGGATAAAAGCTATAAAGTAGCACTGAATCCAGGGATGGCTTCTTAAAGTTAACGCTTGAGTTATCAGCATTGTAATACATTGCGCAGTTTGAATGACATCCACACTGCTTACGTATTCCAAATGATATATCTATCTGAATTTTATGATTCTTGTCTTCCAGTTAGTCAGCAGCTGATAAAACACATTTTCCAGTTTTTGGAAAACAGAGGGGTTGTGTATTATATGAAGAGCATCCATTGCATAAAAGTTTTCAGAGAGGACGCTATTAAGGTAACATGGATATTAAAGCCATAATCTTTTCTGGAAACCAAGATCAAAGAGATATGCGTTTTTTTAAAAATTGAAAACTGATGAAGTGGCCTCAAGAAATGCACCGAACAAAATGGTTATAAATTGCTAGAGATAGAAAAGATATGGCTGTTCTCTGTTTTCGATCTGAGGTCCATATTCTGGACAAGCTTTCTTGAAATTTTCAATTACCTGTAATTGTTAGATGATATAGAAGTTTCATCTAAAACAATTTCTTAGTTCGAGCCACCAAAGAAGCACTGCTCCTTTGAAAAAAGATTTGGTAAATCACATTTCTTTTGTGATTCGCTGCATACTTGAAGCTTGAATCCAAGTGGGGGCAGATGAATGTCTGTGTGGTGGTTTGAAATTCTCTTCTACGCCCCCTTCATTCAGAGTATCACGATGAATTAAGGATATGGTGTCTCTTTGGTGTCAAGCTAACTTTTATTTCCCTGTCTTCTTCCTTTGCTATTGTCACCATGTCAGCTGTCAGAAGTGCAGTGCTTTAATGATTTTTTGGAGGCGTTGAAAAAAAAGGTAGAAGACAAAAACTTACCAGATTTCTGGGAAATTGTGATACAAGGTATGTCAAATATTAGTTTATGGTATGCAGCAGACGAAGACAGGATTTAATTGTAAAGCATATCAGAAATGTAAAGGAAAAATACTTCTATTCAAAATAATTAATTTTTAATTATTGTATTTATTTACCAAATTTAGATACCACCCATCTTATTGTCTAGGTGACAAATGTAGACTTGAGACACACACACACATACACATATACAAACACACACAGGAGTACAAAAGAAATATATGTGTATGTACAGTATGTCTCTTTGTATTCCTGAATGCACATGTGTGTGTGTGTGCACGCAGGAATACATATACATATACACATTAACACACACACACATGCACAAACACACATTCCTTGTGTGTCCAATCACTCTTAGTCAATAATGAATTCCTATTCTATTCTAATCCTACTCTACTCTACTCAACTCCAGTCCACTCCACTCCATTCTATTTCCTATCCTATTTCCTATTCTATATGTGTGTGTGTACTCCTATGTGCAGAAACAAATGTGCGTATAGAAAGTATTCATTTTTAAATACAAGTGCAGGTCTGCAATGAATTTGATGAAAGGAATGGGCATTCAATAGTCATTCTGCTACCAGTAATTGTAATATTGAACCCTGTACTATTGTAAAAACACATTTCAATCCATATTGTGTTATTCTGCAGGTAGAAGGGGTGTGAGTCATGGAATGCTTCACTAATCCCTTCATCCCCATTATTATTCCTAGCTCCATTTTTTCAACTACCCCAAAGGGCATTGGAGCATAGGGAATTGGCAGAGAACAGTTCCTCTGCTGTTCAGCCACTAGATCAAAAGCTTCCCACGGACAGAGGCATTATAATATTTCACCCATAGAAATTGTTTGATGCATTCAACTTGTTCACTATAATGGTAAAATATTTGAACCAAATATTTCATGCAAGCAGCATTCAAACAATATATTCCATTGTGAATGTTTTGGGATATAATGAATTGGGGGTGGGGGGAATCACCTGTAGCCATAATGTTTGAATAAATTTGTACTTACTTTGTTGTACTTACTTTTTAGCTGAGGTATCACCTCACTTTCCATTGGATCTGCTTGTACTTCTTTATGCATAACTTATAACAGATTATAATTTACCTGTTACATTTGGCCAGCCACTTTTATTTTAAGTATTATTGCACGTTCTTGTTCCCATGCTTATTGAAATTTGGGTAGGCATCTCCAGATGGAATGAGGGAAATTTTTCATAGATGTAAAAGCGAAAGCTTTTATAGAGTTATGGCAGATTTATGTGTCATGCTTCAATCAAGTGGGGAATAATCAATCAAAAGAATGTTTTGTGTAAGCTAATTTTAAAACTGGCAAACAATAACTCAAGCATTCATGCCCATATAGCGTTTATTTTTAACAGGCACATACATAAAGACTTTGCATCCCCAAAACAGAAAGCCATTTAGTTTATATAAATCCTTCCCAGCTAAAGGATTTTTACCTTAATGACAAATTAGAGTATGAAAGAAATATTTGGCTAAAAACATAGGACAGTCAATCTTGGCTGTATATCAAATATAGGTGCTAAATTATAAAATAGAAAATATCAGCTTCCCGAGCAAGCTAGCAGATGTTTCCCCATAATAATTATAGAGGCAATCAAAATTCATAAACATCTGGTTACTTATATAGGGAGGGAGTTGTCATCAATTAGAAGTTGGATATAACCATTCTCATCTCTTGAATACGGGTTGTGACATATGTAACCTAATTCAGTTTTGGCTCTCCTCTGAAGAAGTTAGCAGCTGGGCTAGAGAAATGTTAGTAGTAGAGGTGAGACTGGCTGATGTTGGGGAAAAATTCTGCAGTAAGCCAGATCAAAATCAATTTATCTCTTAAGGAAGATTTAAACATATCTGATAAGATGAGAAGGACTAAAAATGTCCGTCTCCTCCATCACCAATTTGCTTCAGCTAGTTTTATTCTTTTTAATCCAGATAATCTGGATTATAGAATAGTTCTGTGGAAGACCAGAATGCCTTGCTTTAAAAAATATTGTTAATGGGTTATATTTATTTAATAGTTGAATTAGGTATATGGTACTTAGCCAATATATGAGTGATGCTGTCATGTGGATCTCAAAAAATATTTTGATTTCTGACTATGATATTTTGATCTGATGTGCTTTAGCTAATGTGAAAAAGGTTAAATGTAAATTACTTGCTTACTTTTAGAAGGAATTTCCTTGATCACCAATGAAGAAGCTGAAGGAAGCTCTCTAACAGCTGAAGATGCCAAAAAGGTATCAGGGTGTAGCATTTTTATACTCAAAATACATGGTTTGCATTAGGCTTTTGGTAAATATGGAATATTGTCACTACTTAGTCCCATGATACAAATGATACCATCTTTAATTTTAGTAAATTAATTTCTGGGGGAAAAGTTCTAGTTTTATATGTCCCTTACATAAATATAGATGTATGCTCCTACAGGATGTGATAGAAGATCCCGATATTTTGCTATTCTGAGTCACCTTTTCATTGTTAGCACTTTTAACTAGTACATTATTTTCATCATCCTGCCCTTCTTTATAGAAATATTCTATTATGGAAATAAGCATGGACACAATTTGGCCACAAAGCACTGTCGATAAGAGAAGTGGGCCAAGCATTTTCTGTCATTTATCTTGTGAAAACTGAAGGATTTCGACACGATTATTATACGTAATTTTGTTTTGTATCATTGTAAAGCAAATCGTGTCAGGAAGCAGAAAAAAACAGTTTGCTGATGCTTAGTGAGTTTTGATTCAAAATAAAAAAGTTTAACATAGTTACTAAGAAATTTCTCATCATCATTACATAACACATTTCAGTTACGGGTTGTTTACATTTCATTTAGTGTTATGGTGCCACTTTGGAGGCCTCGGAGTAAATATGGGGTTTTCAAAAATAACATTTTACCTTAATTAACTATAAAATGGGATTTGCTCCAGTGCAAAAAGGTGTTTAAATTTGACAGTTTGCTGTTACTTCAACATTGCCTGTACAATAATTGCATTACATCCACAATGTCAGAGAAAGAGGAGCATCTAGGCATGCTGTGTTACAACTGTGCAATCTTTCTTCCTCTATAAACCTTTCTGTGGGTTTTGTTTTGTTGTAAATGGCTGCGGAATCAGTCTTAAAAATAAACATTTTTTTTGAGTATAGAGTTTGCCTGTAGGTTACCAAATATTGGATATTGATACAAATAAAGCAGCTATCAGATTGATCCAACATTGTAAGGACGTAGCCTTTTTCTTGAAATGTGAGGTACCCTTTTGTTGGTTCCACTTCTATTGCACATTTGCTTCAGGGGTTCCCTTGCCAAAATTCTCTCTTTGCAAGCTAGACCGGAACTAATATAAAGAAAGAAGATTCAAGACACTGTTAAACAGTGTTTTTAGAAGTAAGGTTAAGGTCAAAACCTCAATTCCAAGGGTGTATCCTGCTTTCAAATGAGATTCCTCTCTCTATATCATTTAGGACAGTAAAATTCTTATTCATTTCCTTCTGCTTTTTTCCCCCCTTTGGATTGAGGGCTAAAATTTGCCTCTTCTGTGAAGGCAAAGTAGTTTGTATCTGTTCTCATTTTTGATAACGGTCATTCCAATTGATATGGAAAAAAAAATCTCATACCAGCAATTCTACAGATAAATGACTGAGGGCTACGAGTGGAAATCTCTGACATCAGTGGTTTCTATTGCACTCTGTGAAAATGCGCTGTAGGATGCAATCCATCACATATACTGTAGATGGTAATCAAAAACACCAAAAGTAATACTGCTAAATTAATGTTCTGTTTGTATTATAGCTGGGAAATTGAGTCAAAACAAAGCTTGTGCTAAAAAGGGGGGAAAAAAACAGAAGTCAAATACTGTCAGGGTTCCAAGTAACACTTCCAATGAAAGAAGACTCCGAGGCTTGAAGTTCCTCAAAGTTCCATTTTATTAGAGATGTCATATTGCCACATCTGGGAAAACCCGAATCTGAAAGCTTCCAGGTTTTCCCCACCCAAAGGAAAGTCCAAGTCCCTGCCCAGCACCCACATGTCCATCACTGGTCCAATCACAGCACCATCCAACTGGAGATGCCTCCCAGTTCCAGTCCTCCAGGTGCAGGGCAAGATGTCCTTGACTTTTTGAGAAAGGAATGTTATTATGACTATATATCACCCATGCTCCATACAATGCCCCCTCCCAGTTTCCCACAGTAGGAAATGTGGCAGGCCTGAAGGCCCGACGCAAAAGATGGCTTCCAGGCCTGACAAACTGTTGATCTTTTTTCATGATGTAGAATTAAGTGGTTGATGTGCAATTTACTCGTATCATACGACAACTTTAAGAATAAAATTATAATTGGTTCCCATTACTCTAATACAAGCATTTGCTAGGATATTTGTTGTTTCTAGTGTTCACAGTATGTTTGTTTGTTTGTTTGTTTGTTTATGTCTTCTACTCTTTATATTCTGTAATTCTACATTTGATGGATGAATATTATTTGGGGTATTAAAGCAAGAATGTAGTGCATGAATGTGATAGTGTGGAAGGAGACCACTCTTAGGCCTTTGCTTCCTTGAGTCACACATTTCATACAGAGGCAATGATCTCTATTGGATATCTTCTATTCCTTGAGATTCTCCACACATGCTAAAGCATTTCTTTCATTCTTTAATTTCTTCTTACATTTTTATCCTTCTGCCTAGACTAGTCTGTTTTGTCTAATTTTCTCCTTCTGTCTAGTTCCCAAATAGATGGGTTTTTCAGTAACAATGAGGAAGCTGAGAGTGACGTAGAGTGCAGTGTGTATGCTTGCTTACTCAGTGAAAGGTACTCTATAGAAAAATGCATGTAAGAGCGTCATCTTTATTATCAAGAGCCTAGCTTACTTCCTAATTGAAGTATATTATCCAAAAGGATGTCATCTGTTTTTCCAAACCTTTTAACATTCCTGATTCAGATATTTTTCTTCTTTTTCTGTAGGTTGCTGTTGCTGCTATTAATAAGAGAGGGAGGGAAAATTAATCTTTAATAACTGACATCACAGGGTGGGGTTGTTGGGAAAATAGGAAGAGGAAGGAGTTAGATACATTCACTGACAGTATTAGATACATTCACTGCCTTGGTTGTTTAATAATAAATAGGTGGGATGTAGATAAATAAAAATATGTTACTGATTACATGCAAATGAATTTTGTTTGTAGTTTTTGGCTCCCAAAGAAAAGCCCATGGAAGTTTCACCTGTGGCAGAAGAGGGTGGTGATGTGGATGATCTGGTAAGTATTTTAATGTTGATAATGTATATGTGCTGGATAGTGAGACACGGAGTCAGAAACATTGCTCACCCTTCAATACCCTATAGCAGGGGTGTCAAACTCAATTTCATTGAGGGCTGCATCAGGGTTCTGTTTGACCTTGGGGGGCTGGCATGGGCGTGGCCAGAGTGAGCGTGGCTAGCTCGACATCACTGGTGTTGGGGGTGCCTGTGGTGTCCCGAGCGCTCTGCCAGCAAAAATGGGCTCCCGAGCCCCTGTTTTGCAACGGCCTCCTGCAACCCTTGGCCAGTGAAAATGGAGCTCAAGAGGGCTACCTGTGGCTCTCGCAAGCCCTGTTTTCAGCTGCAATGGCTTATTGCAACCCTCTGCCAGCAGCCCTCCCGAGCTCCATTTTTGCTGGCAGAAGCACCATGGGCCGGTCCTTCGCTGTTTCCAGGGCAGTCCCCCAGGCCAGATCTAAGCATCTCACGGGCCAGATCTGACCTGCGGGCCTTGAGTTTGATACCCCTGCCCTATAGCATTGGCTGGTCTCTTGTCTCCTGATTGGCCTCTCCTCTTAAACCAAAGCTTACCTAAATTTGGGGCCCTCAGATTTTAATCAGATTTCCTTTATAAAAAAGGAAATTCAAATTGTGGAGAAGGCTCTAAAAGGACACATAATTCGATTGTGTTAGAAGGTGAGGCACTAATTCTGCTTTGCCTGGACCTGACTGTGCATCCCGCCCTGAAGTGTTTTTGCTCATCCTCAGCAAGTAACAAATTACAAGGCTGACATGTTTAAGCAAATAGCTTTCCAAAAGAGCCCTGATTAGTTCCATTGATGGAAAGATCCTGTAGCAGTTGGAGCGAAAGATACATTCCTTCCAGCTGGATAGGTTTAGCATTGCACCCATCAGAATACCTATGTGGCAAATGGGTAGAAAATATATTGGAGTTTCTAACTAGAACAGCTTCTCCTTTCTCTCACTTTCTCCTCTGGCTCAGTGGTTTTAGGAGAAGTCAGATGCTTCACTTCAGTTGACTTATAAGGTTGCAGTTGGATTCATTTCCTAATAAACAGATCTGGGAATATAGATGGCTAAACGCAAGTGCTGTATGTAGTTGTGTGGTGAAGCTGTAGGCTAGAATTCTGACTCTGTCTTCTAGCAAAAAGATGGCTTCTTAGTGGATTTTTTTTTTAAGGATATGCATTGTAAAAGAGAACCCGAGTCTAGATATTTGTGGCTCACTATCAAATTGTAAGTGATAGAAGGAATATACCTGTTCTTGTAGTATTGCACATTTAGCCAACTGTTTATGATGTTACTTTCCCCACGTTCTTTTGCAATTATATTTGTATTTTGGTCTGTGACCGCAAATAAAAGTTATATATTTGGTATTGCACATTTTAAAAAACCATAACCCAATCTGTCTCATAACATCTTCCTCAAAGATGCAAAGATTAGCCATTACCTATGTCAGTGTTTCTCAACCTCAGCAACTGAAACACTGATTTATATCATTTGAAAACTTTATTGCCATTAGGATGCCACTCTTTATGAAGTTTCACCCTCAATGGAACAGAGCACCTCAATGCAGAAGCACTTCAGGAGTATAAGAACGGCCCGCTCCAGCTGTAGTATAACATTTGGAGAATAAAAATAACATGGAGTAATATTCCTCCCATCAAGCAGTTATTCACAGTTTGCTTCTGCCTCTGTGTGTCATTTCATAACTGTGTTTATTTAGAGTGTAGTCGATTTATTTCCTTTTTTCTTTTGTTGGAAGCTTAGGTAGCAAGGTAGGCCTGCACGGTAATCATTCCCAATTTCTAATACATGTGTTGTTGATTACTAGGCTAAGGAATATATTTTATAGAAAATACAATTTAATTCACAGACTTAGTTCTGTTTGAGTGTATAGGTGTATATATACATCGATAGAATGATCGAAGAACAGTAGAAGAATATAATCAGTGTATTTTGTGAATATAATGCTTACTCTATGTAAGCAATAGAGTTCAGGCTTCTGTTAAATCCTGAATCATTACACACAAAATCTATCCTCCACACGTAAAATAATGAGTCCAAATTTTAGTGAATTGTCCTCCTTAGTGGAAGAAAGCCAGAATATTTAAAAAAAAAAAAAAACTGAAAAAGAATCTTTATTTTTCAAAAGTTATTTTTATTTTTTTACACAATTGATAGTCTCTTTTCAAATACTGTTTTTTGTTCTTTTGCAGCTGGACATGATTTAAATAGTCAAGCAGCATTTGATGGCCAGTTACATATGAAGTGCTCAGCTCCAGAAAAGGCACCCGTTCCAAAGAAATTGCTTGCAAGGTTTAAATCTTGGTCAGCAGAAGCCATTATAAAAAACTGCCAGCGTGAGCCACAATATTTTACTGACTCAATTTTCCTTCACTGCTTGGAGAGGACATGGTATCAGTGTGGAATCTCAGCGGACTATATCTAGAAATATATATGCATTTTTAGTGTGTTGCTGAAATGTTACCGGTTTGGAGCTATTGTAAATGTTAAGAACATTGTTTAAAAGTTTTATAGTCTATTCTGAAGGTTTATAAACTGTAACCAATTAAAAAATCTCCTTTGCATAATACCATTTGAACATACTCATGATTTGGATGGGCCGTCTTAATACCATCGATGCTGAATCATCCACAGTCCAGCTTTTATGTTCAGGTTCATTGCCTATTCACAAGGTGCCATGGGCAATTGGACATCCTTTCAAGGAAGAGTTGGGATGGGATAGGGGACATAACAAACTGTAACGATATCATACATGTAGGTCCTCGACTTAAAACCACAATTGGGATCAGAATTTCTGTTGCTAAGCAAGGCGGCTAAGTGAGTCATGTCCAATATTACAATCTTTTTTATTTATTTGCTAAATTTATTTTCCGCCTATCGTGTAAGAAAAATTACTCTTTTTGCCATAAATCACTTAACAATCACTTGTTAAGTGAATCACTGCAATTGTTAAATGAATCGGGTGGTCATTAAATGACTCCATCTTCCCGCCATTGACTTGGCTTGTCGGAAGCCAGCTGGGAGGGTTGGATTACACATGGCAATCCTCAGTGACCCTAGGATGCTGCAACCATCATAATAGATACATGCCAGTTGCCAAATGCCTGGATTTTGATTATGTAACTATGGGGATGTGGCAATGGTTGTAACATTTTTCAGTGCTGTTGTGACTTGGATCATTAAATGAATGATTGTGCTGTAAATCAAGGACTACCCATTGATTTTATGTATTGGATGTCATAACTCAAATATCTTTATGTGATGATTTCATGACATGTGTTGTTGTTTTGACATTGTGGGTAGTTATAAGTACCCATGCAAGGTCCATCTGTAGCTTAAATTACTGTTGTAACATAAACAAAAAATATTTGATTTGGGGGTCCAAGTCACGATGACTTCACGGTTAGTAAAGAGAGGTCCATTCCTATCAACGAAGATTGTTGTCCTCAGTTAACAATGGTCGTTGGGACTGGAATTTCCATCACTAAGCAACACAGTCATAAAGCACATCATGTGACCTCATCATGTAGCGATGGCAATCCTGGCACTCATGGTTATCATCGTTAAATGAGGATTTGGGTCATTTAGCAAATTCCAGGTGTTTTGCAAGCAGGCTGGCAGGGAGGTAAGGTATGGAGTGGAGAAGGCTGCTGCCAGGTGAGGGAAGGAGGCATGAGTGGCATAGGTTACATATTTAATAATGTAATAAATGGTATATAGCAAGTTGCCTTGCCTGTGACCTATCAGATGAAAGTTCTCGTTTCTATGACATATGACACCTGGAGGCTCCCATGAGTCCAATGGAGATATGCATCAATATTTCACTAGTGTCACAACTTTGAGAAGGTAGGGACTGCTTTTCAGACTACATACTGAATTCTATTCTGTTCTGTTGCCTGGACAGGACTTCCGTTTTTGTTCCAATGAAAATACATGTTTTCTGGTGAAATACAATTATTTGCCTATATATTAAAAAAGAAGCTAGCCTTTGATAGCATAGCAATTTGTTTTGATTTTTTAAAATTATTTTTATAGGATTAGTATTCTTTACTTGTGCCTTATTGGAAGAACACCATTGGATCAGGTGGTTAACAGGAAATATTTTTCTCCTGTAGAAAGCTATAGAATAGGAATAGGAATAGGAATAGGAATAGGAATAGGAATAGAATAGAATAGAATAGAATAGAATAGAATAGAATAGAATAGAATAGAATTCTTTATTGGCCAAGTGTGATTGGACACACAAGGAATTTGTCTTTGGTGTGTATGCTCTCAATGTACATAAGGAGAATAAAATAAGTTCATGAAGAATAAAAAGATACAACACTTAGTGATAGTCAAGGTTACTAATAAGCTATCAAATCGTACTAGGAAACAAAAACAATATGAATTGAAAGATACAAGCAACATGGTTATAGTAATAAGTGGGAAGAGATAGGTATTAGTAAGGAAGAGAAGAATAATAGTAATACAGTCTTAGTGAATTATTTGTCAGTGTTGTATATACATTCTCTTCCCACACCCTTTCTATATTTCTATCTTTCCAGCTTTCACGTTTCCTCCTCCTTATGGAGTTGTAGTCCTGAGAGAAATTTTTGTCTCTTGAAAACAAACAAGACAGATCCTTCAACTCTAGAGACATTCATTCATTCATTCATTCATTCATTCATTCAATTTCATTTCTATGCCACTTGTCTCTCCTACAAAGTTACTTTGGGCAGCTTAGAAATTATAGCTTATAAATTATTTCATAGAATTAGGAAAGGTTTTACAGAACAGTAAATGACAGAGAAATATCTTATGCCTAATATAAAGACCCAGGAAGAAAAATTATATGCTGAGACTGCCAAACTGGACATTGAAAAGTACAGTTCCAAAAATATTGAACTTCATGACGAACCTCTAGAAATATAAATATACCAATACTGTCAGAAATCCATGTGAGGAATATATTAAGAAGCAAGATGAAGTGTTGTGTTGTGTTCATAGGCAGCCAGCGAAATACCCTCTGAGATATAGAGAATGGGAGAACCAGGATAAATGTCCAAGACAGTGCAAATCACAGTGTTCTGGATTTAGGTCAAGGGAGAAAGTTTTTTTTTTAAGGATCCACCAACGAATGGTCATAGTAGTTAAGGGGTTATTGTTGGCCATGCTTCCTAGAGTTTCTTGGAGTTGCTGTTCAATATTTGGAATAGGTTCCCTATTCTGCTCTTAGAGCTTAGTGTGTTTTGTGTCCCCAGCAATTTTGTTGAATTGAGTTGAACAATGCTTTGGTGCTTCTTTCAGGATAAGAAAAGGATACGGAATAGCCTATCAGATTGGAACCAAGCAAAAATAATAGCTTTTTCTCCCTGACCTTGGTGAATTGACAACAATTAAATACTAACATTCTGTCTTTTATGTGCTTCTTGTAGCTACGTTTTGACACCAAACAAATCAATGTGTCTTACATGGCACCTTTAAGTGTACAGACTTTTTGATGAGTGCCACCTATTTATAGGAGTGCTTTTCCGATCTCATTTTTTCTTGCTCATCCTTCTCAACACACTGTTGCCTTAACTATTTATTTCAAATATTTCTATACAGGGGTAATTCTGCATTCAGGATGTGATGCTATGGAGAAAGATAGAGAATCGGTGCCATCACTTGGAGCCTGTTGTTTTCCCATATATTTCTCCGTTGGCACTTGAACAAACGCACATGCTTAAAGCCTTGAAAATAATTTCTTATTATAGCTAGAGGTAGAACCACTGACACATCTGCTGCTGTGTTTAGAATGAAGAAAAGTTAGGTGTTTTACATACTGGGCTTCACTCCATTCAGCAGCACCCTGAAAGCCCTGGAATTGTATTATCGGCTGGGCAATGGGGCTACTAACACCCAGAGGAAAAAATGCGTAATAGATATTTACCAATAGAACTTGGAAATTGTCACGTTTAACTCACATTCAGCAAGCTTAGGCCATGGCATCTGTTTTTATGAGGTTTCTCAAAGGAAGACATTTGTTATTTGGGTTAACGGCAGTGTCAGTAATGGTGTTTGAACAACTCGCCCATTTTAATGCCTAATATCTTAAGCTATAAAGCAGACGGTGGGAGCAAACAATCTCCAGCCTTGAGCTCTTTGTTATGGATGAGCTGCAAATTTTTTTGCCCGGGACCATGTCTTTTCCAGGTGAAAGGAAGGACTGGAAATTTGTTCGTACCCATTCTCTTGTGTTTATTGTTTGCTATTGCCTGTTTATTTATTGGTTTTATTTATTGGCGAGCCTTCTGAGCAAGCCTGTAACTCTTTTGGAACTGCATGAATGCTCAGACTAAAAACAATCTTCTCTGCAGCAATAGAAGTAGACTCTGATTCTGTAGGGAGGGAAACAGCAATGGCTGGCATTGCCATTCAGAATCATTTTGGATTCTCTTTCCGGGACTCGGCCCAAGCTGAAATTAAAATGTGAGAACCTGAGAAGAGAACCAGTTAATTATATTTTCTTGTTTAGCAAATATAGTAAGACTTCCACAAAAGCATTTATTTCCCTCCTGAGACATTTTGATCTATATCGGAGTTTCTTGCAAAAATCAAATCCAGAAGCACACACAGATAACTGAATCATTAACTTCTTTATATTCATAACACGTAAAATATATTTACAATACCAACAGTTGATTCTTTAGCTCAGATCAGCAGACAAGTTCACACAATCAGTACAGCAGAGAGATTTTATACACACACTCACTCTGAATAGTTTCAGTTTCAATTCTCTGCACAGAATCAGAAGCTGCAGTCTAAGTCACGCCCTGGCTCTAGTCTGTCTCAGCTCCCAATTGGCTGACCTTGTTACCATGTCTTTCCAGTCATGGATATTCTGACAAGTCTATTCATTATTGGGGTCATCCTTTTGCACATGCATGGAGGTGTGCTGCTAAATATTTTTAAATGATTGTCCTGATGTTGTCTTCATCACATTCCCAGTCATCAATGGAGGCAACGTAAAGTCAGATCTAGTTGTTCCAGTTTTTCCTCTTCTCCCAATATAATCTTTGCATGGATATGGACTAGAAGCCTTCAATGGTGATGAGGTTGATAACCCAGTTGGATCTGCCCAACACCTACTGCCTACTTTAGCCTGCTGCAGATATGCCCCTCTGTCATTGGGATCTGCCTTCCATGGCAATTTTGAGCTGCCACCCCCTGCTTCCCCAGGCTATTTTTGGATGTGGTTTTAGTGCTTTTTCCGAACAGCATTAAACCTGTGGAGCACTCTTTCAGCAAAGCACCAGAGCTGTGTTCAGAAATAACTTGGCTGAAAGGCCATAGGTACTGAGCACTTCTGCACCTATAATCTGTCACATCTGCTATTTGAAACATGCCCAAATCCTGCATCCCAGATAATTGTACAGTTCAATTCCATTGTCATGTTTAAGGAAAGTGATGGGTGGTTGGTTTTCACTCTTGCAAGCGATGCTTGGTGGGAAGGAAAAACAAAACCAAGGGAATCCACCCATTTCATAGTAATTTTGTCAAGTTTCCAACTAATGAACCCAAACAAGTCAGCAATCTGAGACTTTCAGTTTCCTCAAAGAATGGCTTTATAGAGTACATTATTTTGGTACGGATGATCTTAAAAGTAGCTCTAGTTATTTCCCATGGTTTCAGTATAATTAAATGTTAGAGATCCCCCCTCCCTTCGTGTCATAGGTCACATTGTCCAATAAGATGTTCTGGTGTCTCCTTGGCGACCAGTCTTAGTCTCTGGCCAGCACCTGTTGGAAGTGATCTTGATTCCCATGAGATAGTAGGTTGTTTTAGCTAGTTTGCATTCCACTCTTCTCCCCCCTTCCCAAACTGTGTGTCAACTTGAGAAACAGAAGATGGCTGCCGCGGGATCGATCTGTTTCAGAGTTGACAAATTCTCTTATTTTTGGGGGGGCTGATGAAGATGGCTGGAAGCCTGGAATTATTTTGGTGTCAATAGTTTACCTTCATCCTATTCACTGTAGGGTGAAACACTGAATAGTTCTCTGTTCAGTCCAGAACTCACATGCCTTGAAGCTGGCTTTTTTTAAACATAAGGTATTAGGACCAGGGGTGAAATCCAGTGGGTTCTGACAAGTTCTGGATAACTGGTAGCGGAAATTTTGAGTAGTTCGGAGAACTGGCAAATACCATCTCTGGCTGGCCCCCGAGTGGGGTGGGAATGGAGATTTTGCAATGTCCTTCCCCCAGGAGAGAAGGGAATGGAGATTTTGCAATGTCCTTCCCCCAGGAGAGAAGGGAATGGAGATTTTGCAGTATCCTTCCCCTGGAGTAGGGTGGGAATGGAGATTTCGCAATATCCTTCCCCTGCCATGCCCACCAAGCCACGCCCACCGAACCGGTAAGGAAAAATTTTGGATTTTACCCCTGATTAGGACTGACCACTTCTGGAAGAATTCAGACTGGAAAAACCTACTACCTAGCTTGTTGGATTTGTAAGAAAATAAAATGGAAATGTCCTCTCTCAAAAACTGATTTCAGCCTAGAGAAATTGTAATCCAGAGTTGATCTTTGTGCTGCAAGGCTTCTTGATCTGTCGGGGGAGTAAATCCAATGAAGCCAAATGCATTATATCAACAGCATTTTTTTTTCTATTTTGAAAGACCTTACTGGTTACTTTAAAACCCTGAGCAATTGGGAGTCAAACTATCTTAAGGATTACCTGTTTTGAACTTAATCTATGTGAAAATTTAACAAGACTTTGTTTTCAAAAAGGCCTTGTGCTGGGTGGAAAGAGACAGAAACTGTCTTGCTTTGCTCCCAAGCTGTGGAATTGTGCTCAGCATACTTTTTCTGCTTTCACCAAAGTAATCAATTTCTTTCTCTTTAGTCAAGCTTTTTTAGACTGAGTGATTTTAGTAGTGCTTTTATGAGATTTTAATTGTTCTTTTTTTTTAATTGTTAGCTGCTTTTCTGCCTTCTGTAGGCAGAAGGAGAGGATATAAACGGCAAGGATGGAATCATGCTAAATATGGATATAGCTGAGAGAGATGAGAATTACAAAGAGCAGCTGACCCTTTCTTGAAGAAATTTCAGCTAGAAGAATTACTTGTCTGACTAATCCCATGAACCAATGATTATTTCAGCTGCTTGCGAACTTAATGTAAAAGAAAAACAGGAGTGTCTCCAAGATCAAGCTAAGACTGCCCAGATAACAAAAGCTAATTATTTGGTCATTTGCCCTCAGTTCTTAGAATTACTTGGAGGAATTAAAAGACACTGGCAGGAGAAGAAAAGCATCAGGGGTATGCTTGATGTTCCAGAGCAGGCCACACAAGGGATGATCCACCATACTAAATAGAAATCAGCAGCCCTATATTGAAATTTGCAAAATGCTTCTTGTTTTGCAGCAGATTTCAGTATCACCTTGTGCAAGGCTAGTCGGTTGCATTCCACTTACAAGTTCCAAAATTCTGCAGTCCTGTTTAACGCTGATCCTCCCTGTAACAGTAATATGATTATCACAGCCTTTCCCTTCTGTACACGAAACGTAGAGGTTGCTGTGCATAACCTTTTATCAATCTTGTAATCCTCATGATTGCAACAAGGCGAAAATTAGTGAAAGCAGCAAGATTGTTGAAACTTGCTTTGATAACTTTGACAGAGCTTGTACAGTACTCTTGCACCCACACGTCCATCACATGGTCCAATCAGGTCACCATCCTAACTGGAGTAGCTTCTCAGTCACGCCTCTCCAGGTGCAGGTTGAACATCCTTGACTCCTAGTGAAAGAATGTTGTTGTTGTTATGGCTATATATCTCAGCTCATCACCATCCAACCCCCCTCCTGGTTCCCACAGCATGCCCATCCTCCAAGTGTGGCAGTCTTGAAGATCCAAAGAAAAAAATGGCCTCCAAGGCTGGACACTGTGACTGAAGAAAACAGATGGACATATACAGTTCAGGAAAAGTTTGGTGCTTCTAAATTGCTATTATTTTAAAAATTCAAACTTTCAAGATATTTCAATATGTTCTGAGCTAATGTGTAACAAAACTTCAAGTCATTGGTTCCCTGGTGTCAGGAGTTTTGAAGAACTAAGCTGATTTATTTCCAATTTGTCGTTTTCAAACCATATAGTTCTCTTTTTCTCCTTAGAGGGAACTCTTATCTCATCCACCTGCTGCCCACATTGCAGCTCTCCTCAATAGCCCAAAGGAACAAACAAGTTTGCGGTCTTCTTTCTCTTCCACACATGCCACACTTCAAAGGACCAGGCAGCAATATTTTTGTTTTTTTTCTTTCCTCCCTTCCCTCCTTTTTTCATTAGGATCCTGGGAATTTTTGTTCTCCTGGAACCCAGAAAATAGTAGTACTTCAAAGCAAATCAGGATTTTCATTCTTTGCTCTCAGTATTTCAAGTTAGCAAACAAAAACAATAACATAGGCATTCAAATTGGTTCCGTAAATTAAGCCAAGACAGTTAAGGTGTTTATTTAATGGAGTGCCACCACTCTCAACAGTCAGATGGGAAAAATTATCTATTGATGTCTTATTGCTGTGAATCCTTCTCTTGGAGTTTTCATTAGGAAACTGGGACACAAAAAACACTTGTAATAGTGTGTTCCTTTCCTTTTTTTGCCAGTCATCTCAGAAAGAGGCTTTGAAGATCTATCTCCAATTATAAAAAGTGTGAATGAGCTGGTTAGAACTTCCAGCCATCACAACCCTGTTCTGGAAGCATTTCTATTATGGTTCATATATTATAACAAACAATTTTCAAGTCAACTCCTCAATAGACCTCACACCTTGTGGCTTACTTATGTGGAAAAGCTGAAATGTGAAGACAGTTCTGATCTAAATGCTTTGAGATCCCAAGATTAACTTTATTGAGATTGATGTATGGCTGGTATGCTGAGTGGGGAATACTGGCAATTCTTAAAAGTTGCCAAAGATGGACATCTCTGCTTTAGATTAGCATAGAGTCCAATGCAAAAAAGACTGTCCCATTTTCTGTGCTTGCATCCCCGTTTGAAACCTTTCCTTTAAAAACTGTGGTATTTCATTAAGACATTTATTGATTTTTCTATTTGGTAATTACATTTGAAGGCTACCTGATTTCAAAAGGCTATAATCTGTTTTTCTGAGCTACTTATTTCACTTTTGTGTCAGAAGCAAAACTGATAAATAGTAACAGTAGTTGGTAAAAGACAATGTGCAAGAATTGTGTTTTTTCTGGCAGCTCTATTTCATGTTCTTTCAATTTGGTAGGAATGTTTAAACAGGAAGGAAAGCCACTCCACTAACTGTTGCTCTTATATCATCATAACGCTCTGATGTTTTCAAATTGTTCTGGAGAGTTTAGAAACTCCAGCTTAACCCTTTTGTTTTTCATTGATGTTTCCAAATTATTTGTTTATATTTTTATCCTGCCTTTCATTCACTCCATCCTTCGGTTTTTCAATATAACAACAATCCTGGGGGGGAGAGAGATGGAAATTAAACCACATGAATTGTGAAATAGGCTGGTTGATGGAGGCTCTGTGTAGATGAAGACATAGACCCCGTGACTTTAAAAAAGCACCCATTGGCTCTTTTTGAGATGGCAAAGATTCATTGGTAGGTAAGACTTTGGCAAATTCCTGATTTGATGTGACACTTCTGTTTCATTGTGTCACTTTACATTGGATTCCTTGACATCCAGTTGGTTGAATGAATAATATTGGAGTATAGTCTCATTTAGTATCAACAAAAAGGAGCCTTAACTATAAAGCTACTTGCATTTCATGAACTCTGCCCTTAATTAAATCCAAGTGCTAAAATACATAGAGACTCAGAACAGAAACTAAGTTTCATAACGCATTTCCCGAAAAGGAATGGTGTAGCTTATTTAAAGTTGATCATTAAAATTACCAGTGGGTTTACAATAGAGCCACAGAAAGAGAGGGAGCCATTCAATTTGGACTGGGATTGCCGAAAAAGCAAAAGACGAAATACATTTACACAAATAGCCATGCTCAATTTTGTTTACCGCTTGGAAGGGCATATCTACATATCCATACTTACCATTTAAACTGCTGCTGTCCTGTACTCATGCTGGCTTGACTTAAACTGGCCTAAGAGATCCTTTGGACACAGCTTCCAAAGCATTCAGTCTAGACTGCAAGGTTCCTATGACCGCCTACAGGGTAATTCTTCTGCTGCTGTGCCTTCCTACCTTTGTATATCAGGAAAGCAATAGTCACTCACTTTCCTTCATATAGGCAGGTCTTCTTGGATGTTCATATGTTAATCTGTGTTTGCAATATTACTATGTATGCATGCAATGTAAAATTTATACTTTATGTACTTTTTTGTTATTGTTTTATCATTTTAATGTTTTAATGTTTGTAATCCACACAGTTGCCCCTAGACAATACTAGATGGGCAACACATAAATCTAATAAATAAATATTTACAGAATTGCAGTGTCAAAATGCAGGTGCCAATAGACCAAACAAGCATTTTGCATTTTTCTTCTTTCCAGCATATGGCTCTTATTGGTTCTCTATTCTCCCTCCCTCCAGCATCAAGGTAAGAAAATAATATGGTGGTTAAGAGTTTCCACAAGGGTTCTTCCATATTTTACAACATTGCCTTTGAACAAATTAGATAAGGGTGCCCCTGGAATGAAAAAAATATACACTGCTCAAAAAAATAAAGGGAACACAAGCAGAAGACATCCGAGATCTGAATGAATGAAATAGGCTTATTAAATACTTTGTTACATACAGTAGTTTTGTGTTCCCTTTAGTTGTTTGAGCAGTGTATAAACTACTGTATGTAAAGAACAAAATATTTAATAAGGCTATTCCATTCATTCAGATTTCGGATGTTTTCTGCTTGTGTTCCCTTTATTTTTTTGAGCAGTATATATGGAAAGCAGACACATATATCACTGCATCCAACACCTTGCCATCAGTAGCATAAAAGCAATCTCCCAAAGCATTAGAAGGCCAGAGAAGAAACAATGGTTGGAAACTAATCAAGGAGACAAGCAACTTGGAATTAAAGAAAAGCTTCCTAACGGTGAGAACAATTAACCAGTGGAACAGCTTGCCTTCAGACATTGTGGGTGCTTCATCACTGAAGGTTTTAAGAAGAGACCGGACAGCTACTTATCTGAAATGGTATAGGGTTTCCTGCTTGAGCAGGGTGTTGGACTAGAAGACTTCCATGATCCTTTCCATCTCTATTCCGATTGGCACCCTTGGGCAATGCTCAAGCTGAGCAATCATACTGGGAAGCCATTGCTTTGCTTTGCAGGAGAAGATTATACAGGTAGAGAACCTACTTTTCCTAGACATCTGAGGTAAAGCTCTCTGAGCTGAAAGGCCCATATAAACCAAAGAGCTAATTAAGGAGTAATTAAGGCTCTTCTATTCATGCAGTTTGATTGCCTGCAAAATATGGTTCATAGGCCAGCCATATAGACATATATCAATTAATGCAATCAAATAGTGCATTGGCAATGCTGCTGCAGCTCAGAGTATCTCCAGCCTGCTTTTTGCCTACTCTGCTAAGTAAGGAAACCAGTAGACATCATGCAATCTCTTGCAATTAAGCACTTCTATATCAGGTTCCTCTATCCTAAATTAGAAGATTAATTAATTACAACAGCAAATGGATTGCAAGGGCTTCAAATGCTAGTATAATTAACTCATTCATTATCCTGCTCACTTATACAGTGACAGCTCTTAAAGGTCATCATTCATTTTTATGCCTCCCTTTATTCCTCCCATATCACTATAGTTTCACCTCTATAGTAAAAGTTAAATGAGGAATGTTTTTTATGCCATATAAACTTGTTCAATCTGAAGGGATCATCACTGAAGATATTATCCTTAACAGCAAATATTTTGGATCAGTATCCTATGGTACTTTTATTGCCTTTTTGCTTTGCCATGATTTCCCTCCAAGGTATCAAAGCTGCTTTGAGGTTGTCCTTGGATATTGTGAGAAAAGAGAAAGCACTAGTACATTAGTGGACATTACTGCTAAGGATGATTTAAGAATCATTATTTTGAACATGAGCTGGAGACAAGATTTTGGACACAACATGGAGACACTACTGCAAGCAGAACAGAAGAAATTACAAAATATGTTTAGGCCTTGGTTAGAAGCAAGAGAAGAAGAAAAAATAATCCTTGGATATGTACAATACAATATGTATTGGGTATTGGGTATATTTTTGGGAAAATGGTACCCAGAAATTATCAAAATGTTGCTTGAGAATCTCCCATTATATTTACAAATATTTGGAGTCCAATTAATATTTTTTTTCTCTTTATCAAATGGTTGAGGAAGCCATAACATGCTAAGGGTCATAGAAAATAATTATTTTATCTGTTAAATGCCACCCAAAAAAAAGAGGCAGAGAACAATTCTGCAATAACTTCAAGTCATTGTGAAGACTCGTTTCTCCTGATTTTGAGTCACTAATTAGAGGAGAGGACATGATAATAAGCTAATTGTAGTATGACTTTACATGATATAAAACCACTTCCTATGACTCTCCAAATGGTGATACTCACACCTATAACTCTGAATGGCAGAGTGCCAGAAAACAATTATGCAAACTCTTTTGAACAAATTCATAACATTGAAGCAGGGTGGATAGCCTTGTTTGTTTGTTTTTTTGGTGAATTGGATTAAAGGAAATTAAGACAAAGCTAGGGGAATATGGCACTTTAAAATGGTGCGTCATAAAATCTACTGCTAGCTCAAGGCAATTGGTCATTGGTGAAGGAGTCTGGGAGGTATAGCTTTTAATATTGGATAGACACAACTTCCCCATTGCTGAGCTGAAAGCAGATTTAAATCTCTCTTGTACCTGCCAATCTCATGGTTTGCTTTATTACTTTGATTACTTTGCAAGAATGTGCTAGGCACTCTGGTTTCTAAGCAGCTTCCTCTAATGGATAATACAATGAAGTAGATGTAAGACAAGTGAAACTCAAGGAAGGTTACATGGGTGCAATAAAAGAAAGTGTCTTCATCAATGTGAATGGATATAAGGCTATCAAGATATGCCAGGGAAAACGTTTAAAAACATTATTTTTTTAAAAAAGGCATTGGTTCTATGTCTTCCCTCCTCCCAAATGCATACCTCAGAAGGTGGCAAATCATTTCAAATTGGGTCAAGGCAAAGTTACCTACTGCTATTGTAGGTTCTGCACATACTTTGCATGCAGAAAGATGCAATTATATCACCCCATCACAACCCTGTTAAATAATGTTATGTCAAAAAAACTGGGACATTACTGCTTAAAATAGTGGTAAGGAGACATCACTGGACTATAACGAGGCAATTTAATAAACAAATGCAAAATAAAACATCTGTACGAACCAATGATCTTTTCTTAGACTATGCAGGCATTAGCTCCACATCTATTTGTACTTTGGTTTGTATAAACCCTGGTGACATTGTTATCAAAGGCAGTTCTCCAAACTCCTTTGTAACTGATGCATATTAACAAAAAAAAAATCAGATTTTAAATGAGCAGGGATGGCAAAAAATAAATAAATAAATAAGTAAAGAAAAATAGATTTCTATCATGCATAACCAACCAGTCCCTCAAGTGTAGAGTTCAAACTAGTTACTTTATTATTCTCCATCTATAATACAGGAATCTCCTCCGATTAGCAGCTTTCACCTTGGAAAGACCTAGATAAGGTCCAAAGGCATGGGGGGGCGGGTAAGGTGTATGTGTGTGTGTGTGTGTGTGTGTGTGTGAGAGAGAGAGAGAGAGAGAGAGAGAGAGAGAGAGAGAGAGAGAGAGAGTGAGAGAGAGAGAGAGAGAGTGAGAGAGTGAGAGACTCAACTGTCTGACTAATGAAACCAAAATAAGTAAACAATCTCAGGAGCTTTGAATTCCGTAAAGTAAAACTTTATTGGATACATCATTTTTGTACTGAAAAATCAAAACCAGCTCTGGTTTTCTTGCAAAAATGCTGATTGTTAAATGATAGCTTCCCTTTTCCCCACTCCTGGACAATCGCATTGTCCAATTATGGGACATCCTTTTGTTATGGGAACAATCCACTTCCTTCTCAAGCACCTGCAGTAGTGACCTTCATGGTTTCCAGGCTCTCACCATCTGTGCACAACTTCTCAACACTCCACTTCCCCCTTCCTTCCCCCCAGTTCAATGGCAAAATTGTATAGCAATGAAGTTTGCAGAAGCAAAGCAAAGGTTCAATCTTGACACAGGCATTGCTCCCTTGTGTTTACATAACGAGTCCAGACTAATTCTCCACTTGAGCCCTCTTCTTGACTGTTGCTATCCAACAATTTCACAGTGTAACATCACAGAGATGTGGTGGGGAATGTTGCTCTGTGTTGTCTTTTCTTTTTCATATATTAGAACAGAACCTTCACACATGCCAGAATATCAATTACGCTTTTCTCATTCTTGAATCAGGAGCCTGACAGGAAAGCAATAAATTCACATGGTCAATAAAGATTTGAGTCACTTCCCCAAGTAGCTTATTTGGAATGATAACACGGCAGCCTTTTCTATGAGGCCTCCTCTGTTGTCCCACAGCTATCTGGAAAGCTACATCTACTCTGACTTATATGTTTTTTTCTTGAATGCACAAATTAAAATTTGCAGAAACTAAATTAGTCATTGGTATATAAAATGCTGGGAAATTTTTCTAACTGTGGCCATTGTTTGTGTTCTTCCAGAAATTAAAATGTGGTTGTTAATGAATGCAGAATTAATTGTGTATGAGATATAAAATTCTACTAATTGTAGAAGGATAAATGCCTGATGTGGCATCAATGAGACTTGGTTACCTATTTGTCAAAGGTAAGTAAAAAAGCCATTGGGAAGCTGTCTCTAGAGCACAAAATTGGTATCAACACAATGCAGATAACAGCAGAGTGAAATGTGTAGGGCAGGACTCATACTGGGTGTTGTAGTCAAAAGAAATAACTCTGGAAAAATAACCTCAGAAATCTGTCTCTCAACCTTGCTAGCAATTTCTTATTTATGTGATTCACCATCAGGATGAGCCACAGAGAGAATGAATGCATGTGAAAATCAATACTAAGAGGGGGAATAGAAAAATGGAGTGCAGGAGGAAAGTATCAGTAAAGAAACAATTTCTTCCATGAGGAAACTGTTGATGAAGCTCTCCATCCTGGTCTACCTATTCCATTAGTAACAGAGATATGAAGAAAAGTGGATGTGGTTATTCATTTGTGCTTGAGATGACCCTTTTGTGCCAATCCACTATTTGTGGTTAATGTCTCATAAATGAAAAGATTTAACTGAGAGGAAATGCAAACATTATTATTAGCCAAAACTCTTCTGCATATTTCTTTCTATGTCTTGTACAATAACTTCCGCTCTGCATTATATTATCAAAGTTAACAATGTTTACTTTGTCCAGTGTTCTTTTTTCCAAGCAGATGATGATAGGAATACTAAGTAGGACATGAAGGCAAAATCTTTCTCCAACTATCTCAACTATAAGTCTTCAGAATTGTCATAGTAGCAAGGCAAAGGATGTTCCTATTGCATTCTTACTACACTTCTGATGATATGATACTTCTGTTAATTTCTTATTCTCACATTCAACTAGAGACAAAAATTGATCTAGACACATAGGTCAATCAATCTAACCATCTCAACCTCGGCCTTCCCATTCTCCTTTTGCCTTCAATCTTTCCTAACATCAGAGTCTTTTCCAATGAGTCCTTTCTTCTCCTTTGGTGGTGGCACAATCCTTTGTACCAGAAGAGGTGGATAATGCTACTAGAACTCATTTAGCGATGTTGAATGAATATCTTTGTAACTCTTTTCTAGAATATGGCCAATCATGTGAAACTGACAAAGCTGAAAATGATAAGAGTTTCATGTTTATTTCTCTCTGCTTGGCTACAAACCACGTACGAGCTCTGTGTTTTGATATGTTGCATAGAAAACACCCATTGGTCTTTCAAATATATCACAGCTAAAGCATAAATAAATCAACTTGCTTCTCAACACTGCCAACTTGAGGCACAGCTTCTGGACTTTAACCTAATACCTCTGGGGCTGCCACTCAAGAGTCTTCACTATTGTTTCTGAGAGCTAAAAAGGCTGAGGAAAGAGATAGATATAGGTATAGATATAGATATAGGCTTCCAGCCAACCAATGGAAGAGCAGAAAAATTGAGGCATTAGCCAGCACCCTTATTTCCTTACTATGTTAGCCTTCCCATCAAGACAAATTTAGACAGGGCAATAAGGCATCAGGAAGAAGTGGGAAAGCCTGGAACTCTGCTGGGAATTCCTACCAATGGAAGACCCTCTAGTTCAGGGCTGTCAAACTACTGGCCTGTGGGCCGGATCCGTCACGCACTGGCCATGCCCACACCCGGTTTAGCAAAGGGGAAAAAAGTTCTGATACGTCATGTGATGCCGCCGTGACGACATGAGTTTGACACCCCTGCTCTAGCCCACAAATCCAGAGGAAATGCTACAAAGCCTTTACAACGGCAACTGAAGCTTGTAAGTTCTGTTTATAAAGACTTCAGGCAGGTCTAGAGCTGCTTTCAAAACAGCACTGAAAAAGAGGTTTCAACTAAGCTAGCTCAGGATGTTGGGAAGCTCAGCAATGATATCATTCTCTTTTAATTGCTAATGCTACTTTGATATTTCCTAAACAATTGAAAAGAAGAATAAGGATCGGTGCCTGGTGAATTCCTCAGGCACACAGGTGCTTTGTTTTGAAAGGATGATCTGCCCCCTTGAACAAAGCAAGGCCAAGTTCTTCATTGTCAAGGTATCCTTCAGTTTCAGAAGGTTGCACAATTCTGTCCGAAAATGTTGATTTTCAGATCTGCAAATCCAGACCTTGTTTGAACATGAAAAAAGAGGTGTCTCTAGAACATAAAGAATTACACTCTCATTTCTACTAGTATTATGAATAGGTCACTTTAGAGAGAGAGAGAGAGAGTTCTATCTTTTGTGTGTGTGCAGGGGAGTGGAGGAGAGAGCTAGAAAGAGTAATCAAGCAAGTGCATTCCTATCCTGAAAGATTGTGTTTGTGTGGAGGAAAAGGTGAGAAAGTTTAGTTTCAGGTCTGAAGACCTTGAAGGTCCTTTCTAACTCTCAAGGAAGGGAAGAGAGAATATCTTACTTGTAGAGCTTTGCCAGGATAGAGCTCCACTATTTTTTCCTTCCTGTTTGAGAGTTATTTTTTCATTATTTTGTTACTTGGACTTCAACACAGCCAGACCAAACACCACCAACAAAGGGTTCAATCCCCCCAACCCCCAAAGCTGGGGAAACAATCAGTTTTTTAATGCCTTTCAGAATGTACTGAGGGAGGAACTTGTCCAGATTGCGGTGGGGGGGTGTTATTTCATAGGGCAAGTGACATCTCTGAGAAGATACACTTCCTTAGTTTCAAAAGATGACACTGTTGATGCTTACTGGCTGAATAGAAACCACAGAATAGATGGTCCCTCAGATAACTAGGCTCCATACCATGTAGGGCCTTTAAACCAGTACCTTGAATTGTATTCTGCACACTGGCAACCAGTGCAGCTTGAAAGCAGGGTGTCACATGGGTATGCTGAGCAGTGGTGGGTTTCAAATTTTTTTACTACTGGTTCTGTGGGTGTGGCTTGGTGGGCGTTGCAGGGGAAGGTGCAATATCCACATTTCCTCCTGATCAGCTAGGACTTGGGAGGTAGAGAATAGATGGGGGCAGGACCGGTTCTCCGAACTACTCAAAATTTCCTCTACCGATTCTCCAGAACTGATCAGAACCTGCTGAAACCCACCTCTGATGCTGAGGCATAGTCAAGGCATAATCAGTGATTCACCACATTGCTGCATTCTGAACCAGTTGAGGCTTCAGTATGGCTTTCAAGGGCAGCCCCCTTTAAAGCACATTGCAATAGCCAAGCCATGAGGTGATAAGGACAAGCCATGAGTGACTGTCTGGAGGGCCGACTGATCCAAGAAGAGGTGTAGCTGGTACACCAGATGGAGCTGTGCAAAAGCCCTATGTACATTACTGGCTAATAATTGCTCTTTAAGCAAGAGTTGTGAGTCAAGAAGATCTCTGGGTTACATACCACTCCTTAAGGGGGAAGTGTGACTGCACAGACCCAACTACAGGTAATGCCCCCATTTGTCTTAATGCACCAACATGGGGCCTGGATGCAAGAAACATGTGGCCGAACTAATAGCGCAAAGAATTCTGTCCACTTCCTTAATACTTCTAAATTTTTTTAATGGAAGTAATTTCCTGGTCAAAAATACCAAATACAAAAGCCCGATTGTTTTACAGGAAGTCATCTAAATTAACATACTCTTTATTTATTCCTATAAAAAAACTCAGGATAACAGCCAAAGCAAGGAGGAAATTTTGAAGGACAAGAAAGAAAATCTTGAAAAAGAACTTTTGTTTTGGGCATGTTTGTCTCTTGTCTTGGTTCATAATACACACTGTGTTTTATCCCCCAGGCTGTATCATAGAAGGAAAGAATACGTAATCTTATTTTGCTTAGGCAACTTGGAAATCCTTGTATCTTCTACAGCACCCCAGAAACAAAAAAGAGAAGAGCAGCATTGTATTATCAACCCAGATATGCTAAAAAGAAACTTACAATCTTTCCTAGCTGTCAGCTTAGGAAAGAATCAATTATTTCAAGTTCTTCTTGAAGAGGAATAATTGTGAACATTGCCCCTAGCATCTCTTCCACTACTTTAGTTAGGAGAAGCAATCAGCCTATGTAAAGTTTATGAACCATTACAGACAGAGATGGGGACATCTGGCTTTTCAAAATTGTCTATTAAATTTGTTGGCAGATAAATCAGCTGGATAACTTCTCCAAATTTCTCTAAGGGAAGGAAAAGTCAGCCAACAAGAGGTCCAGTAAGGAGGAGGTCCTTCATGATGTTTTCTGTTGTGTTCATCTGAATCATGGGAAGCCAAAGCAGGCTGCAGACAGTTCGAAAGGTTGAAATGTGTTTGAATATTACGAGTTCGGGTTGGTAATTAAGCTGTTGGTTTGAGTTCTGAGCTTGGCAATTTATTTGCAAATGTTTCGTCACCATTCGAGGAGACATTGTCAGTGCGTTTTGAATTATGCTCAAAACACAGGTCTTTAAATACCTGTTTAAATACTGCATTTAAATAGGTATTTAAAGACTTGTGTTCTGACAGCCTAGCACAATTCAAAACGCACTGACGATGTCTCCTTGAATGGTAACAAAATGTTTGCAAACAAATTGCCAAACTTGGAACTCAAACCAACAGCCTAAATTCGAAAGGTTAATGTACATTTAAAGGAGGAGCTTTCTCATATATATCCAAATAAGTGCAAGGAGACCTGATTCTACCCCCACAAATTTCTCTGAAAAGTTTCTGAAAGCAAATTCTATTGCCAGAAATGAACGAGAACGGAGGGAAAAATTGCAGGGATTTTTTTTTCTCACAACACCACTTTCATTTGCATTTTGGAGAATGCAAATGAAATACCAAACTAAGGTCCCCTTAAATGGTTAACACATGTTTACGAAGACATTTAACTGGCCACTTCTGAAAGTCCTCACAGTGATTCATAGCCTCTGACATGAAGCTCCTGTTTGTCATCTTAACAAGACAAAGGGTTTGATATTTATAGGAGAGTGCTCCTGTTGGATGGCACAAAAGTGATGAGGCTGTCTGTAAAGTAGGGGCACATAAATTCATTGCAAGGAAAACATGCACATGCAGACATATATCATTCGAACAAAACAAAAAAGACAGGGTGGTATCAAGAGATAGCATGTTGTGGGAAGCCTGGGAAGAATTCTTAATCCCCTTCTGCTCACAATTAATCCAGAGCCAGTTCCACAAGATGGGAAATGGATTTCTCAGAAAAGTATTTCAAGGATTTAATATTAAATCCTTACAATGCTTTTCTGAGAAATCCATTTTCCATCTTATGGGAACTGGCTCTGTGTTCATTGGCAAGAAGGTGTGTGTTCCCACACTAATTAATAAATTACAAATAAATAAATAAATAAATAAATTTATAAACAAATAAATACATTTATAAATAAATAAATAATTTATTTTTATTTACTTAATAAATAAATGCAATTTACAAATAAATTTATAAATTAATTAATTAATTAATTAATTACAAACAAATAAAATAAAATATAAATAAATAAATAATTCTCACAATGCCCCCTGTGGGAGGCAGCATATTATTATCCCTCTTTCCCGAGAAGGGAATGAGTTCAAGAGGGCAGACAAAGCTTTTGTCTGAATGAGGATCTGAAATTTAAACTAGATTATGGAGTCTGTTCCTTCCCTCCATAGTAAATAGTTGTTAAGGCAGTAGGTTAGAAACCAGGAGAAGGTAAGTTCTAGTCCTGCCTTAGATAAGGTGACCAGATTTTAACATTGGTAAAGAGGGACATTGTGGGCGTGGCTTATTTTGTGGGCATGGTTATCTGGTCATGTGACTGGGTGGGCGTGGCTATCTGGTCATGTGACTGGGCGGGCGTGGCTAGCTGGTCATGTGACCGGGGGTGGCCATGGCTATGTGTATAGGGTAAGGTGAACAGATTTTAACATTGGTAAGAAGGACACCATTGTGGGCGTGACTTGTTGTGTGGGCGTGGCTTGGAGGCCATGTGACTGGGTGGGCGTGGCTAGCTGGTCATGTGACCGGGTGGCCATGGCTATGTGTATAGGGACTACTCAGAGGGCTGAAAAGTCATTTCTGACAGGTCCTCACACTTATGACCATCCTCACATTTATGCCCGTGCAGTATTCTTAACAACCATGTCACTCATTTCACAACTGCTTCTCTTCACCATGGTGACAAGATAGGGCAAAAATGTAAAATGTGAGGACAGTCGTAAGTTCGAGGACTGGTCAAAAGTGTGAGGACCAGTCAAAAATAACTTTTTCAGCCCTCTGAGTAGTCCATATGCACAAAAGGATTAACCAGAGGGCTGAAAAAAGTCATTTCTGACAGGTCCTCGCACTTTTGACTGGTCCTCACACTTATGACCATCCTCACATTTATGCCCATGCAGCATTCTTAACAACCATGTCACTCATTTCACAACTGCTTCTCTTCAACATGGTGACAAGATAGGGCAAAAATGTAAAATGTGAGGACAGTCGTAAGTTCGAGGACTGGTCAAAAGTGTGAGGACCAGTCAAAAATAACTTTTTCAGCCCTCTGAGTAGTCCATATGCACAAAAGGACTAACCAGAGGGCTGAAAAAAGTCATTTCTGACAGGTCCTCGCACTTTTGACTGGTCCTCACACTTATGACCATCCCCATATTTATGCCCATGCAGCATTCTTAACAACCATATCACTCATTTCACAACTGCTTCTCTTCACCATGATGACAAGATAGGGCAAAAATGTAAAATGTGAGGACAGTCATAAGTTCAAGGACTGGTCAAAAGTGTGAGGACCAGTCAAAAATAACTTTTTCAGCCCTCTGAGTAGTCCATATGCATTAAAGGATACAGCAATAGAGAGGGATGAAGGAATGGAAATTAGAGTAGGAGTGAGGGTAAGAGAGGGAGGAAGAGAGGAGGAGAAGGAGAAAGGAAGAGGAAGTAGGGAGGAGAAAAAGAGGGTGGGGGAAGAGAAAGTAAGAAGGAAAGAAAAGAGAGTGGTGGTAGGTTTGAGGAGAAAGATTGCTGTACAATAAAAAAGATGAAAGGGAAGAAAGCCAACCCCAAGCAAATATAAAGATATTAAGATTAAGAATGAATTGTTAAACTTTAAAGAATAAAAGAGAACAAATATGAATAAATAGCAATAATTAGAAACACACATACAAACATACAATGTATTTTCTTTGAACAGAATATTTGGCTGGTTCACAAATTTAAACAGCGTTTAGTCATTTCAATTAAATTTACAATTTCTATATTTCCTTTTTGCCATATTTATTCCTCATCTATTTTTTTAAAAAAACAATATTACCCTTCATCCTCATCTCTAATCTTAATCAAATTCCATTTTTCCCTTCTATTCTATATTATACCCTTTCCCATTGTCATCTATTTTTATATCCATCCTCACATTGGTTAATTATGTAATTATGTAATACAGTTGTTTAATACAAATTCAACATTTTAATATAAATCAATTAGTTATATAACTATCTTTTTTGTATATTAATCAATATGAACATGAATATTCCAATTATTTCCATGCAATCCAATTTCTTACAAATCAATTAATTATATTTACCAATAATAATAAACCAAATAATTTCCCCCATATATTCCTCCAAACCACAACTTAACCATTTCTGCTTTCAACACAATATACAATTATTAATAGTATCTCAATTATTACAATTCCCTAGTTAAATAGAGCTTTTTTTCTTTTGTGTTTTAAAATCTTGAACTCTCCTCTTTTGCCCAAAATTTCCCATTGTTTGCAGTTTTGTACCTACCTTTTTTGGTGAGGAAAAAGAAAAAGAAAAAGAAAGAAATCTCTCTCTGCCTCATTTTGTCACCTTGCAGGTTTAGTTTCGCTTTCGCCTTTGTTTTCAGTATAGCTAGGGGGGGGGGGGGAATCTGCTCCAGGAACTTTTTGCAGCTTTTTGCAGCTAATTAACCTAGCGGAAGCTGTTAACAGGGGCTGTTTTTTCTATTTTTGCAGACATGGGTCTATTCATTTTTTTTTTAACACTGATCAGCTGTAGGTCGGCCCTTTGAAGCCCCACGGCAAGAGTTTAAAGAGTTTTTTTTCCCTCTAGCCATCAGCGGGGATTCAGGAGGCAGCTGGGACTCAGGAGCAGAATGAAAAATCGGGACTTTTTTAAAACACCGCGGGACGCGGGACAAATTGCTCAAAAGCGGGACTGTCCCGCCAAAAGTGGGACGTCTGGTCACCTTAGCCTTAGACATGAATACCAACAGAGCCTTGATAGTACAGTGGTATACGCACCCTGTTATTAACACAGCTGCCTGCAATTTCTGCTGGTTCGAATCTCTCCAAGGCTCAAGGTTGACTCAGCCTTAACATCCTTTCTAAGGTAGGTGAAATGAGGATCCAGTTTGTGGGGGCAATAAGCTGACTTTGTATAAAATATACAAAAGGATGAAGGCTATTGCTTAACGCATTGTAAGCTGCCCTGAGTCTCCGGAGAAGGGCGGCATATAAATCAAATTTAAAAAAAAAACCAAAAAACTGGGTCAGAGGTGGGTTTCAGCAGGTTCTGACCAGTTCTGGAGAATTGGTAGCGGAAATTCCGAGTAGTTCGGAGAACCGGTAAATACCACCTCTGACTGGCCCCGCCCCCATCTATTCGCTGCTTTCCGAGTCCCAGCTGATCGGAGGAAATGGGAATTTTGCAGTATCCTTCCCCTGGAGTTGGATGGGAATGGAGATTTTATAGTATCCTTCCCCTGTCACGCCCACCAAGCCACGCCCACAGAACCGGTAGTAAAAAAAATTGAAACCTACCACTGAACTGGGTGAATTTGGGTCAGTTACTCACTCTCTCAGCCCACAAGGCTGTTGCTGTGAGAAAAATAGGGGAAGAAAGGAGTACTGAATATGTTCATCTCCTTGACTTATTTATAAAAATAAAGGAGGGATAAAGGTAAAGGTTCCCCCTGTCCAGTCTTGTCCGACTCTAGGGGGAGATGCTCATCTCCGTTTCTTAGCCGAGGGAACAGTGTTGTCCGAAAACATTTCTATGGACATGTGACCAACATGACTATACACTCAGGCTCTGTGGCATTATCTTCCCACAGCAATGGTACTTTCCTATATGCCAACATTAATGTATTTGCATATGCATGCTTTCGAACTACTAGATGGGCAGGAGCTAGGGCAAGCAACGTGAGTTCACCCCTTTGTGCGGCGCTTGGTTATCGAACCCAGGCTGTCAGCTTTCCAGCTGACAAGCTCAGCATCTTTAACCGCTGATCCATTGTGGCCCAAAGGAGGGATAAAAATCATAAAGCGATTGAATTTCAATGTCCACTCTGTATGCTTAGTGAGAGACATAGATTTGAGTGTGCAACACAGATACCTAACTTAATATTTTATTTGCTGATCCATTACAATGGTGGATGTGATTTCCTACGCCTAGAAATACCATACTCATCGAAACCCAGTGGTGAACTATGATGAAATGCTTTCAGTACCTTTAATTGGATGGGCAATGGATCATGTTCTTACTTCAGGCAAGGGACTATCTTACCCATAGTTAATTTCCTTGCCCTGTGGGAGAGGTTGCTCATAGTCCAGCCCTGGCATGAAGGAAAAGGAGTGTGAACTTTTAACTGGTACTCCCCACATTTTGGAAAATGCTGCCCCAGAGATGAGCCTTTTGATCAAACTGAACAGGGTTTTTTATCTGTGTATTATGTACAAAGCATATTTCTCTCTTGTTTGCCACTTAAGATAATATTTAAGATATTATTTCTGAAGCAGAAAATTACTTCCTTTATGGTCTATTGAACGGAGTTTTTAAAGTCATTCAATATTCTAATATCGAATTTGAACTCAGTAAAAGGTAGAGTGCATAGGGATGAAAACAGTTTATTTTAAAAAGTGACATTCTTGCCATTTTCATGGGCAAAAACAATTCATTACGCTTAATGACATTATAGATATTAGTGACCATCAGATTAACTAGAATCAGTGTCCTACAGTATCCATTTCCCTAAGGAGCTAGCAGAAGTCCTCAGGATCTGTTTGTAACAACTGTCAAGAGAGGATAAATCCTTTTGATTCCACTTTAGATGGACCACTGCATTTAACAACACATTTTTTGCAAAAAAACCACTACCAATTTAATTGCTTTCTCTGTGGTAAGCAGTTGAAATCATACAGAGAGTCTTCCTGAATTAGCAATAATAGCTTTCTGCCATTCCATTCCCTCAACTGTCAAAATGCATCCCAAGAACGAATAAAAATGAAAAGTAGTTTGTGGCTTGTTTGGTAAATTTAACATTTCATAAAGTATTTTTTGACGAGATTTCCAAGAAACTACAGCTAGAGGGCTAAATTAAGAAATACAACTTTGGGCAGCTGTTTCACACCCTTTAATAATAGAGATCAGCTCAAGATACTTCATTATGGCAATTTGTCTTTTGGAGGGGGGTTGTTGTAGAGTGTCTTCATGAATTGGTGACATAGTCTTCCCAGATATAGACAAACAGCTTCAAGTCTGTTTAATAGCAACTAACAATTATGGGTCCCCCCCACCACCACCACCATTGTATTCTTACAGATTTCAATAATTGCTGGATATGCATTGGTATTCATATACAGTGGTATCTCAGTATTCAACTGCTTCAAAATTCCTTAAATTTGGCTCTCGACGCATTTTGATGTAAAAATGTTGTCCCAGTACTCAGCCTTTGTTTAGTACTTGACATGCTGCTATAGAAAGAGGGGGATGGCTTTGGGGAATGGACAGGAAGTCAGCCATGCTGGGAAGATTGCTGCTAAAGGAGGGGGACAGCCACAGAGGGCGGACAGGACATCAGTGGGAAGGTTGCTGACATAGGAAAAGGGACCGACAGAAAGTTCTTCCTGGCCAAAACAAAGGGTTACATAGTAAGCCACGTGGTTTGCTTAGGACTCATCCTGTTTAGAACCTATTTCACCTCCCAGAATGAATTAACACTCTGAGTACCAAGGTATGGCATTCTTAATGTTTTCTTTTGGTCTTTGGTGCACCATGCTGACTTTGATTAGGATGTTTATTACAAACAGATTTAAAATCCATCTTCAGCAATGTTTGATCCAGCTCCACAGAAGAAGGCTGTTATAATGAAACAGTTGCTTCTTAATAGGAAAGTCTTCCTTCTTACCTTGGCCCAGGCTGACATTTGGGATAAATGTGCCGGCTGTTATCTGGATGACTAGGTGTTCAACAGCAATCATGAAAGAACCACCATAGCAACACAGTCTTGTGATGTTTCAACTGCTGTTAAAATGCCTACAGGTAGTCCTTGACTTAAAACAGTTCATTTAGTAACCGTTTGAAGGTACAACAACATTGAAAAAAGGAACTTATGACTGCTTTGCACACTTATGACTGTTGCTGTATTCCCATAGTCATGTGATCAAAATTCAGCTACTTGGCAACTGACTCATATTTATGACGGTTAGAGTGTCCCAGGGTCATGTGATCATCTTTTATGACCTTCTTACAGGCAAAGTCAATGGGAAAACCAGATTCACTTAACAACCATACTGCTAATTTAACAACTACAGCATAATAGGTTGAAAAATGAGGCAAACTTCACATAACAACTGTCTCGCTTAGTAACAGAAATTTTGGGTTGAATTGTGATCATAAGTCGAGGACTACCTGTATTTGCAGGGATGGCCAAACACTAACAAAAGAGCAACAAACATCCTATTTTACAAAGAGATTTATCTTAAACCAGAGTGAGAAAAAACAATCCCTTCACACGTTTTACACAATTTGCACCTAGAATATTTCACTGTTTTCCATGGTTCCACTATTTTTTCAATACAGTACAGTTCTTTTCTAATAATTTTGAGACTCGTTAGATAAGACCAGCAAGTGCTTTATCTCCCAAATACTTGGGAGTGCAATTATTTGTGCCTTTCTTCAAAAGCCCATTGAGTTCAACGAAACTGGCTTTTTTTCACCCAACAGCAGGGCCTAAATCTTTTTTGGAGGGAGAATCATGCAAAACATTTCACCCAAATTTGCGTATGTAATTTCTCCACAGTGAGAAAAAGTAGTTTACAAGTGATAGAATTCACTTTCTGACTACCTTTTCTCCTATCCAATGGAGAGCTTATACCAACTTAAAACTCTGAGTAATCATCTGATCCATTTGGATAGAACTTCTTTTAACTTCATCTGATGGGCTGCACAGTGGTTAAACCACAAAAGAAATCATGGAAAGGTTCCATCGCACGACTATAAACAAGCAGACTATACAGGCTAATTTTAGATGTTCCGCGTGAAACATGATGACCTTATTGGTTTGGGACAACACCGTTAACAAAATTAACAAAAAAGACATAGCATTTCATTTGAGGCATATTTCACTGTGCAAAATATAGGGTTGCATAGTTCGTCATTCAGCATGAGTGTATCAATTGCCTTAAAGAATCACCCAGCGTTTTGATCTGATGCTGGGTGATTGTTCTTCCTATACTGTGGTCTAATTGCACAGCAATGGCTGAAGGATGCCGCAGGACAGCACAGATTATTAGTGTGAAAACTGTATTTTCAGCTGTGCAACAGCCCTTTTCATATGTGAATACCCCCAAAGTAAAACAGTGGAGTTTTTTAAAGCTCTGGCTTGAAATTATGGGATTCTCCTCTTGCTCTCATTATGGTGTCTTAATATACACTGTATATTAATACAGTACTATCACTTCCCATTCCTGCTGAACTAAGATAGCAGTTCAGACAGGCGATCATTTAGCTAATATTAAATGGCTTATTGTCTCCCATGGAGTATCAGTGTAGCATAGTGGATGAGGAATAGCAGGGATCAAGGAAAAGTAGGACGTCTTCCCTCGTCCAAAAAGCTCACTAAGCTAGTTGGGACCAATGACTAGCCTTCAGACCCATCTCTTGTATTTATTGTTATCAGGATAAAATAAGGAGACACCTCTATCCCAATGTGTGCCATTGTGCTGCCAATACAGTTTCTTTGCTAATGGCAGAGGAAAGATGAAATATAAATGCAATAACAAATAAATTAATCGCTTTATGGACAATCTCACATTTAACAAATTAATCTATTACAGTACCTGTACATTTGCAGTCATTTTCAGAAGTACAGGTAGTCCTCGACTTACAACAGTTTGTTTAGTGACCATTTTTTCACACTTATGACCGTTGCAGCAGCCCCACGGCCACGTGATTTACATTCGGATGCCTGACAACTGACTCACATTTATGACGTTTGCAGTGTCCCGGGGTCATTTGAGACCTTCTGACAAGCGAAGTCAATGGGGAAACCCGATTCGCTTAACAACCGTGTTACTATTTTAAAAACTGCAGTGATTCATTTAACAAATGTGGCAAGTAAAGTCATCGAACAGGGCAATACTCAGCAAATTTCTCACTTAGCAAGATAAATTTGGGGCTCAATTGTGGTCGTACGTTGAGGACTACCTGTGGTTTCTTTGCAGCAAAGGATGAGAACTGGCAACCTTAGGAGTAGTTGAGTGGAGATACCTTCAGAGGCTACAGTAAAAAAAAATAAAATAAAATCCTCCCTTGCACCACTGAATTGCTCCAAGAGTCCTGGCGTAATTTCCTGATTTGAGCAGCAGGTAAACGAGATGGATTTTTAGATGACTTTCAGTTGTATGATTCTGTAAGCAGCCTTGCCATTGCTGTCTTGCTTAAATGATATTGCACTGGTCCCTGTGAAAGAGGTCAGCTTAGAATGGATAATCTTTAATGTTCCTTGCCCTCTATTTCACATGGACTATCCTTACGGCCAACAAAAGAATGTGTCTAGGCCACATCCTATTAAAATCTATCCAGTTCTATTGATTCTCCACAGGAGGGTTAACCAGCCTTTTTTTTCCCTGTCAGTATTACAATCTAAACTGACTCTAAGGCAATATTAACGGGATTCCTCAGGCCAAACTCTACAGTTATGTTCTTTATTTGGGGGGGGGGGAGGGATTGAGAAACGTAAATATTGAGTTTTCCAAGTGATGTCACAAGCTACTACATGTCCAGGTGTTCACATGTTTACTTCGACGTAACTGCCAACCTAATGAATCAACTTGGGTGTATTACGTATATATATACATATACATGTATATGTGTACATGTACACAGGCACATATACACACATATATACATACAGACATACATAGATGGTATATATTTATCATAATTCAAGGCAGCTTGTAGTGGCACTTGTGAAAGTATATATAGAAAAATGAATATTGTGGTCAATTTACTCAGGAGATAACTATCAATATATGTCATTGATATCAGTTTAAATAGGATGGCTTCCTTAGAACAGTCTGGCAATTGTATCTTAGTGAGAGTTGTGAGAAGGCGCTTAGGAAACTCTGACTTAATTCATAGAACTCTAGTCCTAGGCTATACGCCATGATTTTTAACTATGGCTGATGGAACAGGACATTATGGCCTAATCTGCACACAGAGTAAACCAGTGTTTCTCAACATTGGCTATTTGAAGGCTGGCAGATAGCTGGGGAATTCTGGGAGTTGAAGTCCATACAACTTCAAGTTGCTAAGGTTGAGAAACACTGCATTAGGCCATTGTGTGTGTTCACACATAACCTTACGCTGAAGACAAACAAGCTGAATGCAATGAGTATATCCAGCTTAAATTAACTTGTCAGTGCAATCCTGAGCATGCTTACTTAGGAACCCGCATAGGCCAGAAAACAGGGGTGTAGTGTGGGTGCTTAAATCCACAGGGTAGATTAATCAGAACTCCAGTTTCTCTTAAGTACAACATTTTTGATGAACGATTAAATAGAGAAGATTGCAAAACAACTTAAATGGCTGAAGACTGAAATCCAAGTGGATTCCACCCCTCTTTTTAAACAAAAATAAAAACAAAAAACAAGACAATCATAGGGAATTCCACCAAATTACTCATACAGCGAAAAATGAATTGGCTTTGCAGAAAATGGTTGAAAGGTCAAGTAGAAAATTTGATATGGGAGAAGCCCATTTCGACAAATTTCTAAATCAAATGTCCATGATGAATCATTCATCTGTATCTTGTGCTTTGTCAGTTGTTCATATGTTTGTGGTTCAAGTGGAGAATTCCCTCCCCTTCTCCTTGCACTCCCTCAAAGAGGGCTGCTAGCTGATTCTATTTGAAGAGGAAAATAGAACCAGCAGGGGCATGTGCTATGTGATAAAAGCCTGGGCAACATTATTTCCTTTTATAAAACAAGAGCAATCAATGAATTGCAATTTCAGTGTGAACATCCTGGGGCACACAAATTGGCATATGCCACAAATAATTTCTGGATTTGAATATTTAAACCTCTGGTTAATACATTAAAAAAATACCCAGACATACCTTCTTTCCCTCTTCTTATATGCATGTGTTTGGGTGTGCAATTCTTTAAAATTTTACTTATTCCATTGTATACATGACAAATTAAACCTTTCCGCTCCCCCGTGCCCCTTTTTTGAGGACTTGGTCCTAGTTCACTGTTTGCAGTATATATTGCACTTCATTTCACAGCCAAACTTTTAACCTCTTTTTGTGCTGAGCGGCTGGTCTACCTTGCCCCCTCTTGGCTGGGGAAAGGCCTCTTGTGCTCCTTGTGCCACTTCAGAAAATGGCGCGGAGAGGGCAGAGAGCCCACATGCCACTTGCTTTTGAGTTCCTTTCCCACTCGGTTGCATTAAGGCCTCCTAAATACTTTAGCTTAGACTGTTGTGACTCTCATGACAAGCTCTCTGTTTGTGCTAGAATGGCTTCGCTGTTCGTTAGGCCTCAGATGGCTGAGTATATGCAAGATGGTATAAGCACAGTGATGATCAGACAAAGTACCCGTGGCATGGCCAGCTCCTTGGGCAACACTGTCTTCCGCAGCGGAGTTGCTAGCTGCGCCATTAGTGGAGGATGAATGGTTGATCTGAGAGGAGTTTCGTTGATTGCTCCTAGACCCTGATTTTTGATCCTCCAAATCCTTTGTTTTGTCATAGTTCAAAACTTTCCACTGTTGATTAACTGCTTGCCACCTTTTAAAAATCCGGTAAACCGAGGGTCCTTCATGTATTATGAGACCTGCAGGACAAAGAGTATATGGGTTAGTCAAGAAAGACAAAGGAAGAAGGATCAAAATTTAGTGTATTTCTCCCTGGCTGCTTTTTTTCCCAGCATGCACAGCCTGGGGCAGCCTTCCCCAACCTGAGCACCCTCCAGATGTATAGATTTTAATTCCATAAATCTCTTAGCAATGGCTTTTCTGGATGGAATAGAAGTCCAAAGTTTGGGAAGGTGTTGAGATAGGAGAAGCTGTGCTTAGAAGCTTCTCAGAGCATAAATCTCCCAATGTCATTATTTGGTAAGGTAAGGTTTGTTGTATAAGTGGTTCCCAAAAGAAGATTCCTAATGCTCATAATCAAAAGACATTCAGCAGGAAAAGATGCATGGTTCTCTGGAAGAAAAGGAACAAGAAGGAATGGATGTGGGAAAACACAGTAGGGTTACATATAATAGACAATATCATCTTTCTTCTATATAATTTCATGAATGAGGTAGAGTGACTTCCAGTGTTTCCTTGCCTGGAAGCAACCAAAGTCTTAATTCTTTGTATTAAAATAGTGAAAGCGTATTGCAGAACCTTGAAAGCATATTAATTGCCTAATTGCCCTACTAGATCAGATAAAGTTCCCTCTAGATCATCATTTTTTTTCTTCATACAACAAAATATCTCCTGGCATTCTAAGTAAGGCATTTGTTTTCCAACATTCAGTATTCAGAAGAACAATATTTCTATATAAAGGAAGCTCTTTATATTAAATTCAGCCATTATTTTTTGTAGCTATAATGGTGATTCCAAAAGAATGTGGGCCAAGAGAAGGACACATTTGCTCCAATTTTTAAGATTATTGATTTACCTTTAACCCTTCACCAAGTTATGGATTTACGACTCTTGTTGGCTTTCTTCAGAGAAATATATGGGTTACAAGCCTTAAAGACTTAAATAGATTCTCATTCCATAATCCCTAAGTGAGTATACAATGTACAAACTATATTACTATTTTACTACCCAGCTATTTTTTAAAAAGTTGGTCATGAAACAGTACTTTGCTGCATAGTTATATACAGGAGAAGTGATAAAAACTGCATCATAATCCAAGCTCCATGACATACATATTTGTAGGACACAAATAAAAAACTGGTGTTTGTGATGCCATGCCATACATTTTATTGTATTTTAGCTATCTCGGTTTATAGGGAATGTGCTTTGGTAAAATGTAAGTAAAGGCTTAACTAGCCTGAACTAGAACTGGGAGAGAAGGTTAAGAAAGAAGAGAGAAAAAACTACAGTTCGACAGAGTAAACATACTCAACAGATCCTCTGAATAAATGAGAGACTGAATATAATACCTTCTTGTACATATCTAAGGTACTATGCTAATTAGAAAGAATGGGAGAGGTCAGGGAGTGGTCTCAATATAAAAATTATTTTACACTGCAGAGGTGATAATGACATTTTACACTATATTTATAAATCTCCAGCATAAACTGAGAAGAGATTATGCCCTTATGACCAAATAAACTTGATTTTGCTTATGGTCAATTTAAAGAGTTTAGATATTCATCACTAGATTAATGTCCCCCTCCAAAAGTATTTTTTCCCCTCAGAGTATAATTTCTCAGGTCAGATTGTGATTGCATATTGTTTTGTTTTATAAAATTCCCATGTTGTTACATCTACACTCTTAACGCCTGATGGATCCTGAGAGATTCCAGATAGAGCTTGGGCCATTTCCTGAGGTTCTAGCACACGACTCGGCTGAGGACTTAGTGGCCGCCTGGGATAGGGCGGCGGCTGATGCTTTAGACCGAGTCGTGCCTTTGCGGCCTCTGACCCGGAGCTGGTCTCACCTGGCTCCTTGGTATACTGAGGAGCTGAGGGAGATGAAGCGCCGGAAAAGACGCCTAGAGAGCAGTTGGAGGGCTAGTCGTTCTGAATCTGACCGAACACTGGTAAGATCTCATATTAAGAATTACCTAGTGGCGATAAGAGTAGAGAAGAGTAACTACTTTTCTACTCTTATTGCGTCATCAGATAATCGCCCAGCCGCCCTGTTTAGGGTGACCCGCTCTCTGCTCCATCAAGAGACGCGGGAAGACCCCTTGGAGGGTAGAGCTGAGGATTTTGTACAATATCTGTATGACAAAATTGCTCAGATTCGGGAACAGCTGGACTCTGACTGGATTGATCCAGAGGAGATGACAGGGGCAGGTCCTGAGAATATTATTTGGGAAGAGTTTGATCCTGTGACTCCCGAAAGCGTGGACAGGATACTGAACAGACTAAATGCGACCACATGTTTATTGGACCCGTGTCCATCCTGGTTGGTACTGGCCTCCCGGGAGGTGACGCGAGGCTGGCTCCAGGAGATTATAAATGCTTCTTTGAGTGGGGGTGTCTTTCCCACCGTCTTGAAAGAGGCGGTGGTGAGGCCCCTCCTCAAGAAGCCCTCCCTGGATCCAGCTGTATTAGCAAATTATCGTCCTGTCTCCAACCTTCGCTTTGTTGCAAAGGTTGTTGAGAGTGTGGTTGCACGACAACTGCCTCAGTACCTGGATGAATCGAATTATCTAGATCCGTTCCAGTCAGGATTCAGGCCTGGGTACAGCACAGAGACAGCATTGGTCGCATTGGTTGATGATCTCTGGAGGGCTCGGGACAGGGGTTGCTCCTCTGTCCTGGTCCTACTACACCTCTCAGCGGCTTTTGATACCATCGATCATAATATCATGCTGCACTGGTTGGAAGGGTTGGGGGTGGGGGGCACTGTTCTACAGTGGTTCTCCTCCTTTCTCTCTGACCGGTCGCAGTCTGTGTTGACAGGGGGGCAGAGGTCGACCCCGAGGCCCTTATATGTGGGGTGCCACAAGGATCGGTCCTCTCGCCCCTTCTATTCAACATTTATGTGAAGCCACTGGGTGAGATCATCCGTGGTTTTGGGGTGAAGTACCATCAGTACACTGATGACACCCAGCTGTACATCTCCACCCCAGACCACCCCAATGATGCCCTCGAGGTGATGTCCCGGTGCCTGGAGGCCGTACGGATCTGGATGGGGAGGAACAAACTCAGACTCAACCCATCCAAGACCGAGTGGCTGTGGTTTCCGTCATCCCGATATAGTCAGTTGGCGCCATCTCTGACTATTGGGGCGAGTCGTTGGCCCCCACAGATGGGGTTCACAACTTGGGCGTCCTCCTGGACTCACGGCTGTCTTTTGAAGAGCATATGACGGCCGTAGCCAGGAGGACTTTTATCAGGTTCGCCTGATTCGCCAGTTGCATCCCTTTCTGGATCAGGACTCGTTACGCATGGTCACTCACGCCCTTGTCACCTCACGCCTGGATTACTGTAATACTCTCTACATGGGGCTCCCCTTGAGAAGCACCCGAAGGCTCCAACTGGTCCAGAATGCGGCCGCGCGGGTGGTAATGGGAGCAATGTGGCGCTCTCATGTAACCCCCCTCCTGCGCGAGCTGCACTGGCTCCCAGTGGTCTTCCGGGTGCGCTTCAAGGTTTTGGTTACTATCTTTAGAGCGCTCCATGGCTCAGGACCAGGGTACTTACGAGACCGCCTCCTGCCACCAATAGCCTCTCACCGACCAGTTTGCTCCCATAGAGAGGGACTCCTCAGGGTGCCGTCGGCCAAACAATGTCGACTGACGGCCCCCAGGGGGAGAGCCTTTTCTGTGGGGGCACCTACCATCTGGAACGGGCTTCCCCTGGAGTTACGAAACATCCAAGACTTACACATATTCCGCCGTGCCCTGAAAACATTTCTATTCCAACAAGCTGGTCTGGCCTAACTCTCCCTTTTTAATTGGCTTTTAAACTGGCTTTTAAATTGGGTTTTAAACCTCTTTAGATAAATTTGGATGTTCTTAATCTTTGAGCCTAAATTACTTAATCTGTTTCTTAATAGTTTTTAACTTCTATATGTATTTGTATTTATTATGGCTGTTCACCGCCCTGAGTCCTTCGGGAGTAGGGCGGTATACAAATATGAGAAATAAATAAATAAATAAATAAATAAATAAACTTCCATCTCTTTCCTTTGGAATATAGAATGATCATATAATTAACAGACAGAATTACGCTTTCTGTGTATGTAGAAACAATAGTAGATTTCTTCCCAAATTCAAGGTTTGTAAATAACCTAAGGACTCCAGAGGATGGTAGAAGAAAGGAATACCTGGAGGAATGCTGTCCATGGGGTCGCAATGGGTCGAACATGGCTTCGCAACTAACAACAACAACAACAAAATAACCTAAAACAGTATATAGTCAAATATGTCTAAAACCTAATTTTGTGTACCTACTCAAACAGCAGCCCTCATGATGTGCCAGAGTACCTCAAGGTGTGGAAAGTTGCAGTCCAATCTTTCTGGCGCTGAATATTTACACATCAAAAAGCAGGAAACTCTATGGTCTATAAACAAAGTTTGCTGATAATGAAGAGACTAACTGAACTTCCTTGTGGCAAGCAGCACACAAAGGAATAGCAGCGACAGTCATCCTAAGAAGCAATAATAACCTTAATTCCTCCCAGTGTTCAACTACCAAAGCTTTACAAGTAACGTCACCTTAACTCCTTTCACAATACACAACTTCAGAATGCTGTGGCCGCGTATGCTATGTGCTGCTCCTATACTTTCAATGTCCTCTTTAGTTCCAGTACACAGCTGGCTATGCACACCATTATGTGCAAACAACTCAAAACACTTTCAGAGCTGCACAGTGGTAGGGCTTGAACAAAACAGAGAATTTGTTAGCTGTTTTGGATTCCTAAAGGTTATAAAGCAGTGCCTGTTCTGAATGGTCACTCAGTTTATGTAAGCTCCATATCTATAGGGAAGCTGATTCTGCAAGAGACAGATGTACTATTTCAGAAATATTTCCATTAAGAGAAACAACATAGCAGTTGCTAAATACATCAGGCATTGTGTATTCCAGATAAGGAATATAAGCCATAATTCACAAAGATATCATCTGTCCATTTCCCATTCTGCTGAATAGATCCAACAGGTATGCATTTTAGCAAATCAGTTGTTCCCAGAATTCAAAAATTCATTTCAGAAGCCAAATACTGATTCTGAGGTAATATTCTACCTTCAAAATTAATGAAAGCATTCCTACAGATCAGTTAAGAGTTTGATAGGAAATTGTGAATTCAATTATTTAAATTCAAATACACGTTCTTAAGAATCTGCTTCAGCAGATTATGGGTTAGATATTGAAAGTTCAATTTATTTTATTCCTAAAGCTTATCACAAATGTTTTATGTTTCTTTCTTTCTTTGTTTCACCTTCTAAACAAGCATATATGAATTCCGTGCAATTTATAATACAGCGTTGATGAATGGGTTAGTATATGAACTAAGCGCCTGTTTTCCCAGATAAATCAAGTTTCAAAATATTTACTAAAAGTGCAAAACATAACTTTCTTCTCCTTTGCCAGGATCCAAATTACTTATTGATTTCCTAGCACTCAGCTCAGGAAGCTGTAAAATTAAAAAGCAACAAGCGATGGAGTCGGCAGAAAGATGGAAATAATAATGCCAATCTATTTGCACTGTAAAAGATGAAGATTTAGTAAGGATATCTATCAGTTTAACAGTCATTAGCAAGAAGTTCCAAGATTTCATCAAAATAAGCAGCTTTAGCAAAACAGGCCTCAGATTTTCACCAAGTAACTGTGGCTTTTAATATTGAAACTGTGTCCAGATCTTTTCTTTTTAACCTTTTGCTTCAGTTATAGATATCCACCTCCATCTCTATCATCTCTATTATTTCTATCTAACAGTCTGTGTGCCTAAAGATTTTGCAGGTGGTCTTTGATTTACAACCAATAATTCAGCAACTGTTTGAAATTATGGTGGTACCGAATGAAAGGACTCATGACCAGTTCACCAAATTATAGCTGTTGCAGCATCCCTGCTGTCATGTGAACAAAATTTGGGCACTTGGCAGTCTACTTGCACTTATCTACAATCACAGGGTTGCTTCCACTCTTACCTCCCCCTCATCTATGCCCTTTTGGCCCCCTGCAATCTGCAGCCCTTGCCACCCTAGCTGACCTTCACCATTTTCTTGCCCCCGTTTCTGACCAAGCATGTTTGGCATAGTCCTTCATGAGGCAGCTGCTGGGCAAATGAGGTTTTCTTTTACAAGGTTGCATGTGGTGGTTTCCTCACAGGACCTGGGTCTCACATGGTTTCCTCATGGAGGGCCAGGGCAAGCGTGCCTCATCAGCAGTGGGAGCAAGAAGAAGACAACAGTCAACAGGGGCAGTAGGGGTCTTGGAGCGCAGGGTGGGGAGGGCAAATGTGACTGGGAGTAGAGTGAGGCACTTCCCAGATACTGTGGCTTTGGGGTGTGCTGTTAGAGCTTCTTGGGGCATGGCGGCTTTGCACTGTGATGCTGGACTGTGTTGGGGCAGCTGAGGCTTTGAGGGGCGGCTGCAACATTGTACTGTGCTATGGCTCAGGAGCTTCTTTCAGGCCCAGACCCATGGTACACCAGGAAGCCTCTGAGCTGCAGCATGGCAAGCAACCCCAGAGTAGTTTGTTTCTAAATCTGCTTACTGCCCCACAAAACAAGGTGCAGGGTGGTCAAAAGGGCAGAGATGGTGAGGAAATAGGCAACTGCAAGGAGTTGAAGAGGAGGCAGTCTGTGAGAGAAAACTTCTCTCACGGTTTGCTGTGCCTATTGATTGGCTTTGATTGGCTTCTGGTTTGAATGTTTAAATGGGCCAATCAGCGCGTAGCTATTGACTCTAAGTTTCCCGGGCTTTGTAACTGACACTCACTTAGTATATAAGGAACTGCTCTCCAGCAGAAAACCGACCTAGCTGCTAGCTGCCTTCCCGGGTCAGAGACAAGAGCTGAAGTCTCTAAAGCCTCCTTCTGAGGAAGGAAGACCTGGGCTCCAATCGCATGGAGCGACTCCAAAAAGAGCTGAACGGACATTGCTGAAAGGGAGCAATAGATGACTACTGATATTTTTTTGTAGATTTTGTTTTGTTTGTTTTATTAAACTAGTTTGTTTTAAACTCCTCTAGATTGTTTGTTTGGCGCATTTGTAAGCGGATAAGGTTATGATCCACAAAACTTCCACGACACAGTCCCTTACTTTGGAAGAACCAAGGCTGAAGGCTGGGAGGGATCAAGCCTGGATTGGGGCAGGTCCTCACCAAACAACTAATGGTATTCATTTAATGGCAGCAACAGGGAATGCCCAGATTGCCATTGCTAAGTGATGTGGTCTCATGACGTCACATTTTATGACTGTATCGCATAGCAATGGAAATTCTGGTTCTCACTGTAGTGGTAAGTCAAAGACTATCTCTCTACCTCTACCTCTATCATCTCTTTACCTCTATCTCTGTCCTATCATCTAACTACCCTACCTATATAACTTCAAGTTAACTCTCATATGACCATAGGAAGTGGTAACAGTAGGGAAGTGATTCACCATTGTTGGATATTATTTAACTTCCTACATCAAACTATAGCTCCAGGGTGACAAGGTCGTCTCCCACTGAATCCCAAAACAGGTTTGACCCTGGGAAAGTCATCCCAGCTGCCCAGCTAAAGCCAACAGGCACCTATGTCTGGGAGTACCAGTAGCAATACAGCAGCAATACCGAAAAAGCTGGAAATGGGTGATTATTTCAGTGACAACTGCAAAGATATCATTTCATACTGCAGAGGGGAAGGCAATAGTGAAACACTCCTGTATTTTATATATAAAAAGCACATGGTTAGCAATATAAAGTGATTGATGACATAATGACAGATTATGGGTTGCTGAAGTTGGATGGCAGTCAATATGCTACTGAGGAAGAGCTGAAGATCTTTTGGAGTACTATTTATGAGGCAGATAGATTAAAGCCTTCTGGATGCCTAGTCATCAATACTGCCATGCAGAAAAAAAATATCCAGAGAAAGAATTAGAGGTGGAATATGGAACAGAGAAGGCATGAGCACTGGAAAGCTCAACCTAGAAAAAAGATGAAAAGAATTGACTATACATTAACATCTTAGGCGTCAGTGAATTTGAATGGATTGGAATCGCATAGTTTCTGTCAGATGTTCACAGGGTTTATTAGTCAGGATATGAAAAATAAAGAATTGGCATTACTTTCATAATAAGGAAAGATATGGTAAATACAGTACTTGGATACAATGCTGTCTAGTAAACTTTGTGGACAACTTTTTAAAATGAGAGTTATTCAAGTTAATGTTCCAGTCGCTAATGTTCCAGAAGAAGAGTTGGTTGATGAGTTTTATAAGACTTTCAAATTGAAATTGGTAGAACATGCAAGGAAGGTATCTACTTATGACTGAAAACTGGAATGACAAAATAGGAATTACTTTAGGTCCATTCAAGCCAGTTTTGTCTCCTGGAACTGCCTGGACCAGTCCCTGCAGTTTTCTTGGCAAGATTTCAGAAGTGGTTTGCCCTTGTCTGCTTTCTAGATCTAAGAAAGAGTGATTGGTCCAAGGTTCCCCAGCTGGCTTTGTGCCTAAGGCAGGACTAGAACTCACAGTCTCCTGGTTTCTAGCCTGAACCAGTACACCTTAACCACTACAAGTGGGCTTGTTAAATTAGGAAATAGTAAAGAAGAAAATGTAGTTGGACTGTACTGTCTAAAAACAGAAACGAAGCAAGCGAATGAGTTATCAGTTTCTGCCATCCAATGATCTCAGTGATAAGATAGCTTTCCATCAACCCCAAAAAATCTACATATATAGACACTGATAAAGTATCCAAACATAAGACTAATTATATTATAGGTAAAAGGAGGTGGAAAAGCTCAACTATAACAGCAAAGATATCAACAACAAAGATGTCACAGTCAGAAGCCCACTGTGGTACAGATCATGAGCTGTTCATGTGAAATTTCAAGAGGAGGAGGAGGAGGAGGAGGAGGAGGAGATGAAGAAGAAGAAGAAGAAGGAGAAGAAGAAGGAGTAGTAGTAGTAGTAGTAGTAGTAGTAGTAGTAGTAGTAGTAGTTGTTTCCAAGATAGAACTGGCTAAGGATAGATTGCATGGAGGAAATTCTACATGTTAAAAAGGAGTTGGTGGCACCTAATCAATAAATAATCAACCAATATGCCAGATTGAAACAAGATGAGCATGGTTTTAAAATTTGAGGACGAATAATCAATAATTCAACTCATGCTGATGACAGTATTCTGTTAGCTGAAAATGCAAATCGAGAAACTCGACAATGGAATTCATGCTTGTATCACAATTCAAATGTCAAATGCAAAGCATCGGCCAACAGAACTCACCATGACAGAAATTCTGGAAAGGTGGGAATGTTGAGCTGGCATTTTATATACTGACAAGAAGGTCACCAATACGAACGTCAGTGGTGCCTAAAAGCTATGGAAGCCAACAGGCTGATAGCTTTTGCGTTGGATGAAGGTTATTCAAATGCTGATACTTAGCTGGACTTCAGGAAAGCTGGACTTTTTTTTTTAATGAACCTTTTTATCAGTAAAACTGATTTGCTTGGAGTCAGATTGCCCTAACCTACCCTTAGCCAATTTAGGCCACCTTAGTTCTTGCAAACACTTCATTTTACTCGTTCAATTGACAGATACCACAGGCAATGCATTCAATACACATTAGGAAGAGCCCTTTATCGTGCTGTTTACGTATCAGTTATGGAGTTCTCTGCCACGGAGTGTGTTGATCACCAATTGCTTAGGGGCTCCGATCTATACAGGATGACTCTATCAATGCTCGCTGATCATTATGACTAAGTGCAACCTCCAGGGGAAGGCTATTGCCTTCGCATCTTTCTCTAGCTCATGAATTTCACAGAGAGACCTTTCACAGTGAAAAATAGGATGCTGGATTAGATGATTCAGCCCAACTCTTTTTATTTTCTTGGAACCATTTCTATCTTTGTCAGATTGATCGTTTCTTAAAATGGAAGGCTTCTTCCTAATATTAACCTAGAAGAACATTTCTTAGAGAATTTACTCATTCTTGGCTGACAGTGAATTGAGAAAATAGATAAGTACATCACTGTGGAAACGCAGGAAGTTACATTGGTAGTGATATTTTGACTATGCAATAATATGACCAAATTTGGGGAATTATATGATGAAGTTTTTAACTTTGGTTGTATTTCACATAACCCTGAAGTCATAACTAGTATTCGAGGTACTTTTCATTTAAGCAGTGGATGTGTTCTTATTTTGGACAAAGACCAAATTTGGCTCCAAGACATTATAATTTGATTCCTATTATTCCTCTGTTACAAAATGTATGGTCAATTCCTTCCACCCCTCCCTGAATTCTTCTAAATTTGGGAGCCAATAGAAAAATAATCTAAAACTAATTCAGGAACTTATTTATTTTTAAAAAATAAAACACCATAGCATTCTATTCCTTTACTAATTTCTGTATTTTCTTTCAGTTCCACTAATCTGCAACATTGCAAATAAAAATATAGTGGGGATTGTCTGTATCTTTGTATGAATACTCTACATTTTGGTGAGGTAATTTGTGAGCAGACATATGTACTGCTGTATAATGGTAAAATAATACTAAGATTACTTTTTTGTTTCAAGAACATTTTATCAATTCTCACAAATACACAGCACCCTAGGAATCTGCTGCCATTTCTGTGTATGATTATATTAGAATCTTCTCTACAGGTTATCAATGTACAAGGAGGCATTAATAGCATTTCAGAAGAGGCAATACTGAATCCATACCAACCATGGTCTTCCCCTTTGAAGGAAGCAGTGTTTTATTTTCAGTTAATGGGGTAAAAAAATGTATAGCTAATCTGGTTTATGCCAATGTAATTCATTATACTTCTGTATAATTTTCTTTTCTTCCTAAATATACTGTATATAATAGAAGAGAAAAAATTAAAATCTCAGGATAGAAACAAACCTTCAGAACATTCAGTAGAAGAAAAGGTAATAAGGAGCCTGGATAGCTCTTCAGACTAAGCACTGTAATTTAACACCAGCTGTCTGCAATTAAAGTAAGTTCCAATCTTGCCAGGCTCAAGGTTGACTCAACCTTCCATCCTTTCTAAGGTAGGTAAATTGAGGACCCAGTTTGTGGGGGCAATAAGCTGACTTTGTATAAAAATATACAAAAGTATGAAGGCTATTGCTTAATGCACTGTAAGCCGCCCTGAGTCTCTGGAGAAGGGCAGGATATAAATCAAATTAAATAAATAAATAAATAAATAAATAAGAAAAAAAATTGGATTGGGGAATAATAACCAGTTTGGTAGCTCTAAGATGCATAGTTACATACTAAGATTCTATCATATATGCACATCACAATATCGTTTTTTTTTAAAAAAACAACAACCCCATAATAACTGAATTTGGTTAAAGTCAAGGGTAATCTTTGAATTTTGGATGTGGATTTTCTTCTACCTAATTTAAAATAGGTCACTTTATTTCAGCATATGCTTGAATTGAATGGCATGGTTGGAGTTTATTTTAATAAAAAGGAATTCAGACCTATCCTTTGAAGATGTTTCTCTGTGTTATTTTTTTAAAACAGTGTCCATGGGTATTTTATTATCTTATTTCTCAGACCATTTTCGACAGATAACACACCAAAAGTTAGAAGGGGTCTACACAGGGGTGAAATCCAGCAGGTTCTGACAGGTTCTGGAGAACCGGTAGCGGAAATTTTGAGTAGTTTGAAGAACCGGCAAATACCACCTCTGGCTAGCCCCAGAGTGGGGTGGGAATGGAGATTTTGCAATATCCTTCCCCCAGGAGTGGGGAGGGAATGGGGATTTTGCAATATCCTTCTCCTGCCATGCCCACCAAGCCACGCCCACAGAACCGGTAGTATAAAAATTTGGATTTCACCACTGGGTCTACACTAAAGTTTTATCACAGCCCTGGACTTTTTAAACAATGCAATAAAGCTGCCATTAATCTTGATCCAGAATCTGAGTTGTAAATGTCGAAAAGGCAGCAATTCCATTAATTACCCTTCACATCAAGCCACAAATGATCAAATGCCACGTATCAGTTTTAATTGGCTATCGATCTTTTCCTCTATTCCCTGTGGCCAGACAGTGATGTCTTTGGGATTTATTGCATGACTCTGGTTTCACTCAGCAGTCAACAGCCCTGCTCGGATCATGCTTTGCCTATGATTCCCATCTTGAGGCAGATTATTCTTTATTCCAAGATGAATCATTTGTCTGAATAGTTCCATGAATGGCAGTGGGACTCTATCCCAGGCTAGTCGGGAGAAGGTAACAACTTAATCTGGATTCTTTTTTACATGTACAATAACATTATTGCTCTGGATTGGTCCTTCTATTAGATAGAACTCAGGCAGTGCAGCTTTACAATTATTCCTCCTGAGTCTGGTTGACCAAGAACTTCTCTTTGAGAAAAGGGCAAAGATAAAGGTAAAAGTTCCCCTCGCACATATATGCTAGTCGTTTGCAACTCTAGGGGGTGGTGCTCATCTCTGTTTCTAAGCCGAAGAGCCAGCGCTGTCCAAAAACGTCTCCGTGGTCATGTGGCCAGCATGACTAAACGCCAAAGGTGCACAGAACGCTGTTACCTTCCCACCAAAGGTGGTCCCTATTTTTCTACTTGCGTTTTTTATGTGCTTTTAAACTGCTACGTTGGCAGAAGCTGGGACAAGTAACGGGAGCTCACCCCGTTATGTGGCACTAGGGATTCGAACTGCTGAACTGCCGTCCTTTCAATCGACAAGCTACAAGCTATAAGGGTAGGTTGCGCATAATTTGAAAATTTTTCAGAAGTGCTTTGGGTCTTGGAGTCAGCGAATTACCTCTAGGGAAGCCTGTCTTTTCCCAAGCTTCCATGCAAAGATGTGGCTGCTTTAAGAGTTGCATTAATTTTAAGACAATTTCTTAAAGCAGAAGTCTGAAAAAAAGGTTGCTTTAATAAGGTGCAGAGAGATCCTGTGCCCTGTTTATTCAAATCCAAAGCTTTTTTTTTTTCCCCTCCCAAAACATGCACATCCCTAGGGTAGAGGTGTTCTGCATTCCCTGAAGCAGGGCTGGATCTAGTCTTAGGCCAAGTAGGCACCAGTATAAGAGTGCCAAATTTCAAGAGGTGACAAAATTGAAAAGTCTTCCCAAAATCCAGTAAGGGTACACTCTGTGAGTCAGCACACCCACGTGAAGGTTAAATGCAATTTTGCAGAATTGTTGCCATATGAAAGCAACGGATGCTGGTGTAATTAAAATTACTTACTGTGCAAGTAGGGAGAAAATGTCTTAAGAAAAGAAAAAAGAAATGCCTGAGGCTGAAAATCATAAGTGTGAAGCTCAAAACCTCAAAGGAAAAAAAAATAAACAAGCAAGGGTTTGTTTTTTTTTTGAACTTCCTAACAAAATCAGAAGATGAGTCAAACAATAAGGGGTGCTAGGGTGCCAACATAGACAGCTCTATCCTGAAGTTCAAGTAGTCCTTGTTTTACAACCATTCGTTTAGTGACCGCTCAAAGTTACAATGGCATTGAAAAAAGCAACTTGCGACTGCTTTTCTTGTGACTGTTGCAGCATCTCCATGGTCACTCAATCAAAATTGGAGGGCTTGACAACTGAATGGAGGAATAACAGAGTTGGAAGGGACCTTGTAGGTCATCTAGTCCAATCCCCTGCCCGAGCAGGAGACTCTACACCATTTCTGACAGGTAGCATTCCAGGCTCTTCCTGAAAACTTCCAGTGATGAAGGCAAGCTGTTCCATTGGTTGATTGTTCTCACTGTCAGAAAATTTCTCCTTATTTCTAGGTTGAATCTCTCCTTGTTCAGTTTCCATCCATTATTCCTTTTCTGGCCTACAGGTGCCTTGGAAAATAGCTTGACCCCCTCCTCTCTGTGGCAGCCCCTCAAATATTGGAAGACGGCTATCACGTCTCCCCTGGTTCTTCTCTTCACTAGACTAGCCATGCCCAGTTCCTGTAACCGTTCTTCATATGTTTTAGCCTCCAGGCCCTTAATCATCTTTGTTGCTCTTCTCTGCACTCTTTCTAGAGCCGTGATGGCGAACCTATGGCATGCGTGCCACCGGTGGCACACGGAGCCATATCGGTGGGCACACGAGCTCAGCTCCGGCACAGTGATTTTCAGGCCTTCTGGGCCCACCAGTCGGCAAACAGGCCATTTCCAGCCTCCAGAGGGCCTCTTGCGGGGGGAGGCCGTTTTTGGCCTCCCCAAGCTCCTAGAAAGGCTCTGGAGCCTGGGGAGAGTGAAAAACGGGTCTACTAGGCCCACTGTGCCATCACGTGCCAAAAGCGGGGGGAGTATGGGGGGGTCGTGCGCACAAGTGTGGGGGGCGCATAGAATTATGGGTGTTGGCATGCGCACGCGTGACCCCCCCGTGCTCCCCCCACTTTTGGCACGCAATGGCAAAAAGGTTAGCCATCTAGAGTCTCAACATCTTTTTTTGTAGTGTGGTGACCAAAACTGGATGCGGTATTCTAGGTGTGGTCTTACTAAGGCTTTATATTGGCATGTATTTATGACAGTTGCACTGTCCCAGGATCATGTGATCGCCATTTATGACCTCTGCAGTCATCTTCTGACATGCAAAGTCAACGGGGGAAGCCAGATTCACTTACCAACTGGATGATTCACTTAACTGCAGTGATTCGCTTAACAACTATGGCAAAAAAAAAAAAGGATTGTAAAATGGGGCAAAACTCAGTTAACAACTGTCTTGCTTAGCAACAGAAATTTCGGGCTTAATTGTGGTCATAAGTCAAAGACTACCTGTAGCCTAATTGTAGAACACCCTTGCTCCTTCTCGATGGTGAAGAAGGACCTCAGCAGAGGGAGACAAAGAAGTCACAGCACAGTGGAATCTCTGGGTTTGTCCTTTTTTTTGTATGTGTAACATGGTCCACATATGTTTAAAACACTTCGACTGTGCAGTTTTGGCCACCATCTTAGCTTTTTCATCCTCGCCCTCCTGGGGCGCTCCTGCTGCTGAGGTGTATCTCAGTGGCCAGATTATTGGCCCTCTTACAGGAAATGGGAAAATGCTCAGCTCCATCCAGTTGCCCTGACTCTACTCTGAATTAAGGATTACAGGGTCATAAAAAGAGACTTTTACAGGGAATAGAAATTGTATTCTTTGCATGGTGTCTTTGGTCAGCTCTGCTAACCCCCAGGTTGGTTTTCCCTTAGATAATTATGGCACTTACAAAAACTGCCAACTTGCAGGGAGAGAGAAAGCTGATTTATGCTGTTTTCCAAACTGTCAGATTCGGTAAAGATGTTTTTATAAATAGGTAATCTTCTGACTCAAAGAATGTATATTTTGTAGGCGTATACATATAACATATGAACAGTTACAGAAATGCAAATGATGGGAGCTAGTGAAAGGGTCACTAGTGACTGAAATGATATTTACTCAGAGAGTTGTTGCTAATCAGAGTATTCTAGGTGGGAGGGACAAACAATCTGATCTGGTATGAGATGGGTTATGTCTCTATAGCTTCCCCAAATATGGTGGTGATGGATGGGTTGAAAAACACAATTTTACAATTGGAGAGAATGTTATAAGCACTCAAAAAAATTACTGCCAAAGGAGATTTACTGCCCATTTACAAAATGTAGATGTGGTGAAGCAGTCAAACAACACTGATCCACAGAACACTAAATTGGTATAGTGGGTCCCTGTCATTCTTGAGAGCAAGGATGAAATCCAGCAGGTTCTGACAGGTTCTGGAGAAATGGTAGCAGAAATTTTGAGTAGTTCGGAGAACCGGCAAATAACACCTCTGGCTGGCCCCAGAGTGGGGAGGGAATGGAGATTTTGCAATATCCTTCCCCTGCCATGCCCACCAAGCATGGCAGGGGACCGGTAGTAAAAAAATTTGAATTTCACCACTGCTTGCGAGTACCCCAAGGGGTGCTTCACCAATTCAAGTATGTCCGGGAAGAAGGGTACATTTGCAAAGCCACGGGCTGCTATCACTCCTTGTTCTTATTTTCCTCTTATTTATTTATTTTATTAAATATATATGCTGCCCATCGCACTATCCAAAGCAACTCTGGGCAGCTTACAATGCATTTCTTATTTTCCACGAATGCTTATAAGGCTGAGATTTCAATCTCTGAAGGCAATCATGGAAATAAAAATAATTTCTGAAGTGGCTGTTTTTCTTGCCAGCATCCCACCTTGCTTTTTAATTAAAACAATCTGCAAACAATTAAACAATAACAACCACCAAGACTTGAGACATGAGGGTAGCATTCTCCAAAAATTGAAACCCATGGGGATCTCATCATTAGAAATCTCTAGTCTCCTCCGATTCCATGTGGAAAGGAATAACATAGAAAAACAAAGAATAGCATAGAATAACAGAATTGGAAGGGATCTGGGAGGTCTTCTAGTCCAACCCCCTGCTTGAGCAGAAGATCCTATACCATTCCAGACAAATAGTTGTCTAATATCTTCTTAAAAACCTCTGGTGATGGAGCACCCACAACTTCTGAAGGCAAGCCATTCCACTGGTTAACTGTTCTAACTATCAGGAAAATTCTCCTTACTTCTAAATGGCTTCTCTCCTTGTTTAGTTTCCATCCATTGTTCCTTGTCTTGCCTTCTTGTGCTTTGGAAAATAGGTTGACTCCCCTAGGTGGTTCAGTGGCTAAGACGCTGAGCTTGTCGATCAGAAAGGTCGGCGGTAAGAATCACTAGTTTAGGTCTCCTGCGTGAGCAGGGGGTTGGACTAGATGACCTTCAGGGTCCCTTCCAACTCTGTTACTGTTACTTCTTTGTAGCAGCACTCAAATATTGAAACACTGCTATTATGTCTCCCATAGTCCTTCTTTTCACTAGATTAGACATACATGATTCCTGCAACTGTTCTGCATATGTTTTAGTCTCTAGTCCCCTAATCATCTTTGTTGCTCTTTTTTTTTTTTGCACTGTTTGTAGAATCTCAACACCTTTTTTTAAATATTGTGGTGACTATAACTGGATGCAGCAAGTTGTGTAAACTAAGTAAGTTGTCAACGAGGTTTTTCCTCATTTGCTCAACCTGACAACTTACTTAGTTCTATTCTGATTCAGGTCTGTCTAATTGCTTCATTGCCAGAGGCAGAGAATTGTTTCTGAGGGCAGAAAACTTCTGTCTTCCATTAATCTCCCAGTCTTGTCAACCCAGCTACAGGGTTAATTTATGGTCCAACTCTCAAACGCCTTCTGCTTTACTGAGTTATGTCACCTTGAGTGTTCCTTCCCCCTTGGGACAGCATGCTTCAGTTTCTGGAAGCCTGTCAGGAGACCAATAATCCACTGACTGCTTTGCTGTACAAAGAAGACTAGATTACTGGGACTATTTGGGATCTGTAGGTGAAACCCTTCCGCTTCAAATGGCTGGAAAAATAGTGAATCAATAAACCAGTACATCTTCTTCTAATAAAGAAAACACAGGGAAAAGAAGAAAGCTAAGGGTGGGGGGGGGGGGAATCATTAAGAATAATTCTGTCAGGTTTTGAATCAGCCCCCCTGTACTAACAAGGCAAAAATTATAACTATTCTGATATTTGAGCATTCCTCATAAGGAGAGGAGAGGTCTAAGAACAAGAATAGGAACAGAACAGTAAGAAAGTATTATTTTTTTTAATCGCTATTTGTTATCTCTGGCTATACAGTGTATGAATTTTGATTCTTGGTACACATACATTCAATTTAACTTTGCATACATATATGTATATGGTATATGAATCAAATAGATACATTTTATATTTGTGACCAACAAGACCTGTCCTTAAGGAGGAAAGCAACTTACCATTGCTTTCAAGTACAGAAAGGTAGAGAGCACAACAGAAGTTACCAGTCCAGTGGTGGGATTCAGCCAGTTTGAGAGAATTGGTAGTTAAATTGCTGGCTGGTCCCTCCCCCCGTTTCCAGGAATCCTCAAACGCCCCATTTTGTTTCCCAGGTAAGTGCAGGGAGGCCTCCTAGGCCCAAAACAGGGCACGGGGGGGGGCGCATCCCCCTGCCGCCCGTTTTTGCTCCCAGGGAGGCTGAATGCTGCCTGTCACACCCCTTGGCCACGCCCACCATGGCCATGCCCACCCAGCCAGTCATTAGGGCAGAGAACCGGTTGTTAAATTATTTGAATCCCACCATTGTACCAGTCCTATGGGACAGTGTGGGTGCTCACAGACTGAATACCTTGCAACGTGCCACAAGAGTGTTTCAGACCAGACTGGAATTTCTTAAAATGGTTTAGAGTTCAGCAGAGATCCCTGCTGAAGAGGATTGTGATAGAGAAACAAAAAGCACCATCTGATAGTCAGCAAGAAGAGAACCTTGTGGAGAGATCTTTGTAGATATTCCTCCCAGCCTTTCTGGAAGGGGCCTTGGGTCAAATGTCCCTATGAAGAATGAGAGAGCCAATCTAGAACTAAGGTGAATTCTTCCTGACAGAAGAATTAATCAGTGGAACAGCCTGCCTCCAGAAGTTGTAGGTGCTCCATCACTGAAGGTTTTCAAGAAGAGACTGGGTAGCCATTTGTCCAGAATAGTATACGGTCTCCTGCTTGAGCAGGGGGTTGGACCAGAAGACCTCCAAGGTCCTTTCCAACTCCGTTATTTTGTTATTTCTGAAGCCAGTAAGAGCCTAGAGAACAGCAACTTAAATGGTAAATATGGATATGCTCTAAAAATGGAATATAGTGGTTCAATTGTCAGAAGCACTTGCCTGAGGATATCTGTGATGGGCATGATTTGTAGAGAGGAAGTTCTATTTCCCGACTTTGCTCATTAGGGACAAATTGGCTACACTGAGAAGGATCTTTGCTCTCTACAGTTCATGCCTGTGACAAGCACTCTAGGGCAGGACCTTGTGACAACTTCACCAACTGCATTCCTATATATCTTCTTCCTCCCAAAAGATGCCCGTGCTTAACTTTCTTGCCATGCAATCTCCTCTTAAGTGTGTCACAAATTGAGTGAGCCAGTGTGTAAACTCTCATCCAGCAATGTTCTTTCACAATAGGTCTTCACCTGAGGTGGTTCCATGATGCGCCACAATTTTTCACTGTACATTTTGTTATTTAAGATGATGCATTTCTATTCTCCTATCACCTTTCTATTTCATGCACTATTTGCTCCAAATGTATTTACTGGCATTTCCTTCCCAATCTGTTACTGCTTGTGGATGGAGAGAATAGACATTTATTTCCATTACTAAGGCAACAAGGCAATCACTCACTTCCATAATTTTCTACTTTGAGCGACAGGACCCAATTGGATGTGCCACTTGTTGCACAGAAAGGTTAGCTTGTCATATAGGAACCAGGGTTCTCAGGATAACCCCAGGTACATAATGCAGGCATGTGAGCAGCTAAGAGTTTTCTAGTTGTAACAGACTTTATATGGGAGTCTGCAGTTCTGCCTGTTTTTGTCGATATCATGGAAGAAGTGTTGTGATTCATGCTTGCCATTTTTTTCACATGTGTGCAAGATCACTACACAAAGGACTAGGTCAGAGGTCGGCAATCTGTGGCTCTGGAGCCGCATGTGACTCTTTCATCCCTCTGCTGTGGCTCCCTGTGGCCAGTCAGCTCTACAATTGATGGGGCTTTCAGTTAGAATAGGTAGAGGAAAAAAGACGCTACACTAGGAGGAGACTCTATGGTGGGGGAACCGGTTGGCTCCAGAATTGAATGGGGGGCTTCCAGTGAGGACCTTTGTGGCTCTCTGAGTGTTTAAGGTAGCCAACCCTTGGACTTGGTCTTGGGCTGCAGTAGTGCAATGCTGCTTTTGTCAGACAGTTTGACCCCCATCTTCACCCTGAGGTCACTGCTGAGCCTTCTAGCTCCTGCATCTCACCTCTTGGATGTCTTGAGACTACTCTAAGAAGTAGGTTATATGCCCAGGTAGCATCATAATCATTTCCTAGGTCTTCCTAATGCTGCCATGAAGCAACGGTCCTGCTGACCATATGAGACTTTCTAAACCCCCCAATTCTTCTCCTTTTTGTATATAAACCATTCAGATTAAAAAAAAGAATAATTCAGAAATGCATGTCCCAGATCTTGGCAATATGACAGTAGCACACTTTCCCAGTTTTCTAACACTGCTATTAATTGTTTTGCATGCTAGCCTTCAAAGCACTTAGCCTTGATTCCTCACATTTCCAAAATTGTTTGGCCTTTGGGAAAAGCCACACATATTTTATATTTCCTGGAATTAAAAGCAGAAGCAATGAACTATAACTTCGAATTAAAATGCCTTGCTAGGAGGATTCCTTTTCTGGCAACTAACTGTAAATGGAACAGAATCTCAGGATGCAATTTTTTTTCCTCTTAAAATACTGTCTTATCTATCATCAGTTTGAGATTTTTTTTTTTTTAAAAAAATCAGTAAACAACTATACGCTGCATCTCTGTGCCAGATAAAACTTTAGTGCATGATCCAATTTTTAATGCTCTTCGGAAAACACATAAAGGTTGCAATCAAATGAAGCGGAAATTAAGAAATCACACCCAGTTCTTAAATGCAATCAAAACATACCTATTTTCTGTCCCCCTCCAATTAAGTGCTGGCTTATTTTGCTCCTATGGCATCCAACTCATGGATGAAAGGGGAATATTTACTTCCTGCTGACAGATGAGCTAACCAGCTGCTTCCAGCCTTTCCTTCTTTATCAAAGTTATGTTAATCATGTAACTTCCTGACAGCCACTAGCTACCCACTTACTTCCTCTGTGTTCCTATCAGCAATCAAACACATAGACACTACAGCTTTGCCTCTTTCCATTCCCTGAGAAGAACCATTGGAAAGAGCTCCTCCCCCTCCCTCCTCCTCCATGAGGCTGCCATGCTGCCTAATGGGCGCATCACCTCAAACAGTCTGTGGTGGGCAGCAGATGGAGGAGAAAAGTTCAGGCTGTGCAGCCTGCCTGATACCCTTCAGAATTAATCTCACCTCCATGAACAACATTTGCCAACGTTGCAAGAAGACTCAACTGTTTGCTAAATCAGCTTTTATACATGTTAATAGGAGGTAATACCATCTTATGTGTTGTCTCTTGGGATTCTGTGTTTGCCCAAAGTGTTAGTTGGCCCTGCCTTTTGCTGTAGCTTTCTTAATGGACAGCCGCTATGGTGGAGTGGTTAGAATGCAATATTGTAGGCTGATTCTGTCCACAGCCTGGAGTTCGATCCTGACAGGGTTCAAAGTTGACTCAGCCTGCCATCCTTCCCAGGTCAATAAAATGAGAATTCAATCAATCAGAATAGAGTTGGAAGGGATCTTGGAGGTCTTCTAGCCCAACCCTGTGCTCAAGCAGGAGATCCTATAAAATTTCAGATAAGTGACTGCCCAGTCTCTTCATAAAAACCTCCAGTGTTGAAGCACCTACAACTTCTGACAGCAAGCTGTTCCACTGGTTAATTGTTCTCATTGTTAGGAAGTTTCTCCTTAGTTCCAGGTTGCTTCTCTCCTTGATTAGTTTCCATCCATTGTTTCTTGTCCTGCCTACAGGTGCTTTGGTAAATAAGTTGACGCCCTCCTCTTTGTGGTAACCTCTCAAATATTGGAATACTGCTATCATATCACCCCAGTCCTTCTTTTCTCTAGACCAACCAAGCCCCAATTCTACAACCGTTCTTCATATATTTTAATCTCCAGGCCTTTAATCATCTTAGTTGCTCTTCTTTGCACTTTTTCTAGAGTCTCAACATCTTTTTTGTAATGTGGTGACCAAAACTGGATACAGTATTCTAGATGTGGCCTTGTTGGGGGTAATAAGTTGACATTGTAAACTGCCCAGAGAGTGCTGTAAAGCATTCTGGAGCACTATTATATAAGTTTAAGTGCTATTCCTATTGCTGCTTCTGGTACCATGTAATTCTATGGCATCCAGGCTCCCAAAAAGAAAGATGTTTGTTAGATACTAGTTTGTAACAAAATGATTAGATACATGCAATTATACCAGCTTAAATGTGCTTTGTTTCAATTCACCATGGTATACAGTCGTCCTCACTTAATGACCAGTTACTTAGCAACCATTCAAAGTTACAATGGACCTCTCCAGAGTTACTTAAGACGCTTTTCCAAAGTTTTGAGGGCCACACCTCTCTCAGTAATTACAGGATTGCATTTTGGGCACTTGGCAACCAGTTTGGCCGATTATAACATCACATAATTTTTGGCATTTTTCACTAGTTTACTTCTGGTTTCCAGCAAAAAACTGAGGAAAACAAACTCATTTAATGACCATGACATTGTCTTCATGACTGTCACCATAAAGGTCATAAAATCAAGAGCGGTCAATATGATGATCTGCTTAATGACCACCACAATTTATGACCATAATTCTGGGTTCAATTATGGTTATAAGTCAAGAACTACCTGTAACGTGTGAACCCAGTCATTCAATTTAAATGATATTAACCATTATATATATAAAAAGGAAGGTTAGCAAACCTAGTGAACCCAGCCATAGAATTAAACTTCTCTTTTGCAGTAAACCATGTCCTCAGCAGAGAGAGTCCTGCATAGAGGCGATACAATAATCTTAAGAATCAGAATAGACTGCATTTCAGTTATGCCATCCAGGACAATATCAGAATTTCCACTTCTAAGATGCTGAAGGAATAAAATTAAAGCTCTCCTTAACCAGCACTGCAGAATAGAACAGAATTTTGATTTCCAGCATCAAATATTTTTGGATCCATTCTGATATCTAAAATATCAGAAATTAAAAAGTGCATTCTCCCCAAATGAAGCAAACCTATTTAAGCTTATCTGTATATAAAGATAGGAGCATAAATAAGAATAACCACAGCTTTGAATCTTAACTATTTCATACCTTATTTTATGGAATTTAAAAGAGAAACCATAGGCCTGTGATGGCGAATCTATGGCACGCGTGCCACAGGTGGCACGTGTAGTCATATCTGTGGGCACACGAACATTGTCCTAGCTCAGCTTCAGCGTGCATGCACATGCTGGCCAGCTGATTTTTGGTCCTTCTGGGCCCACCGGAAGTTGGAAAACAGGCTGTTTCCCACCTCGGGCGGGCCTCCGGGGGGTGGAGAAGACCATTTTCGCTGTCCCCAGGCTCCTAGAAAGCCTCTGGAGCCTGGGTAGGCCAAAAAACAGGCTTACCGGGCCCACCGGGTCAAAAGCGGGGGGAGTGGGGGGGCACATTGAATTATGGATGTGGGCACACGCACGACCCCCCCCGTGTTCCCCCTGCTTTTGGCACGCTATGGCAAAAAGGTTAGTCATCACTGCCATAGGCTATTCCAACCACTAGGAACTATCCAATTTGATTCTGAATTAATACATTTAGGTTTAATCTCATACTGGGGAAGAGTTTTAGATGGCTTACAATGATTGACAAGAAGGGATACCATGTAGCAGAAGGGTTGGTTAGTCTACTTTAATCCACATGTTTTAGTTCGCTCTAAGAAAACCATCTTAGTTTCTACTTTCTCTTTTACACCTTGTCAAGAGGATAAGTAGCAATTGCTCTCCCCAAGGTCCTTTTAGAGTCAAATATTCCATTGGCCACTACCCATACCTTGAAAGATTCATTCACCCACCTATACAGACAATATCCATGAAGCCATACATCCCATAACAGATCTGGAAGAGCAGGTCTTGGCGCTGCCACTTAGCAGACGGACTGAAAGTTGACCAGATAAGCCACGAGATACTGGCGATAAGGAAAAGGGAACCCAAGATGGCTGCCGCTATCTGAACTTTTTCGATGACGGTCAGAGAAATGGTCTGCCACTGCGTAAGGCCCCCGGCAACAGGAAAGCAGCGACAAACAAGCCAGAAAGAAAAAGAGAGATAAATGGAATTAGTTCTTGATTCATAGGCACCAAATCATGCTAATTAACATCCAATAACGTTTCCACATGGATTTTTTTGTACAAGATTGTAGCAGCAATTTAAACAAAATGGACTTCATTGTTATGCAGTAGTTCCCAGAAGAAAGGACAATTCTGAATTTGCGACAGCATCTGGAAAAAGACAGTATTAATTCCTGCCCTGGTTATCCCTCCAGCATTAATGTTCCCTGTCCTGTCATTTTTCTACACTTTTATTCTGCTGCTTTCTTAATGATTGGTTAGGAATTAGTTGAACTCCATTGTTTTTAAAAAAAGACTAATAAAACATGAAATGTTAATTTTGATAATAATAGCCATGATTTTGTTGCATTATATTCTAATATATCTTGGTATTCATACTTCTTTTGCGTCACCTTGATATCTCAGAATTAAGCAATGGTTAAAACTATTTTTTACTAAACAAACACATATACTGTTAATTAGAGGAAATAAAATAGCATTTGGGACAATCCCTAGAGATCAGATTAGTCCTGATCCTGTTGGCTTTTGCAAGGCCCTGAAGACACAGCTCTGTTCCTGGACTGGAGGGGGGGTGGGGTGGCAAAGTGAATTAATTTTGCTGAAATATCTGTAGTATATGGGTTTTTAAAAAAAATCTGGTCTGCCAATAATCTATTTCTGTTGGCTTTTTGCTGTTTTATTTAATTATTGTTAGTCATCCAGAGTCATTTGTTTGAGATGGGTAGCTATATCAATTGAATGCATGAATAAATAAAATGGAGTTTTCTTCATTAGCTCATCTATTAACTTCTGTGATATTTAATCCTGAAAAATGAGAAGAAATTTACTTCCTGGGTTATGTTGGAGATATCCCACAGCCTAAACCTACCATTAAAGGATTCATTAACACAGGAAAAGAAAAGCATGTCCTTGTTTTAGAGTACTAATAAGATAACATTAAAAAGAAACCTGTTTTCTTCAGTTTCATCAGTTACCAGGATCGTATTAACATATGTGGTGAACATGTCCAGAAGCGAGGAATTATTGGATGAAAATTAAAGCATGGTTAGAAGAAATGATACAACAACATATAGATTTAAAACCTGAACTGTTCTTATTGGGTATCTTACCAGAGAAATTTAGTAAGGAAAATATATACTTGATCGTACATGTGTTAACTGCAAATACTATCCTGCAGCGAGGATAGTATTTGCGCATAGATGGAAAGCAGAGAAAATTCCTATGGAGGAAGAAATAATTAAGAAAATATTGGATTGTGCAGAAATGAATAGACTGACTTTGATACTTAAAGAAAGAGAAGAATCAGAATATTATCAGATTTGGGGGCAATTTTATTATTGACTGGAGAAGAGATATACATAGAGTAATAGTGTAAAGAAAGGTGGGAGAAATGTTATAACAAAAGAAATGACAAATATCAAGTTATGAGAAATGATTTAGGAATAGGGAGAAGACACAAAAGATGTAGTCAGATGATACACTGATGGATTGATTATGTATTGTTTGTTTGTTTATAAAAATAAAAAAAAACTTTTTGGAAAAAAAACTGAAGTAGTCGGCTGAAACAGTAGCACTTTCTTTGTCCTTGACCTTCAACTTCTTTCCAAATTTACCATTCTCTCATGAACTGCCTCTTTTTGCTTAGGTGCCATCAGTAATTTTAGTACGGAGCCTGCAGAGGTCATTATCTATCTTTGTCCTGATTTTTTTAAAAATAGAATTGTTACACGGACTACAATATAAAATCAAGATTCTTAATTGCCTCTTCCTCATTCTGCTGGAAGGGATGGAATGGATGGAAGCGAGAGGGAGGTCTAGCCCAAAAGGAGATGTGTTGGAATAAATTGCAGAGCCAAGAGATACAAAGATCTGTATCAAGACCAGAGACATTGTAACTATTTCCATTGCCTTGGAATTGATCTGAAAAACAAATAAAATGGCTTACATAAAACAATAAAAATGAAGGTGCATCTTCTATCTGCAGAGGAAAGGAACCAGTTTCTCTCTTTCTTTTTGCTAAAATTCCTCTATTAACATCAAGATTAACTATTCACACTTGGCCAATAAAGAGTTGTGTTGTGTTATGTTGTGTTGTGTTGTGTTCTATTCTACTCTATTCTACTCTACTCCATCCCATCCCATCCCATCCCATCCCATCCCATCCCATCCCATCCCATCCCATCCCATCCCATCCCTTAGGCTGCTTCATTCTAACTTGTCCCATAAGTCTTGCTCATTCCTCCTCTTGCTCCAATGAATATTGAAAGTACAGAATCATTCTTTGCCTCACGTTTGGACCCAGGAATAACCTTTTGTTCTTTAATGAGCCTTCCAGTCTGTCATGCAGATGCACAGATAGCTCGCTTATTAAGATTATGTTTTGATTAGTTCCACTAGAGAGAAATGCAAGAACATTACCTGTCCCATAGAGGTAAGGGGTTTTTTTTATAGCTATTTGGACTAGAAAATGCTCATTTAGTTTGAGCATTTCAAGTTAAATGGCCACCTCACTGAAGCAAGGAGGAATTTTCCCAATATGCTTTGCCTCATGTGCTACATGGCTATACAAGGCTACTGGGAAATGTAGATTTCTTGACACATTATGAAGTTTCCTTGGAAATCACTGTGGAACCCATACAATTGGTTTTATTGGGAGTAGGGAAGAGGGGGGTAATTGTTTTTTAAGTGGAAGCATTGTGCATTGCGGTAACCCAAACTAATTTTTATCTCAAGCTGGGTATGTTTACAGCTTGCTATAATATCTCAGGCAAAACCAATTTCCGAGACTGAATTGGTACATTTCAAAATACAAGCAAGTATTATTTTGATCCTAACCAGTGGAGCCTAGAAAAGGGCATCGAGATCATATTAAACTCTACTGTTATTTTTGATGCTTTAGAATACTGGTAGGATGACAAAAAATATTATGACATTTTATAAGCTAATCTTTGAATAATGCCACATAGAGATTGAAACAATGTAGTGGCTATTTCCTTCCCACAATCTAAATTTTTAAAGCGTAAAATCTTTGTGTAATTTGGCAAGTTTCTTCTCAAAAGTCATCATTACACTGTCCATCAAAGAACAGGGCTGAAAAACAAAACATCTATACACTACTCTAAAACTGTGAAAAATGTTGTACAAAACTCCTGGCACCCACCAATCAGAAACGTGCAAGCTGTATTTTACACAAGTGGCAACTTCAGCTTCAAATGCAATTTAATTCTATTTAATATGTCAAAACAGTTAAAGGACTTTCTATGTTTTAAAAAGCCTTTCAAGATGATGTCATCAACAGTCACCTGATTCTTTCAAATTTCATTCATTCAGATTTTGTCCCCTCAGAAAGATTTATGATGCCTGTATAGTCTACACAATTTTATTAATAAGTGTATTTATAGGAATGCTTATGTTTATATTCTCTCCTGGTCAGTGGTGGGTTGTCCCTGGTTTGGACTGGTATAGAACCGGTAGTAAAACCTGGTGGGAGGCTCCACCCACTGACCCCGATGTCATCAGAAGAGCGCAATGTCATCAGAAGAGCATGATGTGCAGAAGAGCACGCATGCACATGAGCGAATCGAGTGCACGCACAAGGCCCCGTTGCGAACCGGTAGTAAAGGTAGGTAGAACCCATCCCGGCTCCCGGTACTAATAAACTGCTCAGGGCAGCTAATAACAACGATCAGTAAAATATGGGGAAGAAGAAGAAAGAAAAGGAGTAAAAAATCAAGCAGCTAAAAGAAAGCATGAAGTGATTATATTTCCTATAAAACAAAAAACTTCTGGAAGACAAAGAACAAGGTCTTTTTAATCAAGAAGAAAAGTTAGAGAACTTCCAGAGAACTTCCAGTCCTAGAGAAGTACTGAGTAATCCTTCGTGGTATACTAGCTTCAGTGCATCTTCTTCACTGTCCCCTCTGATATTCTTCCAAAGCCATTTTTTTCTTCTTTAACTATCTGATGTACTTGCAATATTCCATACCCACCTATTTGCCTTGGTAAGTAGTTCTACCAACATTACTGCATGGGTGAAGGGCATGATTCATTCTCATTATTTTTCTGATCTTCCCATCCAGGGTTTTTAGTTCTGCTTGAGTCCAGTCCATTAATCCAGATGTGTATCTAATGACTGAATTTGCCCAGGTATTAATTGCCTTGATGGTATTTCCTTCCCTGACTTCGGACTTCTTCATTCTTTTGATCTATTCACTTCCAATTTTCTTCTTGACATTAGTGTCCTTGATATTCGCAGCTTGAAGGATGCCCAGGTATTTATAGTGATCGTCTTCAAGTAGAACCTTCATATTTCCAGAGGAAAAATGGATTCTTCCAGTTTTCACTGTTTTTCCTTTGTTGAGGATGGGTGTGACACATCTGTCCATTGCAATATTGTGGCTGAATATACGACAGTGCTGAGCAGCAATTCTATTTCATAGGGTTTGGTTTTTCACACAGGTTTATATTGCCCATGTAAGGGAGGTGTGATAGCCTGGCAGACATGTTTGATTGCAGGGCTTGACTTGTTCAACATTGTTGACAGAGGAATCAGTACAATAACAACCAATGTTAGTGGTAGTGAGTCTATTATTATTAATCACACTGATGAAGTTTTGTTACCAAATTTCAGCAGTATGATCTTGAGATACTGCCCTTCTGAAACTCCTGGTAAATCCATTTCTGTTATCCCCACCACTAGGCTTTTCATACCGTTTGGGCCAGTGGTGGGATTCAACCGGTGTAACAACCCGTTTGCTTTGTGTGTGCCAAATGGGCAATCTCCACGCACACAGTACATTTGAAAACAGCACCTTCTACTGCAGCTCCGGTTAATAAAACAGCCGAGGGGCGGCAATCTGCACTGCCGCGCCGATCAGCTGAGCTTCATACAAAGAAAATAAAGGTAGGTATAGCGCAGGAGCAGGCAGGCCCAGCTAATCGTCAGAGCGAACTGGTTCACTCTCAGTTGATCAACGGAACTACTGGTACGCCCAAACTGGCAGATCCTACCCCTGGTTTGGGCCAAATTAAATAATTAAACCTTCTGGGGAATCTGCTAAGACAATCAAGTCATGATGTTTGCTCTACATTTAGCTCCGAGTAGAATGAGAGAATCTTTTAATTGGTCAAAGATACATCAAGCATTTTTTCCAAATCACTAAATCAAGCCCAAACAAAACTACAGAGCCACCACACACATCCAGTGAAAAAACCTCTTCACCTATTTTCAGCCTCAACTGTTTTATCTTTCTGTGAAATGGGCTGAACTTGGAGCAGAAACTCCACCACCTTGTCTTTTAGCTTCACTGTTTACATTTATCTTTCTGTTTCTGTTTTGTCACCAGTAGTGCCCACCGTAGCGATTATTTTATGAAATGATATATTTCACGACAGTGTCATCAGTCTGTTTTCAAACTTATGGAGGTACTAAACAAGACCCCGAAAGGTCAAGATTGAAGGAGTCAAACACAATCCTTTGATATGATTTTTCTTAAATTCCTTTCTCAGGGGGATGACATTTTTAATCTTTTTCTTTTAAAACTAATTGTTTAGAACTGCTTATTCTATAGAATTAAGAGAAGTGGGGGTGAGGAGAAACACAGGAAGATTTAGTTTATCCTGTAAATTAAGATGTTGATTAAACACTATAATAAACATTATATGTGGAAAAGAGATCACATTCATTTGATCTATTGACTATTTGTAGGCTTTGGTGTGTGGGAGTTGTTGACATGTTATTGATCATTGATTTAGGCCTTTAATGGCATTCTAATTCAAAATGACATGTTTCTTACTGGCGATTTCCCCCGTTCTCATGAAGCTACGTGTTCCTGCATATATCTTCCCTCCATGAGTGATGATGTGATATAGCACACAGAGGACATATAAGGGAGATGGTTTCAAACTGCTGAGATCTGTTGAAGAGACATCGCTCCCCCCCACCAGCCACAAAATCTCCCTCCTACCCACGAGGGGTTATTGTGATGACCCAATAATGACTTCGAACATATGTTTGCTTTCAACTCTTCAGAAGAAAAGTGGGATGCAAATACAATTTGTGAAATGCACGCTGCCAATGAGGCAGAGGGCTGCTTCCTTTCATTAAGAATGACAATTTCCAGTTCCTGATACACGAACTCTGAATTCAGCAGGGATTTGTGTTCTGAACAAGTTAAACGGGAATAATATTGCTGAGGCCACTATTTCAAGCAGGAAGGCAGTTGCCTCCACACTGTGTGCCTCAGAACCAAGTGGAGTATGTCTCAGGAGTCTCTGTATTTTGGCTGACTTGCAGTTTCTAATAGATCAAATTGTGCAGTTGCTATAAATTAAATTGACTGGGGCAACACAACGGCATGTATCCTTTCCACTAATTCAGTGCTGGCTTCTAAGAGAGCTACCTGGCAGTAGCTGGAGATGAAATGCTAAGAAGTCTGTAACATCAGCACATGGCGCTTAATATTTTGCTTCAATATTAGGAGTTTAGCGCATTTCGCTATTTATTACAAACAGAAGAGAATATCTACAGTTCAGGGTTGAGTTTTGGCTTCTGGATCAGTGGTGGGTTGCTCCCTGTTCGGCCCGGTTCGGCCGAGCTGGTAGTGGTGACGATGTGACGTCACTGAACCGGTTCTCTTTGACTGGGAGCTGGGCCCTCCCGCCCGCCCCCGCTTTATTCCTACCTTTATTTCTTGTTTTTTAGCCCAGCTGATAGGCGTGGCAGATTTCCGCACCTCAGGTGGGCAGAAACCTAATGCACTTGTGTGGAACGCAAGTTCGGCGCGCGTGTGAGAAGAGAACCAGTGGTTACACCGGTTGGAACCTACCACTGTTCTGGATGCTCTCTGAACTTGATTGTTTTCTTGCAGACGGTTCATTATCCACACTAGATAACATCATCAGTGCTACTAGTGAGTAGGGTTTGCTCTCATTTTATAATCTAGTGGCTAGGATATTCTAGGCTATTAATTCTTCATTCTGTTGCCTCTGGCTAAGATCCAGACTTGAATCAGAGTTCTTCTGTATTGTCCATTAAATGCAGACTGGTAATACTTCAGGAAATGGATTTGCAGAATATGAACAGATGATCTGGCCTTCAGCTCACCTCATCACTGCTAAAACATAATAGTTTTAAATTGGGGTATTTAAATTTTTGGGGTTTTAAATCTGAGCCAATTTATTTAATTATTTTAAATTTTAAATTGCTGTTTTGTCTGTGTTTTTAAATAGGCTGTACACCTCCCTGAGTCCTTCGGGAGAAGGGTGGTATAGAAATAAAATTATTATTATTATTATTATTATTATTATTATTATTATTATTATTATTATTATTATCCCAAATATGGCTCATACCGGTGCTTTCTCGCTTCACTGCAAAAATGTTGTGTTTTGACTTCTGTCACAGTATTTGACCATTCAAACACATAGTCGAGATCACTTTGTAAAACAGAATTATCTGTAGTATTGAATAATTTTACGTCATGGGTAAAAAGGACACAATTGCTTTTAAGCTGATCACTTAAATCGTAGATGTAGAGCAGTGGTTCCCAATTTGGGGCCCATGCCCCACAGGGGGGCAATTTGATTTTTAATGGGGGCAATTGGAATCTTGTTTAAACCAAATTAATGGCCTTTTAGGCTTCCTCCAGGTGAGTAGAGTTCACTTTTTGATTAAAGTAAGAATTATATGTCACAGGGGAGGGCATCAGGATTTTAGAGATGTTTAGGTGGGGCATGGCCAAAAAAAGGTTGGGAACCACTGATGTAGAACAAGAAAAGCCTGGGATCTAAAATGCTGCCTTGCAGAACACCACTCTCAACTGATGCAGGATTAGACAGCGAGTTCCCTATTTTGACTTTCTGCAATCTATTAGACAGGAAAGCAGCAATCCACTTGTGCAAAGGTCCAGAAATGCCGTAAGAGTTTAATTTCAACAGCAGTTTATCATGTACTACTGTATCAAAAGCCTTACTTCATACTTAAGTGGTTAGTAGAGGGGGCGTGCATAAGTGCACTAACGTGCCTATCATCCCTGTCATTGTATTTTTATTCTTTTATTCTTGCTCGCATTTTTGTTTGACAAATTCTAATAAATAAAATAAACTACATTTGCTCTGAGCTGAATCTTCCCAAGTTTAAAGGCAGAGGCTTGACCTACTCCTATTGGCCACCTGCAATGGACAACCCTTTTAGTTCTCAGCTGCTTGGCTTTTGGCAGCAAGAGAGTCAGGACTCTACCAGTATGGAAAAGAGGCATACCAGTAATATTCAGAAGTCTACTCCTATTTCTCTTGCCAATTCCTGGAGAAATAAGGGGAGAGGAGAATGGACCTCTTCTATTTCCCCTACTTCTCTTGCCAGCATTTTGGGAAACAAAGATGGAGAGCCAATCAATTGGCGCCTTCAGTAGCCCATCATTGCTGATGCTCAGACAGAACAGTTTCCAGCATCCGGCATCATCCCAAGCCTGAAATCCAGACTTTCCAACCAGCATGAGCAGAACTGCTCTCAGTCTCCCCACCATCTCAACCTCAGGGCCTGCTGCTGACAATGGAAGGAAACTTTCATAGGCACCAAAATGGGTTTTTTTCCCCCTTCCCATTGCAATCAGCAGATGCTCTGATTCAGACCTATGCAAGTTAGCAACTGCGAAACTAATTTTTACTGTGGACAATGTGGCCCCTGATTAAAGCCACAGTTGGCAATCTTGTGGAGGCAAACATTTGTGTTTGTTTGGCAAGATATTTTATTTCGAAATCTCCATTTATTTTTCACCCTGGTCACCTTGATGTGTTTTCTAAAAAGTAACTAAAGTGAATGGACCATTTACATTTACTATGTCTTTGTATTTTATCTTGGCTGTTCACCGCCCTGAGTCCTTCGGGAGTAGGGCGGTATACAAATATGATAAAATAAATAAAATAATAATAATTTCTTCACCACACACACAGGGCACCATATAATGAAAAGCCACACACACACATAATTTACTTTGAGGCGTCTATAGGTCATTTATGTATAGTATGAAGAGTGTTTAAATTTCTCGATTGCAGAAAATACGACTTCAGCAACAGAGAGGTCAGTGCACTACCTGACTCTGTGGTTTCATCCCCAAACCCCCAAAATTTTAATCTAAGACTGTCTATTGTTGACCTCGCCACATTCCTAAGAGATCTGTAAGGGGCGTGCATAAGCGCACCAGCGTGCCTACCATCCCTGTCCTAATGTTTCCTCTATTTGTATCTATTTTATGTATCCAATCTATGTTTATACTTATTACCTAATACGTTCTTGACAAATAAATAAATAAAATAAATAAATAATCAACAGTGCAAATACAGGAAGCAGGGAAAAGCCAAAACAAGGAAAGGAAAGGACTTTGGAATAATCTCTAGTACCTTTACCTGCAGGGGGTTCTTTGTGCTTATGGCGATGACGTGATACTTGTAGTAACACAGCTCACAGCTCCAACATCCCCTCTCGCTGATCCATTTGATCAGGCAAGGTTGATGTGTACATTTCACTGACCCGTCACATCGACATGGACTCAGCAACTCACCCTGGAAAGAGAACATTACATACTTAAGAAAATTCCTTGCTGGAATGTCTCTTTTCTTCTTATGGAGGTGGTGGATTAAACATTCACTATAAATATGTAAATACAGTATATGGTGTATAAATACATAAGAAAGCCAGTTTGGTGTAATGGTTAAAACACCAGGCTACAGATCAGGTTCTGGACCAGTGGTGGGTTGCTCCTGGTTCGCACCGGTTCGCAAAAACTGGTAGTAAAAATTTGTAGTAGTTCGGAGAACCGGTAATAACATTGGTTGGCCACACCCCCAAACCGGTTCCCGGCCCGGTCGCCACTCACTTACCCCGCCCACCTCATTTGAGGCTTTTTTTTTTACTTTTACTTTTAAAAGCATTTTTTCTACAATCTCTTCAGCCGAAAAAATGCTTTTAAAAGTTTTTTTAAAAAAGCCTCTGATGATCACACAGCTCAGCTGGGATGTCAGAGGCTTCCAAAAGCATTTTTTTCTGCAACCTCTTCGGCCGAAGAGGTTGTAGGTAAAAAAAGGGTCTTTAAAAGCCTCTGGCAATCCCAGATGAGTTGCCTGATCATCAGAGGCTTCCAAAAGCATTTTTTTCTGTAGCCTCTTAAGGTTGTAGAAAAAATGCTTTTAAAAGTTAAAAAAAAAAAGTTGGCCATGCCCACCCAGTCACATTATCCCCAAGCCACGCCCACAAAATAAGCCATGCCCACAGAACTGGTAGTAAAAATTTTTAGAACCCACCCCTGTTCTGGACCTGCTATAAGCATGAAGTCAGCTTGGTGACCTTTGGCCAGTCACTCCCTCTCAGCCCTAGGAAGCAAGCAAGGACAAACCAATTCCAAAAATCTGTGAAGAAAACTGAAGGGATTTGTCCAGGGTGTCACCAGGAATCAATACTAAAACAATAAACAGTTTAGATACAAGGATTGTGTTTATTTACATAAGGAAGGGTCTTAAGGGTCTTTCCTCATGCTGAAGTGGTATCACTCACCTTTGAATTGGAGGAAACTAGACCAACATTAAGTTTGTTAGCCTGGCCGGACTATCTCTGTTCTTCCTCACTCTCAGTCCTGCAATTTCCCTCCAATGTAATGGATGACAAAATCTACCAGATTTAACCTCCCCGCCCCCTTTGAGGCTGCTGTCAGTTAATCTTTGAATAAGGGAGAAAATCCTACTAAGGATGACTTAAACCCGTTTCACTCCTTGGCTGGAGGAGAAGACAGAGGAAAACTCATGGGTCCATAGCAAGAAATGATATTGTCAAGGCATATTCACTTGAACCTAACCATGCTGTTTTTTTCCTGTGCTGTTCCTCTTCTCTCTCTCTCTTTTTTTTTGTTAAGTCTAACTACACTTGTTTCTTTTTCCTTGCAAAGCAAGCATGCAATATGAGGGAGCTGAAATGGAAAGGATCAGAAGTGTCCTAACTAGCCATACTTTGAACATTTTCCATAAAATGATTGTCCAACTGCATAAAGGCAGCAATTAGATTCATAAATATTAGTAAGCCATGATTTAACTATCAATACCAAGGCTGGGGGCTAAACTGGGAAGTGGAAAAGAATACAAGAAGGAGGAATGGAAAATCGCTTCTCTACTGCTGCCAAGAAATTTCCCATGAAATCAACAGCAACCAATCTCAATTTGAAGATGCTAAATTAAAAATGGCAAGGCACTGGATTCCCATAGCAGACTAGCTCATAGTTTACAAACTGGATTCTGGCAGCGTGCTAAACCCAAACTGAACAAACAACCACTTATAAGTTTTAGACTTGTGAAGAATTGAGTATGGTCAATCCTTTCATTTTCCTGGAATTTGGAGAATGTGAGGGATATTTATGGGATTCATACAATCAGCTGGGTCAAGTTCCTTGAAAAAAAAAGCTTAGCAATACTTCCTAGATACTTAACAAGCACAGCTGAACTGGGCCTTTAGGCTCAAACTCAGCTAAAGACTGTTAGACACAGAACACAACACAGAAATCTAAGTATTTTTTTTTCCAAATAATTGATTGCTCTCGGTTGACAAAAAGGTACAGTCCCTTCAAATACCCTTTGTAATCTCACACCCCCACCCAGTTTAACACACTTTTGGGTTTGTGTGTTGTTTGGCCTTGGAACTGAATGAGTGTTCGTTGTTGCGCAGTGGTTAGGGTCCAATATTGCAGGCTAGCTCTGCTCACTGCCAGAGCTAGTCTTCGATCCTGACTGGCTCAAGATTGACTCAGCCTTTCATCCTTCCGAGGCTGGTAAAATGAGGACCCAGATTGTTAGGGGCAATCAGTTGACTCTGTAAACCACTTAGAGAAGGCTGTAAAGCACTGTGAAGCGGTATATACGGCTAAGTGCTATTGCTATTGCTATCTTCTAGAGGTCAACACACTGCATTCTTGTTTTAAAAATAAAATATATTCTTCTAAAAAGGTTACTGATGATTCTGTTGCTGATCCCAGACATTGGATAGAAAGACCAGAGATCCAAGAGAATTCATTCCCTTCTGCCTCTGATATTATAGGCCAGGGGTCTCCAACCTTGCCACCTTTAAGACTTGTGGACTTCAACTCCCAGAGTTCCTCAGCCGACAAGTCTTAAAGTCCACAAGTCTTAAAGGTGGCAAGGTTGGAGACCCCTGTCATAGGCTGTTTACTATAAACAATTGGAACTGCCATCACTGCCTTTGTTTGGGCAAATCTAATTTCTTACCCCAACTCTCTAGATCAATTTTCTCAACCTTAACCATTTTAAGATGTGTGGACTTCAACTCCTAGAACACCCCGGCCAGCAAAGCCTAATCTCTTACCCACTAATTCTCTAGGACAGTTTTTCGCCACCTTAGCAGTCCTGCCTGGAGTATTCTGGGAGTTGAAGTCTGCGTATAATGAAAGAGCTAAAGTTGAGAAGCACTACTCTAGAGGTGCTCTGAACACTCACTTGTTCTATATAACATGAAGCCGGTGAATGTTATTATACAGCTAACTACATCAGAATGTTCAGGCCAGTGAGTTGAACCATATTGAACAGGGAATAAGTTGCCATCTTCAATCACAGACAACAGCTCTGGAAAATTATCTGCTGGAATATACATAATGGCAATCAATTCAGCTGAGAGCTAATTTGGTGAGAAATATATTATTAGGGTGCTATTTTCCGGTTCTGAACTCTCACCCCTCCAGGCTATTTGATTAACTGACTTAAAATGCTCAGACTCTGCCTTTCCAAATGCATACACGGCTGCTTGCAAATATTAGACACAGATATAAAAAGAAAAGAGGCAACCACTTTACTATTTCAGGGTTTTCACCTCGATAGCCCAATATCTCTTGCATGTGGAAAACACATAATACGACTGCAAGAGGGAGGAGGAGAGACCAAATTCTTGAGGAACACCGCTTCATAGATATACAGCCTCCGGATTTACACAGGGGACAAAATATAAGTCCAATGGAAAGTCTGGCAATTTTTTCAGTATCTTCTGTTGTCCTTTCAAACCTGTGAGAGCAAATGTGGTGCTGAATCAGAAAACCAGCCAAAGCTGCTCAGCATTCAACTGAGATCACCATCAAGAAATGCCATTAGTATCCATTGCACAGTTCCAAATTACAACCAAGCTATAATGAGAAACTGTAAATTCTGCCATTCCTGGTGATATACACTCAAAAGCTCGGTAATGAATGGTTCTTACCATCTGAGACTAAATGCACCAATTTGTGCAATAGAGATCCAACATGGGAATGAAGATAGCGAGGTTATGTTTTCCTCAGTATGGTTCACCAGTCAGATGAGTTTGTTACTATCTACCAGAAGAAATGGAATGTCATCTGATCCAGTAATGGGTTACACTTACCTTTGCTATCGGTTCGGAACTGTGAGCATGTACACACACTTGCTTCACTCGCACATGGCACTTCTGCGTGGCAGAACCTTCTGCACATGTGCAGAGCGTCCGTGATGACATCTGGGCAGGTGGGTGGAGCCTACCACCACTGCCACTACCGGTTTGCCCGAACCGGGGTGAACCAGTAGAAACCCACCACTGATCTGACCCCATCCATCCATAGTAGCACTAATCTGAATGTACTGCTGGCAAGGAGGCCACTCTTGAAATTGACAGAAGTTCAAAAATGGTTCTTACATGACTATGTAACTTGAGATCATGTGATAGTATTTGCAAAGGTAAACAGAGGAAGGGCAACGTATTTGAAAAGAGCAGTTGAATTGTGTGGGATGGAGGTACAGTATGTTACACGTGTTTATATATCTGAACATGTATACATGCAACCCAACAATTTTAGTAAAGTTGGTAAAAGACAGGAAATCTGTTAACATTGTTAAATTAAATAGTTAAACTTCTGGGTACAGGAAATGGTACTCTTGGAAATGGTAGACAAATATGGATAGAGATTTTGGAAAGAGATGGAAAGCTTTCCATAGGTCTGTTGATTCTAGATTAATACACCCCAGCCAGTGGTGACATGTAAATTTTGTTCCTACTGGTTCTGTGGGCGTGGCTTGGTGGTGGTGGGGTAATATGACTGAGTTGGCGTAGCCAACTTTTTTTTTTTTTTTTTTTACTTTTAAAACCATTTTTCTACAACCTCTTCGGCTGAAGAAGTTGTTTAAAAAATGCTTTTAAAGCGTCTGATGATCCCAGCTGGCTTGCCTGATTGGCAGAGACTTTGTTTTTACTTTTAAAAGCATTTTTTCTATAATCTCTTTGGCCGAAAAGGTTGTAGAAAAAAATGCTTTTAAAAATAAAAAAAAGCCTCTGATGATTGCGCGACTCAGCTGGGCATGGGGTGGGGGTGGGGGGCAAGGATTTTTGCTACTGGTTCTCTGAACCACCCGTCTCCATCGCTACTGGATCAGGCGATCCGGTCCGAACCGGGAGCATTTCACCCCTGACCCCAGCCCCTAACCTTGGCAACTTTAAGACTTGTGGACTTCAACTCCCAGAATTTCCTCAGCCAGCTTTCTGGGAGTTGAAGCCCAAAAGTCTTAAAGTTGCCAAGGTTGGAGACCCCTGCCCTAAAGGTTATTTGTGGCAGAGAGGAACAGAATGAAAAAAACAGGCTAGTTTTGGTGAGACGGCTGAGAACCAAGCTATCTAAGATCCCAACAGTGAATTGAGAAGAAGAATAGAAAAAGAGGAGAAGAAAGGAAAATTATTTGAAAGCAGAAGCCCCTTCCCTTGGCTGGCAAAAAGACTATATGTGAACAAGAGGTCAAGTATCTCTTTAGAGGTAAAGACAGGAGGCTCAGAGCAAAGAATTCTAGTTCAACAACTGAAGCAATGTGGAGTCAGAGGAGATGGAAATTCAACATCGAAGGAACTGCTAATAGATCTGGCTGGAGGAAAAGTGGAAAGAAGGCCCAGTCAAGAAGATAATCAGAAGTGAACAGTTATGTGACACAAGTGCAATTACAATCAGTGCATTTAAAAAACAGACGGGAGAGCTGGATAGTTTCAACATGTACTGGGTTCTTTAAATGTCCTGCATCTTTTAGGAGACTATTCAATATACTCTGTGTAGGACAGAGAGACTGGCCAAGACAGGGGGAGGAATCAAGCAGGGACTTAGTCTAGAATCCTTACGTGGGCACAAGAGGGTGAAGTCTGGCCATGCCTTGAATGCCATTGAACCTTATCTAGTTTCACTCAGGTGCAAACCATCAATCAGAGAAGATAAAGGGTATAGACTTGAGCAATAAAACAGCTACTTGAACTCAAGTGTGGAACTGGTTGTTTGTGCTTGACACCGTGTGTGAGAAGCTCGGAGCATTAAATTCAACACCCAGCATAGTTTAGAGTTCTTCTTCTGCCTATTCCTATCTCTGTATGCTGTTTCTTAATGATAAAAGTAAATACTGTAAGAAGTTCACAACTGGGATATTTTTTTTCCCCTTAAAGAACAGCCCAGGGAAGGAGGAGAAATCCCTCCTTCTGCTCGAAGATTTAGCAGTGGGCTTGATACAAATAAATTGTTTAAGAATGGAAAAAGACTCTTTTTAGGGAAGTCTTTGAAACAATTCAGCTTTCAAATACGGAACTGGATTCTGTATTACACCCAGGGTGGTTGTGGTAGGAAGTTATACACATACATACATACCCAACAATTATTTAACATTGGTTAAATCAAACTTGGTTTGATGCCCTTCAAATAAGGATCTCTTACTCAATTCAGAGAGACTTGGGTTATTTTCCCATCTAATGACAAGATAGCCAATGCCCAGGGTGCCTCACCTGACTGAAACCTCATTAATGCACATGAAACTTTGAGGAATTCTGAAGGAATCAAAACTCAGACTTCAGCCAAGGTTCAAACAGTCTCAATAACACTATCTATCACCCGGAGTAATTCTTCACTTCTCCTCTAATTTATTGGCACTGGTGTTTCAAGCAGCATGTGTCTTCATGGTTCAGTGTAAACACTGTAACGCTCTACAGAGCAGAAGTACCATCGAGTGAACCAAGCAATTTTGTTTAAATGAATATGAGGAGAAAAGTAAACCAGATCACAAGGAAGAGGCACAGCGTGACTTTCTCAGCTGTTGTGATTACTCTGCCGTGAAAAGAAACAAGAAACTTTCTAAAGTTTTCATATTCCTAGATTCTTCCTCATACAAAGAGTGGCCTCTTATTATTACCAGTAAGGGAAAGAAGGGCAAAAGGGGTAAGGGCTTACACAGTATTTGCCTCTGCTCATTTAAATACAGGTAGTCCTCGACATATGGCCATAAAAAGATAAAGGTAAAGGTCCCCCTCGCACATATGTACTAGTCGTTCCCAACTCTAGGGGGCGGTGCTCATCTCCATTTCAAAGCCGAAGAGCCAGCGCTGTCCAAAGACGTCTCCGTGGTCATGTGGCCAGCATGACTAAACAGCAAAGGTGCACGGAACTCTGTTACCTTCCCACCAAACGTGGTCCCTATTTTTCTACTTGCATTTTTTAGGTGCTTTCAAACTGCTAGGTTTGCAGAAGCTGGGACAAGTAACGGGAGCTCACCCCGTTACGTGCCACTAGGGATTCGAACCACTGAACTGCCGACCTTTTGATCAACAAGCTCAGTGTCTTAGCCACTGAGCCACCGTGTCTCTCAATAACAATTTCTGTTGTTAAGTGAGACATTGGTTAAGTGCGTTTTGTCCCATTTTACGACTTTTCTTGCCACAATTGTTAAATGAATCGCTGTAGTTCTTAAATTAGTCACAATGGTTAAGTGAACAATGAGGAAGCCAATTGTTAAATGAATCCGGCTTCCCCATTGATCTTGCTTGTCAGAATGTCGCAAAAGGTGATCACAGGACCCTGGGACACAGAAAAGGTCATAAATATGAACCCGTTGCCAAGCATCTGAGTTTTGATCACGTGATCATGGGGATGCTGCAAAGGTTGTAATTGTGAAAAACAGTCATAAGTCGAGATTTTTTTCAGTGCCATTGTAACTTGGAACGGTCACTAAATGAACTGCTGTAAGTCGAGGGTTACACCTGTGTGGATGCACATTTAGAATTAAGAACTATACAGTAGTTCAAATGGAATGCAAGACTTTTCACCAGTGGTGAAATTTAAAATTTGTTACTACCAGTTCTGTGGGAGTGGCTTGGTGGGGGAGGAGGTAATATGACTGAGTGGGAGTGGCCAACTTTTTTTTTTTTTACTTTTAAAACCATTTTTTCTAAATGCTCTTAAAGCCTCTGACTATCCCAGCTGACTTGCCTAATCGGCAGAGGCTTTCTTTTTTTTTTTTTGTAAAGCCTCTGACGATCCCAGCTGACTTGCCTGATCGGCAGAGGTTTTTTTTTCCTTTTAAAAACATTTTTTCTATAATCTCTTCGGCCGAAAAGGTTGTAGAAAAAATGCTTTTAAAAGCCTCTGATGATCCCAGCTGAGCTGCGTGATCATCAGAGGCTTTTTTTTACTTTTAAAAGCATTTTTTCGGCCAAAGAGGTTGTAGAAAAAATGCTTTTAAAAATTAAAAAAGCCTCTGATGATTGTGCGGGTCAGCTGGGCAATGGGGGGGGGGGGCAGGGATTTTTGCTACCGGTTCTCCGAACCACCCGCCTCCATCGCTACCGGATTGGGCGATCCGGTCTGAACCGGGAACATTTCACCCCTGCCTTTCACCCTAGCAGGGAAGGCTGTAACCTTGCACTGCGTTTTGGCAGCAGATACCCTGGCAAAAGACAAAGGGGTCCCGGTAGACCTTTGTGAAGAATAGGTTTAGCAAATGCCCCTTCATGCTAGGTGTTGGCATTCTCTGGATGGGCAGCTGGTAATTGCTTTCCAATGAGTGTAGTGCAAAGGATGGGATGCCAGTACGTGCCAGCTGTGCACATGGAACTATATACGTGCACAAACAGATCTCAGGTTATTTGGATTTCCTCCAGAATTCAATTAAGAGATGTGAACCATCAGCAGTCTTGGTAAGTCTCTATACTGGCCAACATTTTATGATCTGCTTCATTGAAAGCTTTTAAGTGGCTTGCAATAAATTCCCAGGAAAGCACAATAAACAACCATGGTAGCACTGCCCATTTTAAAGCCACGATTCATATATCATTTTAAAGAACTATGGTAAATATTGATGTCTGACTTCAGAACAAAATATTAATTCTTTTGCTAGAATTGAAACCCTGGGCTTAATTTTCTTTCACTATATTTTTCCCCCTGACTCTCTTGAGCATTGGAGAGCTTCCACAGTTCACTCTACAACTGATATCCCTTTGCACGTTCGCAGTTTATATGTTATAATTGTTCTTATTTCAAAGCCTGATCCAAAAATGAACACGCTGTTAAAAACAAACAAACATGAGCTTTCCTACCTGGAGGTTTGCAATAGAACATGAATCCTTGCTGGGCTTATGTCTTTAGATGGTCCAAGAGAGTTTTCAATTATTTCAGCAAAGAAAAAAAAAGGCTTATGTATGTTTAAATTTAATAATTCTGTTGCATTATAAAATGTTTTGTGATCTAAATCCAACAGCGTTTTAGAACCAAAGAATATGCACCATATACTGATGTGGATAAAGAGGGAAGTAGATAGGCAAGGTTTTCTGGGGCTTTTTTACAGTTTCTACAGAGTAAAATGGATGCAAACCAGAGGGGAAATGCTCCTGGTTTGGACAAACCAGTAGCGATGGCGGCCGGTGGTTCAGAAAACCGGTAGCGATGGCGGCGCAAGGCTCCGCCCACCCGCCCAGTAGTCGTTACTGGTTTTAACCAGGAAGTGACCTGTTTTTTAACCCTCTGTGCATGCGCAGAAGGGTTTGCGCGTGCACAGAGGGTCTGTGCACGCATGTGACGCATGCGTGCGTGCGAAGCAAGAGCGCATGTGCGGCACGTGAACTTCCAAACTGTTTTGGAAGGTAAGTAACTTTCACTCTGATGCAAAGTTCCTGAGTTTTATGCCCAAAGCTTTGATAAACGGTTTGATGGATTTATCTCAAGTACAAAAAACAAAACAAAACTTACTGTGATTTGTGGTGGTGGGATGGAGCAACAAAGCCTTGAGCTAGGAGTAAAAGGTAATGAGGAGCTTTAATGATCTCCACAACGTATGAAAATCCATGCTGACTTTATAAAGAATGGCAAGTGGAAATAGGCCGTTTTCTATGCTAAAAATATATCAATACGGTCTCTCACAACACCTTTTCTACTGCCAATAACCATTTGATAAGAAAGTGTCATAGCTGAAGGTGTTTGGGGATAAAAGCAGGATTTTCCCTACTTGCATCTAACCACAGCACAAACATGTCTTGACAACATATTTCTTCTGCATATCCTAATGTAAGGGTTTGTAGCAGGTTACCTTCGCTACCGGTTCGCAAATGTGAGTGACTGCCATGCATGAGCAGATCATCAAAAACGGGATGTAATGACATCCGGGTGGGTGGGCGGAGCTTCCCGCAGCTGCCGCTACTGGTTGGCCCAAGCCGGATAGAACCGGCTGAATATCACCACTGGTTTGTAGGGATGATTTTGGGAGACAGGAGGAAGAGGTGTCATATAAACAGCCATTGTCTAAAAGTTATCTCAGCCCACAGAAGGAAAAGGGAAGCGGGAATGACTCAGAAGAGATCTGGTTGTTGTTTTGTTCCATTACCCAAACTAGGTAACATCATCAATGATACTAGATGATGCCGTAGCACCAATGATGATACCTAGTTTGGGTAATGAAATGTCTGCAAAACATCAACCAAGCTCAGAGAGCACCAAGGACCCCTCATTTCAACCCTGAGCTCCAAATATTCTCCTTTACTGGTAACAGAAGAGACCCTTCTTAGTTTTCTGGAAAGTAAAAGTAGATGTAATGGTATCAGTGATGGGATTCAGCCGGTTCTGTCCGGATCGCGTGAACCGGTAGTGGTGACTGCGGGAGGCTCCGCCCACCCTCCCAGACGTAATGCACGACTACTGCGCATGCACGCTCACGTTTGCAAACTGGTAGGGAAGGTAACTGAATCCTACCTCTGAATGGTATGTGAGAAAGATCTGAAGAAACAGGGTGAAGAAATGCTGCCTAGGGAACAGCCAGATAAGAATGGGCATAGAGATGGATGAAGAAAAAGGCTCAGAAGGAAGTCTCTGATTATGTTCTGTTTGCGGTTTCCCCCCCTTTCCTATATGATCACTATTTAATCTAGACTTTTTTTTATTCCACTATTTTAACAAATAAAACTTTAAAAAATTCTGACAAAACTGTTGGATTCTGCACATTGCGGACTAGGATAAGGGAGACCCGGGATCAACTCCACGATGAACTATGACAGTTGTGAAAAATTGCAAGAGTAATATCACCTTAGTGTAGTTGTCATTTTTATCAGCCACTACTAATATAAATAAGTGACAGTCTTTTTGCTGGAGAGCTAATATCATCGATTGTTCATTGCAGAGCCTGTCTAAAGGATCATCCTTCACTTAATCTAAGTTTTCTTCAAAGAAACATACATTTGCTGTACAGAGAGTATGACTGACTTCATACCTCATATATGGTTTGCTTAAAATACCATTTTTATCCATAGAATCAAAGGTACATGATGCAGAAAACTTGCTGAAGCGAAGCATGTTCTAAGCTCATTTTTATTATACTAGAAATCAACCTGTCATAGAATCTTAAGTGGTGGAGGCGGCTATTCTAGTAATAGCAAGGCATTCACACAGAACCTTTGAGCAGCTTTTTGAAACAACTTTGTCTTTTTCCAGGCTACATCAGCGGCGGTGTATTGCCAGGAAAAGACATTTAAAGTTAAAACAATCTGCCACAGGAGCTACATGCGTGTTTTTGTACATGCTCTGATGTACTTTCTCTCTTTGGAACATGAAAAGCTAAACTGCCCTATTAGTCGTTTCTATAAAACATGCAATAAGACTTGTTTTTGACCATGCCAATCTAAAATTTGAAGATGTCTACAGAGCGATTTTTCATTTTCTCAGGTACTGATATTAGAGTGGTCGCTCTATAAGTCTCCAGGTGTGTCTTTTTTTTTTTCCTTTTGAAGACAGGGAATACATTTGCTCTCTTCCAATCTTCCTGTTGTGGTCTGCCAGCAGCCTGCGGAGCTGGCAGCAGAGTCGGACAGTGAGGAGGCTGGGGAGGAACATGAGCCAGTCCTGGAATCTGGGGAAGGCTCAGATGAGGGCTCTGTGTCGGAGGCAGAGAAAGGGCCATCTGGGAGGTACGTACTGCCTCGGAAGCCTCCCGAGTCAGACCTCAGCGAGGCAGAGGGATAGGGAGAGCCTGTTCCCAGTGCGCACATACGCAGAGCTGCCAGAAGGCAAGAACAGTTAAAACAAAAGGGACAACTCAGGAGTAGGGCTTGGAGATAATTGCCCCCCACCCAATAAGACTTAAAAGAGGAGCAAAGACACGTGGGCCTTTGCAGGAAGCAATGTTGTTAATTCTGTGCAGTTTAAAGTCTGAAGCTTTGTTTGATTCTGGACTCCGTGGGGCTTTGCCAATTAGATGTTTGGCAGTGTGTCAAGGGAGATAAAGGTGGGTGATTATCAGCCTTATCCTGAAGGATTCTTTATTTGGGACTCATCTGTGAATGAACAGAATTCATAGCTGTTAAAACAAAAGGTTTTTGGGACTACTCGTATGTTTTACTGACTCAGGAAGTCTAGGTCAGAACACTTCCAGCATTTTACTCATTCTCCAGAGTTTCTCAAAGTTAATAGATAAAAAGTTTGATCAAGCCACCAGCAAGTTCTTTCAGTGCCTTGGGGGGATGGAAGAGGAATCTGAACTCATTCATTGTCAGAAGGTACTTTATAACTATGTTTCTGTCAAGGTCAAGCTTGAACTCTACCCAACCAGTGCTAACAATCTCTTGAATACTTGAAAATCCACTGAATACTGTTTTCCTAAGGAAAATCGTTCTAACCTAGCATCTGCTACCAAATTGTTTGGTTTTTCTTTTTATGTGGGTTTGCTGTGAAACTTTAAATTAACAGACAGTGTTAATCTGTATTAACCCCACCCGCAATTTGGTGGATTTTGAATGCAATGGATGACATTTCCATTGGACATTCCCTCAAATTCCAGATATCCATTGTGTCTGAAGAAGTCCAGATGAGGCATTAAAAATAGCAATACAATTTTTAAAAAGCAAAAATTGGTTTATATATGTTTTGTGTAATGACATGATTTGACAAATGTTGCAAACCAAGTAGTTCACAATGATTTGTGTCATTTGTGTCAAGAATACAGGTATATGCCTCCTTCCACTTCTTGAAGAAGAAAGTTGCCAATATGATAAGTCAAGAGTTGCCAAAAGTCTTGCTTGAATTTCAGTGTAGGACCTTAGATTGATTGATCATAGAACATAGTAGGAGAAAATGTTTTCTGAACTGGCGTTCTTCAAATATGAAATGCTAATTTTAAAAGTGGGTGAGTTTCCTACCTACAGAATTTCTATTATGTGATTTATCATTTTTGTCCAAGAATTTGCTTTTATATGAAAAAGAACCATCTTTGAACTGTGCATTTTACTTTCATACCTACAATAGCTGCAGTTGGATGGGATTAAAGCCATCATCAACCTCTTGTCCAACTACCCCCCTCCCCCATAAAAAGGAAAGACTGCTTAGACTAGAAACAAAGATTGACATATTATGTCATGCGAAAGCTGATGAAGGATCCTCAACCACAGGATGAGCATGGATAAATCTACTGTATACAACAAAATGAAGAATGCTAAAATAAGTTGCTTTTTAAATATATAATTTGTATTAAAACTTTTTAAAAGAAAGATGAAAACTAATACAAACTAATATATAGTAAGAAAAAGAAAAGAAGAATAAAGAAATCAAAGAGAAAGCTAAAAGCACAAGAAAAAAATAAGAAAAACAGAAAGCAAGCAAGAAGAGGCTTCCAATATTCTTCACAGCCATTATGAATACAATAATATTTTAACCTCTCTTTAAATCACGATTCTCTTCTTTCTATAACCTAATTCTGTCTGATCAAGGCCATAAATCACAATTTCATGTTTTTCTTTTTAATGCAAAATGTCTCCTGTCTTGGCCATGAAAGCCAGCTGAGTGCCTTTGGGCCAGCCCCTCTCTCTCAGCCCAGCCCACCTCACAAGGTTGTTGTTGTGGGAAAGTAGGAGGAAGAAGAAATATTAATCATATTTGCACCTGGTAAAAACAATAAAGGTAGGATACAAATAAATATACATAAACAAATTCTTCCATAGTGTAAGTCCATGAATAATTCTGTCACTGTAATCATATATTGAAATAATCTTCCATGACTTTTTTTCCAGTTTATTCATCAATTTTAAAAAGAAACGTTCTGTCTTCAATAGAATATTAATCTTTAAAATCATTTGTATCAATGTATGTATTGTATTTGAATCCATATCTTAAAGATGCTAATCATTTCTATCTTTGTCTGACATAACTGTGTGCATCAGAAATCCATCTGTAGAAAAAAATTCATTCTATGTAGAACATGACAGAAGGAAGAGTGAGATAGTGTTTAAGAATAAAGCTCTAAAAATTTATGAGCACTTTTATAAATACATCTGAATTATTCCCCCAACCCTCCTTTTTTTCCACTGGTTTTCCACGTGTCTCACTTTATGGGAGTTGGCTGTATGTGAGGTATAAAGCGGAACATAACTCGGCATAAAGTGAGAGAAGCTTATCTATGCCTTAGTATCTCCAACCTGCACGCCTTCAATTGTTCCATTTTAAATGGGATCACTGATGCATATTTTAAACGTTCAAAGTCTAAAGTTAATGCTTTCGACATACAAGCACCTTATAATATGCTCCTTATCGGCGATGCTTTTGCAATTTCACCAAATTGAACTTTACAGCTACTTGTACGGGAAGCTGTTAGCAGAGAAAGCCACTCGCTAATGGACATTTTGGAAAACAATTCATGGGTCGGAGCGCTGAAAAAAACCAGCCAAAGAGAATTTCAGAAAGGGATACTTCTTAATGACCTGCGATGCCAGCTCTCCATATACAAAAGAGCCAAATGAAAGCAGCTCAATGCTTCCCCCCTTTCTTTTGTGGAAAGCTGGAAAACTGTTTGATAATAGAACACAAAGGATCATGGAAGAACTTCGGCGGGAACCCAGTCTGTTTTCTTTCATGCTTGGTTTATGTTCCCACTTTCATAATAAATTATCTAAGAAGATAAAGCGAGTGGCGGTGCACTAGCTGCTTGGGTGGCTCCATCCAAATTTTACTACTATGAGGAGGTCTGCTTTTGCTGCCACTGTTTTACTGCTTTGGAAAGCAGCACAGCTTCTGCTAACATATCCCAAGAGTAAGAGAACGGGAGGGAAATGCGTTTTGTTCAGCTGAGCGATGGCGAGTAGCAAATTTATGATGGGAGCCTCTGGGAGCAGCCACAGGAGACTTTCTGGTTGCCCTAATTCAAGGGCTGGTTGATGGCTTCAATAATGCTGTTGTACTATACACACTTACCTCTGACCATTGTTTGGATTTAATGGCCCATATTTACGCTAGGAAGAGCAGCTGAATATTTTGTTGGGTTTAAAATAGTTAGCCTAAGCACTATTCTTTTTAAAAATAATTTTTCATTCAATTTTATAATATAAAATTCAAATGAAAGAAAAGATAGTAGGGAAGTGGAAAAGGGGAAAGGGGAAAAGAAGAAAAAAGCATGAATTACAACTCATTTCAGCAAAGTAGGATGAAAATAGTATGGTACAGCTTCAAATTTTACTTCTACATACTGAGTATACTAGCTACTTCTATAACAACAGACTTATCTTACCCGCAGATCCCAAACTTTTTTGCTGTCTCGAGTACAAAGTCTAGAAGCATTTCCAAGTAGAAACAAAACTATTGTTTTCTTTGATTACAGAAGCTAATTTGGACATCTCTGCAAGCTCGTTTTTTCTATCCATCATTCTTCTATTGTGAGGATTAATATATAATCCGCCCACTGTTCTAAAGATCTCAGGGAAGGTTATAATGAAACAAAAAGAAAAACATTTTAGAAAACTAACACAATAATACAGAAATACACATTTGTTGCTATTTTAACATTCATGCAATTTGGGGCCACCTGACTGGGGCAAAAAGGACCAGATTAATTGAGGTAAGGAAGTTTTGCCCTGACTTCATCCATGAGGACTTTCTTTGGACCCCTGGAAGGTGGGAATGAGTAATCTGGAAAAGATGAACTAAGTCAACTTTGGAGGCTGTGAGGAGACCTCAAAATACCTCTTGGCCTAGGGATTAAATGGTGGAATTCTATAATGGCAGTGGTTGCTGGAGAGATGGCAGATGCCACCTCCCCCCACCTCTTGCTTGTGCTCTGCTGTCCACCCGTCCATCTTTTTGGTTATCATATCAATTTATTCTCGTGTTCTTTTTCATTGCCTATTTTATTGTTCTATTAATTTATTTCTGTTTATACTCCTTTCATTTTCTTTTTCTTTTTGTTATTGTAAGCCACCTAGAGTAGCCCCACAGTGAGATAGATGGCAAGTAAATTTAACAAATGAATAACAAATAAATAAAATACGGATGCCTCGTGATTATCTTGGACTATTCACTTAAATAGCAGAATGAACTGATGTAGTGAGAGAGTAACTAGTGTCCTCGGAACATAGCTGTTATAAACCTCTATATCACTATTTGAGATCAAGAGGAGAGAATATAAGTAGCTCAGCATTGAACTGTGGAGTCCTTGGTGGTCCCTAATGCATCGGGTTAAGGTGGCGCAGTGGTTAGAGTGCAGTATTGCAGACTACTTCAGCTGACTGCTAGCTGCAGTTCGGCAGTTCAAATCTCACCAGCTCAAGATTGACTCAGCCTTCCATCCTTCTGAGGTGGGTAAAATGAGGACCCAGATTATTGGGTGCAATATGCTGAATCTGTAAACGACTTAGAGAGGGCTGTAAAAGCACTATGAAGCGGTATATAAGTCTAAGTGCTATTGCTATTGCTATCTTCTTCTTGGTGCACACAACCAATCTTAGAGAGCATCAAGGACTCCACTATTTGAGATAATTCCTACTACTATTCCTTAATTAAAGTAGTGCAATGAAGGATATGATAGCTGCCAATCTGAGTCCATTGTCCTATTGGTTTAATGGACTAACTCTGACTAAAGGCTTTATTTTCAGGCTCAGAATAAGCAACGTGAAAGTGAGCCAGGATGCAGTCCAGGAGGGAGGATACGAAGGGAGATGAGAATTTGTAAAACTGGCAGCAGATCTGAGGAGGCCTCTGATCTTCTAGCAATGCAAGGCAAGCCAGCTTGGCAAAGGATCACTCCATGACTGAACATTTTATATGAAGCTGATGGAAATGTGCCTGAAGAACGCTTGCCAAGCAGGAAGAAATGCTACAGAAGTGGAACATTCCATCTTTAAAATCATTGTTGGATGAAGAGGAGCACAGCTTATCAAGGGAGAGAGACTGGCTGAACATCCCGGCTTTGGGAGTTGAATGAGCTCATAGTTAGCAGCGAGAACCTTGATTGAAATAGCAATGGCAACAGCAACAACTAAATATAATACAGACATGGATGGACACACAATAGATTTCTGTTGATTTTTGAAGAATGACCAAATAAGGGCCATCCTGTAATAGCGCTCATCAACTATTTGCAAATATTCTCCTTTTTTCAAGACATTAGAAAGGAGGGTAATAGACTTCATACATGTTTTGGGAATGAAACACATTGTTTGGATTTATTTCAATCTGGATTCAACCTTTGCTTGGATCTTCTCAAGTCTTGATTCCTTGATGGATGATGCTCAAAAAAAGGGAAAATGTGAGTTCTTCATGATCTTTCAGTGGAACTGGATACTATCAAATATGGCACCTTGTCTGGCCCATTCTGAGGAATGGGTTTCAGTACGATAGATGATATGGTGTTTTATTTCTACCTATAATCATTTCAAGAAAATAATATTGCAAGATTTGCTTCATGGAACTTTTGCAATAATTCTCCCATACTAGATAAACTCCTACTAAAACAAGTCATACCAGGTTTTAGAATAAGCATCACTGAGGTAATAACCACCCTCAGATCTATTTCTTTGTCACCTGAGGTAGGTGATCCTATGCAAAGGATGACTCAGAGACAGAATTTAGAATAGACTGGATAAATTTTTAGTTGACTCTTCATTTATTTATTTATTTATTAAATCCCTATGCCATCTGACTCCCAATGACTCTTATCATTAGACTCTAAAGTAGCATATGATTGCAGGAGGTACTGCTAATTTCTTTGGTAGTAAATAGTTTAATCGTATTCTTTACAAAATTATGCTTTTGAAGATAGCTCAGACCCCTCACCATTGTTTACAGCAGTGTTTCTCAATCTTGGCAACTTTAAGATGTATTGTGTTTGATGTATTGGCTGGGAAATTCTGGGAGTTGAAGTCCACATATCTTAAAGTCACCTAGATTAAAAAGTGCTTAAGAAAATCTCAATGCAGAGTACGGCTAAAAGTGCTTAAGAAAATCTCAATGCAGAGTACGGCTACCAACACTTCAACTAGTATAGCCAGTTTTTCCTTATCATATCAATTTTAAAAGAGCTGCACTGGTTCTCTGTTTAGATTGGAATCCAATGAAAGATACTGGAATTTACTTTTAAGGCCATATATGCCTTAAGATCCCAATTCTTAGAGTCTCTTTCGTAAATCCAATATAGGAAAATTATTCAGGTCCCTCTCTTGGTTTGTTATTTGTATACCCCTTTTAATTATTAAACTGGTGTAGCATTTTTTCCATATTACTCATGTAGCCTACATTTTTAAATCCACTTTCAGATCAGACTCAGTCTTGTCCAGTAAAGCCTTCCATAATATCTTTTTAAGGGACATGGTGGCTCAGTGGCTAAGACACTGAGCTTGTCGATCAAAAGGTTGGCAATTCAGCGGTTCGAATCCCTAGTGCCATGTAATGGGGTGAGCTCCCATTACTTGTCCCAGCTTCTGCAAACCTAGCAGTTCGAAAGCACGTAAAAAAGGTAAGTAGAAAATTAGGGACCACCTTTGATGGGAAGATAACAGTGTTCCGTGCACCTTTGGCATTTAGTCATGCCGGCCACATGACCATGGAAACAACTTTGGACAGCACTGGCTCTTTGGCTTTGAAATGGAGATGAGCACCGCCCCCTAGAGTTGGGAACGATTAGCACATATGTGCGAGGGGAACCTTTACCTTTTTAATATCTTTTTAACAAAATGGTCTATAAAGATAGAAACTGTTAAAATTAACTTCTGGATTCTCCATTCAGAATTATCCTTCCAAAAGTCCAATGTTAAAATATTTTACTCCATTGTATATTAATAGGTTTCTTTTTAAACTTAATTTAGTTCTTTCTACTTCTCTTCACAGGTAGACCTTGATTTATGACCTTGACAGTCAGTTAACGACCATTCAAAATTACAATAGCCTTCAAAAAAGTTACGACCCATCCTCAAAGTTATAAGTATCGCACCACTCCCAAAGTCACCTGATCACATTTTGAGTGCTTGGCATCCTTGCATTTATGACTGGTTACAGTATCATATGGCTACATGATTGCATTTTGAGACTTTAAGAATTCAAAATAAAAGTATTTTCCCATGGGAAGGATTCTTATAATTAATTCAAAAATCTTATTTCAAATCCATTTGGACCTTCAGTCCATTTATAACTTTTCAAAATCAAACTTCTAATTATCCTTTTGCTTTTTATTTGGGAAAAAATATTTTTTTATTTAAAAAACCCTCTTAAACTTGTATATAAATTTTCTTTTGCTGAGGATAGAAGGAAATTCTCCTTGTGTTTTCAGATTTGCCAGTCCGAAAGGTCCTAACAGCTGAAAAGCAGTTAACAAGCAATTTCCAAAAATGATTAGAAAAAGAAATATGTGAACCCAGTGTTCTTTTGAAGGTGTTGAATATGGTTTGAGTAAGTTCCCAAAAGTTCTAACTTCCCAAAGTTCCCAAAGCTCTAACTCTACTAGAGTCTGCTATCATGCAGTTTGCTGATGAGGAGCAACAGTCTGGAGCACTTATGGATGATCTCCAGTCCTCTCCTTGTCCAGAGAGGAATTACAAAGAGCCAGTCTACTTGCTCATTCTTCATTCCACCATGATCTTCACCATTTCATTCCCAAAAGTGGAATTTTAAGATATTTTGTTTAGACTCTTACTGGGTGCCTTCCTTGGTGGGAAATATGTACAAATTAACAACAGAGAAGAGGTTCCTTTGGTACTGACTCCATAAAATGGGAAAGCTTGTTCTAAAAATTGTGCCTGGAGCCTGTAATTAAGGCACCTCATCAGAAGTATTTGGTGGTGGTGGGGATATAATTTGAAAAAAACACCAATTTTCAATTCATAGTTCCACTACTATTTTATTTTAGCCTTAATATAGTGATTTTACTTAACAGTTTATGATATATCGGTTGTTCTCAGTACTAGAACCTACTGAATGAAGAGTGGCGTAACAAAATTTTAGAGAAACACTAAATAATAAAAGTTTGTGCCCCAGCAGAAGATAAATCATATTTCACAGAAGACAGCATTGCTTTATTGTTGCTTGAACAAACTTTTTTTGATAATTCAATAAAAGATTAAGGTCTAGGATGTCTTAAGAATAAATGTCAGGGTATCTTTGGGACAGCGATATGCCCTTTTAATTAAATCTTATGTGCTGATAAAGCTAACTTAAGGGGAAAAAAATCTGAAAGCCATTAAAAAAAACCCTCCCATAGAAACAAATGTTAATGTCTTAGGTCTTAGTTCTTCTCCTGACAGTGCAAGAGTAAATTGAATTTTTATATCTATTTCTTCCCAGGTCAGTAGAATTTATCTCTATGGCCTCATCGAAGAGAGTTCAAGATGTGTTTTGCTCTGAGTTGGTTGAATTCCAATTTCTTGTATTGCTTTGCCTCTTTGGATAGGTTGTCTTGTAATGTGTGTTTTTTTGTGGATGCTTCTGAAAACCCAACAGGTCAGGGCTAATGTATTCTAACATTTCTTTTAGTACAGAGCAGGGGTGAAATGTAAAATTTGTTACTACCGGTTCTGTGGGCGTGGCTTGGTGGGGGGGGTGTAATGTGATTGGGTGGGCGTGGCCAACTTTTTTTTAAAAACTTTTTAAAGCATTTTTTCTAAAGCTTTGAAAAGCCTCTGACGATCAGGCAACTCAGCTGGGATCGTCAGAGAGGCTTTTTAAAAAATGCTTTGAAAAGCCTCTCTGACGATCTGGCAACTCAGCTGGGATCGTCAGAGACTTTTCAAAGCATTTTTTTTACCACCTCTTCGGCCAAGAGGTTGCAGAAAAAATGCTTTGAGGATCCCAGTTGAGCCGCGTGATCATCAGAGGCTTTTTTTAAAAAAAACTTTTAAAAGCATTTTTTCATTGAAAGAGGTTGTAGAAAAAATGCTTTTAAAAGTAAAAAGAAAAAGCCTCTGATGATTGTGCGGCTCAGCTGGGCATGGTGGGGGGGTGCGGGGATTTTTGCTACCGGTTCTCCGAATCACCCGCTGCCATCGCTACTGGATTGGGAGATCCGGTCCGAACCAGGAGCATTTCACCCCTGGTACAGAGGTAGGTAAGATCCTGTGATACTGGAATGTTAATTTAGCTGGAGCCCTAGGATAGTATGCTTCTGTGGATTGGCGATTCTGGGTCTGGTGCCCGATTCTCTTGATTTTCTTATTGCTACTTCTTATTGATGTAGTTGCCCAAAGTTGTGTTCTACAAGATGGGCAGCTGCATTTTTTTTTAAAATCAAGGGATGTTTGCCTTCAAGATTCCAGGCTCTTGTTTCTCACAATTCCTTATATTTAATCATCGTATAGAAAATGCCAGAGGACTATCTGTCTGCTCTTAAGCAGAGATCTGTCTTCTGTAAAGTAGAACTACTCTATTGGTATTATAAATATGGACCACCTTGACTCCATTTGCTTATTCTGTATATTTCTGACATTAAATATCATTTAATAAGGACCTATCATTTGGCAAGATAAACTTGAAGTACTTAATGTCCAAAGTCTACACAATGTGTCACTGTGTCAGGTTAAACTCAAGAACAACATAGAACAATTCAGCCAGAGTTCAGTTCTTTATTTCCTTACACACAACAGACAGAATCTTGCCGGACTAAACCCTTACTACTTTCTCTCTAACAGATAATCCCTGGGTGGTTCTAGGAAGTGCCTATCCTTAGCTCTTTTCCTCTTCCCACAATCCAGTTCCACTGTACTGTATTGTACTGTCTCTTGTCTCACTGCCCTCCTTGGAATGTGCCCCCTGGGAAAATGTCGCTTCATTGTAGTTCATCGATTCCCCCTCCATGGAAACTCACAGATTGTTAGGGAGGAACAGAACATTTTCGACTTTTGAATTTAAATGTTGAAAAAGAGAGCCAACACATAAGGACAATAAACATAGTGGAAATCAGTGGCGAATGGCAACCCATTTTTTAACAAAGTTGCTCTCCACTGAAGTCTCCCTCAATACATATTTCATGTATGATAAAGGTTATTTTATTACATTACAAAATTACAAAGTTTCCATGGTCACACCAAAAAACGTAAACTAAATTCTGTAAAGTTTCCCTTGCATTCGTGACACATGAGGAGAGCATAATATTACATTGCCACAGCAGCGTTTCAGTGTGTCTTGTTCCCTGACTTTCTGTAATGTTGGGATACAGCTAGTCCTTGACTTACAACAGTTCATTTAGTGACCATTGAAAGTTACAACGGCACTGAAAAAAGTGACTTATCACTGCTTTTCACACTTACAACCGTAGCCGCATCCCCATGGTCACCTGACCAAAATTCAGACACTTAGCAATTGATGCATATCAGCATCATAAAGTTTTTACTCAATTGTGATCGTAAGTCAAGGACTACTTGTATAAGGTTCTTGGGGAGACTCAAATATTTACTATTTTCCATGTCACCATCGACCCAAATCTTTTGTCCGAGAAGTAACTGAACTGGAGACATATGTCCTTAATGTAATTACTCTGCATTACATATTAAGGGGTGCTAGACAGAGCCATGTGGCAGCAGTTCTAATGCAACTAAGAAAATGATATGGATCATAGAAATGGACCCATCTTCCATAAATACTAAAAACGTATACAGGAAGGAGAACCTTATTAGTTTCAGCTGCCCCTCGAGCATCAACAATTGCTCCACTTCCTAACTTCCTCCACACTACTGGAAGCCTTTCTTGATTAGGATCCCCACTCATGCAGAAGTGTGTTGAGGTTTATAGCATAGTTCTTTATTCGGACCTTGACATGAGCATTCAAAGGACAGGGCAACACTAAGTATAATTGTGGTAGAACTAATTGCTCCATTAGTAGTCTGCACTATACAATGAATTCATGGGAGGTACTTGGGAAACAGCTTAGTGAGAGACAAGAAAATAGGCAAAGAAGAATGCTGATTTGGCACTGCTCTTTCAGTATTCTTTAATATTTTACAAAGGAACCTATCCATATTTTCATGCTTGACCTAGTTGGCCTGAATCCAAGATATTAACAGGAAGAAGAAGCAAGTGCACCACAAAGCATCTGAGCAGCAATTTATATCAGAAGAAGGCTGGAAGGTGAGAGAAAAAAAAACCCTTACGTTTTCTTTGTACTTTATGACTGGAGGATAGGATTTATTTGTAAGAGCGGAGAGAACTCTGGTAACCTTGCTACATTTTTTGCTGGGCAGCAATTAAGTAAGTGTTCAAAATGGGGGGAAAAACAAGTTTAAAGAAACCTTTGTTCTCTCAGATATTTTTTATTTTTATTTACTTTTCACCTTTTTAAACCGCCCATCTCCCTTTTGTACACTCCCTTATCGGTGGTGTACGATAAAATATTAAAATATAAAAACGGCATATAAAAATTAAAAATTTAAAAGGAGGCAAGGATGATTAAACCCAGTTAAAAATTAGTTTAAAAGGCAAAAGGAGGTTTCTCAGCGGAGGTGGGTTTCAGCAGGTTCTGACCAGTTCTGGAGAACCGGTAGCGGAAATTTTGAGAAGTTCGGAGAACCGGTAGTAAAAATTCTGACTGGCCTCACCCCCATCTATTCTCTGCCTCCCAAGTCCCAGCTGATCGGGAGGAAATGGGGATTTTGCAGTAATCTTCCCCTGGATTGGGGACGGAATGGAGATTTTACAGTATCCTTCCCCTGCCACACCCAAGCCACGCCCACAAAGCCACGTCCACAAAGCCATGCCACGCCCACAAAGCCACACCCACAGAACCAGTAGTAAAAAGTTTTGAAACCCACCACTGGTTCTCAGGGTACCAAAGTGAAGCTGCAGAGTCATGGTTTAACTCCTTTTCAGAAGAGGGGAGGCCTGTCTCACCTTGGGGGGGGGATATTCCACAGGGAGGAGGCAACAGCAGAGGAGGCTGTCTTTCTAGAACCCGCCAGTCAGAATTCTTTAATTCTTTAATCAATGTTAATGAGGTAGTAAGATAAGGTGGGCAAGTAAGTCGAAGAAGTTAAATGCAATGAAGACACATTACAGACATTAAAAAAAAACACCATCCTGTACATTATTTCTGTTTACAGGTAGTCCTTGACTTACAACCACAATTAAGCCCAAAATTTCTGTTGTTAAATGAGACATTCGTTAAGTGAATTTTGCCCCATTTTGCAACCTGTCTTGCCACAGTTAAGTGAATCACTGCAGTTGTTCCAGGACACTGAAATCATCATATGCCAAGCATCTGAATTCTGATCCACATAACCATGGGGATACTGCAATGGTTGTAAGTGTGAAAAATGGTTGTAAGTCACTTTTTTCAGTGACTTTCAACGTTCAGAGCAACTTTCAATGCTCATTAAACAAACTGTTGTAAGTCGAGAACTACCTGTATTTTATACCTTCTGCATTTAAATCACATTTTATCCAGTTATATTGTAAACCTTCCTGCAAGAATAACTAAAAGATGAAGGTTCTTTTCAGCTATGACGAGTTCCTCCATCTCCCCAAAAGGTGATGCACACCAGTAGTGGGTTCCACTTATCTTCGCTACTGGTTCGGAATTGGGAACGCGCGTGTGTGCGTGTGCAGAGCATCCATGATGACATCCGAGTGGGTGGGCGGAGCCTCCCACTGCCGCCACTACTTGTTCGCCCGAACCGGGGCGAACTGGTAGAAACTCACCACTGATGTATCTAAGGTGAGCCTCCATCCAAAACATTTACCTTAAGGGAGATACTCATCTCCCTGACCCTTGCCAAAAGAGGCAGCAAAAGAAGAGAGGTCCTTCAGTTCTTTTCAAGCTCTTACAATTCTGGAGCGGATGTATAAAGCTGAGTTCTTATCTGCATGTTAAATATGACACAACATCAAATGGTGCCTTGCTTGTGTTCGGCATTCAGCCCAGATAAAAAGTTTCCTCACATTTCACTTACAATGCTTCTCCATGATCTGTTTGATTATTTAAGAGTCACCAAATAAACCTTGATGGTCTGGATTCACACTGTCCTTTAAGTCATACCTCATTCCTCACAGATCCCATTGCCCAGGTTTATACAACAGCTTAAATCAAAACAGAATCAACAGAATCAACCTACTTAATGTGATATATGAACTAAACTAGTACTATAAGTTGCAGTCAACACTCCCATTCTGGATAATCAATATGATAGTGTGTAAGAACTAAACAATGGCATAAATTGACTGCCTATTTTGCCAGATATTTAGGTATCTTACATTTATCAGCATCATGTATTACGATCCTTATACATTCCAAGATGTAGACAAACTTTTATTAAGGAAAATGGACAAACTAAATGGAATTGGCACCCAAAAGAAATAGATCTATCTTTTTGATTTTCTAAGATCTAATAATCATAAGTACAAACTTAGTCTAGAAAGCAACTGGAAGTGCCAGAATGGCCAACCTAAGTCAACACAGTCATGTGGCAATAGAGTTGCCAGTCCCAATTATTGTTGTTAAGCGAGGCCTATATAATATGCTTTATTGTGATATTACAAAATTCTATTTTTATAGTACTATATTTGATAGGAAAGCCTGTACGAGATTTGGTAGATTATGTGTCATAAGCTTATTCCTTTTCAAGAAACTCGATAATTATTCCAGAATTTGACAATTCTTTGCAAGAATTGCAGGAGGGCCACCTGGAGAGGAAAGCCAAGGCTGGGCCTATCTTTAAACAAAGGACGTAGACATCTCGGGTATCATGGGAATGGAGAAGAGGAATATGGTCAGTGACCTGGCTTGCCATTTCTCATCCAGTTTGCTGCTTTAAAATCCAGCTGTGTGACTATCCATCACCAGTTGCTTTTGAACATTACATGAGAACAGATGCCATTTTGCTCCTGCCTCAGGCAGAGCAACAATTTGGGCCGAATGTAAAAAAGCAGCAGAAATCTTTCACTACCAAATTAAAAATTGAGAGGCTTCCATCTGGGTTTCTTCTGGTTTAATCAACATGGCTACATTGAGATTAAAGATACTCCCACCTAGTATTTAGTTGATCTCCTCCAAGTAATGCCCAGCCAGAATGGAGTCATAACCCAACTTGGCTAGAAGGCAGCACACTGAATAAAGTTATAGTCTAGAAAATAAAAGAGATTCTTGTTCGCAGTAAGTCGATATTCAAACGTTGCTTAGGTGTCTTTTAGTTTATTAAGCTGTAGTGTTGATAAATGTTCCTAGAATATATTCTGGCCAGACGCCACTAGTACAATCATGTCACTTTACCACTGATTTTAGCTGTACACAATCACATACCCGGCTACTAAGTCCCATTTGGGACATACAGCCCCACCAAATTTCTCTAGAAAGGGCCTGATATCTTATGAACCTGTCAGGCTTCAACCCCAAGACAGACATGTGGAATTACTTCTGAGCAGTTTCCTTTATTGTTCCTCACGTATAGACAGAAATCTTGTCAAACTAAAGCAACCATTCGCATCATCACAGATATATTCTGAGAATTGCTAGGGAGGAACTGCCTTAACTCTCTTTCTCCTGACCAAATTACCTAAGCTTTGCTGCCTCTTTGTGCTCTGGTACGCAGTCCCTCCCTCCTGGGAATCCAGACTACATTCCACCACACAACCCTTGTATTAGGAGAGCATAAATAATGTTTTATGACATCATCAATCACCTCTCTACTAGCCAGGTGAGCAGCACTCTAATAATAAGCACTCTTTCTATTTGGATGCATTCTTAAAAAAATTGGACAGGTGGAATAAAATCATTGTAGAGTAGAATGACGTCACAGAAACAAGAGAGAATATGCCAATTGATACATTATGCTTTATTCTTAAGGGCTTCCATTCAGACAATACTTATAATGAATTAAATTACTCTATAGAGACCCAAACTTCTTTAGAGCAGTCCAGGTTTTACTTCTTATTTCTCTTTCCATGAATGCAGGTCTAATGCCTCTTAGAAAGACAGGATAAAGTGTCCCTTGAGTCGAGCTCAGCTCCTGGTGATGCTTTCTTGGCAACCATGTGGAAATGTTTTCTTGTTGCCTTATTCCAGGAATGCAGCTTAAGCATGATTCAGATTGACCCATGGAAAATACCACAGCGCAGTGTTTCTGGGAAAATGGAGGAAAGGCCAGCCTCGAATGAGAAAACCCACATTGCTCTTTCCCAAGATAGCAAAAACCTTCCACAGAAATGTCTTCTGTCTTCACCACTTTTATACTTCTTCATGCTTCTTAGCGTAGAGCAATCAGTGAACAGAAGTTTAGATGTGGTGTGGAAGGAGGAAAAATCATTTTATGTCAACAATGGAAACAATCTAAGGAATGCATAGATAATCCTCACAATTTGGACCAGAACTTTTGTTGCTAAGCAAAACAGTTGGTAAGTTAGTCGCACCTGATTTTGTGATCTTTTTTTGCTGTAGTTGTTAAGCAAATCCAGCTTCCCCCATTGAGTTTGCTTGTTGGAAGTCAACAAGGAAAGTTGCAAAAGGTAATCACATGACCCCAGGACCAGAGGTGGGTTTCAGCAGGTTCTGACCAGTTCTGGAGAACCAGTAGCGGAAATTTTGAGTAGTTCGGAGAACCGGTAGCGGAAATTTTGAGTAGTTCGGAGAACCGGTAGTGGAAATTTTGAGTAGTTCAGAGAACCGGTAAATACCACCTCTGGCTGGCCCCACCCCCATCTATCCTCTGCCTCCCAAGTCCCAGCTAATCAGGAGGAAATGGGGATTTTGCAATAACCTTCCCCTGGAATAGGGAAGGAATGTAGATTTTACAGTATCCTTCCCCTGGAGTGGGGTGGGAATGTAGATTTTACAGTATCCTTCCCCTGCCACACCCAACAAGCCACACCCACAGAACCTGTAGTAAAAAAATTTTGAAACCCACCATTACCCAGGACACTGCAACCATCAAAAGTATAGGCCAATGACCAAGTACCTGAATTTTGATCTGGTGATGGTGGGGACACTGCAACAGTCGTAAATGCAAAAACCAGTCATAAGTCACTTTTTTTAACACCACTGTAGCTTCAAATGGTCACTAAACAAATTGTAAGTTGAATAGTACCTCTAATAGGCTACTGTCATAAGGCTCAGTAGCCTGTCTGATAAAGTATTGATTGTTGCAAGTTAATTTGTAGTCCCTTTAGTAAGCAGAGAGTTTTTGCAGCATGCTCCTTATCCTCTGTAGAGCAAGCATGTTTCCATATGGGAAATGAATCTTTTGAGTACCTTAAGTGGAAACTCATTGGAAGCAAAAGCAAATTAGGACGCACTGACTAGATATTGAGAAGATGAAGTCAAATTCTCTGAATGGGGACAGCCGCTTCTGTCCAAGTTGCATTTCCTGAGCACTTGTTATTATGTATATATGTATACCTTATTGTATATCAATCATTCAATATTTCGCATGGCTGATTTTGGAGCAGGGCATTTCAAGAGAAGTACAGAGTGTTGACAAATGCGCACTGAACTTCATTGTTTGATCACAACGATTACTGTGGAAAAGCACAAACGCCAGGCTGTTCTATTAGGAGTCTGTCCAAAACCCATCTTGTATGGGAGACGATTTCCTTCCTGCATGCTGGCAAATATGATGCTAAGATGGCTAACAGCTCAGGCAGGGCATATGTTCTGTTTGAAAGCCCATATGCCACATTGATCAGGTCCTGTCCTAAAACTCTTCCATGCACCTACACAGACAAGAAACAATCTCAATCTTGCCTACAGAAGCCTCATCATCTGTTCTAGCTTGGTTATGATTTGAATAGATTCAAGGACAAAAATCCTACTTGCAAGATTTTCTTCTTCTTTTGTGCTAATCATTCAGTTCTTATCGAATCTTGAACCTCAGGACTAAATTTTACATTGTTTAATGTATCAGTAGAAACCATGGCTTTGGGATATTTTTAAAAGACACTTTTAAAAAAAAGAGACATGGGAAAGCCTATATGTCAACTGCAGCTTGTAGTGAAAGGATTTCATGATCTCTTGCTCCCTAAAGTAAAACTAAAATTCTCTTTGAACTGAGCTCAACTTCTGATGACTTATCTGGATATACTCATATGGTTTTCTTGGCATGATACAGAAGAAGCTTGTCACTGCCACCTTCTAGGATGCTTTTTAACTTCCCGGGCTACTTGACATCTTGGACATCCTAAGCAATTCCTATCTAAATACTAATTGGTGCTGAACCTTCTTAAATTTCTAGATCAGCCAAGTATGGTCAGGTATAATTGTCACCTATTAAGGTCCTCCTTTCCACAGCCTTGACAAAAACGTTGCTTATTTGCTCAGAAAAATAATTTGTTCACACCTTAGAACATCTTAAACTATAATTTTGCTTAGCTAAGCATAAAGGTTTAGCTAATTTAGTATACTTTTATCCATCTTAAATGTCCTGCTGTTCAGCTTCATATTATGAGTCTGATTATAGTACTTGCAAGAGAAAGGTCTCTCTGTTGTGACTGTTCATTAAATACACACACTGGGTTGTATAGAAAGTTCACACTCACACCTTTCCTAGAAGAATGAAATATTTTGAGGAATATTTTAAAAAGGCAGGATAAAATATTTCTCCTAAAAGAGAAATAAAAATCTTAAAGGGAGACAGAAACTCAGAGCCCCAGCTCCCTGCCCCTCAGCTGGGGCAGTTTAGAAATGCAGATTTGGTAATCCATTACTCCCTGCAGCAAGGTCTGAACAAAGATAGGATTAACCCACTACCATCTACCAGCAGAGCTCACCACATTGCACAATCTCCTAAGGACATTGCGTCACCCTCCAAATTTCAACCAAACTTAGCTCAAACAACCTACAAAGCCTGGTATGACCCCTACAACAGCCAACAGAATACATGTTCTTGCACAGGAACAGGAAGCTCAAGTTCAAAGCCCAAGGGATGATATAAAAAACTCCATTCTCAACTCCATGTGGTCAGCTGCCCAGAGCCAAGTTAAGCAGAACTTGATGGTTCTGTTTAATCATTAAACCATCTTTCCAATCAGCCTCCGTGTTTCCAGTGTCTTCCTCCCGGCTTGGAACTGAACCAGATGGGTATTTCTTCCAACAGTTGATAATGGAAAGTTTACATTCATGCTTTTGTGACTGTGTACAAGACAGGTAGTCCTTGACTTATGACCACAATTGAGACCAGAATTTTCATCACTAAGCAAGGCAGTTGTTAAAGTGAGTTGTGCCAGATTTTATGACCTTTTGGCCATGGGTTTTAAGCAAAACACTGCGGTTGTTAAATGAATCATGTAGTCATTAAACAAATCTGACCGCTTGCAAATCATTTTTTTTCCAGTGCCGTTGTGACTTCGAATGGTCACTAAATGAATGGTTGTAAGTCAAGAACTACTTGTAAGTGGCAAATACGAGGAAGGATTTGATGCTCTATGAGCAGTGGTGGATTTCACTTACCTTTGCTACCGGTTTGCTTGTGCAGAGCGTATTTGATGACATCCGGGCGGGTGGGCAGAGCCTCCCACTACTGCTGCTACCGGTTTGCCCGAACCAGGGTGAACTGGTAGCAACCCACCACTGTCTATGAGGCAAAACATTCAATGAAATTCTTGCGATCTGAATTCTTGCCATCAGTTCTAAGGCAGATACAACAGAGCACACCTGTGTTCTCAATACCTTTATATCAGAATAACAGAATCAAATTTTCCCTTCATAAATTAGAAGAAAAATTAATTCAAAGTGGGGAGGAGAACCCTGAGTTCCCAGCCGACAGCTCTGAACCTTCTTCATCCTTTCTGCCTATTCTAGCAACACCAGTGGCATGACAGCTGAATTCTTTTGTTTCCTCTTTATCCTAGTTACATTATCAAAATAATAGCTGCAGTACAAAAGGGAATCCAAAATAAGGGAAAGCTAACAGGCCTAACCCATTTCTTTTTTTGTAATAATTGTTTTATTCCCAGGAAACCCTTACTATAGTATAATTTAATGGAGGCAAGACAAATCCACCGCTTCTAAATTTACGCAGCTGATACTACAATATGGAGCTTAACCTTAGCATAATTGAATTGAAATAGCATGCAGTTCTCTGAGGCAGACTAAGATATGCATAATAAATAAGAAGGGTGGGGGTGGGGAGAGGAGGAGGAGGAGCTGTAGCTGTCCTGTTTGGTTTTCTCTCCTGAAATGAGAGGCTAAATAATATATGAAATACAGAGAGCGCCTGGATACTGCATGGTGAGGTTACTTCTTTTATGGGTAATTTTTGCATGATTTGTTCCATTATTTAATGACTGTGGGGCTTTTGCCCAATGCAGTGCTCTGTCAAGAAGTGTTCTTTGCTTCCGGGTTGTTCTTTTTCCAGAGGAAAATTAGTTTCTCAAGAAATAGCAATAGCTGCCAACCACATACTGTACCTTAGACAAGATACATTCAGCCATTTGGACAAAAGTTTCACAATTCCTACAGTACAGCGTAGATTTGCCATTTCCTCCGTTTTGCAGAAATTTGACATTGCTTGTATGTGCCCGTGGGTTTCTCATAAAAACAATTCAGTCCTTAGTACCAATTCTCATTCATTCCCTGCCACTACCAAAGTAGGAAGGGCAAAGGAATATTGTCTCCTTCCTTGATGGCAAAATGAAAAAACTGAAAAAGTCTCAGAAATGAGTATGAAGGGCAAAGGTTAGGAGGTTATTTTAAGTAAAGGATTGTAGAAGTCAAGTAGGAGTGGTGCGGTGGCTTAGAGGTGGAGCTCTCGCCTCACAATCAGGAGGCTGTGAGTTCGATCCTAGGTAGAGGCAGATATTTCTCTCTCTGGGCACAATAATGAGGAACAAATCTCCGCATTGGCGTCAGGAAGGGCCAGTAAACACTCTGCTAGCTCCATTCAGTTGCCCAGACTCCACCCCGCAAGGGATTATGGGGTTGTTAAGATAAAATGATGATGATGATGATGATGATGATGATTGTAGAACTCAAGTATAGAAGAATGAAAACGGGTAGGACGAGAAAGGAAAAATCAAAGGGCAGCAGAACCAGAGCTTGGAAAGTCATCATAGAAGGAGAGATGATGACAGGGTTCCAGATAAGGGATCCCAGGCCAGAGATTTGGATATTTTGTGAACCCTGCATGGAGTTTTTCTGAATGTTATTGTTGCTGTTTGGTCTAGTGGTTGTTTTTAATCGTGTATTTAAATTATGTATTTGAAATATTATAAGATGCTCAGAATGTTTTTAGAGTTGGATGGCCTTCAAAAACAAATAAATAAAGTAAAAAGTAAAGGAGAAGCAACTTGTACAGATAGCAGTGAGTGAGTAGTTTTGTTTTGTTTTTCCAAGAAAGCAAAGAAAAGCTAGGCGTCCTGGTCTTTTTATACTTTTAGAAAAATAAAGTTATTTTCTGACTTTAAACAGAACAGTCAATTTACCTTCAGGTATTTTATGAATACTCTGAACATAAATCTGTTGGAACAAAAGCCTGTCCTACAAAACAGACAGTAAAGCAAATTGGATTTATAGCAATCTGCACTTCCGCAATCTGTTTTTCCTGAAGCATTTTACTGGCTGTAGAGATAGAATGACATAGAGAGACAGGGGAAAAGAAAGAAGAAGGAAATAAGGAACCATAGAATAGATGAGGAAGAAATGAATAGATTTTGGATTTGATCCTACCTACCTCTAGTATTAACCTCTGACAGATTTTCTTAAAAGAGAGGTAGCTCGTAAGAGAAAAACAAAAAAACATTGGACAAGTGAGAGGCTCAGGTTAAATTCACAATGCTCAGTGAATGATCTTGGCAATGTCTTCTTTCCTGGCCATTGATGGGCTGTATGCTAAAATAAAGCCAGGTCATAACACATACTTGAAAATAAATCAGGAAGCCTGTAATTGGAGACTGTGTCTGGCAAGAACAAAAAATGTGTATCCACAGGAAATATGCATGTGTAAACCTTGTAAAAGTAACAAGAGTTAGACAACTTGCAGATCTCTGCTAACAATTAGGAATACAGATGGCCTGCAGCCAATAAAATGTGTATTAGATAACTCTTGGGGCATTCATTAGCTGAGGCTTAGGAACAGGGACAGCTAGAGATCAATAGAACAAATTGTAGAATTATTACTCAAACGTTTATTAGATTATATTTCTTATTATCTCGCCTTGTCCCGCTTTTTCTTTTAGCGAAAATGTATAAAGCTTACTTAATCCTTTGTTCTTGGTTCTTGGCATTTTGGTCAGGAGCCTTTTTCCTTGGAGTTCTCCAATAAAAAGCAATCAGAAAACCTGCACCTCATGTCTGGCATCCATCATTGGCTTCGGCACCAGGCTCAGACCCGAATTGGGGACAACACTAGGCGTCCTCTTGGACTCACGGCTGTCTTTAGAAGAACACTTGATGGCTGTGGCCGGGAGGTCTTTTTATCAGGTTCGCCTGATTCGCCAGTTGCATCCCTTTCTGGATTGGGACTCGTTAAATACGGTCACTCATGCCCTCGTCACTTCACGCCTGGACTACTGTAATGCTCTCTACATGGGGCTCCCCTTGAGGAGCACCCGGAGGCTCCAGCTGGTCCAGAATGCGGCCGCGCGGGTAGTTATGGGAGCAGCATGGTGCTCCCATGTGGCTCCCCTCCTGCGCGAGCTGCACTGGCTCCCTGTGGTCTTCCGGGTGCGCTTCAAGGTCTTAGTTACCACCTTTAGAGCGCTCCATGGCTTAGGACCGGGGTACTTACGAGACCGCCTTCTGCCACCAATAGCCTCTCACCGCCCAGTACGCTCCCATAGAGAGGGGCTTCTCAGGGTGCCATCAGCCAAACAATGTCGACTGGCGGCCCCCAGGGGGAGAGCCTTTTCTGTGAGGGCACCCACCATCTGGAACGAGCTCCCCCCAGAGATACAGAAGATTCCGGATCTGCGCACTTTCCGCCGTGCCCTCAAAACATTCCTGTTTCAGCAGGCCGGCCTGGCCTAACTTTCCCTTTATATTGCTTTTTGATTTTATTTTAAACTGGGATGTCTTGAATTATCTAGGACCAGAGTGTTTAGTATATTTTAATTGTTTTTTTTTTAATTTTTTTTATTAACGTTTGTATTAAATGTATTTTTATCGTTCGCTGTTCACCGCCCTGAGTCCCTTAGGAATAGGGCGGTATATAAATTTAATAAATAAATAAATAAATAAATGAATGAATGAATAAATAAATAAATAAATAAACATCATGTAGTATCTTGATGTGATAGAATATATTCCTTGCCCTCAGGATAGTTTCTAATCTATTTCTCAGCCTTTATTTTCCTGATGTTCTGCAGCAGCAGTTTCTTCTTTTTTCCTTCTCTGCCCCTTCTCTATCCCTTTCTCTGCTCTCTCCCAATTGTTTCAGAAGCAAATCCAGAAAAGATGAGGTAGGATGAGAAAGGTTAGTGGCTTTAGATTCCATTCACTGTGCGCAAGGTATCTATATAGCTCCTAGATATCTTTCTGGAAAGTAGGAAGTAATGTTAAGGAACCTCTCCTGATACTAATTCTTCTCTAAAGCTTAGAGAAACTAAGATTCACACAGAAGTGGTAATATAGAAAGCATGTTTGAAGATAGGTTAACTTCACAAACTTGCAATGACACATTAGAAAGAGGATAAGGTTAGATTTTGCATTGTCCTCCAGATCTATCCCTTTAGATAGCAGTTCTAGTTTTCTAATGTCAAGGCCAATTTCACCTGTATTAAGAAGATGGATTTTGTTCCTGCAAATTTCTAACTTAATCTACTTTATGTTTCTACTGCAAAGCATATTGTGAAATGTGATGTACTATGAGACTAGGAGATAATGATTTTAGCTCTTCCTTTATGTGTTAACAAAGCGTTTGAAACTACTAGCTATATTTCAGCTGAAGAAGAAATTCGTAATACAATTTGTTTTAGTAGGATAGACTTTGACATTTTACTCATTACATTAAGATGTAATAGTTAACAATAAAGTCTGTATGTAGCTATTCTTTTAACAATGTCCAAGATGGTTGAGGGATTTTTGTGTGATTTAGTATTAGAATAAGCTATTAAAGTGTGGTAAATGCAGAGCACTTGCTCCTTGTTTATTCTGAGGATTAGGAAGATATGGATAGAAGATTGTGTCAGAGGAAAACTCAAGAGACCTAGCCTTGGGAAAATCTCCATCTATCAGGGATAGGTTTATGGACATATTTTAGGGAAGGCCTTAAGACAGGGGTCAAACTCAAGGCCCGGGGGCCAGATCCAGCCCACTGGGTGCTTAGATCTGGCCCATGGAGCCACCCTGGAAACAGTGAAGGACTGGCCCCCGGTGCCACTGCCAGTGAAAACAGAGCTTGGGAAGGCCGCAGGAGGGTTGTAGGAGGCCATCACAGCCGGAAACGGAGCTCAGGACCCCGTTTTTGTTGCAGAGCACTTGGGCCACCACAGGCGCCCCTGACATGAGTGATGTCGAGCTGGCCACGCTCACCCAGGCCACACTCACCCCGGGCCCCCTGAGGTCAAACACAACCCTGATGCGGCCCTCAATGAAATCAAGTTTGACACCCCTACTTTAAGATATTTACTCATGCTATGGTTGCTTTATGTGTGGATTATTTGTGGATTACTGTGATGCATTCAACATGGCGCTGACTTTGAAAACCACCTGGAATCTGCAACTGGTCCAGAATGCAGTAGCATGTTAGCCAATGTAACATCTCTGCTCTGGATGCTACTTCAGGTTAACTTCCTGATGTGATTTGAGATGCTGGCTATTGTGTATAAAGCCCTTCATACTAAACGGCCTGGTTACTTGATGGATTGCCTGTCTTCACAGCTGCTGTCTGCCCTATACAATTAAGCAAATACACTTATTGGGATCCAGGAAGTGTTGTAACACCTGCTCTCTGGAATGACATGCCCCAGAAAGTCAAGTGGCCACCACTGGCTTTATTTAGATGAGCTCTTTTCCCAGAGCTAGAATAGCCCCTTGTGGAGATGGTGGTTATTTTTTCTGGATATCAGTTTTATATTTTTTATTTTGTAGATTTCTTAAAAAAAAAAATTCTATGCCATATGCTGCCCAGAGTTGTAATTATGTTTGTGTGACTTATACATTTAATAAAATTAAAACTGAATTGAATTTAGAGCCAGGGAAGGCAAGAGCTGATGGTAATAATTGATGGACAGCTATAAAGCTTGTTATAGAAATGAGAGCGTCAGCTGCAACAATGAATAATAATAATAATAATAATAATAATAATAATAATAATAATAATAATAATAATAATTTTATTTCTATACCACCCTTCTCCCGAAGGACTCAGGGCGGTGTACAGCCAGTTTAAAAATACAAGACACAACAATAATTAAAAATTAAAATAATTAAATAGAATTGGCTGATTTAAAACTCTAAAAATTAAAATGCCCCAATTTAAAATGATTATATTGACAGCCCTGCCTGGCGGAACAACAAGGTCTTCAATGCGCAGCGGAACACCCGGAGGTCGGAGATCTTGCGTATTTCCGGGGGCAGTTCATTCCACAGGGCTGGGGCTCCCACAGAGAAGGCCCTCCCCCTGGGTGTCGCCAGCCGACATAACTTGGCTGATGGCACCCTGAGGAGACCCTGAGGAGAAATGGTTCTGAATAGAAAAATCTTTCACCTTCAAATCTGTTCTTCAGGTTCCTTAAATAGGTGTATTAAATAGGTATATATACACACAACACACAATGTATACCAACATATGCTGCAGAAACTACAGTATATATTTCCTTATGGGATAATTTTAAAGCAACTAAACTTGTGAAGACCTCTCAGAAATAGACCTAGAAAACAGCTTTGGAGTTTCAGGATTTCATCAGTTGTTTACTCTCAGACAGTCAGTTGTTCTAAAAGATTCAAGGAATTTAAAAAATGGTTAAGGTACATCTCTGCCCACCTAGCATTTTGAAAGCATGAAAATGTGAGTAGATAAATACCGTATTTTTCAGAGTATAAGATGCACCTTTTCCCCCCAAAAAAGAGGGTGAAAATCTGGGTGCATCTTATACACCAAATGTAGCCCCACCCACCTGCTGGCTCCCACCCTTTGGAAGTTGTTGGCCTCCGCGCGTAGCATTTTCCGGTGGTTCCAGGTGGCGGGGATCCTCACTTCCACTTGGATTTTGATAACTAGCAGCACAGATCTTTTTATCTGTTTAAAACAAATCCTATCACCTACATGCATTTAACTGGAGGGGGTGGGGTGGGGGATGATTTTCATGGGGGCAGAAGAGGGATTTGGCACCGAAGGCATTTTTGGATTTGGGGAAGGGATCTCTTTCCCAGCTAACTCTGTTTATTCAATAAACCATATTTAAATAAACCATATTCAGTCTGGCATCAATCTAGTCTATGTGAATTAGGATTCCCTTGAAGCTCCTTTCTCCCTTTTTATGGATTGTCTGTGATAGAGGAAAATATCAAGGGAGAAAGTAAGTGGAAAGCATGGTTATTCTAACTCTCAGTATAACTCCATCATCTAGAAAGAATGGTTACATGCAGGGATGAAATCCAGCAGGTTCTAACAGGTTCTGGAGAACCGGTAGAGGAAATTTTGAGTAGTTCAGAAAACCGGTAGTGGAAATTTTGAGTAGTTTGGAGAACCGGCAAATACCACCTCTGGCTGGCCCCAGAGTGGGGTGGGAATGGAGATTTTGCAATATCCTAACCCTGCCATGCCTACCAAGCCACGTCCACAGAACCGGTAGGCAAAAATTTTGAATTTCACCCCTGGTTACATGGCAGAAAAATACTATGGACCACCATCAAAAATTCTGTAGGGTTCGTGTATGAAGGATTATCCAGTATAATTTTACTCTACTTTGTATACAGGTAGTGCTCAACTTACAACCGCAGTTGAGACTGGAATTTCTGTTGCTCAAGTGAGTTGCATCCAATTTTTTGACCTTGTTTTGCCCTGGTTATTAAGTGAGTCATGCGGCTCTAAAATGACTGAAGCTTCCCCCATTGTTTTTGGTTGTTGGAAGCTGGCTGAGAAGGTCACACATGTCTTCATCGTAAATACATGCTGGTTGCCAAGGGCCTGAACTCTGATCACATGACAGTGTGTGTGTGTTTGTGCTGCAGCAGTTGTAAGTGCAAGAACAGATGATAAGTCGGTCCTTATCATCAGTGCCATTATAATTTTGAAAGTCACTAAACAGATGGATGTAAATGAAGGACTATATGGAGAGGTGAATCCTACATTGGAATTGTCTTTCTGTCTAGCAAGTGTTTCTAGACATGCAGTTTTCAATTATTTTAATAGCCAGAAGAATGGCTGGAATTTTAAAATAGAATAGAAAGTGTGATAGAAACTTTCAGAACCGTGAAAATTCTCCACAAGAAATCACTAAATCGACTGTTCAATACATTAAGCAGGCAAAGATCCAACATAGATTGAAATACGCCCTGCCAGTCCTGTTAGAACCTGAACTCGCTTTTGGATTATACGGTTATCGTTTCTGAAAATTCTTCAGAGGCCTTTTAAATTCTTTTTGCAGATATAAGAAATTGTACCTACCAAATGAGACTGGGCATCTCTATCTTCAATTCATCTCTCTCTCTACAGCAGACCTTGGTGAATAAATGTACGCAGATGGGACTGATCATTTTTTATTTAAATGAGACCCAGACAGTCATTTACACGCATTTCCAAACTGTGCCGGCACATTTACACGTACTGAAAATGGTAGTAATCTTTCTATGGTATCCTATTACATGGGAAATGAGGAAATAAAATGCATTTTCAGTTCCATGGCAAAAATCAGTTAATTCCCCAAAGCCCCCCAAATACACATGTTTCTGTGGATGGACATCTGGTAAGAAAAAGGAGGAAAGACAAAACTAAGAATAAATTCCCATTCTTTTTTTGAGATTTCTTCTCTCTAAATACTGTTTTCCAAGAAATCTGACATATGAAATCTCAAATCAATTTACGCACAACAATCATGAGAATATGCAGTGCAAATCTGCACTCATCTTCAGATTATAAATGTGCAGGTAGTCCTTGACTTACGACCATTCGTTTAACAACAATCTGAAGTTGTGGCGGCTGCAGAAAAAGTGAATGGCAACCAATTCTCGAAGTTGACTTTTGTGCCACCTCCAAAGGCATCTGATTTCAATTTGGATGCTTAGCAACAGGCTCACATTTACGACGAATGCAGCATCTTCGGTTATGTGGTCAACATTTGTGACCATCCAAAACAGCTTCTGACAAGCAAAGTTAATTGGAATCCCGGATTTGTTTAATAATTACACGGTTCACTTAATAACCATATGATTATCTTAACAACCACCGTGATTCATTTAATGACTGTGGTAAAAAAATGGTTGTACAATGAGGTCTGATCATGCGATGACTTGCTTAACAACCCTATTGCCTGGTGACCAAAATTTAAATCCTAAATATGGATGTAAATCAAGGACTATCTGTATCTTTGAAAAAGTTCTGTTTAAAAGGAGAAAATAAGAAAGCTCTGCTTTCTCCTTAAAAAGAAGCATTAATCCAAGTTGCTGAGCCAAGATTTAAACTGAACTGCTTCTTACTTGACATTTATTTCCTGCATTTATATTGCTGCTCATTAACATGTACTCCAGGTAGTCTACAGGGTAGAGCGTAAAATATAATGCAATCTTTTAAATACCGCAAGGCACAATAACAGCATCCTAAGGCACCTTTTCCCTTTTAACAACAGAAGAGTGTGACCATTTAAGACTCATTTAAGGTCTTTGTAGATAGAAAAATTCTCACTTGTACTGTAGCGATGTGTGCTCCTTGGCCTTAGGTTTCTAGACTCTAGCCTTGAGGGACTATATCAGCAAATATTTGTTGCAGCAATATCTAATTTTGGAATGTCTTTCTCAGAAATTAAATTACCTCCACTTTATTTTCTGTTTTAAAAAATGGTCAGACTTCTATTTCTCTGTAAAATTTTGTTCCCACCTTGTTCCAATTTTCAGGCTGCTCTTGAATATTGCAGTATTGTAGCAGCATATTTTGGACCATTTTTTTTTCTAGCTCCGGTGTTTTGTTGCTTCTTAATACCACCACATTTAATATAGAAATCTATTGCATGTTGCTCCAAGCTTAGAAGGTTGAACGTATAAATTACATCACGTACAGGTACTTATGACCATTCAATCAGCGACTGTTCTGAGCAGTCCTCAAAGTTCTGGCCATCGCATCATCTTCGTGGTCATGTGGTTGCCATCTGGGCACCTGGCAACCAAGCTACTGTTACGACGGTTACAGTATCCCACGGTCACATGATTGTCACTTGCAACGTTCCCTGCTGGCTTCCTCCAAGCACAGCCAATGGTGAAGCTGGCAGGGAAGGTCACAATTTGCCCTGGGAAATTGCTCACACCCTCCTCTGTTCAAAAGCAGCCACTCCCAGCCCTGCTATGCTTGTGGGTCCCCTGTGCAGCCTCTCCTATCTGGTCCACAGCCTTCCATGGCCCTGCCACACTTGCACTGCACCAGGGGTGGGTTCTACTTACCTTTACTACCAGTTTGCAGTGGATCACGCATGCGCAGAAGCTTCTGTGCAGATAGCCTGTGACAACATCCAGAGCGGTGGGCAGAGCCTCCTGCCGGTTTTACTACCGGTTCTTCCGAAATGGTCCAAACCAGGGGAAACCCACCACTGCACTTCACCTTACCTGCCTAAGCACCCAGGACTTGCTTAATGACCTGTAATCCTCATTTAAGGATAGCAGTGAGGATTGCTTGCTATCAGTAAGGGATTGTGGTCGCATTTTAAGACTGCCTCACTTAGCAATGGAGATTCCAATCCCAGTTTCCATCATTAACCCAGGACGACCTGTAATGCAGTGCTCTCCAGCTTGGCCATCTCAAGATATGTGAATTATGTGAATATGTTAATTTTAATAGGTTGTTTTTGTTTTTAATGATGTTGGGGCCAAATTATTTAATATGTTTTAAATTGCTTTTAAATTTTATATGTGTTTGTTTTATTTTTGGCTGTGCACCGCCCTGAATCCTTCGGGAGAAGGGTGGTATAAAAATTAGATTAAATAAATAAATAAATAAATAAATAAATAAATAAATAAATAAATAAATAAAGTAAGATTTTTTGCCTGAGTGGCGTGATCAAAAGTGCCACCTCTCCATTTGGTTTCTGTCGCTCCTCTCTTGGACTTTGGGGGAGGGTTCCCCTCCCCCGCCTGGAAGGAAGTTGAACGAAAACCAGATGTGTTTCGGAAAACACGGATTTATCATAATCAGTTTGCCAAACTCAACAAAAAAATAGGTATTGGTTCTGCTGAACCGGTGCAAACCGGATGAATCCCACCACTGGCTCTAGGACTCCCTGGCTAGCAAAAGCTGATGTAAAATATTACTTTGATAAATATATACTCTCTGTATGTGGATCTTTAAGTGAGATCTGCTATTGCACACTTTTCTGCTTTCTGAAAAAAGAAGTAAAAACATATAAAAGTCACCACATTTATTATCACTGTGGCTGGGAAATACATCTATTGTAAACCCTGGAGAAATGTTGCTTTTGGCAGCATTACTATAGAGGAAACAATTAGAATGGCAGCTCTTGAAAATCCATTGCCACAAGAGCGTCACAACAATTGCAAATGTCAACCCTGGGCGAGACCACCCAGCTGGCCATTTAAAATCACTCTGCTAGTGGCAGAGAACAATTCCCTCATGACTCCAATTTAAAAGGGGTCAGATCGCTTGCTTCTGTTCTATAGTGGTCAAAGGGGAGCCCACATTCTCTCCACCCCACCTCCCCGTATTGCTCTTTGCACACCATGGAGAGATTCTGGATCAGAACATTTTATTACAATTGCCTTCCTGCTTTGAAGGGGGAATTGCTTGGCAGCAGCTATCTGAGATTTTCAGTGCTGACCTGCTGACCACTGAGGCTTCATCACTGGCCTGATGGAGCATTGGCAGAATAGGGACATCTCCTCTTTAAATTAAACCAGTTTATACCAATCGGCCCAAGAAAACCCATGTTCTCCCACCCCAAAAGCAGGCAAGGAAGAATTTTTGGAATAGCGGATGGTGTGGAAGTGAGAATGATATGCCATTTTTGTTAATCACCCAATTACCATATTTTTTGGAGTAGAAGATGCACTCTTTCCCCTCTAAAAGAGGGTGAAAATTTGGGTGTGTCTTATACACCGAATGTAGGCCCCACCCCACTGCCCCCCCAAAATGGGGCGGGTGGAGGCAGCAATAGGCTATGGCAATCCCTGCAGCCTGAAACAGGTGATATTTGGGAGGCCGATCCAACTGACAATCCGCTGCTTGTGCTAATCAGGCTGTGCTGAAGCTGAAACAGGCTGTTTGCTGCAAGGAGGCAAATTGCTGGGAGGCAGAGTCAGTTTTTTTTTCTTGTGCTAATCAGACTGTGCTGAAAATGAAACTGAAACAGGCTGTTTGCTATTTGCTGCAAGGAAGCAAATTGCTGGGAGGCAGAGGCAGATTTTTTTCCTTGTGTTAATCAGTCTGTGCTGAAGCTTAAGCTGAAACAGGCTGTTTGCCGGAAGAAGGCAAATTGCTAGGAGGCAGAGGCAGATTTTTTTTTCTTGTGCTAATCAGACTGTGCTGAAAATGAAACTGAAACAGGCTGTGTTGACAGGGGGGCAGAGGTCGACCCCGAGGCCCCTTATATGTGGGGTGCCACAAGGATCGGTCCTCTCGCCCCTTCTGTTCAACATTTATGTGAAGCCGCTGGGCGAGATCATCCGTGGTTTCGGGGTGGAGTACCACCAGTACGCTGACGACACCCAGCTGTACATCTCCACCCCAGACCACCCCAACGATGCCCTTGAAGTGATGTCCCGGTGCCTGGAGGCCGTACGGATCTGGATGGGGAGAAACAGGCTCAGGCTCAACCCATCCAAGACCGAGTGGCTGTGGTTTCCGACGTCCCGATATAGTCAGCTGGTGCCATCGCTGACTATTGGGGGCGAAGCACTGGCCCCCACGGAGAGGGTTCGCAACTTGGGCGTCCTCCTGGATTCACGGCTGTCTTTAGAAGAGCACTTGACGGCCGTGACCGGGAGGATTTTTCATCAGGTCCGCCTGATTCGTCAGTTGCGTCCCTTTCTGGATCGGGACTCGTTACGCACGGTCACTCATGCCCTCGTCACCTCCCGTCTGGACTATTGTAACGCTCTCTACATGGGGCTCCCCTTGAGGAGCACTCGGAGGCTCCAACTGGCGCAGAGTGCGGCCGCGCGGGTGGTGATGGGAGCGACGTGGCGCTCCCATGTAACGCCTCTCCTGCGCGAGCTGCACTGGCTCCCGGTGGTCTTCCGAATGCGCTTCAAGGTTCTGGTTATCACCTTCAGAGCGCTCCATGGCTTAGGACCTGGCTATTTACAGGACCGCCTGCTGCCACCAATAGCCTCCCACCGACCAGTACGTTCCCATAGAGAGGGGCTCCTCCGGGTGCCGTCGGCCAAACAATGTCAACTGGCGGCCCCCAGGGGGAGAGCCTTCTCTGTGGGGGCACCTACGATCTGGAACGAGCTCCCCCCGGAAATCCGGAGAATTCCGGATCTGCGTACCTTCCGTCGCGCGCTTAAGACGTTCTTATTCCATCAAGCTGGCCTGACCTAAACCTTTCCTCTTTTTAAAATGGAATTTTAAATTTTAAATTTGGTTTTAAATTTATTGGGGTTTTAAAATGTTTCAGCCAAATTTATTTAATTAGTTTTATCTCCATTTTAAATTTTGTATCTATATGTTTTATTTTATGGCTGTTCACCGCCCTGAGTCCTTCGGGAGTAGGGCGGTATACAAATTTAATAAAATGAAAAAATGAAATGAAGCAAATTGCTGGGAGGCAGAGGCAGATTTTTTTCCTTGTGTTAATCAGGCTGTGCTGAAGCTGAAGCTGAAACAGGCTGTTTGCCGCAAGAAGGCAAATTGCTGGGAGGCAGAGGAAGATTTCCCCCCCCCCTTGTTTTCCTCCCCCAAAAAGGTAGGTGCGTCTTATAGTCCGGAGCGTTTTATACTCCGAAAAAAGTATATATGAGATACTAAGATCTGAACTCAAGTTTTTTGCAAGCAACAATATACTATACTATTATGTTATGATATGCCACTTCAACAAGTGGGGTTACTCATTGATAGAAGCTGTCTACCCAGCTTTCTACTGATTTTTTATACCATCACAATTGCCACAAAATACAGGTAGTCCTTGATTTATGACAATTGAGCCCAAAATTTATGTTGTTAAATGAGAAATTAGTTAAATGTATTTTTTGTGTATAAACAAGACCTCCTCTTCTATACTGTTTGATTTTTCTACAAATGGGGATAGTTTGTGGGTAAAAAAATAATAATGTACTTTGCACTTGTATCACTTTATTTTCTGGCACCAAAACCAGATTGTGGATAGAATCTTGCCTCTGCCTGAATAGAATTGAGATCCTTCCTGGATTGAGGAATCAGGCTCCAATATATTCCTAATCCACTCATTGGCTCTCCTTCAACTGTCAAAGCCTTAACATCATCGACCAGGAGAGGAACAGCATGGAAACTTTAATTTAGAGCCTCTCTCACACATACAGAGAATTCCACTGCAATTAACAAACTCTTGGCATCTCACAATTTAACACAATTTCTGCCCTATACATCATTGCAACTGTCAGAGCAGGAAAGTGGTAATTAAACTTTTCATTTTATTTTCTGTATTTCTGAAATCATAATTAAAACTAGGGTTTTTCTGCTGTGCCCAAAATGCCCAAATGTTTTGACATTTTTGTGTCCAACATCTACAATACTCTTAAAAAAACTCTTATGAGGCAGCTAACTGTTTCCTAACTCTTGGAATACTCCCAAAATATTTTTTTCTGCATTTTTGCCCTTTTTATTTTTCAATCCATACTGTATATTAATTCAATCATTCAAGGCTCTTGTATCTTCTGTTCATCACTCATCGCCAGTGTTTTCTGGCCTAAATGCTGTAAAAAAGATTTATTGTTATTACTGTTCTGATGTTTGATTTAAAATCACATAATATTATTAAAACAAAAACACCAAATTGACCGATTCATTTTATTATTATTTTCTGCCAGTTATAAAGCTGTTTCATCCAGTGGTGGGTTTCAAAAAATTTTACTACCGGTTTTGTGGGCGTGGCTTGATGGGCGTCACATAGCTTGGTGGGCATGGCAGGGGAAGGATACTGTAAAATCTCCATTCCTTCCCCACTCCAGGGGAAGGTTACTGCAAAATCCCCATTTCCTCCCGATCAGCTGGGACTTGGGAGGCAGAGAATAGGTGGGCGTGGAGCCAGTCAGAATTTTTACTACCGGTTCTCCGAACTACTCAAAATTTCCGCTACCGGTTCTCCAGAACTGGTCAGAACCTGCTGAAACCCACTTCTGGTTTCATCCCTTCCAACCTGGTTGCCTCAACCTTATCTCTCTATATAATTAACTCTCTAGCACCAATCATTCTTGAACAGCGAGGACAATTAACTAGTGGAACAATGTGCCTTCAGATGTGTGGGTGCTTCATCACTGGAGGTTTTTAAGAAGACACTGGACAGTCACTTGTCTGAAATGGTATAGGATCTCCTGCTTGAGCAGGGGGTTGGACTAGAAGACCTCCAAGGTCCCTTTCAGCTTTATACTGATTCTGATTCTGAAAGAAGCACAGTTTCCAGACAAGGTATTTATTGTGCCATTGCATTAATTAATTCTCCAGATCAGTGGTGGATTGCTACCGGTTCTCCCCGGTTCTTGCGAACTGGTAATGGAAATTTTGAGTAGTTCAGAGAAACGGTAAATATCACCTCTGCCTGGCCCCGCCCCCAATCTATTCGCTGCCTCCCGAGTCCCAGCTGATCGGCTAGAAGGAAAAAATCAGTGCTCACTTGACAAAGAAGAAGAAGAAAAAAAACAAGACACTTTAGCTTTAAATTGAGAAGTCAAGAAGCCTCCAAACTGATCGGCTAGAACTGATCCGCTCCTTGTAAACCGCTCGGTGGTGGTAGATTGGCAATTGAGGCCAAGCTGCCTGAAAGTGGTTTCCAATGCTCTCGGTGGTGGCAGAACAGCCAAAAACTGTTTAAACTCTTGCGGCGGTGCTTCAAAGGGCCGCCCTACAGCTGATCAGTGGTAAAAGGCAGTGTAGTGGTAGACCAGTGCGCTCCAAAAACAAATGGGTAGACCAGTACGGCTCTGCAAGCAGTTAAAAGCCTGGTAGACCAGTACCTCTGCTAAATCCTAAAGAATTGTTTGTCACATGACTATCAAACCACACCCACAAAATAAGCTATGCCCACAGAACCGGTAGTAAAAAAAAATTAGAACCAACCCCTGCTCCAGATATTACAGAATTTGGGTGGTAGAGGGAGAAATATTATTGTCTTCTACTCTATATATTTCCCACCAGGCCTTCTTTTTCTCACTGCAAAAAGAAAGTGCATTAAAGAGGACAGGACAAAGGGCTTTCCTTCACTGCTGAGCAAAAGTGCTAGCCAGCCATCCTTGAGTCGGCGGGAAATGATGCCAGCAAGACACTGACTGCCCCAATTGCTAATTCCTATTCTGCTTTTATGGTATCTGTTCTCACTTGCAGCCAAATGGTGCTGCCCTGATTCTGGCAGTTCCTCCAGTTATGCTATTCTTCTTTTGCAGAGAGCTGACAGCAGGAAAAACCTCCACCGATCATGATGCTACAGGAGGAACTGGGCGAGCCTGCTGCAAGACTCATCATAGGTCTCCCTGTGCCACTTTTTCCGTACATCTCATTGTATTATAATCAGTGCTGTATAAAATGGAAAAGCCACTGGAAAAGGATATTGAACAGGGCTTCTGGAATTATCTCCACAACCCCTTAGTAGCAGTGGCTATGGAAGGCGTCTATATTTTTGTCTCAAAGGTGCTTTTTCAAAAGGCAACTGAACTTTCTTTGTTTTTCCTTGAAGACGTTTCGCTTCTCATCCAAGAAGCTTCTGCTTTGTTCTCATATGTTGCCTGTGGAGGTTTTTTTCTGGTTGTATTTTGGCCTGTAGGCCTCAGACAGTTTCAGCCCAATTTTTGAACCAAATCCTTTGCAGCTTTACTCACCATGCTAAAGTCTCTCGCATCCTTTTGGGTTTTCAGAAAACTGTTTGTTGACAGACAGATGCCCAAGTTCTTTATATAATATCTCTCATACATTTCACTAGTTTGAAGAGTATAATAAAAATAAGCCCAAACCATATTGAGACCATGGGGAACTGAATTACTGATGGGTCTTTTACTTAAGACTTTTCTCTCCCTTCTTTTTCCTTCCCTATTTACTTCCAGATTCCTCCCTGCTCTCCATTCAGGGAGGCAATATGGGGGTGGGTTGTTCCATTTGTAGGAAGTTAAAACCCACCCCTCTCCTAGAAAAATGAAATATTTTAGGAAATATTAAAAGGGCAGAATATTTCCCCTAAAAGGGAGGCAGAAACTCAGCCCCCCTCCCCACCTTTGTTAATGGGCCATTAAGGCCTGAGCCAGTCCATTCTACGTAATAAAGATCTACCTCCTTCAGGGAGAGCCATTTAATTGGCCTTCATTGCATTACCCAAGAAGATTCAACCAAACTTTGCACACAGACAACCTACAAAGCTAGCCATGACCTCTGAGAGCAACCAATCAGGATACTCTTCCTGTGCCCCAGGAAGTTTAAAACCAAAGAGGGTATAAAAGCCAGGGACTCTCAGCATCTCTTCCCCCCCCCCTTTTTTTCTTTTTTTTTTTTGCCTAAGATCTCCAAGGCATGTGATCCTGTTCATCAATAAACCTTCTTTCCAAGCAACTTCCATGAATCCAGTGTCTTTTTCCCCACTTGGAACTGAACCCAGAAGGATATTTCTTCCAACACATTCATTCCAATAATGTCATTTTTCAACCTTCAACCTAGTAAGAGTCACAGAGTTAAAACACTTACAGTACTGCTGGCTGAGCACTACTGTCCAATTCTGAGTGGCCACCAGGATCACAATGTTGTGCTTAGCTCTTTGGGAAAGACAACAAAAGTGTGGAACCAGACAAAGGTAACTGTTCATCAGCAGAAAGGAAGATGCTGAAACTATCAGTAAGCAGCTCCCTAACCTCACACAGATGTGTGTCATGCATGATGTTTTCATCTCAGGTAATGGCTGGGGAAAAAAAATAACCCTAACCCTGAGATGGCTATTAGATGTGAGGGAAGACCCCCTCTCCTAGAAGAATGAAATATTTTGAGAAATATTAAAAAGGCAGAATATTTTATTTCCCTGGATGAGAAATGGAAAAGCTCCTGGAGACAGAAAGAGACAGCCGCCACCTTTCTTAATAGCCCCCAGCAGATATTTTTTGCACATTAAGAAAGACTGGGCCATCCTATCTACAAAACAAAGGACCTTGAGCTCCAGGGTGAAGGGATTAAGACATGACCCTCCAGGACATAATAGGAATAACCCACTAGCAGCAGAGCTCACTACATTGTACAATCTCCTAAGAACATTGCATCAGAGTCCACATTTTCAACCAAATTTCTCAGACAACCTACAGAGCTAGTTATGACTCCTACAACAGCCAACAGAATACATGTTCTTGCACAGGAACAGGAAGTTCAAGTGCAAAGCCCAAGAGAAGGTATAAATAACCCCCCACCCCCCCACACTAAACTCCATGTGGTCAGCTGCACCAGGACCATGTGCTTGGTTGTTCTGTTCATCATTAAACCATCTTTCCAATCAGCCTCCATGTTCCCAGTGTCTTTCTCCCAGCTTGGAACTGAACCAGATGGATATTTCTTCCAACAGATGCTTTAAGACCAGTCCAGTTTTTTTTTTTTAAATTTGATTTATATTTATATTATATCAGTTAAGATAGATTTAAACCTGTCATACCAATAGGCTTGGGATATGATGAATACAATGTTGTGGGGACATGTTTGTATCATGGTGAGTGAAATTACAGAGTCTTGAATAGTGCTGTCACTTTTCCAAAGTTGCTTGCTCTCATACAATTTCTACTGGCTCCAACAAATCCTGTCTGTTTGTCAGCTAAACCTATTTTAAGTGTGTTCGGCTCGCAACTCTCTGTGATCCTTAGCACTCTCTATGCTGAGATTACAGAGAGCAGATCTTTATGCTGCGGCACACTTAACATTTGGGGAATACTGCAGTTGGCTAAAAGCTTACACAGAACCCCCAAATAGTTCTTTATTTCTAAGCATCTGCTAGTCTTAATCTCCTGATATGATCCAAGAAAAATCTTGCTTCATGAATTGGTAATGAGGAGTTAAGTGCTCTCTTGATCAGGCACAAAAAAGGAGTTATGTTGACCCCTCCTGCCCCCACCCTTACCTTAACTTGAGATTTGATTGCTTGTTTCCTTTCTAATCCCTGTAAAGTGAACTTTCATCATTGGAGGGAATAATAATTTATAGAGAAGACTGAACATACAAATCTGCTAAACTTTCCATAGGACACATTTCCTTCAATCTCCTCCAGAACCTTTAACAGGAAGGGAGGGAGGGAGGGAGGATTGCCTTGTTCCCAAACAAATCATTTGTGAATGTCTGAAGGTTGAAGGACATCTGAAATAATACATATCAAGGCTACAACAATGTGTGATACATCTAGTACATTCTTAATAGGGATAGAGTAATTTCTAAAGACAAATAAAATCTCATAAATGCAAAACAATATGTAGCAGAGGGGAGAAGGGAAAAAGGAGGGTTTGGCAGGAAGGAAAGGAGACAAAGGGAGTGCAAGAGAAGGAAGGAGGGGCTTGGCTGGAAGGAAGGAAAAAAAAGCGGGAAAGTGAGGAGGAGGAGGAAAGGATGCCGGGGGGGGGGGGGAGAGGAAGCATAAGGGGATAGGATAGCAGAGGCTTCTATGGGGCAAGCTTGGGGAGAGAAGTGGGATAGGAGAGGAGAGGCTTCTGTGGGGCAAGCCTGAATGAGAGAAGGAGATAGGAGAGGAAAGGTTTCTGTGGGGCAAGCAAAGGAACCCATGAAGGAGCAGAGGCGGTGAAAGAAAGCTCAACAGGCAATTCAAGAGAGAGAGGGAGAGGAGAGAGAGAGAAAAGGAATAAAAGCTGACTAGCCACATGAATACCATCTCATCACATAACCCACCAGCTGTGAAGAGATTGACCATCACCCATCACTTGACCTACCTGATGAGAGGAGACTAACCACCATGACCCTACATGACTAAGGCCAGTATTGGTGCCTGAGCGAGGGACCAGTGTGGACCGGTGGCCATAAGGAAAAAAAAAAGGCCAGGAGATCCCGAACTCCAATAATAATAAATAATAATAATAATAATTTTATTTCTATACCGCCCTTCTCCCGAAGGACTCAGGGCGGTGTACAGCCTATTTAAAAACACAGACAAAACAACAGTATAAAATTTAAAATAATTAAATAGGTGGCTCAAATACCCCTTACGGGGGTAGCGCTACAAATATATTACAGAATTAGCCTATTAGCATTTTGATATATCCTGGTTTCGGTGAATCCTCCCTCTGATCTGTTTTAAATCCTGTGACTCCTCTTCTATTTTACAAGGTTGACTTGATCAAATCCAACTATAGATGCCTCCCAACATTATCTTCTGAATGATTCTCCTGATTACAATTCTGGATTTTCTAGCTGTCGCTTTGATAGATCTTGTGAATGAACACTTTAACATAATCTCCAAGTCTTTATGTCCAATTCTACATATACTTCCATGTAGTTTCCTCATTTCTTGGGGTTTCAATCATCTCATGTCTATCTCCTTGCATCTGTTCAGCACTCTGCTGCCAAAGTACTTCATAGGACCTTATATGATTCCACTATTTAAATTCCTCTTCCTGTCCATCCACCGATCTGTCTTCTTTAAAGCCTTCTTTGGATTGTCCCCACTTTTATTTTTGCTCTAACATCCCAAGACATAACTGCTTATGTTTGCTTCTCCAGCACAACCTACTGTTTGAAGATCTGTTCTTTGAAAATATTCCTACTTATATCCCAGGACAATCTGGTATCTGTGTATTCCTTAGTACCTGCCAGCTTCTGTACCCCACCAAATTAACTGAAAAACTGGACGACATCATCATCATCGATCTTTATGTACATAGGTCCATTGGTATTCTTAGAAAATAAACATGGCTAGGAGTTGCTGCAGGATGTTTTGATCAGAAAACCGCCACCCAAAAAAAGACTGAAATAGCTTTTAGAGCTAGGAGGTTATATAGATTTCAAGGAACATCATCACAAATTCGGGTTCTTATAAATGGACGTTGTGGGAGTGGCAATATATATTGTGACAGCCATTTTCTCAAGACTATATAGATAATAATTTGTGAGCATACCCAAAACATTATTAAATCCTGTTAATTTCATTATGGTTTCCAATACTTTTTTATTCTGCTGCATCTCGAGCTGGTCCATAAACTTCATCCTATCTTCCAAAGCATGTCAAAAATTCCCTTGATTTACAGATTCTCCGTGAGGGCACCATGGTTCAGTGATTAAAGACACTGAGTTTATCAAATGGAAAGCTGACAGCTGAGATTCGAGACCTGACCATCACACAATGGGGTGAGCTGCCGTTCCTTGCCCCAACTCCTGCCCGCCTAGCAGTTTGAAACCATGCAAACAGATTAATATTTGCATGGTTTCGGTGGGAAAGTACAGTGTTCTGTATGTCTTTGGCATATAGCTATGCTGGCCACGTGATCATGCTGGCCATGTCTCCCTTGGCTAAGAAATGAGATGATGACTATGCCCTAGAGCAGTGATGGCTAACCTTTTTGCCATCGCATGCCAGGGGAGGGGGGGGTGGGGGAGGGTCGCGTGCGCACGTGCCCGCACGCATGTGTGCACAACCCCCTCCCCCCTCCCCCCGGCACATGGCCTGGTAGGCCCGTTTTTCTTTCTTACCTGGTTCCAGATCTCTGTGTATCTGGAAATGGCGAAAACAGCCTTTCCCACTCCCTTGGAGGCCCTACGGAGGCTGAACAGGCCCATTTCCCAACTCCCAGTGGGACAGGAAGTGACATTTTTTGCTGTCCCCAGCCTCCAGAACCTCTCTAGGAGTCTGTCGGAGCTTCTCTAGGAGTCTCTGGAGGCTGGGGACAGGAAAAAATGTCACTTCCTGTCCCACCGGGAGTGGGGGAAATGGGCCCTTTGAGCCTCCGTAGAGCCTCCAAGGGAGTGGGAAAGGCTGTTTTTGCCATTCCCAGATACACAGAGAGGATCTGGAGCCAGGTAAGAAAGAAAAAACGGGCCTTCCCCACCCCCCCAGGCCCTCCAGAGGCAGGAAACAGCCTGTTTCCCTAATTCTGGTGGGCCCAGAAGGCCCGAAAAACAGCTGGCTGGCGCGTGCATGCGCCCCAGAGCTGAGCTGGTATGCCCACTAATATGGCTCTGCGTGCCACCTGTGGCACGCGTGCCATAGGTTCGCCATCACGGCCCTAGAGTCCAGCATGACTAGACTGAGAAACCTTAACAAATCTTTCTTCCAAACCCATGTTTTCCTCAGGGCTATTATATAGGGGCAGAAATTCATCGTCTTAGTACTCTGACATACCAACTCCACTGATAATGTTTTAGACATAAATATATTTGACAGTAATCTAGTGTGTGTATGTGGTATGTGCATGCGCACACACACACACACACACACAAACACACACACATCTATGTCTAGATCTGTATCTATAATTCCTTTAAAATATCTGTTTTAGCTGCCAAGAGTCAAATTTGTTGCTACTGACACAGGCATAATTTAAATAGCAGCTATTCTAATGAAAAATAGAATAAAATGGATAATATACTCCCTGGAGCAGAGAGAGAAAATCTATGGAAAGACAAATCCTGCTGAGAACAAAAGATAGCTTGTTAAATTGTTTGACTACAGTTGTTTGGAAATAATGCATAGATTATGCAGCACGTGCTTGGGAAGCAAAGATGCAGCTATCTGGGGAATATCTACATAAAGCTTACTGTAGTGTAGACTGAAAGGAATTGTGTAGACTGAAGAGAATTGAAGCTGTAGTCAAGAAACAAGTTCCTGCATTTATCTTTAAATTTTGCTGGTGGCTATCTTCAATAAGAAACTTTTTCTGGATGGAGGCTTTGTCAGAAACATTCAGCACGACTGCCAACTTTAAAATGTCCATTATAGCTGTTCTTTAGGCCATCATCAACTTCTTACTGGACTTTGAAATACCCCACCAGTTGATTTCTGTATCTCATTACCATTTCAAGGCGCAAAGGGCTATTTAAAGTCACTTAATTTTATCCAACAAAGTTGTTTATTTAGATAGATTTAAGCAACCTATTCTTGGAGAAGGAACACTTACGAGATCACCTTCGGCTACCAATAGCCTCCCACTGGCCAATACGCTCCCACAGAGAGGGACTCCTCAGGGTGCTGTCGGTTAAACAATGTTGACTGGCGACCCCCAGGGGGAGAGCCTTTTCTGTGGGGGCACCTGCCCTCTGGAACGAATTGCCCCCGGAGATACGGATGATCCCTGACCTATGCGCCTTTCGCCGTGCCCTCAAGATGTTATTGTTCCAACAAGCTGGGCTGGCCTAAACATGAATTTTAATGGTTGTTTTAGTTTTTAATAATATCAGGCCAAATTATTTAATATATTTTTAAATTGCTTTTAAATTTTTTGTATATGTGTGTTTTAGTGTTGGCTGTACACCGCCCTGAGTCCTTCGGGAGAAGGGCGGTATAAAAATTACATAATAAATAAATAAATAAATAAAATGTAAGTATATTGTATAAATGCTGTAAGTTATTTCCTCATATAAAGTAGAAATGGGAGGAAGACTGTCTTGTCCTTGCTCAGTAGGGCTTACTTTTCCTTGCTAGCACATCCCTCTCCTTTATGCAATCTTTAAGTACATAGACAACAAGCAACGAACACCAACTTTGTCTTACAAGAATGGCTATTTACAACTTGTGTAAGGGAATGGCCAAAGGTATGTAGGTTTTTTTCATCAGGCGCTTCTAATTTTTCAAGAAGGCACAACAAGGATGTCCCATCAAAACTTTTGGTTAAGTGGGAGGTCCTTGGTGTTCTCTGAGTTTGGTTGCTTTCTTGAAGATGTTTCATTACCAGATTAGGTAACATCATCAGTGCTGGTAGAGAATGGGGTTCGTTCTCATTTTATATTCTAGTGCTTTGCTCTGTCAGTGTTGGTGGGTGTGGGCTTCGTGGTTCCTTGATTGGGCTGTTGTTTACTGTTAGCTTGTTTGGCAGTTCCTTGATTGGGGTACAGTACTGTAAATGCCAATCCACTACAAAAACTAGACAGCTGGATCATGAGACCTCCCTGAGATCTTGCCAAGAAAGGTGAAATCACCGAAGAAGACCAATGACAGATGAAAAGTAGTAGACCCATACTCCCATACTTCTATGAAGGCCCCAAAACGCACCTACAGCATTGTCAAAGAATTGACAAAAAAGCTTGGACACCTCACAAGCTTTTGGGAAGCAACTCCCCACTAAAAGAATAGATGAAGATGAAATCATGGTCTTAATTTATGTCACAGTACCATAGACCCCAAAGTAGCCAAAAAATCCATGACAGCCCTATTACACAACACACCCGACCTAACCAAAATATACCAAGATTGAAATACCCAGAAACACATATCTTATCAACCTTTTCCTATGTATTTTCAGTTTGATGGACCAGGGGTGAAATGCTACTGGTTTGGGGCGGTTCTCTCGAACCGGTAGTAAAGATGCTACTGGTTTGCCTGAACCAGTAGTAAAAAAATGCTTTAAAAAGTAAAAAAAAAAGTTCTGAAGATCGCGTGGCACAGCTGATCGTCTGAACTTTTTTTTTTTTTTTATTTTTTAAAAACTTTTTTTAGCATTTTTTTTTACTACCAGTTTGGGCAATAGGTAGTAAAAAAAAATGCTAAAAATATTTTAAAATAGTTCCGACAATCAGCAGTGATAATCAGCTGTGCCGCGCGATCCTCGGAACTTGAATTAAATCAAACTTGGTTGTACATTCAAGCACTTATAGAAAATACTTTTATGAGACTAACATAATATTTTAAAAATCTACAATATCCTTCCATGAGAAGAGGGTTCTAAGCAGAAGAGGAGGTCGGGAACTCCAAATCCTGGGTGAGACAGAAAGAAGGACCACTATTTAAGGAAATTAGTAGAGTAGATTCTTCCTGGTTCCATAAATTTATGATCTCAAAATAGAGACATGATACATTAATAAGACAATATGGTCAAAGGTGAAATAGTTTAATAAAATGAAAGATGAATAGTGAAATAATAATTATTAAGATTGAAAATACTTACTCATATTTATAATGCAGTATTTGGATGAGAAAGTTCTATCACAGATTTAAAAGAACCAGCTCAGTGATGCTATTCAGCCGGTTCTATCCGGTAGTGGTGGCTGCAGGAGATCCCGCCCACCAGCCCGGATGTCATCACATCCCATTTTTGATGCTCTGCGCATGCACGCACACTCCCATTTGCGAACCGGTAGTGAAGGTAAGTGAATCCCTGAACCAGCTGATCCTGGATTTGAAAAATTTCTTTAAGCACAGGTTTTTCTCCTGTTTTTGATTACAGCAGCTTGATCATTTGATAATATAATTTTAAAATATGACCATGAAGACTCTGTCAAATCCTTTTAGCACAGTCAGTTCACCAAATAATCCCATCTGCCATTCTGCTTTCAGGACAGTTTTTAAATATATTGTATTGCATTAGTAAGTAGATAATTTCTGCAATGTGCTTGCAGATCAGAAAAGAAAGAATTCTGCACTAATCACACTCAAATCAGTGACTCTGTTCCTTTCTGCTTAGTTTTGGCTTTGGGCAAGTTTTCTTTTTTATTTAATTTCAGAGCCATCCAGGGGATTTAATTTTCAAGATTTTAGGAACCCATGTGCAGGGAATATTGTACTTGAAAATTGTAGCAGCTTTCTTGTAACTTCACCGTATGATGTATGCATTATGTGCTAATTAATCTCCTATAACAGCTGTTTCCTCCAAACTAGCATCTAAACTAGACTACAAATTTTCGATCTATATCAAATAATACAAGTACCCCAAATCAGTTACACCTGATCTATGCAATGTACTCCAAAACCAAAGCCTAAGAACAGAGGACAACATTGTCTTGCGCCAGTGGAAGAGATCAGAAGTCTTTATGGTAGCTATAAATCTCACCACAGTGCAGTAATACGAGAAACAAATCAGCTTGCTTCAAAAGATGAAGTTCTAGAAGGAGAAATCCAAGATCCAGGAATCAGAGCTAAGTATAGTCTTCTACCACTCAATCAGAGAATCAGAAACTGCACACAGTCAGAAACTCAGTTCCAAGGTTAGAAAGTTGTTTGCCAAAAAAACTCTGATTGCCAACGCCTTCTTTTATAGTCCTGACTCAAGCAGACCGATTTTCCTGGGTCATGCTTCCTTGTTTTGAGGGAGACTTATTGCTTCATGGGGGTCTCATTGAACATCTTTGTTCCATTTGCTTGATCTTTTGGCATGCGCAAGAGTTGATTATCTTTTTCTCACTGTTCTCTGAAATAACTTGTTGGAAGAAATATCTATCTGGTTCGGTTCCAAGCCAGGAGAAAGGCACTGGAAACATGGAGGCTGATTGGAAAGATGGTTTAATGATGAAGCAGAACCATGTGGGTTTGAGGTCCTGGGCAACTATCCACATGGAGTTGAGAGTGAGAGGTATTTATACCTTCTCTTGGGCTTTGAACGTGAGCTTCCTGTTTTAGATTTTTATTTCTCTTCATTAGCATTTTGCTTCCGGAATTCCTTTCATACCCATCACCATCTCCTCACACCCATTTTTGAAGCCACTTCTTTCCAGCCTTCTAAGAAGACAGAGAGATGCATGCCAGACTTCTTCATTTGTGTATTTACAGAATAACAGAAGTGTACTTGTTTAATTCCATATGAAAAATATACTGACATGACATCAGGAAGTGCCAAAATAGACAAGGATGCTTTATGGTTGTTTTAAAAAAGAAGCAATGATAAAGGAAATGAAAACATTTGTTTGGAAAATGAAGCTTGATTGCTTTAGGAAGTTACGTTGTCATTTTGAAAGCTGATTTTTGCCCTGTCCCTGAGTTTGTTAACTCATTGCACAATATTCTTAAATAATTTTATAACAAGGAAGATTTTGAGGAAGGGATGGGAAATGATGACTGAGAGCAAGCCAACACTTTGATTGACAAGCCCACCATTAATGGAATAATGCATACTATTGTTCATGCTGCTGGCTCCCCATATTACAGTTTTTTTCAGAGTAATTATTCTGTTTCTTTCATGAGTTCTTGCTCTTCCAATCCAAACGTCTAAGCACTAAAGTAATAAGCAGCAGATTTTTGCACTCGTTATTGCACTTTTAGTCTGAAAACTTTACTCTACCTCGGATATATTTGTAGGTTTCCACATTCTCATCCTCTTCCCTGAGTCCTCTTATTTTTTTTTATTGAAAAGTTTTACAAAAAACAAAAATTTTCTTCCCCCCATATTCCCCCCACCCTTTCCCTCCCCTCATCCCACCCTCCCCCCCAGACTTCCCAGAGCAAAATACAAGGTGTTTCATTTAAAAATCATAAACTAGATTAACCTACTTATCCTCAGACTACTAACTCCCCCCCTGAAACCTTACCTCCACTATAGATAACATAATACTTCTAATACTTAATGTTCATTCATAAGCTATTTGATATTTTCTTGTCTGATACTTATTTTGAATATAGTCAATCCATCTTCTCCATTCCGATACGTATCTTTCTTGCGTGTGGTCCTTCAAGTACGCTGAGATTTTCGCCATTTCTGCTAGGTTCGTTACTTTCAGTATCCACTCTTCAATAGTAGGCAAAGAGTCCTTCTTCCAATATTGCGCTACCAACAGCCTAGCTGCTGATATTAGATTCAAAATCAATTTAGTCTCTGATACTGTACAGTCGGTAGTTATACCCAATAGGAACAATTGAGGAGTAATTTTCAACCTTCTTTTCAGAATATTCTGCATCACCCATCAAATTTTTATCCAAAATGCCTTGATTTTCTTACAGGTCCACCATATATGATAATAGGTTGCATCATTACATTCACATCTCCAACATTTAGCTTGCAAATTAGAGTACATACGTGATAATTTTTTAGGATCTAAGTGCCATCTATAAAACATTTTATAAAAATTCTCTCTCAAATTTGTGCTTGAGTAAATTTAACATTTCTGACCCAAATCTTTTCCCACGTTTCCATCATCACTGGTTCCTGAAAGTTTTGTGCCCATTTTATCATACAATCCTTAACCAATTGAGGTTAGGTTAAGGAGTCCTCTATTTTTGATAGTCCTCTCTAGAACTTTGTCTCAGGCCTTGGGGTAGGTTGGCAGTAGAGCCTGTGTAGGATGGATTTTTGTTTAGAGGTCTGTCTTTGAACCATCTACGTTTTTTTAATGACATTGTTCTTGCTTTTTAAAATGTACATTGCCCAGAATGGTTAAGAAATGGGTGGCCACTACATTGCTTACAAAAATTATTACATCCAAAGCATCAGGAATAATAGTTAAGATTCAGGCTAGCTTGCACCTACAAAAACCAGGTCAATTCTGGATTAATTGATTAGGCCAGTTAACTTAATTTCTGAAGTTCACATGACATTCTTCCTCCCTATCACTATTACCCAATTAAATACAAACATGGCCCAAATGTTTTGCTTCTACAAAATGTTATACTTCTACAAAATATATAGTTTAGGTTTCTTCAGTGTAAGATCTATCTCTCTATCCATCCATCTATCTATCTTACCTACCTACCTACCTACCTACCTACCTATTTTATATAGCCACCTATCTCACAGGCAAGTGATTCAGCACTGGCAAATGCTGAAGCCCTGGCAAGCATTTCTAGCAATTGAAGTCTGCTGGGACTTGTATTTGGGGGAGCCATAGATTCTCCACTCCCGCTTTAAATAAGCTTGCAGACTTTTTCAAAGACTTTTTGAAAGTTTCCTTAGATTTTAAAGTTTCTTAGTATAGAAAGGATCTATCATTGCTAGTCAATCTAATTATCGGTTGAAGAAACAAAGCACAAGCAGAGTTCTTGTTCAGCAACAAGAAGTATTTAATAACAACAGTCATGGTATCAGTGTAAGACAGTACAGTTCACAAAGGTAAAAGACAAGTCACATAGTTTATGTATGGAAATTATATCTAGTTAGAAATCCTTTAATTTGCTTCAGTCTCTAGTTTGTTTCTAAAGTCAATGATTAAATCAATTACTAGTTGGAGGCATGTTGAAAACAATTGAGAAAGACCTGATTAATGGCAGTCTTTTCCATTGCTCAATTGTTTGGGTTGACATTAGAAGAAATATGTTGGAGTTACTTTCATAATGGTGGTAGTGCTCAGAAGACAATATCCATCCCAGTTGTTGCTGTGCATATGTCTTACTCCAGCTTCTTCTTTGTGATCAGGCACAGATTCCAATCATTGTTCCTTCACTTCCCCTCCCTCCCTCCCTACCTCATCCATCAATTGCTTAGAAATACAGAGATGGGAACAATTCTTCCCCCCATCATCTCCTTGATCCTTTGCTTTTTCTCAACTCAGTTTTATAATTTGATCCATTTCCTAATCGTTGCTCAGTCTCATCCTGCCCTCCCAAGCCTCACCCAGGCCTGATTATTTTCCGGTGGCAGTACCTAACTTGCTTTGGCCAACCCCACCCCCACCCCCCCACCCCCAGGCTAAGAAGGATTCAAATGGAAGACCATTTGGATGGAATACCACTATGAAATCTTAGCGCTGGACTGGGAGGTTGAAAAATAAGCAAAATGAACTTGAGCTTTTAGTACAGAAGAGCATGGAAGTTTTTATAACTAATATACCTTATACATTTGGGAATGTTTGCATTTGGGAATGCCACTATTAATCTTCTCATCTTCCCATCCTTCCCATCACCCATCTCCTCCCACTTATGACTGTATGATTGTAACCTTGTTGCTGGTATCCTTATGATTTATATTGATATTGTTTCCTGATTGCTTATTTGTAACCTATGACTATCATTAAGTGTTGTACCTTATGATTCTTGATGAACATATCTTTTCTGTTATGTACACTGAGAGCATATGCACCAAGACAAATTCCTTGTGTGTCCAATCACACTTGACCAATAAAAATTCTATTCTATTCTATTCTATTTCATAGAACAGGGGTGTCAAACTCGTGTCATCACAGAGGCATCACGTGACGTATCGTGACTTTCCCCCCCTTTGCTAAACTGGGTGTGGGTGTGGCCAGTGCGCGACACATCCAGCACATGGGCCAGCAGTTTGACAGCCCTGCCATAGAGAACATCATCATCTGAGTTAAAATAAGTAGAAAGACAAGTAAAAATACCGGTGGTGTCTTCCGTTAGCAGGCCAATGGAGAAGGTATGGATTATGCTGCCCACAAGCAGATTGCACATTTCTCAAAGTGTTATGAAGTTGTAATGATAAGAGATTTTAATTGCTGTAACATCTGTTGGGAGATATAAATGCATGGTCCTCATGGGAAATTCCTGAGTGGTCTTGCTGACAACTTTCTCCTTCAGAAGATAAAGGAAGGAAAAAAGGCTCAGCCATCCTTTAATGTACTTTCCTTCAGTCTGTGAAGTAGCACAAAAACATGCCAACATAACATGCTCTGTCCCAACAGCCAATCCACCTCAGTAAATAGACAGGGTAGTGGTGGGTTTCAAACATTTTTTACTACTGGTTCTGTTGGTGTGGCTTGGTGGGCATGGCAGGGGAAGGATACTGTAAAATCTCCATTTCCTCCCGATCAGCTGGGACGCAGGAGGCAGAGAATAGATGGGGGCGGGGCCAGTCAGAATTTTTACTACCGGTTCTCCAAACTACTCAAAATTTCCGCTACCAGTACTCCAGAACTGGTCAGAACCTGCTGAAACCCACCTCTGAGACAGGGGTGTGATGTTATCGAAAGTTTTAATGTAAGATAAATGAAGGTCAATAATTGGGGATTTAATTTAATTTAATTTAATTAATTAAATTTATATGCCGCCCCTCTCTAAAGACTCAGGGTGGCTCACAATACATTTAAAAAATCATTATAAAAAGACATTGAAAAATTAAAAAACATTAAAAACATTAAAAACTCATTCACACCATTTCATGGCCGGATCTTGCCAGATCCATTTCTCTCCTGCAGCAGTTCCAATGCCACTCAACAGTTTTGTGATGAGGCAAAGCTGGATACAGTAATAAGATCCTGGAAAACCTGGCACATTTTCCTCCATCAGAAATCTCTAAATGCCCATGTTGACAGTCTAGCATTCAGCAATCATCATCATTTTCTTTTAATGACCCCATAATCCGTTGCAGAGTTGAGTCTGGGCAACTGAATAGAGCTAGCAGAGTGTTTTAATGGCCGGATGCCATTCCTGTCACCAATGCGGAGTTTTGTTCAGCAGATACATTCTCAGTGTGCCCAGAGGGAGGAATATCTGCCTCTACTTAGGATCAAACTCACAGCCTCCTGATTGTGAGGCGAGATCTCCACCTGTAGGCCACTGCACCACTCTTAACATTCAGCAATCATGCTAAAACTAAAATAAAAGCCCCATTCTACCTTTCAAATTGTCCAAATATTAAGCCACTGGTATGGAGATGCTCTGCAACATGGTCATTTGGGCTAGTTCTGAACCTATGACTTGCACTGTTCAGGAGAGCGGTAGACCCATGTCCCATATCCCCAAACAATGGTTTTTCAACTACCTTTGGTTTTTCTACATATAAGTGTATTCTCCAACCCTTGCTTTCACATTATGTTTCCAACATATGTGAGCTTTGTTGGAATACAAGAACTTCATAACTAGTTCTTCCAGTGAGCAATTTGGTTTTCCTTCATCTCATGCTTAACAATCTGTTCTTCTGGTGCAATTCTGAACAATTTTCTCCACTCAGAGGTGTTCAAAGGCATCTGTTGTCTTTGTTCAAGGTCTCTGATGGTCCAGCTTTCATAGCTATAGGTTACAATTGGGAAATCCATGACCTTGACAGGTCACGTCTTTGTTGTCAATATGATGTTTCTGCACTTTCTTATTTCATCTAAGCTTCTCATAGTCTTTCTCCCACATAGTAGATGTCTCTTTATACTAGCTCATTCCTCTCCTGCAGGATCTGATTAAAAACCTACCACCTAGGGCAGTTCATCTTCTTGACTTTATTCTATAAAAATCCATTGGCTTGGAGGTGTTTTTTTTTTGTTTTTTGTTTTGGCAAAATGCTGTGATAGGTTGTATTTCTTTCTCTAGTGGATTATATGCAGCTGATCCTTTTACTACAATCTACTCATCATAAATGACTGTTCTAGACACGTACATTCCCAATGGTTTAGCTCATAAGGCCATTGAGATGTACAAGGCCTTTTAGCATTAAAAGGTAACAATCCATGAAAGACATCTTTACTTTTGGGTAATAAATTGATATAACATTGATGTTCTTATTTATATAAAAGCTGATGCTGACAGTGCAAAAGCCAAGACCTGAAAATGAGCATCTGGTTCTCTTGTAGCTTTACAATACTAATGAGGTATATTGTCAGGTGCAAAAGATCAGGTCCACACATGAAGGACTAATTAAACTGATTTATTGCTACTCATGCCTATGTGCAGGAATATTCTCAACTAAGGGTTAGCATCTGCTAGGAGTTAGATAAGGGTCAAGGGGATTCAAGGGAAGCTGGACTTAGTCTGCATGTGGCTACTACATAGAGATTCTAGGATGATCCCTCTTTTGATCCCACCCCAAGTTCTGCCACTCCTTCTCTTACATATACTACTTCCATACAGCTGCAGCTTCTCTTCTGCATGCAATTTTTAACTCCCCGCCATTACCACCATAAGTACATTTTGGGTGGGGTTCCAGGTTCCTATAATAATCTTGGAATAAATCATCCTGAAACCCCCGTGAAAACATCAGGAGGGGAGCTCAAAAGCAGAGAAACAATAAATAGAGATGCCAAGTGATCCAGTGAAGAAACGGAGTGGTGTAAAGCTAGAAGAGAACAAAAGAGACTCTGTGATTTAAGAAATAAGTAAGAAAATGAGCAATGCCCGTATTAGCAGTAAGTTCCTCTCCTACTGATGTTAGGAAGCTGCCGTTAGATGGGCTGAAAGTGGAGGACAAAGCTGGAACAACTACATCCTGGCCCATTAAGCTGGCAAAAGGAACAGCAAAGCAAGTAGCACCACAGGGCCTCCTCAGAGCTTTGAAGATCTAAATGCATAATCAGCAAAGGCAGGCTGTATATTACTGGCTCATCTCCTCCCAACTGCCCTGCAGCTCTGTTGCTTGGATAAAGGAGGAAGTTGCTGAGCCCTTTTGTTTTCCTTTTATACTGTACACTAAACGTTCCTCCAGTTTAAGCAACAATGTTGTAAGCAACAATGCCACATTATGTTTGTCCTTCTTCATGCAAAATATTTTCACCCTTATTTATACCAACATCCAGCTGGCACATGTGGGCAGCTGGCCCAGGCTCATTAGAGGGGACAGAGGATCCTTTAGGAGCATATCTCCACTTACTCACCTACCAACCCAGTCACATCTGGAGTGAAGAAGTATTACCAGTATATATATCAAGAACAATTATGAGTTGAGCATTCTGATTATCCCTCTTCTAAAACAAATTCTCTCTTGTCTATTAATAAGCAGGCGGAGTGTATCTAATCAATGAATGGTCCTGGTGACAGATTGTGAGTCAAATATACAATGTAACTTCTTTATTTCCACAATTAGTGGTAAGATACTTCATATATGCAAACACCTCAAATTGAGGTCTACATTCATCATTTGAACCCACGGTTTTCCTTTTCTAACGGCACCATTATATTTAGATCAGTAAATAACTTGCCCTTCTTGAGAATGGTAATTAGTGCTGGAAGGGAGAAGACAAAATGGTTAGCCAAAGCCACTTCCCCAAACAGTGGCAGCTGTTAAACAATCCTTTTTATCTGAGCTCCCTAATTAGAGAAGAGTCTTAAATATATTTTCTCTGCCATGTTAAACAAGCTAATTATTGGCCAATATAATCTAGGATGTTTTTCTCTCTCTCTTTTTACACACACACACACAATATTTAAATTAATGTTAAAATGCATTTTACAAAAGCTAACATCCAACTCAAGATTGTAGAAAAGAATAAACTGTTAGCAAAATATCTTTCTGTGCGTTTCACTTTGTTGATGATTGTCTATATATGGCAAATGTAACAGATGCCTACAATGATTTTGTAACTTCTAAGAGGTAGAGAGGAACAAACTGGGTCTTTAAGTTAAATCTCTTTTGTCAACTTCTCCTTCCCTGATGATCTCAAATAGTGTTGGATTACAAATCTAATCATGCCAACCACAATAATCATTGGCTGCATTGGGGGCGGATTACATGATTTATAATCCAACACAGTTGGGGAGCATTAATTTTAAAAAAACTAAGAACATGGCATCTAGTCCCATCACTTCCTTGCAAATAGAGGATGAAGAAAAGGAAGCAGTGACACATTTCATTTCAAGATCACTGCAGACAGTGAAAGCAGCCTTCAAATTAAAAGACACTTGTTCCTTGAAAGGAAAGCTACGGCAAACCTAGACAGCATATTAAAAAGCAGAGACATCATTTTGCTGGCAAAGATCCGTATAGTCAAAACTATGGTTTTCCCATAGCTTTGGGAAAGTATGGCTGTGAGAGTTGGACCATGAGGAAAGCTGAGCACCAAAGAATTGATGCTTTTGAATTGTGGTGTTGTAGAAGATTCAGGAGAGTCGCTTAGACTGCAAGGGGATCAAATCAGTCAATCGTAAAGGAAATCATAATCAGAATAGAGCTGGAAGGGACCTTGGAGGTCTTCTAGTCCAGCCCCCTGCTCAAGCAGGAGATCCTATACTATTTTAGACAAGTGACTATCCAGTCTCTTCTTAAAAACCTCCAGTGATGAAGCACCTACAAGGTCTGAAGCAGGAAATACTCCCGGTTCAGACCGGATCAGGCGATCCGGTAGCGATTGTGACAGGTGGTTTGGAGAACCGGTAGCAATAGCAGCATGAGGCTCTGCCCGGATGTCGTTACTTCCTGGTTTTAACCAGGAAGTAATATATTTTTTACCCTCTGCGCACGCACAGAAGGTTTTGCAGATGCGCAGAGGGTCTGCACGCACATGTGATGCACACGGTGCTTGCACTTCTGAACTGGTAAGGAAGGTAAGTAGATTTCATCCCTGGTCTGAAGGCAAGCTCTTCCATTGGTTAATTGTCCTCACTGCTAGGCAGTTTCTCCTTAATTCCAGGTTGCTTCTCTCCTTGATTAGTTTCCAACCATTGTTTCTTGTCCTGCCCTCTGGTACTTTGGAGAATAAATTGAGCCCCTCTTCATTGTGGCAGCCTCTCAAATACTGGAATGCTGTTATCATGTCTCCCCTAGTCATTTTCTCTAGACTAGCCGAACACAAATCCTCCAACCGTTCTTCATATGTTTTAGCCTCCCGATCTTTAATCATCTTAGTTGCCCTTCCTGGCACGTTTTTCAAAGTCTCAACATCTTTTTTTGTAATGTGGTGACCAAAAATGGATGCAGTATTCCAGATGTGGTCTTACCGAGTCTTTATAAAGTGGTACTAATACTTCACATGATTTTGATTGTATGCCTCTGTTATACAACCAAGGACTGGCTGTAAATTTTGGGATAACCAAGGATTGTGTTAGCTTTTTTGGCTGCTGCTGCACACTGCTCACTCATGTTTAAGTGATCGTCCATTAAGACTCCAAGGTCCTTCTCACAGTTACTGTTTTGTACCCTGACTGTTCTTTGGAAGGACAGATGCTGAAGCACAAATACATTGGCTACCAAATGAGAAGAGAGGACTCACTGGAAAAGACCTTGATGTTGTAAAAGCAGGATGGTAGAAGATGAGCTGGTTAGATTGTGCATTCAATGCAATGAACATGAATTTGGGCAAACTTTGGGAGATAGTGGAGGACAGGGAGGCCTAGTGTGCTATGGTCCATAGGGTTGCGAAGAGTCAGATAACAACAACAACAAAATTTCAGGAAGGTTGCCTTGTGTGTTTATTACAAATTATTACAACTTTTCAAAAAATAGTTGATTGTGCTTTATTGAAATCGCTATGAGGTCTGTTAATAAATTAATCAACTGCTAAAAACAATTATTAGATATCTATTAGATGAAGAACTACCGAACATACTGTATTCAAAAATAATAATCTGTTTGGAAATATACATATTAAGGTTACTGGTTTGCAGAGAAGATTTAGGAAAGAATTACTCAATGCTTTAAAAACTCTTTGACCACAACATGATGACAACTGAGCCCTGAATGCTGGTCGTAACTCACTGCAGTCATTAAATGGTCACCATGTGACTTAACTCGATTTTATAACTGTTTTATGATGGTTGTTAAGTAAGTCACTGTGGTTGTTAAACAAATCATGTGGTTAAGTGAACTACATGGTCCTCAAGTGAATTTAGCCTATTCAATGGGCAGTTTTTACTATTTTCTGATGGAAAACTGCAAAAAACATCACAAATTACAGGTAGTCCTTGACTTAAACAGTGTGACCATTAGTGACCGTTCAAAGTTAGAACGGCACTGAAAAAAGTAACTTATGACTTTTTCACACTTATGACCATTGCAGCATCCCCATGGTCACATGATTTACATTGGGATGCTTGACAACTGACTCACATTTACGACGGTTGCAGTGTCCCGAGGTCAAGCAATCACCTTTGGCGACCTTCTGATGAGCAAAATCAATGGGGAAGCCAGATTCACTTACCAACTGTGTTACTAACTTAACAACTGCAGTGATTCACTTAACAACTGTGGCAAGAAAGGTCATAAAATGGAGCAGAACTCACTTAACAAATTTCTCACTTAGCAACATAAATTTTGGGCTAAACTGTGGTCGTAAGTTGAGCTGTACGACCTTTATGTTCACATGATCATGAGATGTTGCAACTAGTCGTAAGTGCAAACCAGTCACTAAACACCTAAAATGTGATCACTGGAGGTGAGAGTCTAACCGTTGTAACTTCAAGGACCGGTTTTTTAAAAGTCTGTTGTAACTTTGAATAGTTGGTAAACAAGGACTATCTGTAATAGTTCTTATTTTGCCCCATTTTATGACCTTTCTTGCCGCATTTGTTAGGTGAATCATTGTAGCTCTTAAGTTAGTAACACAGCTGTTAAGTGAATCTGGCTTCCCCATTGACTTTGCTTGTCAGAAGGTAGCAAAAAAGTGATCACATGACCTTGGGACACTGCAATCGTCAAAATATAAGTCAGTTCTCAAGTGTCTGAATTCTGATCACATGACTAAGGGTATACTGCAACGGTTGTAAGTGTGAAAAGTGGTCATAAGTCATTTTTTTCAGAGCTGTTGTAACCCTGAACAGTCACTAAACGAATTGTTGTAAGTTGAGAATTACCTGTATATGATGTTCATGTATATGCATATGTTTTCTTATCTCTTTTTTTTCTTTGACTTCTCCTTTCCTTTCCTTTCCTTTCCTTTCCTTTCCTTTCCTATATTTTTCTTTGAATGTATTTACCGTAATATATGTAGAAAATCTTTTAATGAAAATGTGACATTTATAAAGATTAATATATACTGTATCACTACCTTCCCTTAAGCCCTCAGAGCAGAGAGACACAGATGTGTGTCTGTGAGTTCAATTCTTAGCTGAGGTTAGAACCAGGGGTGATATTCATTTAACTTCGCTACCGGTTCGCAAATGTGAGCGCACATGCCTCCTCCACATATACGCAGAGCCTTCTGCGCATGCGCAGAGGGTAAAAAACGGTACGTGATGACTTCCGTGTGGGTGGGCAGAGCCTCCCGCTGCTGGCGCTACCGGATCATGCGATCTGGATAGAACCGGCTGAATTTCACCACTGGTTTGAACCCCAAAAAATAACATCAGGCCATCTGTGTCTGATCAATTATGATAGGATACAATGGGTCTTGTGCTGCATTACAAAGATCTTTTTTAAAAAATCAGGGTATATAAAAATTCCAGTGCGGAGGCAGAAATAAAATTAGATATGGGAAACATTAGAACATAAATTGTTTATAGAATGAATAAAAATAATAGAAAGATTAGAAGTTTATAGATGTTAGACATTTTTCTTTTATGCACGTTTAAATAATATAATGAGGATTACATAAATTTGATTACTGTGATAGAGATTATTAACAATGTTAGCGTGAATTGGATCAATATGAATGATACCTAGTTAAATTTGATCATATATAATAGAGAAATGTTTAGATTGAACAAGAAAGATACAGATGAAGATAGAGACAAAGATGAGTTAGGCATTTTTTGTTTATGTATGTTTGAACAATATAATGAGGATTAGTTAAATTTGATAAATGTGATATAGAGACTGCTAATGCTGTTATTAGAAGAGATGATGTTAGGCATTCTCCTTTTATGTATGATTAAATAATATAATGAGGATTACTTAAATGAGATAAAGGTGATAGAGATTATGAATACTGTTACTGTGAATTGGATTAATATGAATGATACCCAGAACCAACTCTGTTCACACACAATATGGATGTATATTTAAAAATAATAATAATAAAAAATATATTTAAAAAAAAATCCCAGTGACTGATGGAGCTTTAAGGGAAAATAACATTCATGTTTTGATGCTCTGTAAGGGTTTTCCCAATCAATATACGGAGGGTGGGTGGGTGGGGGTGTTTCAGTTTTCATAATTCTACTTGTGAAAGAGGCAATGAAGAGGAAGCGTTGAAGCTGGTCTGTGAATTTAACCTGTAGGGCCCAAGTGTAGAGAGGACTGTGCCTATGATTACACTAAAGGCCAAAATTGCTAGTAATTACATGTTCATTTTATAAAAAGGCTGACATGAAGCCTCCCTCCCACTTCATTGAAACTGCCACATGCCGGAAAATAAGGCTTAATCTTCACTTTCCCTCCTGCAATCCTGATTAAAATTGCCTTCTTCCCAAGCTATTTGGCTCCAGCTGTTTCTCTTGAAAATGAAGGATGCAGCCTATTTTGGGCCACATCGTTAGCAACAACATTTCCAAATTATACAAAGTTATAATTCTGATCTATTTTACGCTGGTCAAACATCAACTCATGTCAAGTGCCTTATTCTCAGCATTTAAAGAATGATACAGACATATCAGAGAAGTTTCAGAAAAACCTCAGAAATATAATCCGGGCTCTGGAAATTAAGTGCGAAATAGGAGAGATTAAATAGATTTAGCCTTGGGGGGGTGGGGAATGTAGATTTCAGTTGGACTCTGGGAAAACTTCACTAACAAAATAAGCTTTTCAGCAATGGAACAGACCATCTCAGACGCTGATAGATTTCTCCTCTGCTCCTTCTGGACGGCCATCTGTCAAGGGAGCTATCGTAGGAGCTTCCTGTACTCGGCAAGGGGTTGGATTATTCAGGGGTGTCAAACTCGCAGCCCGTGGGCCAGTTGTGTCATGCCTTGGCCACACCCACCCATTTTAACGAAGGGCGAAAAAGTTGTAATCGTCATGTGACAACAACGTGACACCGCGAATTTGACACCCCTGGATTATATGATCACCAAGGTTCTTTCCATCCTTACATTCTATCGTTTTATATATGCACAATGAACAAGCATTTTATTACTGTCCAAAATCAGGTCAATAAAGTTAAAACAACCAAATACAAACTGAGAATACAGCAAAATATCACAAATTAAGTAAAGTACCTGCTTCTGATGTTGGGTGTGAATATAGCAAAGTATTAAGGCTTGGGCACAGAATTCAGCAATTGTATAAGTTATTTCAGGGTATTTTTCTTTTAGGGGGGAAAAAAATTCCATTGGTCCAAACTACCAGGCAGTCCATCCTGGTTTCCAACCCGAAGGGCTTGATTCATTGGGAACACAATGTTTGTAAAATCTCCACCTCAGAAAGATACATTCTAAAACAGGAATGTCCAACCTTGGCAACTTTTCGACTCCCAGAATTCTCCAGCAGCGGTCCATATGTCTTAAAGTTACCACGGTTGGACATCCCTGCTTTAAGGTTTCAATTTTATCAAAGGCAGAGGACCATTACTGTGTGAAAGGAGTATGATGGCAAGGCAATGGATAATGGTTTTTAAAATATGGGAAGAAAGATCCCAATTGAAAACTAGGAGAACCTTCCTAATGATCAGAGCATTTTGGCAATAGGAACAAATACTGGTAGAGATGGTATATTCCCATCAATGAATGTGTTCAGTGGATGGACACTTCTGTACTGGAGAGGTTTTAATCTACATGAAGCAAGAAGTTGGTTTCATAGCCTGAATGTCTTCTTTCAATACTATGATCCTAAGACATATCAAGAGCAGGGGTGGGTTTCACTTACCTTTGCTACCAGTTTGCTCGTGCACCACTTCTGCGCATGCGCAGATCGTATTTGATGACGTCCGGGTGGGTGGGCAAAGCCTCCAGCTGCTACTGCTACCAGTTTGCCCAAACTGGGGTGAACCGGTAGCAACCCACCACTGATCAAGAGATTATATAACTAATACAATCTCAAAAGATCACTCAACTGTACAGACTCTTTCAGAAAGCCTGGCTATCAAATGCACAAAACTCTTAAAGTTAGACCACAGCAGAAGAAACCACAGACAGCAGTTGTGACACCCTTCTTGATGTGGGATATTTATTTTTATTGATTTAATGTGCATCCCACCTTTATTATTTTTACAAATAACGGAACGTATCCAACACACCTTCCTCCTTCTATATTCCCCACAACAACAACCCTAAGAGCTGGGCTGGACTGACAGAAAGTGACTGGTCCAAAGTTACCCAGCTGGCTTTCATGGCTAAGGCAGGACTTGAACTCATGGCCTCCTACTTTCTAGCCTGGTGCCTTAACCACTGGACCAAACTGGTATGTAGGAAGCTACAATACTTGTAGTCATTTTAATTAATTCAAAACTTCATATGTAGGAGACAGCATGACAAAATTCCCTATGGCTAAGCTATAGCTGGCTCAGAAGCTTTTCTCCGCAATGAATTCTTGCTAAAATTATGCTTACCTAGCTTTCAAATGGCTCTTATCTTACAAATACTGCTTAATACATAAACAGAGGTAAGGCTATATAACTCCATCCACAATTATGCTACTCTGAAGTGGGGGTTAAGATAACAATTCTATACCCTACTGAAGTCAACAGTGCTTAAAGTTCAGCTTAGTGAAATATGCAACTGCATCTTTATTTAATATCTGCTGAAACCCTGGACTGCATTTGTTTTGATTCAGTGTAAGCAAAAGAATAATTGTGTGTAAAAACGATAACACCTTTCATGCATTCTCGAAGAGCTTATCAAAGATCTATATAGATTGTTCCCCATCTCTGTGTTTGACTCTCATTATCAGCCTGGCACATATCAAGAATTGGAATTGGATTTAAAAAGAGGGAGAACTTTCATTCATTGTTTTACTTGTTACGTATATTTTTAACCGTATTTACAGAACAGGGTATGAAAGCTGTGGGTGCAAAATGAATGGAACAGCATATAGGTAGTCCCTGTCTTTTAACTATTCATTTAGTGACCATTCGCAGTTACAATGGCATTGAAAACAGTGACTTATATCCAGTCCCTACACTGCCACTGCAGCATCCCCATGGTCAAAATTTAAGTGGTTGGCAACTGGCATGTATTTATGACACTTACAGTGTCTCAGGATCATGTGACAGCATTTGCAACTCTCCCTGTCGACTTCTGACAAGGTAGGTGTCAATTTCCAAGTAATGAACCCAACCAATTCAGTATCTCTGAGACTTTCGGCTTTTTCAAAGAACTGCTTTATTGAGTACATCATTTCGGCACGTTTGAAATGCAAAACGCTCTTTCAGTATAATTAAAGAATAGACAATTCCCTCCCTCCTTGTCACAAATCACATTGTCCAATTAGGTGTTCTGGCATCTCCTTGGTAACCTCTTCCAGCCTCTTCCCAGCACCTGTTGGGATGACCTTGGTTCCTATGGGATAGTAGGTTGTTGATGTATGGTCAGACATTCCAGAGCTCCCTTCTCCCCACCAAAGTGTGTCAAGCTGAGAAACAGAGAAAATGGCTGTGGCAGGCCCAATCTGTTTCCAAGTTGACAGTAGGTTAAACTGGATTTGCTTAATAGTATGGCTCACTTACAATGGCAGTGATTCTTTTAACAACCATGGCAAAAAGGCAAATAGGATGCAACTTACTTAACAATTGCCTTGCTTAGCAACAGAAATTCTGGTCCCAGTTACGGTCATAAGTTGAGGACTACTTGTATATGCCAAACAAAGACATTTTTAAAAAATCACCCAATAATTGTTCCAAGGTTTTGATGGAATTTGCTATCCAAATAATAAACTTAAAGACAATATATCCAAATGATATCAACTATTTCATCTTAAGTTAACATGGCTGCAGTTTTTTGGTGCTTGAAACCAACATTGTCAAAGTTATGATCTGAGATCTGGAAACTGGTTGATATATGACCTTGAATTTAAAGTCACTGAGAAGGCATTCAGAAGCTGAATGAAAAACACAGAGAGCATCCATTGTGACAGTCATATTATTCATGGTTATTCTAGGTTGACAGCTCCAGGACAGTTCAAAGCAAACAGCCTTTCATATAGAATTTTCCTTCATATATTTTCTCCCTTCATTTACAATACCCTAGTGCCTGCAAGATTAAATATCCTCAGGAGTTATTTTGTTCTTTCCAGTTTTATGCATGGTAAAAACCTAAGCTCTGGAATGTATCCATTTTTGTTAAATTAACTTTAGAACAGAATTTTATTTATTAACTAAAAAAATACACTGGGTAAACCAAGTTTAATTCTTTGGGGGATCCGCAAAGAGAGATTCAGCTCATTGCTAAGGTTTTCTGGGGATAGTATAATTATTAAATTTTAGAATACATGTCTAAATGTTATAGAATAAAAGCAACAGGTCAATCCTCTCTTTCAGTTTTGAAGAAACGGGACAGAAAGTATAGTGATGTTTTTGGACTTTGGTATTGGAAAAGACTATAGGAAATGACCAGGCTGACCCTTCCCTCAAGCTCAGTGTAGTCATCTCCTATATCAGTGATGATTAACCTTTTTGGTGGTGACAGTCCAAAGCACGCGTACATGCCTCATTTTGGGCCTGAAAGGCCTCCTGCACCAACCTGGAAGCCAAAACGGGGAGCGGGGGCACTGCATGAGGCCCCCACACCCCATTTTGGGCATCAAAAGCCTCCTGCACCAACCTGCCCCCCCCGCGCATGCACCCTGCCCCCCACGCATGCATGCACGCGTTCCCCACATGCACCTCGTTCCCCATGCATGTGCGGCAGAGACCCAAAGACCAGCTGACTGGTGGGAGGCACCCATGCATGCGCGGTGGAGTTGGGCTGGGGCGACGGCTGGCATACCTGCAGAGGGCTCTGTGTGCCACCTGTGGCATGTGTGCCATAGGTCCGCCATCACGGTCCTATATCAACTCCTGAAAATACCACAGATAGCCAATAAAAAAAATGGATCACAAAACAAATCAAGTTCTCATTCAAAACACAATTAATTGAGCTCAGATTATCATTATTGGACACATTATACAAAGACAGGTCTAACTTGAGAAGTCCATGATGTTGGGTAAGATAGAAGGAGAGAGAAGAGAATCACAAGCAGCAAGGTGGATGGCCTTGACTGCAATGAGGATGGGGACACCATTGGAAGACCAGAAGAGCCAGACTGAGGACTGTTTGCCCTGGAAAAAAGTCTATCTATTGTGGTTGCTAGGAGTCAATGACAATTTGATAGCACATTATCTATCAATCAATCAATGAGACAACGGAACTGCATACCGGAAAAATAGAGCTGTTAGGAACAATCACAATCCTGCACTAATTTTGTCCTCACTCTCTCTTTAGATTATTTAAAACTATATTTATACCAATCCTAAGAGACTCTAAGGGAAGTACAACAAAGCAAAAAAAAAAAAATCCAATAAAATATAATGCTCAGGGTTTTATCAAAAACTATTAAAGCAAAGGCACTAGTCATCTATTTTCACTGGAAACTATTGCTTTGGCCTGTTTTTTTTAAAAAAAATTATTGTAGTGCAGGGGCCATCTCTGAGGAAGAATATTCTATAAAATGGGGCCTAAATTATTTGTATGTAATATAACAACAGGGTTTTTTTTGCTCATAGACAAAGGCTTTCACAATCCAAATTTTAAACATTAAAAAAGATTAAAATGACACATACATAGAAGTATGTATGTACCTACAAGATTGCCTTCTGCCACCGATAGCCTCCCATCGACCAGTATGCTCCCACAGAGAGGGACTCCTCAGGGTGCCATCGGTCAAACAGTGTCGACTGGCGACCCCCAGGGGGAGAGCCTTCTCTGTGGGGGCACCTGCCCTTTCGAACGAATTGCCCCTGGAGATATGGAGGATCCCCGACCTTCGCACCTTTTGCCGGGCCCTCAAGACGCTTTTATTCCAGCAAGCTGGGCTGGCCTAAAAAAATTTGAATTTTAATTGGGAAATTTTAGCTTTTAATTATGTTCTCGACCAGATTATTTACTTTGTTTTAATTAATTTTAACTTTTATTTACTGTTGGTTTTATCGTGGTTGTGCACCGCCCTGAGTCCTTCAGGAGAAGGGTGGTATAAAAATTCAATAAATAATAATAATAATAATAATAATAATAATAATAATAATAAGTAAAGGCACAAAACCACAATCAAATATAAGATCAAACAATCAATATTTGCTACATATTAAAAATAAAACCTGTGTAGAAACTTTCCTTCTACCTCAATTTGTCTTCTGATTTCTGTAATATTTAAAATAGAAAGAGATGGGGGAAAAAAACCCAATCTTGTCAGGATAAAATCATCTGGGTCCTATAGTTCCGCTGGGCTTGTTACAAACACTTTCTTCCTGCTTTTTCTCAAACCAATAATAAAAACTTGATCCTGGTGGGTCTATCTGAATTTCCCAAAGTGAAATGTGATGATGGCATCCATGGCATTTCAGGATATTAAAATGACAATTTCCTACACATTTTGACCACACGGCTGCCAAGTGAACATGCCAGTGCTCATCAGAAAACATACTGAAAATCCATTTGTACCAGACACAGTCGGGGCCTATAAAATCATCTCAGCCCTCCAGAAATCCACCAGCCCTGCCTCTCCAAGACAATACTGGGAAAGAAGGAATCCATTAGTGTTTGTTTTTTTTTAATAGTTATAGCTGCACCTGATCAACCTAATCTGGGCTTGGAAATAAGCAAGGTTGGACCTGATCAATACTTGGATACGATAGGAGCAAGAAATTTAAGAACTATAGGCTAGACCGGAAAGGTAAAAACATTAAGTAAGGAGGCAGGGAGTCAGTGACAATCCACTTCTGTGTTTCTATTGCTGTATCCATGTACAAGCTTAACAACTATTTGTTTAGCAACTGTTTAAAGTTATAACACCACCGAAAAAAATGACTCACATTTCTAACCATGATAGCTTCCCCACAGTTACATGATCAAAATCTGGTTGTTTGGCAACTGGCATGTATTTTCAACAACGGCAGCATCCCAGGGTCATGTGATCACCATCTGCGCCCTTCCCAGCTGGCTTCTGACAAGCAAAGTCAATGGGGGAAGCTTACTGAATCTGCATGATTCACTTAATAATTGCACTGATTCACTTAACAACTTGGCAAAAAGGTCGTAAAACTGGGTGCAGCTTATTTAACAACCATCTTACTTAGCAACAAAAATTCTGGTCCCAATTATGGTTGTAAATCAAGGATTACCTGTAGTCAATAGCAGTTCACTATGTTTTATGTTGGTCATCTAGATAAACCTCTTGCTCCCTTGATTCACAAGAAGTTTTAATTCCTGCCCATTCAGCTCTACTGATTGTTATGGAAGTGACCTGCTTTATCACAGTGAGTGAACCCTATTTTATCTGGCAAGAACCGACCAATTCTGCCCCTTTATCAAAACGAATTTCTCTTCCCCAAAGCTCACCATAAATGGATGCTTTCGGCAGGTTTCTTTTAGGCAGAAATCTCTCATGTACTGTGGGAATGGAGGATCTGAATCAGAAGAAAGAGATATGATAGGTTTGGAAGAGGAAGACCAGCTGACTTTACCCTAGAAGCGTACAAGGAAATAATCAACCAAGATAATCTAAAGTGTTGTGAAAATACAGCCTATGTTGGCAGTTTATTGGTCAACAAAAACAGAAAATTGGACATGATGGCACAAAATCAATCCATCAATATTTAAGATGAAAATATCTGGACATCAAGCCCATGGTATTACTGTTTTTTTTTTTAATTGTTTGAGACTTCTGCATGCAAAGGATTGAAATAAAGAATATCACTGAGTAGCAAAGATATCTGTGTGTAGCTGTGTCTCTCCCCAAAAGTCAACAAAGTGGCAGTGAATTCTATTTTTTACACATGCAAATTGAAAACATGTAAAAAAAATATTTGGTTGCAGAAACCGTTTTGACTTTTTCAAGTCCTTTTTCTTGCAGATATTCCTGCTCAATACCTTGAATGATTCAACTCACTGTAAACAGTTGCAAAAGCCATGATGCTGGTAGACAGGTCTACAAACATCACAATCCTTAATGATGCATTCTTTCTTTCTTTCTTTCTTTCTTTCTTTCTTTCTTTCTTTCTTTCTTTATTTATTTATTTATTTATTTATTTATTTATTTATTTATTTATTATATTTCTATACCGCCTTTCTCCCGTAGGACTCAAGGCGGTGTACAGTCAAAAAAAAATATAGAAGAATGAAGAATGCAGAAGGAAAAGTTCCTATTATGGGAAAGACATGTCAAGAAACCCTAGTTAATGAAAACCAAAGTATACCAAAAAACACACCAGTGGCCGAAAATCTATGCAGTAGTTTATTCCCACCTGAAGGCATTACAAGGCTTATAGAAGGATAAAAACTATTCCAAAGACTGACACAATGGAATGGGCAGCATTTCATTATTTTCTTCCAATATTGCCAGCTGGATGTCCAAATGTTCTGGAGTCACATTTAAGAATTACATTTCGTACTGTATTACATACACACCTGGGCTCTTTAGATATCAGGGTGTTAAAGAGTTATATTTCCCATGTGCTGAAAGCCAGTCTTAGTTTAACTACATGTGGTTAGTCCCATGGTGGTCTAGACCACGGGTCCCCAATCCCCAAGTCATATCCTGGTACTGGGCCACAGCCCGTTTGGAACTGGGCCACACAAGCAGCTGATGAGTCTGTGAGCTGCATTGGCATGAGCAGTGTGTGCGTGCACTCACATATGAAGTTCCATACGTGCAGGGGCTCATGCAAAACCATCCCTTCTCCTCCCCAACCTCCACTACCGCTACTAGTCCACAAAGACGGAAAAGTTGGGGACCACACTTTTTTTAGGTTAGACCAGGGGTGAAATGTAAAATTTGTTACTACCGGTTCTGTGGGCGTGGCTTGGTGGGGGGGGTGGTAAAGTGACTGGGTGGGCGTGGCCAACTTTTTTTAAAAAAAACTTTTCAAAGCATTTTTTTCTAATGATTGTGATGTGGTAACTGCACTTCAGGTCAGAACTCAAGATGTGTTTTGTAATACAGCTGGATTATGCCTTGCCTAAATGGTTTATAAACTGAATATAATCATTTTAAGCAGGCAATCAGACACAACCAGAAAATATACTTTAGTCTGGGTAAAGAGCCAGTGTCATTGATATGTTAGTCTCACAAAATTTGTTTAATCAAGCAGTTCAGAATTTAAAGTTGAATACTATCATGATCCTAACCTTAGATCTTTAGCTGGTCATTTATAATATACATTTACCTACGTACAAGTATTAGTTCAATGGAGAAGAGATATATGAGGGTTAGGCGATCTTCATTTATGCAGAAAACTGTTTTGCACAGATCACACTAACTTCAGTTTGCAATTAATATCAGGATTCAACACAAATGCTTTTTGGACAACTGTAGATTTTCAAAACTTAGCACTGTCCTGTTGAGAGAATATTCAAGGAGGTTACAATTGCAAGTGGTTGCAATCATAAATGGTAGAAAACAAAAAAGGTCCTAATAGCCAGCTATAAGGAATTAATCTGTAAGGAATGGGGGTGGGGGGGAATGGGACGGGACGGACGGACAGGCCCATTCTTAAATGTAATATTAAGTTTTAATTAAAAGGAAAAGATGATCATCCCAAGAGAGGATTGGCAACAAATAGCCTCATCTGTTAACCTGAAAAGTTCTGAAGTTTTCTGGCATCTGATTAGAAGAGGTTCATTAGACAACGGACACAGCATTCACTGTGGGAGTTCAACAGAAGCTTCGAAGAAATATTTCAGCTCCATCTTTACTGTAACTTCTGGAATAAACCCCTAATTGAACCTAAGGTAAATCTATTACCAGATGGCTCTCTGTTACATCTACAGAGATACATAAACTTGTTCCACAACTGAAGCTGAGGAAAGCTCCAGAAGGAGAGGAGACTATGTTCCCAGAATCACTGAAATCTAATTAAAATGATGAATCCTGCTTTTACCCTTGCAAACCAGAAATCAATCAAATCTATCTATCTATCTACCTACCTACCTACCTATCTGCCATTCACCAGCCATTTTTTCTGCAAGGACTTTCATTGAACCATTCTGTTATCCATTTGCAGGTAGGGCTCCAGGAGTGGGAAAGGGAAGGCAGGTGGCTGTCCTGAGTCATGTGCTGACTGGGAAGCCATATAATTTGATTTAATAAATAAAATAAATGTTAAATTTTAAAAATAGAATACATTTTAATTTTTAAAAAGGATTTTATTTTTTAAAAAAAGAATACATTTTCAATTTTAAAAATAAAACACATTTTCAATTTTAAAAACCAGTGTCTATTAAACATCATAAGCAAACTTTGTATCAGGGATCTGTATTGAAAATTCTTATAATGGCTGCTAGAGAGAATACTCTTAAAGTTGAACGTCACTACTGGTTCGCTCATGGACGCGCAGAGCCTGTGCAGAGACATACGGGCAGGTAGACGAAGCTTCCCGCCGCCACTGCTACCAGTTTGCCCGATCCGGGGTGAACCGGTAGCAACCCACCACTGAACTCCACTAGAGAGGTGGTGTGTACAACCTTTATAGATTTCAAAACTGCATTTAGTTCCATTCCTAGGTATCAGTTCTGGGAGTATCAACATCTATTAACAGACATTCTATTTCCTACTCAGTGATTAATGAATTATGCTGTTGGGTTTACGCTCCGAGCTTGGCAATTTGGTTGCAAACGTTTCATCACCATTCGAGGAAACATCGTCAGTACCAGTGGTGCTATTCAGCTGGTTCTATCTGGTTTGGGCAAACTGGTAGTGGCGGCTGCAGAAAGCTCCGCCCACCCGCCCGGACATCATCACATCCCATTTTTGATGCTCTGTGTATGCGCAGAAGATCCTGCGCATGTGCAGAGGTGGCACGTGCACTCCCATTTGCAAACCGGTAGCGAAGGTAAGTGAATACCACCCCTGGTCAGTACGTTCTGAATTGTGCTCATCTGTCAGAACACAGGTCCTTAAATACCTTTTTATGAGATGCAAATTAGTCTGAATGTTCTTTGTTCGGATGTTTGTATGAAATGTTTGCAACCAAATTGCCAAGCTCGGAGCTCAAACCAAAAGCCTAAGTACCAACCCGAGTTACTAATATTCAAATACATTTCAACCGTTAATGAATTATAACCAGGGGTGTGCTGAAGGAGGCTATTAGAATCCCTCATTATTTTGCATTATGACACTGTGTTCCATCACAAGGTCACAATGCACAATTTAGCACTGTCTGTTCTGACCCAGTCTTAACAGATGCAAGAAACAGACTCCTTGTCCCACAAAAACCCCTCTTTATTTGCCTCTTGTGAATTAATTGCATTCACCCACCAAAAAGTCCAGGCAATTGTCTTTCAAGGAGTTAACTGCAGTAACAGACTTATCAGTTCCTTGTGATAATTGCAAGGCTCCCAGTCAAAAAGCTGCAAATTAAGTTCTGGCAAGCAGTCTTTGTGGCACAAAACACAATGAGCAAAATCTTCAGAAATACGATCTGTTGTCTCCTATGACAACCACTCCTCTTTCCTTCTATTTATTCCCTAGCCAGGGAGGGGCCATTCAGCATCCATGTGTGCTTTGCTTCCCAAGTCAACTCCTTGTCCTCCGTTGTTCACCTCATACGTGCATCTGGAACAGGCCCCAGCTGTTCTTCCTCCTCACTCATATCAGCCTCCCAAAGCAGCTGCCTCTCTGGCGGCTGGGAAATGTTGGATGACCCTGGCTCTATCTCTGTGTCCGATGCAGAGCATCCATCAGAGCCTTCCCCAGACTCCAGAACTGGCCCAAGTTCCTCCCCAACCTCCTCATTGTCCAAGTCTGCCACCAGCTCTGCTGGCAGCTGGCAGGCCATGACACTGTCCTTTGTGGTGCCTTTCCCACTGTCCTATCTATGGTGGGAAGCTATTAGAGGGATGTAGAAGAAGAAAGGAGAAAGAGAAGAATGAATAAGAGAGCGATTGCTGAGTAAGAAGATGGACTTGCTAGCAGAAGAAATGTGAAGAACAAGTAGAGAGAAAATGAAGGAGGAAGAGTTTGTTAATGAGAAGAACAAATGTGGATTGGGGAGATAGTTGCATTGTGGAAGGGCAAGGAAATAACAAAAGGTTGTTTACAACAGTTTTTGTTGATCCTTGTGATTTTGAAACAAAAAGACCAACACCCCACCCCCACCCCGCTTTTGTCTTTTCTTAAAGTGAAGTGAATCAAATCAAAACCAACCAATTTATCACTACAGAATAGAGTGATGGACCATTGATAGTGATGAATACAGAAGTCTCACTACGAAAAGTAGCTCATCCAAATTCCACTTTGTTGGCATCAAATCCACCCACAATATTTCAAGAGAAAATATAAATGGTTAGTTGTTAAGAATAAAAATTGGGACAATAATATATTTAAGCATTCATAGTTTGAGTCTATAAAAAGGCCAAAATGTCCACCTGTCCAGTGAATGAATAAACAATTTGATTGGTGCAAATAATAAAGCCTTAAAAAGTTTAATGGAGGGAGAGAGGGAAAGGAAAAACATAAAACCCCCACATTTACTATTAAGTGACATTTACCAATAATAAAAGTTTCAGAAGGATGGAAGTGTTCATGCCTTCAATAATTGATAACAGAAAAGACATTACAATTCATATTTTAATATAGTTTTCATGCTATAATATTGATGCCTTTGAACTGCAAAAGAAAAATAGGAATTGATATTGACAATCATCTTCCCTCACAATTTTCAGCAACTCATATTGTTGAACATATATTGTTGCCAAACAATAAAAAGCAATGAATAAATAAAAATGCATCATAATTGATAAAGTCTTAAAAGGTATGTTTTTAGGGTTTAGAATTGACTCAGCAGCTGAATTAAAATTTATTTTTATGGAATCTAGTTGATTTTTCTTCTATAACAGCTGAGAATATAATCAGGATTTTTATTCAATGTTTAAAACTGCAGTTTTGATGAGCAATATTTATGTTAAAAATCTCATCAGATTTTGCTTTGATGATGCCAATACAATATTGGGCAGAAAAAAACAGTGGCTTTTCAAAAGGCTTGTTGAACATCTTCGAAATATTACCATAAAGCCTTGCTTAAACCAACATTTACTATTGGCTATAGATGATGCCATCCACAATATATTTTAAAAGCACCCAAATATTTCAAGAGAAAATATAGTCCATTGATCTCCAATCTTATATCAATTAAAAGTCCAGCAAATTGCTGATTCAAAGGTTAAAATGAATCCATTAAACAGGTTCTAGATTAGCTTTAATCAGCATAAAGAAGACAAGAACTTGCTATAGATAGGCCTCACTTACTTACTTACTGCCTCACTTAGTGACCATCTGAAGTAGGAAAAAAAAATAGCTTTATGACCAATCCCCGCATTTACGACTGTCATAGCACCCTACAGACATGTGATCACCATTTGGGTCTTCTGCACCTGGCTTGCTGTTGCAACGTTTTATGGTCATGTGATGACCATTTTTGGATTTCACATCTGGCTTGCAACAAGCAGAGTTAATATAGAGCAGAGGTGTCACATGGCCATGCCCACCCCAGCTCCACGAAGGCAAAAACTGTTGCAATATATCACATGAATCAATGTGACGCAGCTAGTTTGACACCTGGTGATATAGAGGTTGAAAATAAAATTCTAAATTGCGGTCACATGATGTTTCGCTTGATGATCATGATGTTTCGTTTAGCAACCAAAAGTATAGAAGCGAAGTATGTATGCTGGTCCCAAATGTATTTGCTAGCTGAAGACTAGTTGTATATCCAATTGTATATATGCACTGAGATAAGCAATAAAATCTCTGCAAAATATATGAAATAATAGCAAAATTGAGTTTTTAGTTCATTAATAGCTATAGTAATAGCAATACCACTTAGACTTATATACTGCTTCACAGTGCTTTGCTGTAAACCACTAAGTGGTTTACAGAGTCAGCATATTGTCCCTAACAATCTGGGCCCTCATTTTACCAACCTCAGAAGAATGGAAGGCTGAGTCAACCTTGAGTCTGGTGAGAACTGAATTGCCAAACTGCTGGCAATCAGGAGTCAGCAGGATTAGCTTGCAATACTGCATTCTAACCACTGTGCCACCACGGTTCCTAATGATTAATGGTTTGGAAATTTCTGCGCAGTCAAGAGCCTGTAGTACAGTGGACTAAAGCACTGTTATTAACAGATTAGCATCTGCTGCTTGCAATTACTGCAAGTTCAAATCTCACCAGGCTCAAGGTTGACTCAGCCTTCCATCCTTTCAAAGGTAGGTGAAATGAGGACCCAGATTGTGGGGGCAATAAGCTGACTTTGTATAAATATACAAAAGTATGAAGGCTATTTGCTTAACGCATTGTAAGCCGCCCTGAGTCTCCGGAGAAGGGCGGCATATAAATTAAAAAGCAAAAAAGCAAAAGCAAAAATGTTTTGAATCAAATCTTACGAGTTTAAAAGCTGACACATCTAAAAGAGCCATAATTAATGCCATGCAGACTTTTAAGGAAAGTTTTGGTAAACCCAAAAGACAAGTTTTCCAGTTGGTCAAATGCAGAATTTCAACAGAGGGCCACTCAAAAATAATTTTGCAATGAAAACTCTGCTCTCTTGGGGGGGGGGGGGGACATATACAGTATCTAAATGTCAATTTGACAGCCTGATTTTTGTCAGCAAATTATTTTATGATCAAACTAAAAACAATCAGCATGAAAACAACACTAGTAATTTACAATATTAAGAGCTTTTAGGCCTTTTTAATTTGTTGGAGTCAATACATGGAAATATGACAAAATAGTTTCATTATGGATTGAGGGTAAAAAGAAATCAGCTATTAAATTTTGAAATTACTTTAATGACTTCAGGGATTTTGTGAATATAAATCTGGAATCAAAATTGAGGACCCAGTTGTGGGGGCAATAAGCTGACTTTGTATAAATATACAAAAGGATGAAGCCTATTGCTGAGCACATTGTAAGCCGCCCTGAGTCTCCGGAGAAGGGCGGCATATAAATCAAATTTCTTTTAAAAAAATTATATATTCCTAAAAAAAAAAGTAAACATAATAGCAGTGCAGAAGCAGGACAAGGTTGATGAATGATATTAGTTAACAGTAAATTAACACTTGGTATAAAACAAACTTTATTGGATTAATTTCTTGGTGGCTCCCAAGTGAAACTTAAAGAGCTAGTTTTGACCTATCTTCTATCTTGGCAACAAGATACATTGAGGATTGCCTGGCAAATACAGAATGAGCACAACAATGACAAAAGGTTTTAGGCGAAACTATTCTTAAACTCCCACCTTTGCAAAGTAAAAGCCAGAGCTGTGCCACCCTCTGAAACAATCTCCTAGTAGTGTTCAGATGGTCCCTCTCTGATGGTATTCAGGATAATGCTGAAGATGATTTCTTCTGTTGAGTGTTCAAGCTACACTTGACCATTTTAATTTTTTATTGATTAATTGGATGGGGAAGAATTGATTCTATAATTTTTACTGTAGTTTTTAAAATTCTATCAAGTAAACCGCGGAGAGTTGATTCTGATTGACTCAAGATATATATCTGACAAACAACAAATAAACCTAACAACGGTAAAAATGCTGCCCAGACTCACTTTGTAGGGGAGATGGGCAGCATAAAAATTTAATGGAAAAAATAAATAAATAAAAGGAAAGTCTTTGGCAAATTGTGACATAGAATCTTTGTCAAGATTTGGAACTCGAAATTTTGTTGAATGCCCAACACCACAATTTACTCCAAAACTTTGAAGAACCTTCTGTATGAAACCTGCTTGACCAAAACAATTATTTCAAAATCCCAGGAGAGAGGGGATGCATTCCAGAAGATAAGAGGCAACTCAGTCCAGATATTTTGCGTGAGAGAAATAAGGTGAAGACAGCCCCTCCCTAATAAATCACAGAGTATATTGTATGTAGATAGTGGAATCTTCAGTCTGGCAAGATTTTGTCTATAGGTCTGAAACAATAAAGAATTCAGCTTGGAAGAATTGGCACATGTTGTCAGTTTTGATTCTGGGCCTGACATACATTTTTCTGTACCATTCTTTTTAGAGACACTCATGCCTTGGTTACAATACCTAGTTTAAGGTATCTTCCAGAAAGAGAGAATACATTTTATACAGGTTATCTTTTAGCAGATTGATAAAAGAGCATTGACTCGAGTGTGACCAAATTCTTCACAGCTGCTGACTTCTACTAGAGGGATGAATAACTTTAAGTATCGCTGGGTTGGCTTGCTGAGGAAAATCTGTTGAATGTTTATCATACATATATTCCTTTGTGGCTAAACATCACTGTGGTCAAATGACTGTAATATTACAAATGACTATAATAATCTCAACTCTTCATCTCTTTCTCTCCTGTCTACCACCTTACATGTATTTATTACTATCTTATTATGTCACATTTTCTACAGATATTTTTTAAAAGTCACGAAATTTGAGTGTAACTTTTACATTACTTGCTCTAATTATTTTGTTTAGCGCTATTCTACAATATATACTTTTAAAAACTGAATGTCTCTAAAAAGCAATTTTCCATCAAATGTCCCTTTTTCCACATGTAGCGGGGGGAGGAGGCAGGGGTGGGTTCTAAATTTTTTTACTACCGGTTCTGTGGGCGTGGCTTATTTTGTGGGTGTGGCTTGGAGGTCATGTGACTAGGTGGGTGTGGCTAGCTGGTCAGAGTCATTTCTGGAAGGTCCTCGCACTTACGACCCAACTCATTTGTTTGCTTTTAAGACTGATCAGCTGTAGGACGGCCCTTTGAAGCCCCGCGGCAAGAGTTTAAACAGTTTTTTTCCCTCTAGTCATCAGCTGGGACTCAGGAGGCAGCAATAGATTGGGGGTGGGACCAAATAAAAGGTAAGAATAATGTGGGTGGGTGGGAGGGCGGGGGGAGGGGAGAACTGGTTCGGTGACATCATATTGTCACTGCTACCGGCTCGGCCGAACCAGACAGAACCGGGAGAAACCCACCACTGGGAGGACGGAATAAAAGGAGGGTTTGGGAGGAAGGGGAGGAGACAGAGGGCGTGCAAGAGAAGGAAGGAGGGGCTTGGCTAGAAAAAAAAAGCGGGAAGGTGAGGGATATGAAGGGATACCGGGAGAAAAGGAGGGATAAGGGAATAGGATAGCAGAGACTTCTGTGGGCCAAACCTGAGGGAGATAAGGGGATAGGAGAGGTATTTGTGGGCTAAGCCTGAGGGAAATAAGGGAATAGGATAGCAGAGGCTTCTGTGGGCTAAGCCTGAGGGAGATAAGGGGATAGAATAGGAGAGGCTTCTGTGGGCCAAGCCTGAGGGAGATAAAGGGATAGAATAGGAGAGGCTTCTGTGGGCCAAGCCTGAGGGAAATAAGGGGATAGAAGAGGTATTTGTGGGCTAAGCCTGAGGGAAATAAGGGAATAGGATAGGAGAGGCTTTTGTGGGCCAAACCTGAGGGAGATAAGGAGATAGGATAGGAGAGGTATCTGTGGAGCAAGCCTAAGGGAGAGAAGAGGATAGGATAGGCGAAGCTTCGGTGAGGCAAGCCTGAGGAAGAGAAGAGTTTGAATGAAAGATGCAAGCAGAGGAAACAACAAAAGTGCAGAGGCTGTGGAAGGAGAGCCCAACAGGCAGTTCAAGAGAGAGTGAAGAGAGAGAAAGTGGAAGAAGGTCCACCAGCCACCTGAATACCACCCCACCACATGACCTTCCTGCTGAGAGGAGGCTGATCACCACCCCATCACGTGACCCTGGCAAATAGAGATGCATCAGAGAGGGACCAGGGTGGACTGACAGCCATATGAAGACGGCCAGGAGAACCCAGGCTCCAGCGACCCTTACGACACACACAACTTTTTAAAATAGATATACCTATTAAAAGAGATGAATCAGATACTTCTGACGGTATATCTGTTGTGGCTTGCATGCTAACGGTTGTGAAGATTATAAAGGAAACAAAAGAAAAAAGAAAAAGAAAGACACAAAAACATAATTGTCCTTGAGGACAACAAAGTAGTTTACCATAATGGGGGATTTTTAATCCACAGTGGGGAATCTAAAGCAGAAATGTGCAACAGTTGGGAGAAGAATACACTTTTTAAAACCAGTGTTTTCAATTTCATGCAGGAACCAGGGGGATGACCTGACTAGGGAGAAGGGAATTAAAAATGCCAGCTAACTAAGGGTGGGGCTATTACACCCTCTAATATACAGAGTTCTCTTGAAGAGTAATTTATTACTAGAAAGGAAGTCTATGATGTGTGAACTTGATCACACTTATACCTTATTTATTTATTTATTTATTTTGTCGCATTTCTATGCTGCCCAACTCCCAAGGGACTCTGGGCGGCTTACAACAAAGAATAAAACAATGCGAACAATCCCATAAAAAATGTTAAAAGAAAAACATTAAAACATTAAAACTTTAAAAACGTTAAAACACATGCACTCCAATTCGTGGCCAGGTCTCGCAAGATCATTATAACGAGATCAACGGCCACAGGCCTGCCGGAAGAGCCAGGTCTTCACCGCTTTGCGGAAGGCCAATAGGGTGGGGGCATTTCTTTGGGCATGATCTTCGGGCACTTGGACTATAGGTCTTTTTTTGTCTTGATTTGCTGAGCCTTTAACTAGGGCTTTAGTTTTTGACTTCTAAACACTTCTAGAAGTGTCTCTGGTATTAATCCTTTGGTGAATTTGATTTTTGACTGATTGAACAACAATGCTTTTTCTTTCTAGCCCTGACTCAAGATATGAAAGGAAGAGAGGCGGTTAAATAATATGGTCAAGTAATGGATTTATTTTGCCCATAAGAGAGATTTCCGGATAGTCTCATCTCTCCCAGTAACCCAAGTTAAAGGGACAGGCCTCTTCCCTGTAATCCGATCATAGTTACAGATATGGATTGTGAGATGGTATCTTCAAATATTCATCCAGATTTTAGGCAATGTTTTGGAGAAAAGAATGTATCTGACCTCTCGTCTTTGAAGCATGAGTTTTCCTCCAAAGGAATAGGCTTTTTAGAGTTCACAAGTATTTACACTGTTATAATCAACTGGTAAATTTGGGATTGATGTCAATAATCTGACAAATTTTCAGGCTATTATCTACTCAAAACCAATGGTTTTTTTTTTCTGTGCTAAAAGCTTGAGTGTGCTGTGTTTATCCAAAGTGAAAAAACACCCAACAGCTGCCTTGTGCTGCAAACTATGGTAGTGTAACTTATTACCTTGCTGCAGCCCTTTTCTATATCAAACAAAGATTAAAGACTCCAGCATTCACCTTGTCAGCAAACTCTAATTCTTTTACATTGGTGGCTGCACACAGATTGGTGGTAGTATTATTATTATTCTGATTTGTTGCAGTTAGCCAGACTGGGTTTTTAAAATTATTATATGGTTCATTGCAGATTTTTAGACTGGATTTGGCATTTTTATCCGCGTATCAACTTGTTCCTTAGGACCTAGAATAGGTAGAAGCTGTTTGATAGCATTGCCCAATCTTTCTTGGCATTACACCCAGTGTAGTCATAACTACTGGGACCACTATGGCTGGTTTATGCCATACTCTTTCAATTTTGATTTTTAGATCTTAATACTTTGTGATCTTCTCCAACTCTTTGTCTGCTATTAGAATATCCTTTGGTATTGCCACATCAATTATCCACACTATCTTCTTTTCAACAACAGTTACTGTATATCTGATGTGTTATGAATGAAAACTTTAATCTGTATTTGGAAATTCCATCATTTTAAACTTTTCACTTTTTCAATTCTAAGTTCCTACTGGTACATAATTTTTACTCCAGTAAATCATTTTTTGGCAACTGTGTTATGTCATTGTTTATAATCAGTTTGTATGATCTTGTTCCAGCTAAGTATATGATCTATTTTTTTCTTCTACTTCTTTGCACAATGAATCATTTGATGGTTTTTCAATTCTGGCCTTAAAAGCATTAGTTCAAATAGCTGATTCTTGTGCAACCAAAATCAAGCCTTCAGTTCCTTTTTTTTTTTTTTACAACAGTTCTAGTTGTAAGCCATTGCCAGATTTATGATTGTTATTTATTTAGCATATTTTGTATATATTTATCTCAAAACATCCCATTACATATTTTTGTCTAAAACAAATATATATATTGTTTACTGCCATCTATCAAACTAATTACAACTAAGGATACCCAATAATATTTTTTAAAAAAATAAAGTTGCTTCAGAATATGAAATTTGGAAACAAAATAACTTTTGGATTATTTTCTCTACCAGCTAAATAATCCATTCAGCTATTTTTTTTTCCGCCTGTAGAGTACCATATTTTGCACCTTCTCCTTCATTATCACTGCTGCCAGTTCCTCACCTGTGACTTAGTGTCTTGATAGCATCATCAACTATTGTTTTGCCAAAATTGTTTGGATGACTTCAGACCACATAAAAATTGTTAATATGGAAATGATCTGAGTCCATAGATTATCTTAACCTGCAGTGCGGAATATTTGAGTTTGGCATGTTTTGTGAACCCAAACCATTTTATTTTACACAAAATTTATCATGATGTGTTAACCCAGTCAATTGTAGCTAACTCAGTACATTTTGCTTAAAGAAACCAGGCTTCTTAATCAGATGATTTGATTGTTCTAATTTGAAAGAAGGGGTAGTTAGGGCTAGTAAGTTCTTATGAGGAGAGATATATTTGCTATTGTAAGAGAAACATTATATACCATAGCCAGTAACACTTGTTCTGTCTCCTATTTACCTTTTTCAAGATACAACATAAGATAGAGAATCACAGAAACCAAGTTTATCCTACAACTATCAACTATGTGTGTTAACATGATAACTAACTGCATCTAAGATCAAGTTTACTCCCAGCAGAAATCAAGTAGCTTTATGTGTACAATGCACAAAATCAACACAATATTCAAGTCCAAGGTGATGAAAGCAACCGCATCCACATCATGATTTTGCATTTCTGAGTACACATTTCAACACAACTTTCATCTCTGAGTTAATCAGCAATTTGTACAGCACCACAGCCTCCTTTAGGCAAGCCTCTTCCTCTCTCACCCCCCACAATGGCGATGATTCCCTGACAGGGTTAAAGCTTACACCAGCAAGGATCTCTTGCCACTGCTGTATCAGGATTAGCTTTTTTCCTTGCTGCCTGGTGCACCCTGCCAGCATAAGAAAGCTGTGAGCACAGCAGTCTTGCCAAGCAGACATCACTGAAGAACGGGCTGCTCTGCTATCGCACAGGATCCGAATAGCTACATGAGAGATTAGTCTTCAGTTCTTGCATAAAACATGGCATTTGAATTGGGTACAGAATTTTTTTAAAATGGGAAGCCGGCATTGATAAACGACTGTAAGCAGAAGTGTTAAGACCTTAACTTAATGAATGTGAAATGATTTCATATGAAAGGGACTACTGTGGTTTATGCAACAAAACATTCTTAAAAATATTATCTTGGGATGTATAATACTGTACCAGCCCTTGATCTGATTCACATAACATACTAGCTTTAATAGGTCTTGTTTGCTTTTAACTTAATTGCAAGTCTGTCCCATCATCCTCCACCCACTAAGTAGTTTGTACACCATGATTTACATCAGAGGTGGCTCATCCTTTTCAGCCTAGGAATTAATTTTTTTTTTTGCCTCTCCGTATTTTGACTTGCACAGGGGCTGCTGAAGCCATGACTGGCGAGACAGACCAAAATGTTTATACTTTTTCTTGCTTTTTTTTTTTTTTTTGGCAATTTGGAGCATCTACTTTACTTTTTTAAAAAAACTTTGAAATGGGCAAGTTTTTTTTTTAATTCTCACTTTCAGTGATTATATGTATATGTGTTTAAAAAGGACTTGTAAGGTTGCCCACCTACAGTATGTTCCAGAACTCTACATGTGATGGGAATATGACCACTCGGCCTTGTAAATTACAGCTAAGGGCTCATCATTATGTGTAAGACTAGCCAACAATGGCTTATTTGACAAACTAGAATTAAATTATGGGATAGCATAATGTGGAAACCTAGACTCAAGACCTAGCCTAGTGTATTGCTGTTGGAATGGAAGAAATTTGAGGTTCTATACCCAGAGAGATAACCAAGCATAGTGAAACTTTTTTGTTGTTGTTACTGTAATACAACTGAAAGGTTTACGCACAAGAAAGACACAAGTAGGCAGGAGAGCTAAGCATACAGAAAGCTACATCTTGCCAGGAGGAGGGTCATATGGATAATGTTGCTGTAACCACATGGCCAGGGAACAAATCCAAGAAAGAAGAGACCCTGAGATTAATGATTTTATAAACAAAAATTATTCTAACAATAGTAATAATAACAATAATACAAAGGTCATGGTCATGGTAGCAATAGCACTTAGACTTATATAGCACTTTACAGTGCTTTACAGCCCTCTCTAAGTGGTTTACAGAATCAGCATATTATCCCCAACAATTTTATCCACCTCAGAAGGATGGAAGACTGAGTCAACCTTGAGCCTGGTGAGATTTTGAACTGCCAAATTGTAGTCAGCCAGCAGTCAGCGGAAGTAGCCTGCAGTACTACACTTTAACCACCGCGCCACCATGGCTCATGATGATAGGTAAAGTAATCAGTCTTAGAATTGACAATGAAGATACCAAAGTAGTAGCTATCTACTGCCTTTTAGGATCAACCAACAACAATACAGAAATCAACAGTCAAGAAATAGGTGACATACTAGTATTGGATAGAGTAGCCATGAAGAGATACTCAAATGCTGGGAAGTGTCCATACCTACAAAGATCAGAATCATGCACTTATCTGTGGGGTCACTAAGAATCAACACTTGATGGAACACAATCAATCAACGCAAAAAGTAGGCAGAATAAGAAATAAAGGAACACAGACAAAATCCCTAAGTCTCCATCTGTACCCAAGTGTCTTTTATGGATAATAAGTTGGGAGGCACTAAGACACCTCCACATGTCAAACTTGAGGCCTCTGTTGAACCTTCACAGAGCTTTCAGTTTTTGCCTTTCATCTCTCTTTTACCCAGCCTGAGTATTAGCAGAAGCCAATCGGTAAATTCCATAAGTACCAAGCAAACCTCCAGGGAAGTCACTTGGTTGGGAGAGAGTGAACTTTGCATACATTTGCAAACTTTGCTTCTTTTGCAGAGTTATCACTTATGCTACCCACATGGATTTTAAAGAATATCAATCTCCTAGAATTAAATGTGTTACTATTTTTAATCGAGAGCAAGCAGTCTAAAGCGAGATCTTGGGGAAATTGCAAGTGTTGCCTTAGAAATCCTGGGAATGTTTAAAAAAAACAAACCAGATAAAAAGAAAAAGAAGAGATTTGCCATAACTACCCACACAAAGCACCACAATTTCCATTTTGTTTCTTGTATGCCTTGTTTAAAAATTGTGCTGAGTGGTTTTTTTAAAAGAAAAAGCAACATAATAAGGGTTTTATTGTTTTCTTTACTACTTGCTTTACTGTGTTTTTTTTTGTTTGTTTGTTTTTTTCAGTCTGGGGATTACAAGAAATCTCATTGTCGGTGACAAAGATTTAATATTAATATTTTACACTTCCAGCCTAACTTTCAGTTTCTGAACTATTAGGAATATTATTAGTCTTACGATGGCGATGATGATAGTATTGAACTTGAGTATTACTCAACATCAATTTCAGCATATTCCAAAAAAGATGAGAAGAGGAACATCTCAATGATAGAAATTGTTCTCTTTCTTTAGAACAGCGGTCTCCAAACTTGGCAACCTTAAGACTTGTGGACTTCAACTCCCAGAATTCATCAGCCAGCTGAAGTCCACAAGTCTTAAAGTTTGCCAAGTTTGGAGACCCCTGCTTTAGATCAAAAGCTGACCTTTTGTATTCTACATATCCCACTTGAATTCTTAGATCATATTTCCCACTAAACGAAGCTCCATGTAGGTCCATGATATGCTCATAACCAGGTATATACATTTAGAGGTTTGACATCCCCTACTAATATATATTCCATTTTTACAAATCCTTTTCTTTGTTTTTGTCTTTGAATGCCATTCAAATGAATCTAGAGAAAAGAAAAGGGCAAGACTGAGAGCAAGAAAGACTTCATACTCAAGTGTACTGTATGAATTTGACAAAAATGTATAGGAAGACATCACTATTTTATGCTCTGCTGGCTTCCAGACTTGAAGAAAGCTTTGATGGAGTTGCCCTTTCAACATAAATGAGAACCAACCAGAGGACATTAACTGTAGAAGGAAAGTTTATGCACTGCTACATTTGCAATTTTGCCACCCACTGAAGTGAAGGAAGCTTTTTTTCCTTTTTTTTCTTGTTACTTCTTGTTTTTCTGATGACCTCTTTGGCTTCCTTCCAGATGAGATGCAGACCTATTGAGTACAGAGTTACACTTGTCAAAGCGTCTTATTTTCTTTTTTTAATCCAAGCTAAACTTTGCCAACATGGCAGGCAAAGCTTTTAGAATGGATATGAGCCAATAATATGAGAAAATAATAACAACAACAACAACAAATAGCATTGCTATTAATGAATCAAACTTTCCCATGAATTCTGCTGCCAAAATGCAGAAGCTCCAGAATGCCTGCATTGGGGGAAAATGAGAAAACATCTACACAATCACCATAAACAATTTGAAATGGATCTGCGGTGGTGCCAACTTTTTCTAACTTCGATATACTCAGAAAGCTATTGATGCTGAATCTCTGTGGGAAGATGAAGAGACAAAAAATGTGGGATTAGGCCAGACTTCTTGCCAGTAGGAGAACTACTCCTATGCCTAGCAAAGATATAGTGCTTCAAGTGAAAGGACCAGCTTTATTGCAATTCCAAATACATTGTTACCAACCCAGCAATAAACTGAGTCAACTCTGAGAAGCCATCTTACCCCATTGGGACTAGTCTGCCCCACTCGTTTCTGCAGAAGAAGTCTACTTTGCATCCCATTGCCAAAGAATTTTGGCTGGCTGGGACCAGGAGAAGAGCCTTTTCTGATGTGGGCCCTACTCTCTGGAACCTTCTCCTGCTGGGTGAAGTCCACCCCAACATTTCTGGCCTTCCAGAAAAGCCTCAAAATCTGGTCCTACCATTTGATCTGAGCCCGAACAGGGATGTGCTATGTTGATAGTGGCTGACAGTGGTAGAGAAGGTTCCCGCCCTCAAACCAGCCACCATCTTGGTTTTTAGCTTTTCTATTTAACTCTCCTAATTTTAATTTCCGTGTATTATCTATTACTATTTATTATATTGTAAGCTGCCCAGAATGTCTATATCAATGAGACAGGCAGCAAACAAATTTAGTAAACAAACAAACAAAAAACAAACTCCTGGATGAAACTTTTGTCATGTAACTGGACTAATGTAGATTTGATTCTTAACTGGTACAAAGATCCCATATGGTTGTCCTGAGTCTTTAATATTTATATGTTACAGAACAAAGTGACACTTAACATCATTTGAAATCCTGGTGACACATTCTGTGTGACTATCAAAATCGGTGATAGTTCTATATGCACTGCCTATTCTTACCAATGTTTCCACAAAGAGACTACCTCTTCAGAATCTCCAGTTACAATTGCTTCATGGAAAATGATTTCAGAGAAATATCACATTTTTTAGTGAAAAAACTACTCTTATATTTCCAGAGAGTTAGCCGTGTTAGTTGATTACAGAAGAAATACGGCATTTTAAAGGTTAGCAATATTATTTCACATATTTGTGTGAACTAGAGTCTACTTCATGACAAACATATCTGCGTCTGGTTTTCCACAAAATTGCTTTTGAGTCAAGCATTTTCGAGTATTTAATCATGTGTCTGGAAGATTATATGTCAAGCGTAGGCTGGAAATTCTTCAAAATGGTAAATGTTCCACAAGACGCTTTATGCTACATAACACATGAAGAAAGAAAGGAGGTTGGGATCCACTGGCAGATGGACTAATAAGGGATGCAGTCTACTGTTCACAAGCATCAAATCTTTCAAGTCTAGGTATATTATTTTGGAAAAAATATTGAACTTATATATTCAAACATATATATCAATGTCTTTTGAAGTCTACATGTCCCTAATATATTGTGATCCACAGATTAGGAAAACTACAACATTTGCAGAAATTATATACTTTACGGGCTATACACAGTTTGAAAATAGCTTGGGAAAAAATGCTTAGATATCATAACAGGCGCATAACTTCTTTTCATGCCCATCAGAAGAGATTTCAAGCATTTCTGAATTATTTTCAAAGCATACACAACTCTAATAAATAAGTTATTATTTGGGGCTAAGAAACCAAGGCAAATAAGCCAAAGAATACAGAACATGGAAATAGCCAAAATACATAATTCAAAAATGTAATAATCAGTTTAGACCATTCTTCCATATTTGGTCACAAAATTATAAAGTCCAACAGTTCTGGAACATAGTTCATTTTAGAATGAAACAAATTTTAAAGACTGAATAGTTTTTCTTGGCAGCTAAACATAAACTTTGTATCTCTAAAAATATAGAGTCTGCTTTGTATACAATAACAGGATATTTTACATCTCTTATTAGAAATCATACAATTCCCAAACTTATCAATTGTTCATTCTGTTTGATGTTTCTTATTACACTGGCTATTTTTGTTAATTATTTATTTAATTTTTATAATGGTTTTGAAGTGCCAAATTGAGATAAGATCATTTTTATATGTAATACTAATAAAAGATCATCTAAAAATTCTTATTTGATTTTACAATAGCATATAAATTGTTTCGCACTTTCTTTTTGCTTTTTTCAAAATATTTATCTTGATCCAGCTTTCAAATCTATTAAAACAAAATGCCGTATTTAACAAGAAAAATAGAAAAAGATATTTGGGAGCGCAAGCATAGAATCAGTCTGCAGCTCTTTAAAGCAGCTATGTTTTTCCTCAGAATGATGTAACTATCTTCTGCAAGTGCTATGAGATCCTGGAAAACGATGCAGCTATTTTAAAACATTACACACAGAATCTGACTTTGTATTACCCATCCCTTCTGAGGTACTTATTTCCAAATGTTCCTAAAGCACAGATGCAGTACTTGAATATTGACCCTTCACTCACTTAGTTATGTAATAGCTTTTAACTGCTTAGGAAACGGAAAACTCAAAGCAATATTATAGGCTGGCATCAGGCAAGGGTAGTAAAGATCTCTCTCTCTCTCTTTTCCTTACTCATTTTACCCAACATTGTCTTTAGTTGGAGCCACTGGCTTACACATAAAAGCTTTAAACCCATGTGCAGAGTTTATGATACAAACAAGTCAGTAGCTTCAAGTCTGGCATATTTTTCAACTGTCATAAAGCTTAAAATCCCTACAAAATCCTTGGCTCGTTATATAATAATTCCTTTAGAAGGCAGATTAGGAAGAAACAGCCAGAAATCCTATTTGGGTTGTTTATAAAGAAAAACAAAACAAGACTGCATCTTTTCCTGTCAGCCTTTTCCATGGATAGATGGATTTTCCTCCCTGAAAGTTTGCATTTCTAATCAAGAATGCTGGTCTTTTCTTTCAACCTTCTCTAAGATATGTTTTTTCTTTACAACTATCAATCCCTCAATGGGAAGAGGAAGGAGGAACAACGTTTCTTTATTTTCTAATAAAGCCTTGTTATATAACAAAGCTTTTTCTTTGTTGAAGGAGCTTCAGAAATAAAAAGCTTGTTGTTGTTGTTTTTTTGTTGTTGTTATTGAGAGAAGTTTACTTAATAAATGGCAAAGTGTGGGTAAGGCTTTGTTAGTATATTTATATTAGGAGTACAATGCCATGGAATATTATATTTCAGTTAGATATTTACTTTAAATCTCTTCATCAACATCTCATCTTGTTTGAGATTATAGGTTTTTTTTAAAATATATAATTTGTATGTTTTTCAAATCTTACTCATCAACTGTCACATAAATCACAATACATACAATGTAACTAAGAACACGCTCATGCTTTACAATCAGTACATTCCATCCCAATACACACACAAAAACGATTTCTTTATTTCAGAGAAGATTGCCACAGAGAAGATCGAAGGGCTCTTATTCAGCTATATTACACATCTGTAGGCTACACTAGAGAGAACTTTCCATACTGTTGAATCTACAACCATTAAAGGGCTGTTCAGCTGCAACAGCTCTCTTGAGCTGTGCATTTGTAAAATGATGTCATCCCTTGATCTGAATGCAATGAAGAATTCCTTCAAGGAGCAATATCTAAGTTAACTCTGGGCTAGTTAGGATTTTCAAAGCTTGACCCTGTCACTTGTGTTCTTAATATAGTCTATTTGACTGGGGCAGGTTTTTAAAACGCCTTAAAACACCCACTTGTATGTTTTAAGGTGACAAAACAGTTTCTGGGGACAAATTTGTTGAAATAATGGTACTCACTCTTCAGTAGAGGATTAGCTTTTCTTTAAAAAAAAAGTGTTCTTTCTGTTGTGGACTTACACAACACTTTCTAAACACATGAAAGCATAATAAAATTCCACAAGGTATCACTTATCTTGGATAAGGCTTTGTGTGTGTGGTTTTTTTTTTTTAATGCAGTGATATGTATATGTACACTGAGCAGCGTAGTGATCTAGTGGTGAAGATGCTTACTTCCCACTCGGAAGTTTGAGAGTTCAGTCCTAGGTAACAGATGTTTCTCTCTAAGGGCGCAGAGAAAATATATCTGCTCCAAACTCCATGTGGTGTCAAGAAGAGTATCTGGCCAGTAAATGTTCAGCTCCAGCCAGTCACCTTAACTCTATCACAAATTAAGGGATTACAAAGTCATAAAAAGGAAATTTATATGTATAGGTACACTTCATTGTTTTAAGATATTTTGCTTGAGCTATCGGTATGGAAACTATCATCACAAAAATCTGTACATCAATAATCATGTATCTCCAGTTAACTTCCTGGTCACGTGAATCATCATTCTATTTCCGTACGTGGATTAGCTTCAGAAGTGCTATCAGGAGTCCTCAGTGCCCACTCCCAACAACATAGCAGGTAGCACCATTAAGACTCCCTCCAAAAGACCTAAGTGTCACAGATGTGTGATTGTATAGCATCTTCAAAGACTCTTATTCACTGAATAGAATCTTATTCTACTATTTGTTGCTGTCAAAGTAAAATTAGGACTAGCATCACCATTAGTTGAGGTAAAGCAATAGCAATAGCACTTAGACTTATATACTGCTTCACAATGCTTTACAGACCTCTCTAAGTGGTTTACAGTGCCAGCATATTGCCGCTAACAATCTGGGTCTTCATTTTATCAACTTTGGAAGGATGGCTGAATCAACCTTGAACCGGTGAGACTCGAACTGCCAAACTGCTGGCAGCCAGCAGTCAGCAGGAGCCTGCAGTACTGCATTCTAACCACTGCGCCACCACAGCTCAAAAACAGTTAGCACTGACAAGTGCTTTTGATACCATGAAATAGAAGTATAAATGGTTGGGTTTTTTTCGTTTGTCATTCTTGGATTTTTACTGTCAGGGATTAGGAAAAATACCTGTGGGATTTTCTGTCTTGTTATGCCAAATTAACTCAGCTCACCTTAGATACTAAGAAGCTGTTTTTGTAGAAACATTGAACTGCAAATTAGCTAGCCACATTTCAGTTTGGCATGTTGTACAAACCCAGGGCATTTAATCAGTTTATGGTTTAATGTAATTAGATTAAAATTAGTTTACTTTAGTTTAGTGTATCTGGAGAAGCTAGAAATTGGAATTACTGTAATCATGCAAGGTGTGATTATAATGATCCCGGATAAGCATGCTGTTATAAATATAAACAGAGTTTTGATTTGGGAGTTTGTTCCATCATCTCAGACCCTCAAATATTCTTGGATAACCTCTGTTAAAGCCAGAGGGCCTTTCACCTTCCGTTGTTTTCCACTCATCTTTGAACCAGCAGGAAACAAGGTCTGCATGAAATTGGTTGCTCCACTGCTGATTTTCATTCTGTATCTGCTGCATCTAATCTGAATGATGCCCTCCTGATTGTCCATGTGAAAAGGATTGTAAGCAAAGCAACAGGTTGATTCCTCTGGTTTTGCTGTCCTTTTTTCAGCAACTCATTAGCCCATAGGAAAAGCAGCTGCCAATGCCTGCATCAAGAATGAGGCTGGACTGGCTGCAGCCAGTCGGCCCATCTTTTTTTTTTTTGGCTCCACCCTGTGCCATTCTTCCAATACAGGTGGTCTTCAACTTATGACCACAATTGAGTTGAAAATTTTCCTTACTAAACAACACGGTTGTTAAGTGAGTTTCGCCCCATTTTACAACTTTTCTTGCCACACTTATTAAGTGAATCACTGCAGTTGTGAAGTTGGTAACACGCTTGTTAAGAGAAGCTGGCTTCCCCCATTGACTTTGCTTGTCAGAAGGCTGCGAAAGGAGATCTCATGGCCCAGGACAGCATGACCCATTATAAATACATGCCAGTTCTCAAGTATCTGAATTTTAATCATGTGACCATGGGGACAACAATAATAAGTGTGCAAGAGTCGTAAGTATGAAAAACAATAATAAGTCAATTTTTTTCAGTGCCGTCGTAACTTTGAACGGCCATTAAACAAAAGGTTGTAAGTCGAGGACTACCTCTACCTCTTTGGGTCATAACCCAAGTTGAATAAAGGTAAAAAAAAATGGAGTCACAAAGAATGCTTAACACATTGTAAGCCGCCCTGAGTCTCCGGAGAAGGGCGGCATATAAATCAAATTAAAAAAAAAAAATGCTGAGTCACAAGCAACCCTTTTGTTTAGGATTTCTTTTTCTTCTTTCCTTCTTTCCCCTTTTCCTTTTCTGTCCTGTCCTATCCCAAACACTGAGTCTACTTTCTTCCATGTCCATTTGGGAGGCAGAGAATAACAGAGTTTGATCAATTGCTTCACAATTTTACCCTTGTACAAGGTCAACAAAGTTTACAGAAATCAAACAGCTGCACTAACTTTCAGCTTGCAAATTCTGATAGGGGGTGTTTACACTGATTAACCATCAATTATTTCCACCATTCCACAGAAGATGACTTTGTAGAAACACCGCTTATGGGGGGCCAAAAGCCCTAATAAGCAGGTATATACAAAAGAATGAAGGCTATTGCTATAAGTGCATTGTAAGCCGCCCTGAGTCTTCGGAGAAGGGCAGCATATAAATTGAACTAATAAATAAACTAATAAATAAAGATATAAAAGGGCAACATTCTTGTGTCGTACCCAGCATGACATGTATATGTGGCAGGGAACCATTTGCACATGGCTAGAGCAGGGTTGCTAAACAAGAACCACGACCGCAACAATTCTATTGCTTTATTGGTATCCAAAGGAGTGTTAGCCATGGATGCATTCAATGAGTGGAGCAAAAGCCAAATCTACAAATCTGTAATATCTGAGAAAATGCTCAAAACTGTAAACTCTGCAATTTACCACATGAGGCTGATGCAGAGGGAGCCAAGCAGTTCTTCAAGTTCTGACAGTTCCTCTTAGCTAGTCAAAATAGAAGGAAAAGGGATAATTCAATAACACCCCCCCCCTTTTTTTTTTGAATGGCTAGTGGCATTAGCCATCTAGGGATATGAGAGAAACCTTAGGTAAGCATACTGAAGAAGGAAACAAAGCAAGTGTATTTAGAATAGCCAGCAATTCTCAGAATGTCTGTTTTTTCTTTATCATGACCCTTCACAGAAAACCTCCTCCTCTCTATAAACTATCTAGTGAGACAAGATAAGCTGAAAGACATTGACTGGCCCAAGTTCATTGTCACTGGACTTACACATCTCTTAACCTTGCTTAACTACAGCTCATTGAATTCCACGCAATTGGTTGAGTTTGTACAGTATATTAAACCAAAAGCTATATCTGCCAAACATAATATTTGGGTTCACAGTGCGTAGTAAGTCAAAGCAAAACAGTGACATGATGTCTTAGTGTGATGGGTATAAAGGTATATGAGAATCAGAACTTGACTCTTTTTTTGTCCAAGGTCAGAATGTTAGCATTTGCTCTTCATGACTTATTTAGAGACAGGATTGAGGTCTTGGTATTAATATCAGAACGAATAGGCAGACTCCTGCCTTGACTCCTATTTATGGAGGTCATTGTCTTATATAGTGAGGAGAGAGAAAATATCCCATGAGGTTCAGATAGAAAAGAGATAATAAATCAAAACTAAATTTGTCAATTTAGATAGAGGGCAGGGCCCAGCAAAGTCCAGGAAATTGAAAATCTAAGCAACCAATCAGCTTACCTCTCTCTCTCAGGTACATTTTAAGAAATAGAAGGGGAGACCAGTTCTACCGTGCCTTTGCAGCCTTGGCTTCAGCAGGTAATAAATCAACCCAAGTCTGGAAGATTAGTTGTAAGCCTATAAGTTTAAGGAGTCGGAATCTTTTCTGTATTCTCTTCTCCTATTGTCTCCAATCTTCAATTAGTTCCTGAACCATAATCTCTATAATAAATAATTAGTACAGGTAGTCGTTGATTTACAACCATTCATTTAGTGACCCTTCAAAGTTATATACCCTTCAAAGTTATTCCGCCAGGCCGGGCTATCAATATAACAATTTTAAATTGGGGTATTTTAAATTTTGGGGGTTTTAAATTCAGCCGAATTTATTTAATAATTTTTAATTTTTAATTGATGTTTGTCTTGTGTTTTTAAATAGGCTGTACACCGCCTGAGTCCTTCGGGAGAAGGGCGGTATAGAAATAAAATTATACTTACACTTACTTATACTTATAACAGCACTGAAAAAAGTGACTTAACAATCAGACAACTATAGTAGCATCCCTCAGAATCATGTGATCAAAAGTTGGGCGCTTGGCAACCGGCATGTATTTACAAAGGTTTCAGCATCCCGGGGTCACATGGTCATCATTTATGACCTTCCCAGTCAGCTTCAAACAAGCAAAGAACATGAGTGGGGGGAGAGCAGGATTCACTGAGCGACCACAAGATTCACTGAACAACTGCAGTGATTTATTTAACTATGGCAAAAATGGTCGTAAAATCAGGCATAACTCATTTAACAAATACCTTGCTTTTTAGCAACAGAAATTCTGGTTCCAATTGTGGTCGTAAGTCAAGGGCTGCCTGTATCTTCTTCTGAAATCAGTAGTCTCATTCTGATGGGGAATGTTGCCTACCTGCATCCCAGCCACTTTGCTAGCTACAGAAGATCAAGAAGCAGACAGAGAAAAGAACCTACATGTGTCTTTCTAAGAAGAAGGTGCAGAGATTTCTTTTCTGCAAAAATTGTTGGTACCAATGACCCCCACTGAAATCCCTTACCCGTCAAGGGAAAAAGTGCAATAGTAAAACCTATAATGGACAGGCTTAGAGACCCTCTACACCTTTTCCCATGCTCAAGAGTGAATCCAGGGATCCAACCGATTACATGCCTATCCATACATAAGCAAATATCTGTGCCACTACAGTATGCAGTGCATCTAAGCTACACAGTTGTTTGTGTAAATTCCATTGTCTTGTCTCTTCTGAGTAACAGCCACTTAAGTTTCAGGCAGAGATCTTTCCAAACATCGACTACTACTGTAGATTCATTGTTTTTAGCTAGTAGTTTGCATGGAGGCTATGCACATACTTTGCTACCAAGCTATATAGATCAGTGGTGGGTTCTACCAGTTCGCCCCGGTTCGGGCGAACCAGTAGTAGCGGCAGCAGGAGGCTCCGCCCACCCTCCCAGACATCATCAAATACGATCTGCGCATGCGCAGAAGTGGCACGCACATGAGTGAACCAGTAGAAAAGGTAAGTGAAACCCACTCCTGATATAGATTCCTCTTCCTTCCTTCAGCCCATGCAGAAATCCCGCAAAGCTCTGGCATATGGCTGTATCTTCAGGAGCTTACCTGGGTTCACCCAACAAGCTACACCAAACAAAAGAAGCCCCTTGATGGATAAGCAGTCTTCAATTATAGCCATGGATTATAATTCAACGCAATGTGTAAATGGAATTCATGATAGTTTATTCAACAAAAACATGGTTAAAATCATGGTTTAACAGAATGCAAAGAACAGCCCAATAACATTCAGAGAATCTTGTGTTGATGTCTTGTTATGTTGTTCTACACAGTTTTTTCGAGAAAAAAGTGTGCAGGATCTTTTCAGAATTTTTTTTTTCAGCTATAAGGCCCAGTCTACCCCAATGATACAAATTTGGAGGCACTATTAGAAAGTTGTTGTTTTTTTGTTTACACATTTCCATTTTGTGATAGAAACCATTTAGGATTTAGCATGACAAATCAATTCCTTACAGTGGAATTGTAGGAAATTGCTAAAATCTCAAATTTAATCTATTCTATGTCCAACTAAAAAGCCTATATAACATCTGATAGAAATCTGTTGGCTGCTGCACTAACAATTAATAGGATTAATCTGTTCAAGTTCAGGTTAATTTTATGTGCTGCAACTTGAAGAGCTTTCCTATCAAATGCTATGTTTGCTATGCCTAAGATTGAGTTTGCCTATGGTATTAACAGCCCACGTTAAAGAGACTTTCATGGAAGCTAGTTATTCAAGAAGACTTTCGTCAATTTCTGAATCAATCTATTTAAGATGCAATTCATTTCTCTTCTAAATACCAGCATTCTACTATCCCAATGGGTCTTTTTTAAAAGATATTTTTGTCCTGCCTTTATTATTTTTATAAATAATTCAAGGCAGTTATTTAGAAAAATAAAAAAACAGGACAAAAAGGGTAGCGAACATATCTAACATACCATAATCCTCCCTTCTCCTATTTCCCCTAGGATAACAACCCTGTGAATGAGTTGGGCTAAAAGAGAGAGATTGGCCCAAAATTACCCAGCTGGCTTTCATGTCTAAGGTGGAACCAGAATTCCAAGTCTCCCGGATTCTAACCTGCTGCCTTAACCATTAAAACAAAATTGGCATTTAACCTTTTTGTGTCATTAATTCCTTTTAGAGACTGGTGAAATCAGTGGTGGATTGCCCCTGTTTCAGACCGGTTCGCAAGAACCGGTAGTAAAACCGGCGGGAGGCCCGGCCAAAGCCCTGGATGTCATCATCAGCGATCTGCACATGCGCAGAAGCAAGGCGCGAGCGAGCGAGAACGAAGAGAGTGCACAATCCCGTTGTGAACCGGTAGTAAAGGTAAGTAGAACCCACCCCTGGGTGAAATCTACAGTCTACAGTCTACAAATATATTGAAATTCATGGACAGAGACTGTAGTACTGCTGATTATACTCAAATATAATTATCAAAATATGAAAAAATAACATGTAATATCATGATATGCTTCTTTATTAATCCATTAACTCAATAATAAGACAATACCTTTTTTGGGAGGAAAGGTATTATAATTTTAGATAGTAAAATATCATTTTTGGAGACTAAAGGCCATAAATTACTTCACTGCCAAGTGCATTATTGAATGAAAAGTTAAATTTCAGCTAAAGGTTAGTGAAAATAAAGCTGATTTTTTTTCTCCCATCCAAGTTCATGGACCCCTTGGAATTTATCTATGAACTTTCAAGGGATCTGTGACTCCCTGGTCAAGAACTTCTGTATTATTCCCTTGTTTGGAAGCTAAACAACCTTTTTGGATTAGTGACACATTTAGAAGTCTTCTGTAGTCCCTTGAATGATTTTTAACACATCTTGTAATCTTTTTACAAAGCGGGAGCGGGGAGGTAACATTTCCAAATAAAACTCTGGGATGCAGCTACCCAATAGTTTAATTTTCTAAGCGTGAGGCTAATACAAACCCAGAAGCATTATTGGTAATAAAGATGATACAAGCAAATTTGCCACACACCAGCTTCCCATTGATTTTTTTTAATTAAAACAATGTAAGGAAAAGTACAAGGACAGGGAGTTTAATATATTTGATATGATACGTTTATTATACCCCAGAGTTTTAACAAAATTATTTACCAGGAAAACTTTTTTTTAATCTATATATTAGTCCAAACATCTGCATTTGATTATTAGTCAATGTGTAAATTATCTTGTAAAGCTATGGGATGTGATTTGATGAAACAAAAGGACTTACTTGGCCCAAGGTAAAAAAAAAATCCACTGTACAACTGAATATGTATAGAGGTAGGAAGCCTATGGCCCTTCTGGTGCTGCTGAACAACAATTCTCAGCATTCCTACATTTATCATGTTGCCTGAGATTGTGTGAATTGTAGTTCAGCCATGACAGGAAAATAGTGAATTCCCTATTTTGCTGTAAAATAAAAGTTCCCGATGGCAAGGATGATTTAGTAGTCAACTGTTTTATGTAACATGGGCATCTATCAACTATTGTGCCTATTGTTGCATATTTGCCTACTATACCTACTACCACTACTATTTACAAATAGTTGTAAGCAGTAGTCCCCCACTTACAATTATTTGCTTAGCGACTGTTCAAAGTTACTACAGCACTGAAAAAAGTTACTTACAACCAGTTTTTTCATACTTAACAGCCACTGCAGCATCCAATGGCTGTTGTAGACACATGATCACAATTTGAGGGGTTGGCAACCAACATGTATTTACAACTGTTGCAACATCCTAAATTAGTGCGATTGCCATTTGTGACCTTCCCAGACAACTTCCAACATGCAGCATCAATGGGGAAAATTGAATTCACTTAACAACCACATGATTCACTTAACGACTGTGACAGAAAAGATCATAAAATCTGATCATACAACTCACTTAACAACTATCTGTAACTTTGTAACTTTGTTGCTTGTATCCTTACAATTTATATTGATATTGACTATCATTAAGTGTTGTACCTTATGATTCTTGATTAATGTATCTTTTGTTTTATGTATACTGAGAGCATATGCATCAAGACAAATTCCTTGTGTGTCCAATTGCATTTGGGCAATAAAAAATTCTATTCTATTCTATTCTATTCTATTCTATTCTATTCTATTCTATTCTATTCTATTCTATTCTATTCTATTCTTTTATAGCAATGGAAATTGTGGTCCCAATGTGGTTGTGGGTCAGGGACTACCTGTATATAGCCTAATTTGTTCTAATTAAAATATATGCGAAAAAGTTTTACAGCTAGTTCACTGCCATTTTTAAGATATGAAAATCTATTAAGTAAACAAACACTCCGCAGGACCATCTACTTGTTAATATTTTATAGAGCAAAGCTACAGTGACCATCTATCACCTGAAACAGAATAAAATCATTGCAACACAAGTTAATTCTTTCATTATGATTCTGAGATACTAGTGACAGTCTGTCAATAATTGTATTCATTTTATGAAGTTGCATTGCTGCATTGCTAATTTTTTACAACTTTTAAAATATCTTTGTTTATTTTTAAAATATGATATAAAATATTCAACAACCTGTGAAATAATATCTAAGAACAGAAGAAAATTCAGGCTATTGCCATTCAAATTCAGGAGACTCCTCTGTCTCTGTGGAGTTCATCTCCATTTGTAGATTCTGTCTCACAAGTTTTTAAACAACTTTGGAAATCAACTCAGGAATATTACAATATATAGACATTCATGATCAGAGAAACATCCCTGTTAATACAAAATAAAAGGAAGTAAAATATGACTCCATGATACAACAGGCTCCATTGATTTCAAGAATTCTTATGCAAGTATGTGTCAGATTGCCAACAAGGTACACAGTCTAATAAAAAATTATCCTACAGAGCACTTTGAAATTCAATGGAAATTACAGATATAAGAATCTCCCTAGACTGTAGATCTCTGATTGTAAGCTCTGATACCTGATATGAAAATTGGGAGCTTCTTTTGCACAATCTTAATTATTCATAATTTCTGAAAATGTGCCTCCTAAATATTTAATAGTTTTCATTAATTTTCTTTTCATAGAACATTTATTTGGTTATTTGTTTTTATTTTATTTTGTAGACTTCAAATATGGGTTAAAGGGGAATTGATTATTGTTGAAATGCAGACTTTAGCATTTAAACAGTTATTAGGTATTCTATTCTGATCAATTAACTGAACAACAAAAGATGTATAGTTGAAGATTATAAAAATTACATTTCATTCTGGGCAGATTTCCAACTCATGAAATGGCATGCTGTTTGCAATTGTTTCAGTACAGTTAGGAGTAGCAGAAAACCACACCTTTCTCCATCAAGATACACATCCATCAGTTCAGCAAATGTTATGGAAATATCCAGACACAACATGAAAACAGCAACCAGAAGACACAAATAGGATTTAAATTGGAATGACGCTTGGTTATATTCAAGGGAGTTCAAAGTTGAAATAAAGTTGATATTTTTATATCATTGATCTAGAGAGATAACATAAGCATATTAACTTTTAAAAAGTAGTATTTTAAACTTCTTACAATAAAGGGTATCAGTTTGCAAAAAAATCCACAAAAGAATAGGTCTTTTCTTTCACCCAGATCTGTCAGAGGGAAGTACATCCCTTAACTTGCTGTGAACTAGCATTGATTTCTTCTTCCAGTACCCTCCAGTTGTATAGGAACATATCTGCTATCATCCCCTGGCAGCATTTTGAAGATTGTGGATAATGGATATCATAGACTAACACAACTTAAGTGAGAACACCAAGTGGAGGGAGAAGGAGAACTGTAACGGAAAACTGAAGTAGAAGCGAAAGAGAACAAGTTCCATTATCAAATCACCTATCAAAATTGATCCCTTCTACTATAAGCTCCTTGACTTTAGCTTTGTGTATACAGGCAATCACACAAATGCTTGGCCTTGGGGTTACAGCTTTCCTTCATTTGTACATGGGTGTCCTGAGCTTTTCCTGTTGCTATGCCATGGGCTTTTTCTTTCTATTTAAAAAGTTACAAGATGGAACATTCTGCTCCCTAGTTCTTTCTCCCTAAACTTTAGAGGACAGACAAGCTTGGCAATCCCCATCAGTTGGTGTCTTAATGTCAAAACCTTAAGGCAGCTTTGGGAAGGAATGAAGCTGGAGGTGTCCCAAGTGAAGTGTGGATGGGGGGTGGGGAGAGAAAGTAGAGAGAAGACTTCAGCTAGAAAGGTGTGAAGGTCCCAGCTCACATCTACTTGACAGACTTTACCCAGGACCCCACTGGTTTCATATGTACACTCACCTGCTCTGGGCCCTGAAAGCAGATCCTGCAGAGAGGCGTTCTCATTCCACTATCCAAACTGCTCCCCAGCGAATACCCATCCTCCGCCTTCCCTTTGCAGAAGTCGTCGGAGGAGGCGCTGCTCATCACAGTCGTGGGAAGCTCTCCCTCTCCCCCAGGGCTTTCCCACTCTTCTTCGGGGGGGCTCGTGGTGCCCCCTCCTCCTCCTCCATCACCCCCACCACCCCCGTCCGTCGGCGCTCTCCGAGGAGCCCATCGCCCTCCATATAGCGTAGTCAGCGTGTTGTTATTAGACGCCTGTAAACTCAAGGCTTGGTCTGTTCTGCTCATGGGAGGGAGAGGCAGCGGCGAGGGCGGAGGAGGGGCCGGGGGTCTCCGCAGAAGGAAGACCTTCAAGTCATTGAACAACATGCGGCAGCGGCACTTGAGGAGACCCTGATGGTGCAACATCTGTCTGGGGATCAAGAGTCCAGAGCAACAGTACCAGAAAACGATTACGCGAGTTGATATTAACATGTGCCTTTTCTTTCAGACAGTCGCGGGCAAGAAAAATGCAGACCGGTAGAGGGCGCACAAGAACAAGAGGGCTGAATTGGTTCACTTCCGCTTCCTTTCCCTTGGCTGCCCTCACCGAGACAGACTAGTTTGCTAACAAAAGTGGGAAATTGGCAGGAGGATATATTTTTTTCCCCTCTTGTATATTTCACAGCATGCGGGCAAAGATAATGACTTTTTTTCCTCTTTCCCCCCCAACTCTCTCCTTTTTAAAAAGCAAAGGATTAAATTTCAGTCTCTTTTCCACCCACCTTTTTAAAAAATAAATAAATCCGAGAATTGTTTTTGGAACAAAAAGAATAAAATAAAATAGGAACAAGCGTTCTACCCTTTACGTGCTGGGTAAAGCTCGTTCAAAGAAATATCGAGAAAGGGACCGATAATTCCAGAAGCAGAAAGTGGATGAGAGAGAGAGAGAGAATTCAAGTCACTAGAAAGTGTGGAGAGAAGGGAGGAAACGGTTCGTTCAAAAGTATTTGACATATCAAACAATCTCCTTATTACTAGTTTTTAAACTTAGTAGGAACATTTAAAAATGTGCTTTTGATAGAACAACAGTAGAGACGATAATTATTAAAATGCAAAAATAGTTTCTTTTGCTATCGCCATCATTAAGAATAGGAATATCAAAACTGGATTTCATTGACCCAAAGGGGAAAAAAGCACATTTTTCATGAAGAGAGGGAGAAGCACATGCTTAATTTTAATTCCTCATAGGATGTTCCATTTACTACTTTATTAAAATATTCTGAATAGAAATAGAAAAAGTCCTGAAAGGAAGTGAGTATTAGAGGAGGTTAATTCTGACTCCCAAGACTGACTGGATTTTGCTTTACCTCCCGCGTTCGAGGAACTGTCTGGACCACACGCAACCACTGGGGGAAAAAACAAAAACCCAACAAAACAAAACCCGGAGATTGGGGAGGAGACCTAAAGCGGAGTTATTCCATAATTGTTTTCCGCCTTGGATTTGACACACATCCGTCGAGATCTAAGAGATCCTTTTGCATGACATTGATTCAGCGAAACGTGGATCTTACATTGTCACGTTTCCTTTCCCCCTTTCACAAAACAGGAACGTCATCAAACGCAGTGACAGTCCTTACAGACCATTGTGGCTGACGCGGAAGAAAAGGTGCATTCAGCAGATGCAGGGATCTCCTTTTGATGAATAAGACGCCGCTACAACTCTCTCCCGTTGCATCTGCCTCGTCCTCTCCTATCCTCCTCTTCCTCCTCCTCCTCCTCCTCTTTCTCCTTCTCCTCCTCCTCCTTCTCTGATGCTTGTTTTCGCTCAATGGCATTGACGCTCAACCATTGCAAGTCTTTAAAATAAAAGGAGGAAACACACAAACCAACAGCCGTAGATCGGATCCTCGCTTTGCTAGGGAGGATTGCCAAAAAGAAGGCGAAGGTTCGCTAGAAAAACGACGCGCCAGACTCAAAGCTCCGCGACAAAAGAAGGGGGGGCTTGTTTCGCTTGCAGCTTGTCTACCTCCCCTCCCCGTCTCGGCAGTTTGGCTTCTCTTGGTCGGCAGCCTCCCTCAACTCTCCATCCGGCTTTCCGTGATGATGTGGCTGTTGCTACCTCCTTGGGATGCAATGGGAAAGAAGGATAGTTTTGCGGTGCAAATGGGGATGTTGAAGAAGGGCGGGAGTGAGGGAGGCTGGGTGGGACGTGGTTCTTTCTCCGCCTCCTCCTCCTCTTCCTCCTCCACCTCTTGTCCAATCCTTAAATAAATAAAGCTAAAACAGGAAAGGAAAGGGGAGGAGGAAAAATTTAAGTTGCAACCCAGGCTTGGTCTGCCGCCCCACGCCATCTCCATGGCCGGCAATCGCTGTCAATAAGCCGTTTGTGGTGCGCGCGGGGAAGAAACATCTTCTTCCGATAGAAAATGAGCCTGGGAAATTGGCGGCAGTAGCGGAAAGACTTGGGGAGGCGGGGCGGGGGAGTGAGAGAAGAAGAGGGGAGAGGGCGCCGCTGAGTTGAAATCGCGGCCACGATTTCAGCACTCAACGCCTCTGGACAGCTCCCCTCGCCGCTCAGCACCTCTAGCTATGGGGAGCTGACGCAACTAGCCCAGGCGGAGTCAGGAGGAAGGGGGCAGGGCCAGACAGAGGCCAAACCTTCCCGAGTGACCCTCCGCTTGGCAAGTCGCTCGTGTCCAAGCTAAACGTACGTTATTTACACTTCACGTTTCCGCCTGCTTATATAGCGTGACGGAATGGGTCCTTTTTTTTTTAAAGAAAGCAGAGGTGGTTAGTATTTGCTTATATGGCAAATATATAGGCAAGTGTCTGTGGAGATTCTCAGTCATCCAGGTTATGGTTGTCCCAAAGGTGCTTCCCCGCCCCCCAAGAGGCAACTGGGCTCTCTGTTGCCTCTTGAGTCCAGTTGCCTCTTGGGGGTGGGGGTGGGGAAAGCACCTTTGGGATATATAGGCAACTATTTGCCTATATGCGGGATGGAGTTTTCTCCGCGGTGATGCCTTACGGCTCTTTAAATCCGATTTCTGCCTGTTGCTAATTTATGTGTGGCAGGACTTACGGTCCTTCCTTCGGCCTCCGGCTTCGGAATGATTTCTCAACGTTTGCTCATCCCTGTATGCTTAAAAGGAGTGCATTTTGTACACGTGTGTCTTTAGGAAGTTAGGAGTTCTGCTAACTGCTTGGCTGTGGTTAATTTGAGGAGCAGGCGATGTGTGTGTGGGGGGGAGCGGAACTGGACTATTTTGGAGGGGGGGGAAGGCTGCCATTCTCCCGCAATTCTTAGGGATTTGGAAGATATGGGAGATCTGCAATACCACATTTTAACCACTGTCCACCAAGGCTCCTTACCTATTGATATTTGATTTGACAGAATGACAGTTGGAAGGCACTTTGTAGGTCATCTAGTCCAACACCCTCTCCTTAGGAGACCTTACACCATATCTGACAGATGGCAGTCCAGTCTCTTCTTGAAAACTTCCAGGGGTGAAGCTCCCACAACTTCCGAAGGCAACTTCTGTTCCATTGATTGATTGTTCTCACTTGTCAGAAAAATTCTCCTTATTTCTAGGTTGAATCTCCTTGATCAGTTTCCATCCATTATTCCTTGTCTGGTCTTCAGGTCTAGCCTTCAGGAAAACAGGCTGACCCCTCTCGTCTCTGTGACAGCCCCTCAAATATCATGTCTCCCCAGGTCCTTCTCTTCACTAGATTAGCCATGCTCAGTTCCTGTAACTGTTCTTCATATGTTTTAGTCTCCAGTCCCCTAATCATCTTTGTTGCTCTTCTATGCCCTCTTTCCAGATGGACTGAAGCCGAAAGGGGTACATCCAATGCAATACCTCCACCCGCATCTGTGAGCTCTCTCTTAGGCTGCTGCTGAACACAGATTTAGCAATCAAGAGTCATAAAACTCTGCTCAGATATAGCCCATCTGACAGAGGAAGAATGTAGGGTGAAATGGGAAGGAGCTCCCGATGTCTAAAAATAATGGAATACTGCACTTTTGGGAGAGCCCAGCCTTATAGTTAAAGGAAGATGGATTTAAAAGAAAAAAGAAATGAATTGTTCTGACAATCCTAACCTATAACTAGCAAAACCTGACGATTCCTCTATTTTGGGAACATTTCCCCATGCCTTACTACTATCCCTTTCTTTCTCTTCTTTCCCTTTCCTCTTCCTTAGATGAGGGTGCTAATTTGTAATCATATGGCCAACTTCAAATGCTCAATTTTGTGATCTCTTATTCAGCAGAAAGAAACAAGAAATACTGTCTGATTCTTAAGCCTCATGCACACCACTTACATCAATAAAATAAAAGGGTGTAACTTGAACATTGTGGCAGGGCCACGACAGAAAGAGAATGAAGCATGTCATTGGGATACCTATATAGTGCATCTTATAGCAAATCTGATAGGAATGTAGCTCTAATATTCTGAGAGTAAAATAAGTGTTCGTCTGACATTTTGGGGCAGAACTGATGGCAACATCTCCACAATTCTTCAGCTCCATTTTAACAGTGACATTTCCAGAGGGCAGAACTACCTGAAAGGCCCAAGCTATTAAACATGCTATTCTTACCCAGCAGGTAAGATCCAGTATGAGATCCAGAAACATTTGTAGAAGTGGAAAGGAAAAAAGGGGGTATGTAGTGCCCCTTAAATCCAGATGAAGCACAGCAACTGTAATAATTGATGATTGTTTTTCTCTTGGTAGCTAATGCTCCATGATAAAAAACAGAATCACGGAATCTAGCAGTCATTGTCCTTAAACTGTCCTGGTTTAAAATGTTAAGAGTAGCATACCAATTGTCAGCCTCATCACCCAGGCAGAATAGAGGTTATTGTCCTGTCAAAGAGCACAAATTATGCTTGGAAGGGATAAATAGACATTAATGAGGCCAGGAGGGCTTAGTGCTTCCACTATGAGAGTGTATTGATCTTGTATTTATTTTTGTGTGACTGTGTCCCCTGTTCTTGATTTGGCTAGCAGTGCTTCATGGTACATTTATCCTTGACCATCTTCAGAAACATCTCCCCCCCCCCCAAAAAAAAGATTGACACTTCATGAAGGTTGCTACAAATTATTCCATGGATATGTTTTTATACTTGAAAAAAATCATACTGCTAGAATTTAGGATATTTTCCTTAATTTCTAACAGTCAAATCCCAGTAAGTGATAGTACTTTAGGATTCTGCTAAATCACATGACTTGATTTAGTAATTTAGAAGACTTCAGAAAGATCTATTTATATAATTTAGTAATTTTCATTTTATGATAGGAAAAACTTTGGCCATAATAAAGGCATTTATTTTATTGGAAACGTGCTGTCCTTTTAAACTTTATTTCCTTATCACAGAACCTGATGATACTGATTTTGGTGGTGAGAATATATGAAAAAATAGATGTTATGATCTGATCACAGAATACTGTATATGAAAAAATATGATAGCAAAATATGTCATGCAGTTGCTTTACAATGCCATTTTTACAATGGGCGTGCAAGGATGCAAGTTAATGAAGAATCAATAAAATCAACATTCTACCCAAACCAAATATATCAAATTATGTCACTGTCCATCCAGAAGAGGGAATAATTTGAGGATGAAAGGTAGTCATAAATCTTTCATAGATGTTTACCTTTTTCAATATTGTGACTAGAAAAAAACTGAACAAAAATTCATTTGTATAAGAGCATGGAGGGAGGGAGGGAGGGAGGGGAGGAGGGAGGGAGAGAGGGAGGAAGCAAGAGCATATATAACAAATATAACAAAAATATAACAAAAAGCTTTAAAAGAAAGGCTAAAGAAAAATGTATCAGTCCCTTGGCTAAACAGAAGAAGAGTTGTTACCTTCTTTTGAAGGAATGTGGCTCTCCTTATATAAGTACAGCAAGATGAGACCAAATCAGCATTATTTTTTATTTCATTTCTCTCAGCTGCATTTGGATATTATGTGGCCTTGCTCTTGAAGTCTGATTATTTAGGATGCACCAATATGAGTATCTCTAGGATTCATATTTTCATCAAGAAACTCTTATCTAGGTATTGGATACGAGTGGCATTTTTATTTTGGGAGCGATGGAAGATTTGAATGCTTTGACTGTTTAATCAGTTGATTTTGTATTTAATTAGTTGTACACTGTTTTGAACTAACATTCTTAATATGAGAAGCAGCTTTCCAAAGTGAATTCAATAACTAATGCATAATGGGTGCCATTAACATGCATATCACAGAGAGCTGAACAAGACAGATAGGATTCAAGTATCACTTAGAATTTGTATTTTCTTTTGTGATCTAAAAAAAAAATAATAAGTAGGCTTTGATGAGGGAGATCATGAAAACCATTGAGGCTTCTGCACTGATGCCTGGTTAAATAGATTTTAAAACACCACCACCAATTGCTTGGCACAGTTAAGTAAAATCTACATTAATTTACTGCAAGTGTGTTATATGCTAACATGCCGAAAAGTTTGAAATGCTTCATCACTGAGAATGTTGGAAACATTGAAAATCTTATCTTCATTTGACTGTTGTTTTGCCAAAAACCCACTGGAAGTATTTCAAATATATTTAATTTTAGTAAATGGCTAGTGAGGTAAAAAAAAAAAACCCACAAAAACAATAATTAAATACAACAAAGGCAGTGTAAAGGTAATGAAAAAGCTAAAAATTAAGATTTAAAAATAAAGACGGGAAAATGGACTAAGATACAAGAACTAAAAACAGAAGGTAAAACAGAAATAAAATAATATATATATATATATATATAATAGACTAAAAGAGAAAAGAAGAAATACACTTTCTTCTTTTCTCTTTTAATCTATTATATATTTTTATAATCCTTTTATAATACTTCATAATATAATTATTTCAAGATTTGGCCATCTTATGTCTTCTTATAGAAATAACAGCAGAGAGAAGAATATTGCACCTCTGCCAGTGATTGTAGAGATCTGATCTGTGAGTTGGAAACAAACTGCTTCTTCCATATAGCACATTCAGGTTTTGTCAGGAGGTGTGTGTCCGCACATATGTTGGTGTTAAAAAGGCAGTGAAAAAAATACATGCATTAGATTTATTTTGACAGACATCATCTCTCATAAATGGAATCGTACTGTATCTCTGTACAAATACTGCTCAGGGTAAGGCATTGAAACAACTTGCCCCCCTCGCCCCAAAGGCTCTACAGTTTGCTAGGCAAATAAAGTTGTGTAAGTGGTTTATGGGTATAAATGATTTCCAATTTGGATTTCCACATCTGAAAGTTGACTATCATATTGAAATCTGTCTGTTGTACAATGTCAAAGACACTTCAATAGATTTCAGCTTTAACTCTCTGTAAACCTACAAGCAGCAGAAAGTAGAAAGACAACAGTAAGACTGGTCAGCTAAGACTCTTTTCTTTTCAGTTTGATGAAAAGCCATAATGAAGAATCAACGAGACCAGGGAGCAGTGGTGAAATCCATTTTTTTTTTTTACTACCGGTTCTGTGGGCGTGGCTTGGTGGGTGTGGTGTGGCTTGGTGGGCGTGGCAGGGGAAGGATACTGCAAAATCTCCATTCCCACCCCAACCCAATGCTTAACACATTGTAAGCCGCCCTGAGTCTCTGGAGAAGGGCGGCATATAAATCAAATTAAAAAAAAAAAAACCCAGGGGAAAGATACTGCAAAATCCCGATTCCCTCCCCATTTTGGGCCCAGCCAGAGGTGGTATTTGCCAGTTCTCCAAACTGCTCAAAATTTCCGCTACTGGTTCTCTGAACTGCTCAAAATTTCCACTACTGGTTCTCTGGAACTTGTCAGAACCTGCTGGATTTCACCCCTGCCACGGAGCCATTGGGAAAACAGGACTTATACTAAGCCACTAAATCAAGCACAAATGCAGACTCTCACTTGCAATGGAACGATGCCAATTTCCATGTGGATTGAAGCATTTGAAACACAGCACGAGGTGTGGGAGAGTGCTCGTAAAAACCTAAATTGGACAATATCTGAGGACTTTAAATCACTGTATGTGCATACCTGTGAAACATACAGCATCTGAGATATATCTTTAGCTTTAAAAAATGTGATGGTGGCAAATAAGCTTCTTTTCCCTTTACAAGCACAAAAAAAAAAAGCCTCTGATGCTATTGTTAGCTTTGGCAGAAATGGCTCTAATTTGTCCCCATCAAACTGCAAACATTTGAAAGATTCCACCAACATTTTTTAAAAGCTGGAAATCGTTCAGTTTTATTATTTCCAATTTGCCATTGGTGTTTGTAGAGTCTAAGTCTTTTCAAGAAAACCATCATTTTGATCTTAGGGTGATCGTAAGCTCTTTCTTTCTTCTAAGAAATCTGCCCCAGACTTCTCCTGAGGCTCAGTTATCTAAGCAAAATAACTGTTGCATCTTTAGCATAAAGCAATATTTTCCAATGCGTGTCACTAAATTTAGGAGGTTGGAATTCATTTTGGTTAAGCAGCTGCTACCAAATTCACATAGCTGTTAAGCAAAATGGGGGCCAGGCTACAATCCTGTTTCACTCTTTGATGGGCTATTATGTCTGCAGTAAGGTGGACAGCTGTATCCCATCTAACTTGGGTAACTATTTTCAGACAACATTCAATTTGGAAACAATAACTGCCAATCAATAGATGTGCTGCACGGCTTCCACCAGAATTTATTGCTTAGCATCAAATGCTGGTTATAAAATAGCATCAAATGCTGATGTTAAATCAAGAAAGGAAACTTATAAGGTGTGGTATTGTCCATCTGTATTTCTCTGTTAAAAAATAGTAACATGACACACTGATCTACTGCTGATCTGGTCTCCCTAAATCCTGCTTGCTCATAAACTAGGAGTTTCTTCTAATCCAGCCAATCCAATAATTTATAATATAAGAAGTAGTATAAGAGCCGCAGTGGCACAGTGGTTAGAAAGCAGTACTGCAGGCTACTTCTGCAGATTGCCAGCTGCCTGCAATTTGGCAGTTCAAATCTCACTAGGCTCAAGGTTGACTCAGCTTTCCCTCCTTCCAAAGTCAGTAAAATGAGGACCCAGTTTGCTGGAGGCAATATTCTGACTCTGTAAACCGCTTAGAGAGGGCTGTAAAGCACTGTGAAGCGGTATATACGTCTAAGTGCTATTGCTTTTGCTATAGGAGATGACCAGGCTGAGCCCGAGGGAGGGGTCAAATATATCATCAGTCTCAACTCCCTTCACACCCACAAAAGATCTAAGTCCAGCCCAACTTGAATTCCATTGACTCTTATCTACCACCAATTTGCTTTGACTATTCTTAGAGGGAGCTTAAAGCTTGCAATAAACCTTTACATTCATTTGAGCTGCCTGGATTTTCTGATTTCTTACTCTTGCTTAACAAATAGCATATTGCTTATTAGGCATGCTTAATAAGCTAACTGGATAATAATGTCAAGGACTTGTGCTGTTGCCATTCTTAGTTATAGATCAGTTCCAGCCATCTGGCATTTGGAGTGTATTGTTGATAGGTGTGAAAGGGGAGGATAAGACAGGGCCCCATTGATTAATATTTCCCTTTAATAACTGGTGGTATTAGGTCACAACCTGGGGCTTTCCAACTTTTTGGTTGATTAATTAGTTTAAGAATTTGCTTGTGGGAGACCGGGACAGAGGGAAGATGCAAGGAAATATGTCTGTGGTATATCATATCCTGATTGGCAAATAAAAAGAGAGAAGCTATATATTGTACCATAGAACTCTTCCCATCTAGCAGCTGGAATCCTAGTCTCCAAACACTGTTTCTCCTCAAGCAATAAGTAAGTAATTAGCTTCCAAAATAGGGAAGGTATTTTTATCTTCCACAGCCTGAAAACTCACTCTTAATTTGCTTGAGCAAAAGTTTTGGTTTTTTTCCCTTTCTTTTAATTAAAATTTTATAAAGCTTCTTCTGGACAATTAACTGATTTCTGGCATGGAAACAATTGCTCAATCTATAAGCTTTAAAAGCTGTCATTAATCCTGTTCTATACATCCTGAACAAAGCAAAGGTTTGGAGAATTTAAGCAGGTCTTCTCCTAGCATGTTAGAAGGATATTTATAAGGGCTGAGTAGTGCTTATGAGGTCTTTATACATGGCTAGGGCTACTATTGGATTTGAGGTTGATTACTGGTGATCCTAAAAGCGGGTAGAGTTAGTGCTAACTAACTTAACTCATCTTAAGTTAGTGATTGTTCTATCACCTGTGCCCACTTTGTGGTCCATTGAACTTAATGGCTAATTCTCATTACTCTTAAAATTGACAAGGCAAAGTGAGCAGGGGCTCAAGCTCAGGAAAAGCAGAAAGGGAGGGTCATCATATAGCCAAAGTCCAACTTCAAATGTGACTATTTTATTAAACAGATTGGGTGAGGTCAGCCCAAAATCAATTGTATTCAACCCTCAGATCTCCAGCCCATGAACTCAATGTCAGAATTGTTTTGCCACACCATTTACTATTCAGAAGTAGAAACTCCTGGCAAGCTGTTCTGTACTAATCAACAGCTTGCCATATGGATTCTGGGGTCCTTTGAATGATAAAGCTTACTATCTGAATACCCTTCCCTTTGGGAAGGGAAAAATGACAGCAGGAAAAGAGAACCGAGTCATTGGGGCTAATCTATTAATATTGCCTACTACCGGTATTACATGGTCACCTTTGGGTGGCCAAGCTTGGAAATATAATTTTCCAGTTCATTCCAATGGTCCTTGGCCAAGCAAGGCAGCCTACAAGATAGAAGATAGATATTAACAATTAGAAACTCTTGAGGGGAAACTTAATTATAGATATTAAGGTTAAGTTCTCACAAGATTCAGACTGTATATTTATGGGCTCAGTGTTGTTTGAAATCAATGGGCAAAATCCCTTGGTGATAACCTCTGAGACATTCTGTTGTGACTTCAAGAGAATATACAATGAAACACTGCAGTGCCAATGGCTCTTTCTGCTTTCTGCAGCATTTTCTGCAACAGAACTGAGCCATAGGTACCAATTAAATCCAAGAATGAGGGGTTGTTCATTTTGATCTCCCATCCCATAATATTCAAGGAAACTAGAGACAATCCATTGTGGTTAGTTCCTGGTCAATCTACCAAGTGTGCCGGACAGTGACTTGTCACTTCTAGGGCAGGTTGATAACCACTTTAAGGAGAGGAATAGATTGAGGGTCTCTGGCATCTAAAAGATAATGATCAGCCAACTGAAACTCTGATATTATGAGACTTGGCAGTTGGGTATCTAATGTAGGAAACCCCACATATTTTCTGAGGCTGGCAGGAGTGTGAACTAATAGCAGAGATGTTTATCTGGCTTTTCTGAAGAACTGCCATTGTCAAAGACAGATGTGGGTTTAAAGCCATGTTTTATAGAACTGAGATCTATCAGTGATGAGATCAGGAATGCATTAATATGAACCACAGCTTGCACCATAGGTTGGTCTGGGATAGTCTGTTTTTCAAAGAAGGTGTGCTTTTGGATTATTTGTTTTCTGGAAGTTTTGAGAACAGCTTGCAAGCCTAAACAGATTTAGAATTTTCTCTGAAGTTCAGTAGGTTTCTAAGCAGTGGAGTTGTCTCGTGAACTAATTGCATAGCCTGTACAAGGCCTTGAATTCTAGACAGTAACTTCAGCTGCCGATCTTTCATCCTTGAGCATCATTGTAATGGAGTTGGTAGAATAATTAACTGTTGTCTCTTTTGCTAAGGGTTTGGTGTTCTGCCTGTACCAGCACTAAATTGCAGGATGCTGCTAGTTTACAGCCTTAAATGAAATAGAGTTCATATTTATATCTGGAAATAATTCAGAAGGATAAATACAGCTGAGTCACAGTTAATGCATGTTCGGATAACACAATACCTGATTTATGTAAATTGTATAATGATAACAGGTTGCATTTAATGCAAACTAATAGTCAGTTAATGCAAGGTTAGTACATAGGCACGGCTGAGTTACCAGGATATCGCTGGAGTTTTAGATACAGCTATTTCAGCCTGTACTCACCTATCTTCACGAGTGCAAAATGGATAAAAGAAAGATTCCTTCATATAAAAACATTACAAAAAAGGAGAGACTGTCAGAATTTCTCAATCTAAGAATCCATCTTATTCTTTATGTAAGAAGTGTTGCAAAATCTGTTTTGGGGCTGCTTATCAGAAAACAGCATATTGGGTCTGGCGATGTTCTGCCCCAGCTACGGACCCCAAAGAACCAGGGGTGGGTTCTAACCGACTTTACTATTGGTTCTCTTTGTGTGCGCACTTTGCGCGCGATTGCCTTTTTGGTCGTGCGCTTTGTGCACGATCGCCGTGCGCATGCTCATTTTGCTTGCCTGCGCGCCAAACTTGCGCTTTGCGCAAGCGCGTTGCGAATCTGCCCAGCTGAGGTGCAGCAATCCGCTCTGCAGCACCTCTCAGCTGGGCGAAAAAAGCAGACATATAAGATCAGAATAACGCAGGGGCGGGCGGGAGGGCCCAGCTCCCGAAGACAGAGAACCGGTTCGGTGACGTCATATCGTCACCGCTACTGGCTCTCATGAACTGGGCCGAACCAGGAGGAACCCACCACTGCAAAGAACACAGCACACACAAAATCTATACAAAGCTTATTTTACTCAAATAACTCAGTCTTTTTCAACCAAAGGCTGTTAAGAAACTGTCTTATATAAGGGCCTGGTGGCTCAGCAGACTAAAAGCATTGTGATTAACACCAGCTGTCTGCAATTACTGTAAGTTAGAATCTCATCAGGTTCAAGGTTGACTCAGCCTTCCATCCTTTCTAAGGTAGGTAAAATGAGGACCCAGTTTGTGAGAGCAATAAGCTGACTTTGTATAAATATACAAAAGTATGAAGGCTATTGCTTAACGCACTGTAAGCCGCCCTGAGTCTCCGGAGAAGGGCGGCATATAAATCAAATTAAAAAAAAAAGTCTTAACAGCCTACAAGAATTCTAAGATAAGGTAATCACAGTCTTACTAGGGTTGGCAGAAAGCCCAGAAGCAATTTTGCAGAGAATCCAGATGTGAACTAAAGTTGTTCCCTACAGCTTGCTGCAATCGGCGTTCCTCCTTAAATAGGCTAAGGGAGTGGCCAATTAGCTCCAAGCCTTACTCTCGAGGAGACCTCCTCCTGAGGAGACACTCCTGCCTTTTGGCAGGTCTGCGCGCCCGTGCATTGAGAAGAGGCTCCTCTTCTTCATCCTCTTCACTTAAGGGAGCTTCTGGAGGTTCTGAAGACCCTGGCTGAATCCCTGCCTCTGGCACCACATCTTCTCCAGCCTCCTCACTGTCTGACTCGAGCACCAGCTGCACAGACTGCTGGCGCAGCACCACACCAGCCTCCTCATTGTCAGAATCAGCTACAATCTACACAGGCCGCTGACAGGCCACAACAGGCGACCAAATATGGACCGTAAGGGTCCTGCCTCTTTGATGGAATTCTGACATAAGCATTCATTTCTCAAATCCACTTTTTGACAGAAATGGTTGAAAGTTGACCAAATGGTGCTACCACAATCTATGTAATTAGAAAGCTGTAATTAGCCATCGGGTCTGTAACAGATTTTCCTGACAGCCTCTTGTTCACATTGAACATATATCAAGGGCTCTATAAATTCTCTGTTTTAATGGAGTTGCTTAAAGAAAAGTAAAACTTAAAAGAATTTTGGATGGATAAAAGAATCTTTCTAGGAGATACGTAAGTGCACTGAACCATGGATTCTAGCAGGTGCAAGATGTTTCTTCTCTTAGTTGGAACTACTGTGATCCTTACTGAGCAAGTGTGTTCTACAGGGCTTGAAGTGGGAACATACATTTTGTATGTATTAAAGATGTGCACATGTTTTAAACCTGGATACTCAACTTTCCCTATTGACATTCAGGCTGTTTGGCCATTAGACACGATGACTATGTGCATCATGTTGGTTCATACTAATAGTTCCATGGTGAAAAAATTTGCTGGTAACATCATCATTGCTCGGGAGATGCCTATTCATCCCTGTGAAATTGCCCACTGAAGTGGTACCCGTTTATCTACTTGCAGTCACCTACTTTCAAACCACTGGATTGGTGCGAGCTGGAATGTGTGACAGAGCTCACCCTGCCCCACAGCAGCAATGGATTTCAAACACGAGGCTGCTGATCATCAGCTCAGTGTTCTAACCACATCAGTCACCGTTATGCCGGATTCGACGTATGGCTTGATAAAAATACACAAAAGAACCATAGATTGCCTTTAAGATTACACGTTTATTCAGCTGAACAGAGACGGCCCCCTTTTAAAGAATAGGAAGCCCCAAATGACAAGAAATCCTTATATTTATACTGTTTGATTATACAAGCAAACCACCCAGCAAAGCCGGCACACAATAGATAAGGAAGTTACCCAGAGAGGCTGGTGTACCATAGATAAGATAAGAGGAAGTAGAAATTTATAGAAATAGCTAAAGATGTTCTTTTGGGTGTTTCCCTAAAAACACTCCATGTTCTGGGATGACTCGGGATGACTGGGTGCTTTTCCTGGTGACCTCCCATGACTCTGAATCCTTGACTCTGCAAGTACCTGAGGCAAGGTGAGCCATCTGCACGTATACTGTATCATTAAGGCCTGGGTCAACACAAATACACTCATCATGTTGGTTATAGGAGAAGGAAGGAATTTTTGTTGTAGAGTGGATAACAGAAAGTGTCTATCTCCAAGCTTACTTTTACAGTCCTTGAGTCCCACCTTCATATGACAATGTGATCTTCCATCCTTATGAAGTGGAAATTGGTCACCTGTGGTGGCTAAGGTGCTCAGTTAGAAATCAGGAGACTGAGAATTATAGCCCTCCCTCAATATAATGATATGTAGAATGCCCTTGGTAGACAAAAGGAAGAGCTACAGACTAGACAACAGTTACATGACAGGCAGTTGAAGGGTGTGGCAAACATGTCAGAAGAATATCTCTCTAGTTTCTTGGACAATACAGGCAAGATAGGAGAGATGTACCTTCACCCGTGCAAAATTCTGTTACTGTAACTTTACAATAAGGCAGAGCTAGTTTTTCTTGATGTGCTTCTTGTCTGGACTAACTCACAAGGCTGATACTCAGGCATGAAAGTTGGCTGGGTGATTTTGGGTCAATCTTAATCAAAGCCCACCTTAAAGGGCTGCTCTTGTGGGGAAAATTTATTTATTTATTTGTTTTAATTTCTATACCGCCCTTCTCCAATATAGGACTCAGGGCGGTGCACAGCCAAAGTAAAATCCAGACATAGAAAAATTAAAAAACTGATTAAAATAATTAAATAATTTGGCCATAATTAAAAACAGTTCCAATTTAAAATAGTTTAAAAGTTTGACTCAAGCCAGCCCAGCTAGTTGGAATAAATGGGTTTTCAGGGCCCGACGAAAAATCCGGAGGTCTGTTATTGTACGTAACTCTGGGGGGAGGTTGTTCCAAAGGGTGGGCGCCGCCACAGAGAAGGCTCTCCCCCTGGGGGTCGCCAGCCGACATTGTCTGGCGGACGGCACCCTGAGGAGGCCCACTCTGTGCGAGCGTACTGGCCGGTGGGAGGCTATTGGTGGCAGAAGGCGGTCTCGTAAATACCCCGGCCCTAAGCCATGGAGCGCTTTAAAGGTGGTCACCAACACCTTGAAGCGCACCCGGAAGACCACCGGAAGCCAGTGCAGCTCGCGCAGGAGAGGTGTCACATGGGAGCGCCTCGTCGCCCCCATAATCCCCCGCGCGGCCGCGTTCTGGACCAGCTGGAGTCTCCGGGTGCACCCCAGGGGGAGCCCCATGTAGAGAGCGTTACAGTAGTCCAGGCGGGAAGTGACGAGTGCTTGAGTGACTGTGCGTAGGGAGTCCCGATCTAGAAAGGGGCGTAACTGGCGTATCAGGCGAACCTGATAAAAAGCCCCCCTGGCCACGGCCATCAAATGATCTTCCAAAGACAGCCGTGCATCCAGGAGGATGCCCAAGTTACGAGCCCTCTCCGTGGGGGCGAGTGATTCACCCCCAATAGCCAGCGATGGCATCAGCTGGCTATATCGGGACGCCGGAAGCCACAGCCACTCGGTCTTGGAGGGGTTGAGTCGGAGCCTGTTTCTCCCCATCCAGGCCCGCACGGCCTCCAGACACTGGGACATCACTTCAAGGGCATCATTGGGGTGGTCTGGGGTGGAGATGTACAGCTGGGTGTCATCAGCGTACTGATGGAACTCCACCCCAAAACCACGGATGATCTCACCCAGCGGCTTTACATAAATGTTGAACAGAAGGGGCGAAAGGACCGACCCTTGTGGCACCCCACAAGCAAGGTGCCTCGGGGTCGACCGTTGTCCCCCTGTCAACACAGATTGCGACCGGTCAGAGAGGTAGGAGGAGAACCACCGCAGCACGGTGCCTCCCACCCCCAACCCCGCCAACCGGTGCAACATGATACCATGGTCGATGGTATCAAAAGCCGCTGAGAGGTCTAACAGGACCAGGATAGAGGAACAACCCCTGTCCCGGGCCCTCCAGAGATCATCCACCAATGCGACCAATGCCGTTTCAGTGCTGTGCCCAGGCCGGAAGCCGGACTGGAGCGGGTCTAGATAGACAGCTTCATCCAGGTACCGGGGAAGCTGTTGCGCCACCACACTCTCAACAACCTTCGCAATGAAGCGAAGGTTGGAGACTGGACAATAGTTAGCCAAAACAGCCGGATCCAGAGAGGGCTTCTTGAGGAGGGGCCTCACAACCGCTTCTTTCAAAGCGGTCGGCAGGATCCCCTCACTCAAAGAAGCGTTAACAATCTTCTGGAGCCAGCCTCGTGTCACCTCCCGGGAAGCCAGTACCAACCAGGAGGGACACGGGTCCAATAAACATGTGGTTGCGTTCAGCCATCCCAGGACCCTGTCCATGTCCTTGGGAGCCACAGGATCGAACTCCCCCCAGATAACACTCTCAAGACCTGCCTCAGTCGTCCCGTCCGGACATACCCAGTCAGAGGCCAGCCCTTCCCGAATCTGAGCGATTTTGTCATACAGATACTGCACAAAATCCTCAGCACGACCCTGCAAGGGATCATCCCGCACCTCCAGATGAAGGAGGGAGCGGGTCACCCTAAACAGGGCGGCTGGGCGATTATCTGATGACGCGATAAGAGCGGCAAAATAACTCGTTTTCGCCGCTTTTATCGCCACTAGGTAGGTCTTAATATGAGACCTCACCAGTGTTCGGTCAGATTCGGAGCAGCTGGTCCTCCAACTACTCTCCAGGCGTCTTTTCCGGCGCTTCATCTCCCTAAGCTCCTCGGAGAACCAAGGAGCTAGGTGAGTTCGGTGCCGGGTCAGAGGCCGCAAAGGCACGACTCGGTCCAAGGCCCCGGCAGCCGCACTATCCCAGGCGGCCACCAGGTCTTCCGCCGAGTCATGAGCCAGAGTCTCAGGAAATGGCCCAAGCTCCATCTGGAACCTATCCGGGTCCATCAGGCGCCTGGGGCGGAACCACCTGGTCGGTCCCGCCTCCCTGCGGCGGGGTGCAGCGGTCAGAAAGTCCAGTCGAAGGAGCGAGTGGTCAGACCATGACAAGGGTTCGATGGCTATATCCCCTATATCAAGGCCACTCAACCACTGACCAGAGACAAAAACTAAGTCCAGAGTGTGTCCCCCCATGTGAGTGGAGTCATGAATTAACTGAGTAAGGTCCATGGCCGTCATGGAAGCCATGAACTCCCGAGCCACCTCAGACGTTTCACCGATAGATGGGAGGTTGAAATCCCCCATGATGACAAGTCTGGGGGTGTCCACCGCCACCTCGGCTATAACGTTAAGCAGCTCAGGCAGGGCCGTTGCCACGTGGCAGGGAGCCAGGTACGTGACCAACAAGCCCATCTGTACTCCACGACCCCACTTCACAAAGAGGGACTCACATCCGGCTATCTGTGGAACAGTGGTCTCCCTTGGATCCAGACCTTCCTTTATGATAACCGCCACCCCCCCCGCCCCTGCCCTGAGCCCTCGGCTGATGAAATGCACGGAAACCTGGTGGGCACATATCCACGAGGGGGACTCCCCCCTCCTGGCCCAACCAGGTCTCCGTAATACCCGCCAGGTCCGCCTCCCCCTCCTGAATAAGATCATGGATGAGGGGGGCTTTATTAACAACGGACCTGGCGTTGCATAACATCAGCCGAAGGCTCTGGCCCTGAGAATCTGGACAACCTGGGGAACAAGAAAAGCATTGGGGACCGGAATGCGCAATCGCTCTGAGATAGCGAGTGTGCATTCCCGGAACATGATATGGTCCCCAGCTTCCGCCATATCTGCCCCTCCCACTCACTATGCTGATGGAACAGCCCTCTTCAAATCGAACTCCACCCCCCTCCCCGACCTCCGGTTCTATATCCCTAATGTCGTGGCCCTTCGCTAAGGCTGGTCTTGAACCCGGTGGATTTCCCCCAGGACCCACCTTAATCCCCCCCGAACCCCTTAAAATTTTTGTTAAAAACCCGCTAAAAAACCCACTTAAAAAACCCCTCAAACTCTTCTTTGCTGCATGCCATCTCTCGGGGCTCCAACGCCCGTCATCAAGATAGGCCCTCGATAGCGAAGAGGGCCAGACCTGCGAGAGGGGGGAATCTCGCAGGGCACGAAGGTCATTCACTGAGTACATCTGGACATCAAGGGGGGGTGATAGTCCATGGCCAATAACCAGGGGACAATTTGATGTTATCACAGTCAAGAGTGAGTGCCAGGCTTCAACAGAGTTTCAATGGGACACATTGGACCTCATTGCCCTCTCACGGCAATGGCAGGAGTAAGAATACTGTTTCGAACCGGTAAAGGGTGACCCAGCCCCCCTCTCACGGCGGCTGGTCAACCACGATCATCCAAAGAACCGGAGTTGAGACAGTAGCTGTGAACCTACTCCACCAAGACTTGAATCCCCAGATGTAACCTCCATTCAATGGAGGAAAGAATGGGATCAGGTCAGTCCACATAGTCCGGGGCAGGCTCAACGGTGGAGATCATAGCAGTCAAAAGCTCTAGGGAGGTCAAGATGATACCTAGTCCAGGAGATGATGATGGGGGGGGGGGGGGAAGAGGAGAGCCAAGGCAAAAAACGCCAGAGGGGGGAGAAAAACCCTCAGTCATGGTCCAGCTCTCCCCCGTCCCTCCAGATCTTCCTTATAGTCATGCTGTTCGTCTCGCCCCACCTTCACAAATCAACATGAAGGCCTCTGGGCCCGTCAAGGGCCAAACAATGCCCTACGATCACCCAGGAGGTCTAAACCACGGCGGCCCCCTCCTTGAGCTGGCGGCCGCCATTTCCACGCTGCCAGCATCGCCGTTGCCGCCGCTGCCAGCCTCCCCGTCCTCACCTCGCCCCCCTCACCGCCCTAACACATGTCCAAAGGGCGGATTGGGCTGGCGAGGATCCCGACGAGGGTGCCGCACCGCCGCCATCATCGAGGCGCTGACGCCATCTTCCTGGCCCTGCCGCCTTCACCATGGGAGGTCTGCCGCCGCCCCCTCAAGCCGCGAGCCTCTGCGAGCCTCCGCGGGCCTCCAGGACGTTCCAAGAAGCCGGAGACCCCTCAGCAGAGAGCCCCGACACTCCTCCAGTTGGGCCAGGGCTGCAGCAATCGAAATTCAGCCCTCCGAGGCCCCCCGAAGCCATGCTCACTCCCCCGAAGACACCAGAGTCACAGGGAAGTCGCCATCGATTGGCAAGCAATAGGGATTGCTTTCTGCCTTAATAACTTCTCTATTACGGCACACAATTTTACTATGTACATCACATTGAGTTGTATTAATAAAGGCATGGTATAAATCTAGTGATAACGATATACTAAGCCTCTAATATATATACCTTTAAAATAGGAACTCCAAATTCTTCCAAACCCAGTGAGTTTGTTCTTCCCGATGTTAGGTGGTCTTGGTCTCCCAAAGGTTTATATCTTTATAAACCTTTTAAACTTGGTCTCCCAAAGGTTTATATCTTTATACACATCTTTATATAGAAGAACAAGAAGAGGATGGAGAATCGTTGGTTTTTGTGTATTGGTAGCAGTCTTCCCAGAAGTATAATTTGCTAACTGTATAGATGTGGAAATAGTTATTCACTACCTTAGCTGAGTTCAAAAGAGGATTAGACTAATAATAGAGTATTAATGAAGGATCAGCTTATGAACATCTATTAGCCATCTCTCTTTCAGTCACTGCTGCTGAGAGAAAAACAGCAGGGAAGAGCTATTGATTTCCTGCATTACTTTGGAAAAATGTGTCTCTGGCCTGTTGATAACAGCATGCTGGTCACATTAGCCTTTGGTGGGACCCAGTCATGTCCTCTTTTTTTTTTTTTTTTTTTACTCAACAGCACTTTGTTTTCAGATTTTTGATTCCAAGTCCTGTGTCTTCTATCCAATGAAGCTCTGCCTAAGGATTGGGAGAGGGACTCCCACCTATTTGCATCTAAGCAGTGGCGGATCAAGGCTCACTGGTGCTCTAAGCACTGACAAATCTTGGTGCCCCCCTCCTTTCAATGAAGAACCAATCTTCATTGGGTTTTTTCTTTCTTTCTCAGCTTTGTGGTTCCTCCTTTTGGCCTGGTGCTCTAAGCACGTGCTTAATCTGCTTAATGGTTAATACACCACTGCATCTAAGTGTGTATCTATTGCAACATTATAGACTACTCTTCAGTTTAGGGAGTAATTTCTGGATGTATTACATTTATTTTTAAAAATATGGAGGTTCCCATAAATTTTATTTACAGGGTGAGAAATATCAGGTATCACACTAATTTCTATAGTAGTTAATTCATAGTAACAAACAACAATGGTTTAGGACCTGGTTATCTACAGGACCGCCAACTACCACCAATAGCCTCCCACTGGCCAGTACGCTCTCATAGAGAGGGACTCCTCCGGGTGCTGTCAGCCAAACAGTGTCGACTGGCGGCCCCTAGGGGGAGAGCCTTCTCTGTGGGGGCACCTACCGTCTGGAATGAACTCCCCCCGGAGATACGGAGGATCCCGGATCTGCGCACCTTCCGCCGCGCTGTGAAGACCTTTTTATTCCATCAGGCGGGCTTGGCCTAATCTCTTCCCTTTTTTAAATATGTAAATTTTAATCTGTTTTTAAATTATCTGGGTGTTTTAATCTGTCTGGGCCAAAATGATTTAATTTGATTTTATCTGGTTTTTAAATTTTTTGTATCTATGTATTTTATTGTTTGGGCGGTATACAAATCAAATAAACTAAACTAACTAAACTAACAATGCCAAAGTTGCCTTCAGATTGAGTAGAGTCCTGAAAACAGCATCTTCAAAGCATTATGGAGTTTGCAGTTGCTTTTTAGATTTTTTTGTCCCCCATCTAGCCAACAATTGTGGAATTCTCAGGTAGCCCCTTCCAAGTATTAATCGGAGTTAAGCCTGCTTAGCTCCCAGATCAACCAAAATCAGCAAGTGCTGCCACCTGCTGAGGGTCGCTCTTTCAATTGTGCTAATGCAGCTTGCTTCACTGTTGTATAACTAACAGCTTGGAATGAAGTTCCTATAATCCCACTGACTTTAATTAGATGAACTCCTTTAAATGCAAATGTTCTAGATAGACTAATTTAAAGAGTGATCAACTTGAAAGGGCAACAAAAAAAGGAGGAGATATTAATGAGCTGCTTCTAATATTATTGTTCCAACAACTGCAAATTCTCCCTCCACCCTCTCAATATTATGTAAAGCTCTAGCGTTCCATAAATTTTATGGATAAATCTTAGGCTGGATGTAAGGATTTGCATCTCGGTCATGGACACTTTTCTAAATAAGCATTTTCTCTCAGTCCAAATGATGAAAATCACAGGCCTTAGTTAGAGAGCTGCATGAAGTAAGGTGGAAATGGAATAATATGCAGGTGGGCTTAATATGTTCACCTGAACACATTATACTGAACCATAACATGGTTTGTGGCAGGGGTGAAATTAAGCTGGTTCTATCAGGCTCAGGCGAACCAGTAGCGGCGGCTGCAGGAGGTTCCACCCACCTGCTCGGACATCATGATGTTGCTTTTTTGCATCATTTTAAGCCTCTGAGCATGTGCAGAAGGCTTTGTGCATGTGCAGATGACGGCACATGCACATTTGCAAACTGGTAGGGAAGGTAAGTGAATTTCACCCCTGGTTTGTGGGTTATAGCTTAGACCATAGGTGTCAAACCGGCGGTGTCACATTGCCATCATGTGACATTTCGCGATATTTTTCTCATTTGTGGAGCCGGAATGGGCTGGCCTGCAGGCTTAAGCACTTATATGAACTGAACCTTGGAGGTTTGTTCAACAAACTCTGATTAAAACTCAGTTTTATGAGCCTATTTATGTACTGATCCCTCTAGATGGCTATTATTTAAAATCAGCCCTCTGAAAGAATGAACCTATTGCCAAACTAAATATGGTCTAATTTGATGGTCCAGGGTCTGACCGTGAGATGAACCCTCTCAAGAATTCTGTTTCTTGAGTCCTCCATTTGATATAGCACAAACATTTCTTTCAGGCCATTGTGCTTTCTCCTGACTTTCAACAACCCAGAGAGTTTCTGTTCCACTTAAGTTTCCCTTAATGAGAGAGAGGTAACCTTGATTGCTTTGTTCTCCGCTACATTCCCCTGGCATGTCATCATTAAAGTTATTCCTCTGAAGGTTCCTGATCATCGAGAGCCCCATCAGGATTTTGGCTCATGTTGTGTCACAGCAAGACTTTCAGTGTTTTCATTGGATAAGGATGCTCTTAAGGAAAATCCTGAATGTGATAATTAAGCTGAGCATATCAGACCAAAAGCAGTGAGTTGAAAGATTTGGACTGCACTCTGCTCCCACTGAGAGTTTTATCTGCTGTAGGCAACATTGATCTTGCTGGCTAGTAACAAGGAATGGCAGGGAAGGCAAAACAGAGTTAGCTTAGCAAAATCTTAGTGAGATCTTAGCAAAGATCTTAGACAGACTCAGCAGGTGACAGCACCTAACTAATCCCTCTTCAAAAGTTAAGTGGGGTCAGACCTGGTTAGCAAGCCTCTACTTTGCATACAAAAGCAAAAACCTACTTTGAAGCACATAGGGAAGCTAAATTAATGCAAATTCATTATGAAAACTCTCCTATGTGCAGAAGAGAAGTAGATAAGTGTCTCATTTCACTAAAAAGCATGGCATAACTCTGGTTCCTGTAGCTGGAATATAGAAATACAGTACTGAATGTGTAAATGCTATCGGATAGACTTGCATGAGTGGGACCTGAATTCAGAAAGTGCATGCCTGCGTGCATAAGAGACTTTGCTTTAATCCTTGGCAGTTCAAGGATGTGGCAGCAGCTGACAGGAGGGCATAATCTTTTCCTTGGAAGAAACGAATAGGTTGAATTCACACACTCTGTTCAGTCATAATGTCGCTTTTTGGCTGTTGTTCTTATTGTTCTAGTTTAGGCTTAGGCTGTTGCATGAACCCAATCAATTGTAGCTGATCTGATCCATTATGATAAAAGAAACCACAGGAACAGGGGCCTATAAAATAAGCAAATTCAACCAGCCCTCTTATGATTCCTCCCTCCCTATTAGCTCAAAGCATTCCTAAACCTGTTACCTGTGTAAAAAAAAAAGGGAAGGGGGAAGCTTGGGACCATTCCTGTGGACTTTTTTGCAACATTCTTTTTTTTTTTTTTGCTGAATGATAATTTTTAAAAAGGTATATAGGTTTCCCTCGACTTACTATCATTTATTTCATGATGGTTTAAAGTTACAATAGCTACAAAAAAGTGATTTGTGACCTGTTCTCAAAATTATAACCATCACACAACGTCTGTGGTTGCATGATTGGGATTTGGGTGCTTAGATGCTGGCTTGCATTTATGATTGTAGCATCATAAATGCAATAGTGATTTGAGACCTTCTTAGTTGGTTTCCAATGAGCAAAATCAGTAGGGGAAGCCACATTCACTTTGGTCCAATCTCTCTGTCCAACATTTAAACTATAAGTATGTAAAGTGGAGGCAAATACAAATTGAAAAGCAAAGCACTCAAAACTAGTGAAGAATTCTAGTTATGTGTCAATTTGGGGTGATTAAGTCATTTCAAGAAGAAAAGGTTAACTGTATGAAATTCAGTGAAATACAGTAGTGCTTAAAAGTTTGGGAATATTTTTGAATTTTCAATATTTCTGTATAAACCTGTCTTAAAAAATGATCTGTTCTCCACACAAGAATTACACACACTTGAACAAATGGGTGAAACATTTACTTGTTCATTCATTTATTGACAAAAATGATCCAAAGCTCCATATTTGTGTGTGTGGAGGAAAAGTTATTATAAATATAATATTTTCAACAGTGGATCAGAGTATTTATTTCCCTCAGTTCTACTATGGGATTTTCTCCTGTACATTTTAAAAAAGATAACTATATTTTCCACAGATTTATTTACAAATATATAATATAGGATCATATTTTAAATACAAATTATCCTAAATGAAAGTTATAAGCATCACGGCACACATGTATAATGAAATTTGAGAATTTGTTGAAACATAGTAATTGTTTCCTGAACATTTGTGTTCATATAGTGGGAATTCACTAGGTTGAATGTTGCAGTTTCATATAGTACAGTAATTCTCTGCAGATAAAAAACAAAACAAAAACAAACATCCTTGCTATGTCAGTTTTCTTCCTGATTTGATAGGAGAAAACCCATCATTCTATGGATAAAACATATTCTTAAAATATATATACTTGTTTTATTTCTCCTGTGCAGGATAATTCAAACACATGAATTCCCATCATATATATAGTCTTGCTGACAGGGCAGAATGAGCATTTTAAATTGAAATGTGAAGATTTGGATTACTAAATGGAAGTTCACATCTCTTACTTCCTTCACTTATAAAAGTTAACTTTTATAACTAATGCCTTGTCCTTTGCAAAAGGTGGTAAGGCATTTTTCATAAAATAAAACACAACGCAAAAATAAATGTTTAGGGTAAGATGCTCAAATAAAGAATTTTTTTCGGAATATTTCCCGCCTCTACCGGTACAATCTATCTATATTATGTTTGTACAAATTGTAACTGAATAAAGGTTGTACAACGCAAAATAAATGGAGATCTAATAGGTGTTATTCCACGAACGTGGTGTAGATTAAGAACCTCAGATGTCGCTCCTTTTAATGTGACTTTTCAGCAACCAGCTTTAACTTTAGTCCTGACTTGATTTCTCTCCGTATAAACGATCCCTTTCTCTCCATGCTCGGTCCGTACACTTTATCAGGATGTGGCTCACCGTAGCGCCCGAGCTGAAACCAAACTTCATTTCCCATGATGCATTGAGGCCTTTTCTCCCCGTGACGCTTTCCTTAATGGACGTCGCCGCGAGGGGGTTGGCGATTGGTGACTTTAAGGTTCTGTTGGGAATTGTAGTCAACGGCTAGTAGGAAGCTTGAAAGGCTTCAGCCTGGGAGGTGGTTCCTGGAGATGGGACCATGGAGACTTGCTGGATGTTTTTCGGGGAGCGCAGCTTCTGCTTGCTGGTGAGAAGTAGCAGCTGGATGCTGCTTAATTGCTTAAAAGGGTGGACGGGTGGGGGGATTCGGGGTCAATGCTTTAGATAGAGTCACCGGGACCCAAGCAAAGTCCAGAGTAAAAGTCCCTTAAAAGTTGACTTTTAGAGTCTTAAATTGTTTTGCCTTCGCTTCGGTGGTCAGGATAATAAGCTGACTTCTTGGGTACAATTGGATTAAACTCTTTCGTGAAGCAGTGTGCTCGGATGGATGTAACCCTAAAAACAAAAAGCTTTTATTTAGACTAGGCACGGTGTTATATTTGCATACTGAAGTAGCGGCTCTTGAATTAAGTTTTGCAGCATAAACTATGATTTCTGCACAACCCATAACGCCACAGTGGCTGGTTCACCAAAGCTAAAACCAAGCAAAGTCCATTGACACTTCAAAGTGGCTTGAAAAAGGAAAACTGCTTCTCAGTTCTTCCCTTTGGCATGTTGGTATTGGAAGACTAGTATTGTTTCAAAATTTCTTCTGGTTTGTTGGCTTGCAGGGTGACACTGGAGACGTTGGAAAAAAATGCACTATTCAAGAAAAGCTGAGCCCTACTCAGATTTAAATCGATTTAAGAACTTTTGCTAGCCTTTTAAAGTTGTCATAAGGTACATTTTAATATTTACAAATACTTCAGTCTTTTGTGGCTTTGAAAAAATTGGTTGTGGCTTTCAGCCAAATTTACCTAGAGTTATCAATCTTAGTTGTAATTGTAAGGGGCATTACATCAAGCCATATTGTGGCTTATCTTATTTGGTAAATAGTTCCTTCCTGTTGCCAGCAGTGAAGATTCACTGGAGTATGAGAAGGGGGAGAAAGTACAGCACAATCTGACATACAAGATTTGGTTATTATAGACAATTTTAGCTTTCATGCAGGGTAGATTTTGTGGTCTGGTCTAGCTAGTGGGACTGACATTTCTTTTCTAGAATTGAGGCCTCCCCCTGTCTTTGGAGGGAGAGACTTAAAATATCCTACAGTCTCTGAAATCCCTTCATAAATTATAGGATTGCAATTTCAATGTTTTTATTGCTGGATTCATTTGTGATCGGTGTGGTGGCCTAGTGGTGAAGATCAGTGGTGGGTTTCAAAATTTTTTACTACTGGTTCTCTGGGTGTGGCTTGGTGGGCGTGGCTTGGTGGGTGTGGCAGGGGAAGGATACTGTAAAATCTCCATTCCCACCCCACTCTAGGGGAAGGATACTGTAAAATCCCCATTTCCTCCCGATCAACTGGGATTTGGGAGGCAGAGAATAAATGGGGGTGGAGCCAGTCAGAATTTTTACTACCTGTTCTCCGAACTACTCAAAATTTCTGCTACCGGTTCTCCAGAACTGGTCAGAACCTGCTGAAACCCACCTCTGCTGAAGATGCTTGCTTCCCATTTGGAAGGTTGAGAGTTCAACCCGTGGTAGCAGTAGATGTTTCTCTCTCAGAATGCAAAGAGAAAATTTCTGTTGTGAACTCCACCTAGGCCAGTAAATGTTCAGCTCCAATCATCTGAAATCTATCTCAAATTAAGAGATTACAGGGTTGTAAAAAGAAAAAAAGTTGGATTCAGTTAAGATAGAGTACTTTTCCCTCTAATTATTTATTTGTATCTATTTTACAGTTTCAATATCTTTTTGTTTTTCTGTTTCATACATTTTTGCAAGAATGAATGAGTAAATAAATAAATGAAAAACAAATGTGTTAAACACCATCTCAGAAGTAGTATCACCCCTGTTTTCTAATAAAAAGAAGAGGCTACTTCTTTAAAGGTGCGGCTAGCTGCATTGCCCAACTACGTTATCTATTTAATGAAATGTGCTGTTTGTTTCAAAAACGTTGGTTTTATTTTATTGTGCGATGAATCACTTAATAGATGCTATAAACACATGATTAATTAAGGTTTCTCCAATTTGTTAAAAGAACTGGTTTTTATTGTAGATTCATCTCCAGTTCTAGCGACTTTCGGAGAGGACCCACAAAAAATGTTGCCTGGGCTTACTGAAGAGCAGAAAAGGAAGATTGAGGAGAACCGGCAAAAGGCTTTGGCAAGGAGAGCAGAGCGACTGGCAGCTCAGCAGGGTGGTGTTGCTATGAAGCTCTCTGACATGCAGAATCTTGATAGCTGTCAAGGAAACCTGCAGCAGCCTTTGAAGAAGCAAAGCTATCACACCATCCTTGGTAACCAGCACCTCCAGGGCCCTGCCAGCCATTTGATGCAGAGAAATCCTCGGATCTGTTCTGACCACTGTAGTTCAAATCAGCAGGCAACTGTTTCATATGGAGGTCAACAAAAACATGATTCAGTGGACTCTAGCTCAAATTTATACAGACAGTTGGATAGCACTAAGAGGCCCGCATCAGCAGTGCAAAGCTCTCTGAGTAATTTCCATTGCCATTCTCCTGAGAGTTCTTGCAGACAAGGTCAGCTAATCCAATGTAATTCTGATCCATTGCAGTCACCTACGTGTGGTGCAGCAGGCCAGAATATTGGAGAACAGCATCAGACTATCTTGGATGGTAATATGAATTTATACCCTGTAAAGAATGTACAGATTCAGAACAAATCTCCCGGCAAGCAGGGTCTCCTTAAACAGGCAACATGGCTGGATGCAGGTGGAACCACTGCAAGGAATTGTCCAATGCAGGCAGGTACCAGAAATCTAGATTGTGCCAAGAAGGAAGGGAATAATGCATTGCAATTTTATGGTACAAAACCCCTTTTGGCTCCTGTAAAAGGGGGCAGAGAACAAAATTCTACTGTTTCTAAGGTTTCGGGCGATGTGCCTAAGATGTCTGTACAGAAAAATCACAGAATTCTCAAAGGAAAATGTATAAACCATTCAGAAGGTCGATTCAGAGTTGAGATTGGATACAACACAGAGCTCATTGAGATATTCAGAAGCTTACCAAGCAAAAAATATGGTAAGTGTAGCTCTTACTGTTCAGTTCACTGTGTTTTTAAAGACCTTTCCAATTGAGATTGTGCTAAATATTGTAAATTATGCAGAAATAGCTTTATTTATAGGTTTTGCCTTTTTTTTAAAAAAAAAAATCAAGTTTTTACCTTGATTTTGGTCATGGAGACGCAGTGATTAGAATGCAGTATTGCCGGCTAATTCTGGCAACTGCCAGTAGTTCAATCCTGACCAGCTCAAGACTGACTCAGCCTTCCATCCTTCTGAGGTCAGTAAAATGAGGACCCTGATCATTGGGGGGGCAATATGCTGATTCTGCATACCCTTAGAGAAGGCTGTAAAGTCTAAGTGCTGTTGCTACCTATGTTGAAAAAGTTCCAAAAATGGTGTGCTGTGGGTGAGATAGTTTCAGGTCATATATAAACATAAGGGCACAAAAAACAGACTTCCTTTCCCACATACAGGTGGTCCTCGATTTATGGTTACAATTGAGCCCAAACTTTCTGTTGCTAAGCAAGGCAGTTCTTAAGTGAGTTTTGCCCCATTTTACGGTCTTTCATGTCACTGTTATTAAGGGAATCACTGCAGTTGTTAAGTTAGTAACACACGGTTGTTAAGAGAAACTGGCTTCCCCATTGACTTTGCTTGTCAGAAGGCTACAAAAAGGGATCACAACATTGAAACCATCATAAATACATGCCAGTTGCCAAGTATCCAAATGTTAATCATGTGACCATGGGTGCTGCAACAGTCTTAAGTTTGAAAAACGGCCATTAGTCATTTTTTTTCAGCTGTAACTTGTTACTAAACAAATTGTGGCAAGTCAAGGACTACCTGTACTGTACTCACAATCGGGTGTAGAACAGTAGCTAAAGAAGAAAAGCAGTTATACAATGAAGGTTGGATAATCTGTGCAACTGTTTTAGTGGGTAAATGAGAGCACCTTACAGCAGTGATGAAGAAGCAGTACCCATCAGCTTAAAATGTTGGATGTAATAAGCTCTTAAATTCAGTTCCATGCTAGATTAAAGAGCATATTTCTGATTCCTTAATGGGGACGATGCCCAACATCTGTGACTCCCCCATTTCAAAATGCCTATTTTATTAGTCATGTCATTGCTATTAGTTTTAATGTACAACCTTTCTATTTATTAATCTAGGTATATATTTATGCACATCTTATTTCTTATTCTTGCTGACTCCTGTCTGGGAGCAAGCAGGACTATAGGATGGATTAGGAAACAAACAAACAAACAAAAAACCATCCAAGAAGAAGTGGTGGCAAATAAATTATGTACTATTGCCAAAAAAATCTACATGGACTCATGTTTATTTATGATCATTAGGGCTTGAAGTATCTTTAGCTTTTTGGAAAGAAAAAAAATCTATACTGTTTATCATTCTTGATATCTGTAAAAAAAGGGAAAAATAGAATTATGTTTCTGGTGTAATAGGACAATTTTGTTAACAAAGAATTATGATTGGGGTGCAGAGGCATGGGAGTAGCTATCAAGAGGTAGCACTTTCACAGAGACCAGAGCTGGCATAATGATGATTCATTTACATCTCCGCTAAGGAGATACATGTGTATTTCTAAGTACAGTGGCCTTTTCTAAATGGCACTTCTATTCCTAAAATTAGACTACTAATATGATAATATATGCTGTCATTTTCAGTCATATATATTGTCTCTGAAATAATGTGCAAAACACTATTATATCTGATTTTTTTACAATGGTGAGTGCTATATGGAACGAAAAAAATATTCAATTTAGCTACAACTAAAGGTTCATATATAATAAAATTTAATAAAATAAGTTATCATATACAAGAGACCTTATTTATCATTATAGTCTTATATTTGGTCTTATATATATTTGATATGTCAAACATAGATTATTTTGTGTGCCTTGGCGTGCCAATTGTGAACTCATGTGCAAAGGACCCTCTACAATTATTCAAATAATCTCTTTATAGGGATCTCATAAATTATAATAATTAGCCTCTGGCTCTGTGCAACTCTGGTACTGGTTGATCTATGAGCCATTGTTGGGGGCAATGTGACTCTGTAAACTGCTTAGAGAGGGCTGCAAAGCACTGTGAAGCTATATATAAGTCTAAGTGCTATTGCTATATAGACTGTACATTATGTATAATTAAATAAGTTATCTTGATACAAGGAATTCTTATGCCAGTGGTCTTACTTTTATTGTTCCTTTGAGTCAGTATTCATTCCTTGTGACTATCTGAACAAGTCCATGCAGCTTTCTTGCTAAGATTTTGGAAATGGTTTGCCCTTGCCTGCTTCCTATGACACAGAGAGAGTGACTGGCATAAGGTCACCCAGTAGTTTCATGTCTAAGGTGGGACAAGAACTTGCAGTCTTCCAATATCTCGCCTGGTATCCTAACCAGTACACCAAACTGACCTTGGTATGTTTTAGCCTTTCTAAGTGTAATAGAATATTCCTGACTTCAAATTGTTGTTGTTTTTTTAACTTTCCTTTATTCCAGATCCAGAAACAAGGATGTGGAATTTCAGTCTTGAAGATTATGGCCATCTCAGTAAGTAATTAATCAGTTGGAATTCTATTTTGAAATCCTCTGAATTCAAAAGAGTTCAGCAGGAAATGTGGTTTTGGAAAGCCTATGAGACGATTAATATTATTTGCTTAATTAGTGGTGGAAATAGTTTATATTCATAAATTTATTCAAGGATACATACAAATACTTTTATCTGTAAAGGAGTTCTATTCAAAGAAACAGAACTATATTTCAAAGAAACAGAATCATAGTTTTGAAAAATGGATAGTTTAAAATGATTTCAACAGTTCCGTTTAACCAGTTGGAAATTTATCAGGCTTATTAAAAAAAAAAAACCCAGAGGTTATAGCTTAATATTTCAAAGAGGTGGCTCTGCAGTATTGGAGAGTTTTAACTAGCTATAAAATTTTATTTTTTTAAGTGCTATTCAAATCATAAAACAATGCTGAATTCAGAGGGGAGTAACTGATTGTGATACATTTTCTTAGCTTCCTCAGTGGGCATTGGTGGGCACTGATAGTAATCTCAGTCCAGTTCTGTTTTTCTTCTGCATTTGAAAGTCTCTCGTGTTTCTTTGATCCTTCTCTTTTCCATTCTTCCTGGGAGATGATGTTCTGATTATCTGTTTTGTCTTTCTTTTTCTCTTCTTTGAAATCTGCATTTTATCCCCAGTGGAAAGAGTAGAGCAATTTCCCTCCATCTCTTTGACATCCCTGGAAGGAATGGAGAAAATGACTGGAGGTGGAGAATCATCTGCTGCTGGTCAAAATTCTCAGCTAAAATCCCTCTTGAAGACATGTACCGGCTGGCAGAAACCATCAGCAACCCTCAAAGGAAGATGCATTCTGATTTCCTATTCTCGCTTTGAAGTAGATATTGGCTATGCTGCCAACATCGTAGGAGTGTTCAAGCAAGTGAATTCCAGGATTTATGGTGATTGAGATAGCTGTTTCCTGAACTTGAGCAGTGCAGCAGTGGTTACTATATCTTGATTTAGTCTTTGCTTCTGATACTTAGAAAACTGCTAGAATTAATTAAAACCGTCTGAAAATTCTAGTGTAAGTTTGCATTTGTGATACTGGTTTTGAAGTCTGGTTATTTCACATGGTTTTTGTTTCATTTTACTGCTTTGAAGCCTGATGTTTGTTCATTCCTATACTTACCCAGATTCTTTATTATGATCCTTGCAGATATGAAGACCAGAAAATGGAATTTCTTACTGGAGGATTACCTAAAACTAAGTAAGAAATGTTCTCTTCTTAGTTGTCCAGATATTTTGGAAATATTTGTTTTATTTTATTGATTAAAAAGACATATGTAGCCACCCATCTTATGTACCATAACTCTGGTCATCTCACAAAACAGCTCACAAAATACACTTCTTAGCATTTGCTTCTAAAGTAGAGATAACTGACACAGTAATGCATTTTGTTGGAATTCTCTGATTCTTTAGCTAAAAAAGATTGCTTACAGCTTTCACATGATGGCACTAGAAGCAATTACTATGATTGACAGGTTAATTTTTAAAAACTACTTTTTATAACATAGGAGTCCTGTGTAGGAAGACTTTGATGGGGATATTTTGACTAAATTTTATTCCAAAGACTTTCCAAAGTTTATTCTGCTTTATTCTTCAGTTCAGTTTGAAACGAGGCTGTGCATCACCTTGAAACATGTGTCTTGAAAACAATGCAGTTGTCTGCCAAAGTTGACACGTTTGCTAATGAGTCTTCTGCTTCTATGTGGGCTGACTGGAAGCATACCACTGCAGAGGTTTGAGAGGTGATCTTCTAGAGTAGTCAAGCTGCTGAACTTGATAGAAATATACCAGCTATTGCTTTGGTGTGGAAAAGAACACAAGACACTGTTGAGGCTCTCCTTGTTTTCTTGAAAAGGTTATCTACCCAATTATTTCAAATTAGTTCAAATCCAATGCACACTTTGCTTTCACTGCTGTGTTTAAGTAAGGAACTGCACGAACACCATCTATTTAAGCAAGCAGTTTTCTTTGTGGCTAGGGATGTGAGTATGGGAAATTGGTTCGATAACTTTTGGTTGCTTCAATGCATTGTCTTGGATATGTTTCATCCTTGTACTATGAGTATTTCATTATATCTATATCTATCTATCTATCTATCTATCTATCTATCTATCTATCTATCTATCCATCCATCCACCCATCCACCCTCTATCCCTCCCTCCCTCCCTCCATTCTGTCTCTATAATCAGCTATGCACATTTAGCTATTACCTAAATTGCTTCATTATATTAAGATAAAAGATCATTTGGAACAAAAAATAAAGCATCTCCTGAATGAATCATTCCAGCTACTGAGACATTCTAATTTCCTCCACTTTTTCAAAGTAGTAAAAGGAGTATAATAGCTGCAGTTTGCCAGCCTATAATTCTAATGTGTGGCTTTCTAAGCAGCATAACCCTATGGGGTCTCTGTTTCAGCAGAGACAGCCTATTTGTCTTGTTAGTATAGTATAGATCCATGATGGCGAACCTATGGCACGCAGTGCCCTGTCTGTGGGCACGCGAGCCATTGCCCATGTTCAGCTCCGCCACGCATGTGTGCACGCCTCCCGCTGGCCATTTGGTCTTTGGGTCTCTGCCGTGCATGTGCGGGGGGGCGGGGTGCATGCACAGGAGGCCGCACACATTGCATTTTGGGGGTTTGGGCGTGTACACGCGCATTCACGCATGTGGACGCTTTGGGCACTTGGTCCGGAAAAGGTTAGCCATCATTGGTATAGATCAAAGCAAAGGAAGCATACTTAATGCTTAGCATATGTATCCTACAATTACTAATATAAATCTTTTCATATATTATGTGATTTTGGAATAAAGGATTTTGTCTGGATAGTAGGAGGTCTAATCTGGCTACTTTGGAGAAATAAACAGCCTGTAGTTTGCTGTCAGTACTAAAGCTCTTATGATGAACAAAGTGAGTACAGCTTTGAATTCCTGAGTAAATTGTCAGAATTACTTTTTACTTTCCAATTTCTGTATTTCAGGACTTCCATTTCTTTTTTCAAAAAAGATTGAGAAATGTTCATTGGTTGAAAGACCTAAGACAATGCAGCAATATTTTCATTGCTTAAAAGTAAATTGCTAGAATTAGGGCTTGACATAAAATAATGCTTGGATTTTGGTATCTTTCTGGAGAATTGTCTTTTCCTCCTTATTTGTAGCTGCCCTGCTGAAGTTAGGAATATTATTCATGAAATAATTTGAGGTGGTTTGGAATCCTTTCTTAATTGGATATTCACTTACACCTATACACTTACACTTTACAACACACACAGAGAGTTTCTAAGAATTGAGGTGAACAGGCATAATCTTTGTGCTGATTTTCTGTTCATAAATTATAACAGATTAAAGGTTGTTAGCTGACCAGAACTGATATATATAAAATGGGTGACTATAAGATTTTCTAAATTGGCCAATCTTTTCTGTCTATATTCTTTCCAGTGGAACTAGTAAAGAGCCTTCCGGATGTTCAGCTGAAACCACTACCCAAGCCAGTAATAATGGCCTTTGTGACACAGTTTGAGAAATCTCTCTCAAAAGCAGCAGATCCCCTGGAAGCAGACCTTGTAGGAGTGGATCCTAAACTTGTGACGAGCCTTCTGCCATTTCAGAGAGAAGGTGTAGAGTGAGTCAAGTCCTCAGTCCTCTTGAGAGAGCACAACCTTTGCTGGACATGTTGGCCCTGATAGACTTACAAGCAACAGCCTTGCCTTTTTGTTTTATCTCCTACAGTTTTGCTATCTCCAGGGAAGGTCGTTTGCTCCTTGCAGATGACATGGGTTTAGGGAAAACTATCCAGGCAATCTGCATTGCTTCCTATTATCGAAAAGAGTGGCCCTTGCTGGTGATTGCTCCTTCTTCCGTGAGATATACATGGGCTGAGGTAATTTCTTTATCTGCAGAGCTTTGCTTATCAGCAGTGCTTAGCTTCTATATTCTGAAAGATGGTGGGATTTTTTTTCACTAGCCTCAAATCTGATAAAACCATAGGAAAGTGCTATCCTTGAAGACTGTTCCTTTATTGCTGTTTTGTTTTCATTAATTTTTTGAAAAGGGCAGTAATTTTATTTTGGGCTTTTGAAATAGATGTCTGAAAAGTAAGGGGAAATTATTTCACCTTTTGGGTACATTTTAAGAGCAGCTCAAGGTGTTTTTTTTTTGTTTAACCTTGGCCTTTCCATTCTTCATTTTGGACTCACCTACTTTTAGAAGAGTGACTTGAAAAATGTTACATATTATAGTAGCTCTGGTGGCGCAGTAGTTAGAATGCAGTATTGTAGGCTAACTTTGCCCACTGCCAGGAGTTCGATCCTGACCGGCTCAAGGTTGACTCAGCCTTCCATCCTTCCGAGGTCAGTAAAATGAGAACTCAGATTGTTGGGGGAAATATTCTGATTCTGTAAACCGCTCAGGGCAGTGGTGGGTTGCCCTCGGTTTGGACAGGTTCTGTAGAACCGGTAGTAAATCCGGCGGGCTCACCAACCCTGACATCATCAGAACGCTTCTGCGCATGCACAGAAGAGCGCGCGCACGCGGCCCTGTTGCAAACCGGTAGTAAAGGTAAGTAGAACCCACCCCTGGCTCAGGGCTGTAAAGCACTGTGAAACGGTACATAAATCTAAGTGCTAAGTTACATACCCCTGACTTATAGTTTATTATGTGTAAATAAGACCACTGTGACTTGTGCAACAAATCATGATTAAAACAAACTGTTGTTATGCAAACCATCCTTATCAGATTGAACATTTTGGATGGTACGCCTTATGGCAATGGGGGCACCTGCCACACCCTTTCAACCCTGATGCAGATTGGGCCATTTCTGTGAAAATGTCTGCATTGTAAGGCATCTTACGATGCAATATTTTAAGGAAATAGTTATTTCTAGATGGGTGGGAAAAACAAGAAACGAAGTCTCAAAACTAGCTTACCATCTGAAAAGTAATGGAAGTGTATTATTATTTTTAAATTTTGCTGCTTTCAATTCCGCATTTATATTTTGACTAGGTTCAGGTATTTTTTTATTTATTTAATTTATTTATATAAGAAAATTTATGCTCACACTTGGTGACTCCAGGCAGCTTACAAAGATAAAAACCTAATGTAAAAAACAATAAAAAGCAATGATCGCTGTATGATGCAAGGTAAATACAGTTAAGAATTGCATAGTAATTTGTAGACTTAAAAGTGAGCTATATAAATTATAACAAGTGTTTTTTTAAATTAGCTATAATCTTTAAGCTACTTAGATGGGGAAAAAATATATTTTCTTTGCCTTTATTTTCCCCCTATTTCTTTAGGCTTTCCATAGATGGCTTCCTTCTCTCAGCCCAGACACCATCAGAGTCATAGCAACAAGCAAAGACCAAGTCTCGGCAAAACCAATCAACATTGTCAGTTTTGACCTTCTTAGCAAGATTAAGAAGCAACTCAAAACCACCTTCCAAGTTGTGATTGTTGTAAGTAGCCTCCAGGAGGTGACCTAATTTTGGTGGACTGTTACAGATAGAGGTGGGAAACCTGTTTCAGCATAATGGGAATAACATGCAGTTGCTTCCTATGCATAATCGGGATTTAAAACTGTCTCATCTGTCGGCCTGATAGGATAATTCACCTGCAACCTAATATTTGCATAGAATACATTAATGTTTTAGGTTAAGCTTCGTAATTGTAAATCACCATTTCAGGTAACGTAGTTGAACAATCGTGACAAACGGCTTAAATTTATTGCCGAAAAAATAACTGTAAACAACTCTTTTTGTATCTTTAGAAGTACAAAAAATTATCTCTAGTCCAGGGGTGTCAAACTGGCAGCCCATAGGCCAGATGCGTCACGAGCAGGCCACGGCCACCCCAGCTCCGTGAAGGGAAAAAACTTCGTGATACATCATGTGACAGCAACGTGACGTAGGGAGTTTGACACCCGTGCTCTACTGTAGATAAAGGGTGACCATGAACTCTGTTCTTGTATTGTTAACCTTGCATGTTAGAAGTGCACATCGCAAGATGTGCACAGGAATTATTCTGTCTTACAACCAAATCATGACTTCTTGGAAACTGACTGCCTTTCCTTGGTCAGTAGCTTCATGTTAATACAGAATAAATATAGGTAGCCCCCAATGGTAGTTGTGACTGGGAACTCCGTTGCTAAGCGACATGGTCATAAAGTGTGACATCACATGACCACACCAATTTATAGCGACAGTTACAGCAATCCCTGTTGCAGTCGTTAATCTTGTATGGTTTATTAGGCACAACTTTACACGATCACTATTTGCAACTTCCCATTGGCCTCCCCATTGTCTTCGCTTGTTGGAACCCACCAATGAACGTTATAAATAGTGATCACATGATCGCAGAACGCTGTGACCATCATTTCAGGATGGTTGCCAAGCACTCAAATCATGATCACGTGTCTGTGGGGACCCTGCAACGGCTGCAACTTTGAGAACTGGCCTGTTCTGACCTAGGCTTCCTTAGAAAGTATACAGCTCAATCTTAGTCCTGGCAAACCTCTTTAATTCATACGGCTGTGAATTATTGTCATTCCCACTCCAAAAGGTTTCTCAAACAGTCTTACAGGGCAGTGTTTACAAACACCCACCTTATCTCCCTTGGAATGCTGCCAGAGAACTACCATATTTTTCAGAGTATAAGACACACTTTTTTCCTCCCTAAAAGAGGCTGAAAATTTGGTTTTATATTCCAAATGTAGCTTTTTCGAAGCTTTTTTTCAGCCCTAACGAGGCACTAGCAAGTGAAGCGATCTCTGTGCTTTGCCTGCTTTTCTCATTGCTTCTCTCTCCAAAGATCAGTTGTGCTTTAGAAGCTGTTTTTTATCCCCAAGCAGGGGATAAAAAGCACGCAAGCGCACTGAAAACCAGCAAACTAATGTGCTGAAGCTGACCAGATTAAGGATGCTAGCCAGATGAATACCTAGTAGGCAGATTTTTTTTTCCTTTTTCCTCCCCAAAACTAAGCTGCATCTTATACTCAGGTGTGTCTTATACTCTGAAAAATATGGTAATTGCCACACTCAGGGCAAGGCCAAACTTAGCACAAAGTCAAACAGAACTTTTCTGTCTTTTACTGACCAGATGATCTAATTGCTTCCTGCAAAAGCTCACGTCCTGTTTGCTTCTCTTTTATGTCTTATTGGAGGGGCCAATCATCTCGAAGCCTTACTCCCAAGTCAATCCTATTTTCTTAATTGTTCCTGTCTTCTAGCAGCTCTGCGCATGCACACACTGGGAACAAGCTCCTGCTGTTCTTCTCCCTCGCTGATGTCAGACTCTGGAGGCAGCAAAGAACTACCAGATGGCCTTGGCCCCGTCTCTGCCTCCGACTCAGAACCCTTGTCCAAACCTTCCCCAGACTCCAGGACTGGCCCACGTTCCTCCCCAACCTCCTCATTGTCCGAATCTGCTTCCAGTTCTGCAGGCCGCTGGCAGGCCACAACATGGCCCTCTCCTCCTCCAGCTCTATTAATAACATTGAACAGTCACTGGATGAATGGTTGTTAACCAAGGACTACCTGTAATTAGGGCAACATATGAATCTTTTATATAAACCAATATGGTTTAGTGGTTTTCCTGTTGTCTCTCTTGCAGAGTTCTGAGTTTCTTTCACTGTGAAATAGCCCCCATGGAGGGTTCTGCTCTGCCATTTCTGTCTTCAATCCTCCCTCTGCTGGTGACTGTTATTAGCATAAACTTATCACTAATCAAGCTGGAGAAAGCAGCATCTTAGAGTTGAAGGGGGGCCTATTATCCTTTCTCTGCATGGCTGCTTACTTGCTGAAATGCAGACAAGATGAGTATACTTCCAGAGACATTTCCAATTTCCTCCTTGTCCTGAAGCCCCATCTCCTAACAGCACTCGGGAGAGAGTTCATTACCGAAAGGGAGCTCTCAAATGGTAGGTTATTATCTACCTGGTGAGCCTTTAACAGCAAACCAGTTGGTTCCTAATTAGATTTCCTCCTTTCTGATATTTCTCATTAACCCCTTCATTTGGAAAGGTTGGTATAGTAGAGGAACTGACAGTTATCTGCATATAAGATGAGATCTTGTGATAACAAAAGAATAGTAATCGTTTAGAATCATTTTTCTTCCACTTCCCTTGTATGCCTGGCTGCGATTGTTGATTGGAAAACACAGACTTGGGTGATTGTTATCAATAATTTACATTTCCAATAAATCACCTTGTGTTGTGTTGGTTTTTCATTCAGCATATTGCTAGGCATTGAGATTGATCTATTTCTGGCCTCAAAACACACAGCGCATAAAATACTTCAGGACTATTTATTCAAAACCAGGCCCCAAAGCAGTTTTCCTACTGTTCAAAATTTATTGTGTTTCCATTTCTCCAATTTCAGGATGAATCCCATTTTCTTAAGAATGTTAAAACAGCTCGATGTCGGACTGCAATGCCTCTGTTAAAGGTGAGTATACGAATTGTGAATGTAGAGGCTGTTAGGCCCTGTGTGTTCAGAAGCCTGGTGTGTGTGTGTGTGTGTGTGTGTGTGTGTACATGTACTGGTTAGAAACTTATGAGAAAGTTATAGATATTAAAGAGCAGCATTACAGAGGCAACTCAAGGGTTAGAGTTTAAACATCCCCCTGAAGAATATACTGAAATGGCCTTGACTCTAAAGCCTTACCTCATCATACTTTCTCCCTGTTAACTAATGTAAGTAGGAGAGCAGATTTGCTGGCATTGGATTGCATCTCATTTAGATGAAAAAGAAAAAAGATTTAATTATCAAATTCTGAGATATGGAAAGCAATTTTAGATACTGAAAAATTCTTGGACAAACAGTCAATCATCAAGCTATGTTTTAAACAAAATTATCTTGAATAATAATGATCCATCAGTGTTGGTTATCTTAGTCACTAACAAAGCTACACCTTTTTATCTGGATTTTGAATCTAAGGTGGGTTGGATTTGGCTATTTGCAAAGGAGCCTACTCAGAGCTTTTAGTCTAGATTGAAATGTTTTTTTTTTTATTTCCCAGGAGGAAAAAGTGCCAAGAAAATGGCATAGTTGTTTCTACGTAGTCACCAGAAATTAAATTTGACTTGAGAGGATCTTTATCTTTTCCTTTTTATTTTCTATAAATATTGATATGCTAATATTCACAAAGTTATTATTCACCAATTAAAATGAAAACACCAAGTTCCTCTTCCAGGACTATTTAACATGGGCCTTGTAAGTATTAAAAGTAATGTGAAAATGATGACATGTAATCAAAACTTGATTAAAAAGCAAGGTTGAAGTTTCAAATTGAAACTGTTGAAGAGCAGATATGAAAATTGCATTGGGGAAAGGAAAATTGGCACGATTGTAACATTAAAAGTTTATCTTAACTTCAGGATCAGTTACACATTGATAGCTTCTTAAGATAAAGTGGTGTTTTTTTACCATCCATTTTAAATATAATTTGCTAAGGAAAGGGCTTTTGAGCAGTGATATATAGACACTTCAAATAGGCCCATGTATAAAACATGGGCCCAAAGTCTAAAATTCCATAAGTTTCAAAAGCAATTATGAAGAGAAATATTCTTGGTATATCCACTGTAGATTTCTCAATCATCCATGATAAAGTATTGATGCTCCCTTGCTAAAGATTTAGGCAGATATATGAAAGTTATGAATGTATAATACAGTCTCCTGAGTTGGTTTCATATCCCAAATTGGAATACGAATCACAAACAGTTGGAATTGGACAGGATCCAAATTGAATAAAATAAATAAATGCACTCTCATCATTGAAAATACAACTTGCACAATTTGGGCTGGCAACAGCCCAAATGCTCTAAAGTGCACATCTAGGCCATGCATAGATTATCTACCTACTTTTCCATCTCTAGAACAGTTACCACTGTATCAAAAGAAATTATGTAGCTTCCAGATCATCTAGATCAGGGGTGTCAAACCGTCATTGTCACTGCGTCGTCACATGACGTATCGGGACTTTTTCCCCCTTCGCTAAACCAGGTGGGGGCGGAGCCAGCACGTGACGCATGCAGCCCGCGGGCCGTGAGTTTGACACCCCTAATCTAGATTCAGAGTTTATCTCCTCTACTTCTGTATCCTGTTTTACTTTATTTATTTCAAGACTTACAGTATATGGCCTCCCAATTCACAAAAAACCAACTCTTGGTAGCATACAACAATAAAAACAAATTATAGTATCCCAACAACAACAACAAAACATATTGGGGGAGGGAGCAATATGCACCAGGATATGATATCATTCATCCTTATCACTTTTAATGGCAATTTACAACAGGATATCCAAAATAATTTTTTTTATGTTCAACCTTTCTATAATTGACTTTTCCTGTAGTGTGTTAAAGTTGCTTTGTTACGTAGAGGAATTGACTGATTGCCCTTTGTTCATAATTAAAATCAATCCTAACAAATACACCTACTCAAGTTTCTTCTCTAGATGCAGTGATCCTTCTTGGATGTAATCTGTTTAATGGCATATCTAAAGCCACTGTATTGACTTCCTCCTTTGTTCCTGGGAGAAAGTACAAAATAGACTAGTGGAATATAGAATTCTATTGATTGATTCCCAGAGTTGGTAGAAGTTCTGAAATTCTTAATCTGTAATCATTTATCATTGAGCTATAATCATGTGCCTTGAATTATCTAGACAATGGTGATGAGTATGGAATGTCAGTTTAATGAATTACAAGTCTCAAAATTTTCAATGGCAAACAATGAAATTTGTATGAAGATGCAGATTAATGAAACATTAAGTTTTATTTTTAATGCTGTAATGCCATATTATGCAACTTTCCAGTGTATAATGACTTAACATCCATCCACTAAAATACAGGAAACAATGGCTACTGAATTAGTTCTCCGCATGTGTAATGGCAATGGCTTTGGAAAATATAAACCCTGTATGCTATGCAATTATAGAAAGAGTGTTAATATGGCTTCTGAAAGTGTTTTACAGCATTGGTTTACCTCTGAAAGTACTGTAAAAGCTACTGTGAATCTGATTTTTTTGTGTATGTGGGCTTCAAGAAGTATTCTTTACAAGTCTGGAAACCTGAGAACTTAATGCTCAGTTTTATCTATCAGAATACCACTCGCTGTTATTGGATAATTAGGGCTTTAATATTTTTAAGGACAGATTCTGTCAGATTTTTTTTTTTAAGCCAATGTATTCATCTACTCCTCGTGGCTTTCTTTTTTCTTACCTACAGTTAAGTGCTCACTCATATACTTTTATATATTCTCAATACTCTTTATTCTGTTTAAAGTTGGAATATATGTTGCTGTCGAAAATCAAATGATAGCTATTTTTGTATCTGTTCAGTTTCAGGTTGAATTTGGATGCTTTGTGATAATGATGGGACACACAATAATAGATTTTGGATTCTAACCTTGGGCTTCTTTCAAAGTTAACACTGTAGCTTTGCATCTATTTTCTTTTTATGACAGGAATGAAAACCAGATCCAGTCTCCCAATTAGTCTTTCTTTAAAGAAGAGTTTCTGTATTAAAATCGTTATCAACTGTTTCCATGTGTCAGTTAGAACACCCTTGACTTTAAATGCCAAGCAGCTGATTAAGGCAGGAGAGATTGGCATCTGGAAGATGGCTGTAATTGTAGCTCCAGTACAATATGGATTTGAATAATTACCATGGTGCAAAGCACAGCAAATAGCATAGTAACCACAGGCTATGGATTTTGTTAAAAAAACCCAGTAAATCACTGCACAGAGATAGGGCAGTTTTGCACCTTCAGTGGTTTTACTTTTTAAAATGTTCTTTGTATGCTCTTCATTTAGTCCTTTCACTGTAGGTTGTTGGTAAGTTATGTGAAAATAAGATATTCTAGAATTTATGCAATCTCTTACCACTAATATTATAGCCAACCTATTTGCAAAAGAGGTTCAAAAATAAAGGTTCTATCCATTTCCTATATTTAATTTTTGCTGTTGATTTATGTAGCTTAAAATTTCCCCTGAGTTCTTCTTTCAGTGCAATATATGCCATCACCTGGCAGCGGCTGCCTTATTTCAATATAAATGAGATAAGCAATGAGGAACTTTGTAAGTGCTTTGGACTTCAGTTACCAGCATTTGTGATTAGCCTGGTTACAGGAGAGAGTTACAAACTAAGATACCAAAAAATTACCATGTTGTTTCCCCCTCCCTAGGACAAGTAGATCAGGGTTTTTTTATATATAGGTAATCTTTTATATATAGGTAGTCTTATATATAGTGACTACAATTGGGACCAGCAGCTCTGTCATTAAGCAGGTGGAAAATCACTAGGTGGAAAATCACATGACCATAGCTGCATTTTCCTTTTCTCTACTTCCCAGCTCCTTGGAATGTTTTTATCTAGCTCTGGGATAATTAGTAATTAATTCTATTTACATTCATTGGAGAGGAAGGGATTATAAGAAAGTAAACAAACTCATAGTGGGGAATACACATCGAAAGCAATGCAGTAGCAGCGACAGCCTTGAGCACACTATAACAATTGATGTACTCCCCGTGTGCCTCTTACTTTTTTGTAAACCCTTCCTCTTCACTCTGCAAAGGGAGGGAGGGAGGAGAAAATAGCTCAGGCACAGGACAACACATACTGGCTGTAATGGTGAGCCCTTGACTGAAGCATGTGAAGATCATGTAAATTATAAATTTATTTTTTCAGCATCACCGTGACTTTGAATGATTATTGAACAGGGTAAGTTGAGGGCTACCTGTACACAGAAATGACAATATTCAAAAACCAGGGGAAGACCATTTCCATTTTCTTGCATACGACTTTTGTTGATCAGATAAGTGCCCCTTTTCATCAGAAACGTTCCAAAGGGAAGCTCCTATATGAAATGGCTGGACTAAGAATAACACTAATCAATTGGAGTTCCCTTTATTTAACTGAAATCAAGCATCAGCTAACAGGAAAAAAAATGCTGTTAAGGTACTCTGTTTTGACTGCTGTCTATCATGTTATTTGAATGTTCAAAGTATGATGCTACCAAGAGACTTAAAACTGTTGTTTTGCACAAATTGCTTCCATATCTGAGTAAGATTGCCTTGCCTACGGCTGGTTACCTGTTGAATTGTCAGTAGAGGTGAGATTAAAGCAAGTTGGCACCTAAGTCCACCATTTCTGGTCAAGAAAGTTTTTCCTCCTCATTGCTTGGTATAATTCACTTTTGTGACATCATTCCCATGCAGGCTGCCAAACGAGTAATCTTATTATCAGGAACCCCTGCCATGTCTCGTCCCGCCGAACTGTACACACAGATTGCAATAGTCCAGCCAACCTTCTTCCCTCAGTTCCATGACTTTGGGGTCCGCTACTGTGATGCTAAACAGGTAATCTAGGTACACTTGTATGTCTGCCAGAAAAAAGGCTATTTGGAAATAATAAACTATCATGCTGGAAAGCATTTCATGCTCTATAAAGATTTAGCAAATTTGGTTTGCAGATTCCTTTCTGTAGAGAGAATCACTTTTTACAGCACCAACTGGCTGTAGAATCCATGCACCAATAATTGTCTTGCTTTAACAAAAAAAATAAATAAAAATGAAGCCCTTAATGGAAATGAAATTCAGTCCTCTTGAGCAAATGATAAAAGCTGAGAAGCCTTAGGAGAATCTGATCTTCTGTTGCCATGGTCGTACATCTTGTCTGTGAAGTTTAATGTTAAATTCTTTGTCCAGAATCTTCTTTTTATCCAGAATGACTCTTTAATAGCATTTGTGTTGTAAAATGCCACAAGTTTTTCCAAAGTTCTTTGTCCATTCATATTCATATAAAGATTCATTTGTTTACCCTACAGAAAAGTTTCATTCCAAAATTAACTGTAACGACTTCCTATGTAATTTATAGACATGTAAGGCATGGTTCACAGAATTATTAGCTAGGATTTCCTAGTTATTGTTTGTTGATCAAATGTAGCAGCCTTGTTTATACATAATGTGATGTATTTGATAGGTTATGTCTATGTGTAACCCACAGCATGGAATGAGCAAAGTAGAAAAAGAATCTACTGTAACCGTGCCTCTTATCTTTCTGAAATAGGACCAAAAATTAAGAAGGATTTACAATGAGTGCTCAGTGCAGCTAATTTGCTCCCCTAGTTTTCTGCAACATCAGAATTCATTGATTTAACCCTCTTTCTCCAGGCATGGAAATGTTTGTGGTTATATTAGCCTATATTAGCAAAAAGATAAGTGAATTGTGTACCCTGAATAGATGAGGGTATATTGTTATTGAGTTTTTGGTTAAATTTCAAACGCAGTTATAAGGGGTAGTGTTTTAAGGATATCGGGATCTAGACGTTATGTCAACATCCATAAATACATTCATAGAAGAGAGCCAGTTTGGTGAAGGTGCTGGCCTAGAAACCTGGGGACTGAGAGTTCTAGACCTGCCTTATGCATGAAAACCAGCTGTGTGACTTTGGGCCAGTCATTTTCTCAGCCCAACTCACCTCACAGGATTATTGATGTAAGGAAACTAGGAAACAGGAATATTAGGTATGCTTACCTCCTTCAGTTATATATTAAAAAGGCAGCAATAGTAACAGCAATAGCACTTAGACTTACATACGACTTCACAGTGCTTTTCAGCCGTCTCTAAGCACTTTACAGAATCACCCTATTGCCCCCAACCATCTGGCTCCTCATTTTACTGACCTCAGAAGAAAGGATGGCTAAGTCAATCTTGACTCAGTGAGATTCGAACTGCCAAACTGCTGGCAGTCAGCAAAATTAGCCTGCAATACTGCATTCTAACCACTGTGCCACCATGGCTCTTATACATAATATAAATAATAAAACAATAACAACAGATTGGTCTAATGGTTAAGGCACCAGGCTAGAAACCAAAAGACTGGGACTTCTAGCTCTGCCTTAGGCATGGAAACTAACTGGGTGACTTTGGATCAATTACACTCTCTCACCCCACCCCACCCCATCCCACCAGATTATTGTGAGGAAAAGTTGATGAGGAAGGAGTATTAAGTATGTCCACCTTTCTTATTTATAAAAATAAGGAAGGTGGAATAAAAATGTAATAAATAAGCAAACAAACAAAATGCATGCTTCCCAGAATGGACCTGCCATTAGTTAGTGTGAGTGAAAAAGACATTTCTAGAATAGAAAAAGAAAGCACACTGTGACAGGGATGGACCAGGTTTGTACTTGTGGAATCTTTACTAGCACCCAATTCTACCACCCATCATCAAGTGTAACAACAGTTTCATTGGGGTATTGGGTACCTTTTAAGCTCTGTGACCTGTATCTGATCCTAGTTGAACTGTTCCTCCTTCATTCTCCTCACCTATTTGTTTTAAGTAAGAAGCTTTTTTGTTGCTGGTTGTAGAGAGCCAGTAATTCCATTATACTTATCCAGAGATTTATTTGAATTAGACTTGCCAACAGGACTACAAAGAGACTGATATCCTTAGAATGCTATAAAGGACAAATGAGTACTGAAGATCTCCTTACAATTCAAATGCAAGTCCTTACAATAGGGGAAGGGGGAGAGAGTGTATATAATTTTTATTAGAAGTTTTAAACTAGAAGATAAAAACTAAAAAATACAAAAAAAGAAAAGTTGAAGAAAAATAAGAAAGAAAAAAGTATAAAGAAGTGGCTTCTGATATTCTTCACAACAGTTATAGATCAAATGTATTTTGATCTTTCTCTAAATTTACATCATATTGCTCTTCTTTATATAATCTATCCTAATAATCAAACCCATAAATCATAAAATCTTTTTTTTTTCATTTTTATGCAAAGGGTCCATATGAGGCTGAGATGGGTGTTTTAAAATGTTTATTGTGCTGATGTGGGAAAGACTCTCACTCTGCACTGCAACTCAAATTAATGTCCTGCGTGAATTTCAGCGGCCCTGGGGATGGGATTATTCTGGATCTTCCAACCTTGGGGAACTGAAGCTCCTGTTAGAAGAAACTATCATGATCCGTCGCCTGAAATCTGATGTGCTTTCTCAGCTTCCTGCAAAGCAACGCAAAATGGTAGTGGTAACCCCTGAAGGCATTAATACAAGAACCAAGGCCGAGTTGACAGCAGCTGCAAAAGAAATGGCAAAGGGTTTTAAAAGTGTAAGTTGAAAATATTGGTCTAGAATAAGGCTGCATTTAATTAGAATGCTAAAATAACTGTTTGAAAGTGCAAAACATGATTCCTTTATCTTCTAAATGAATTTCTGCTTGCTAACTGTAATTGCAATTTATTTTTTTCAAATTCTAGAATCTAGAATTCTAGAATCTCCACATCTCAGAATGGTACTAACCCATGAAGAAAAGACATATCCACTGAGTTTCTAAAGCGGAGTGCTTTAAAACCAAACAAATCTTCTCTCTGCTTTCTCTGAGGTATATTTGAAAGCTCAAATCATAGTACTGATTCATAATGAAAGTTAGCATAGGGCAGCGATGGCTAACATTTTTGCCATCGCGTGCCAGGAGGGGGGGGCAGGGGAGGGTCACGCACGCATGTGCCCACACCAATAATTCTATGCGCCCTGCCCTGCCCGCGCAACCCCCCCTCCCCCCCTGCACCTGGCACGTGATGGCCGCCTGGCACCCATTGTTCTTTCTTATCTGGTTCCAGATCCTCTCTATTTATCTGGGAAGGCCGAAAACAGCCTTTCCCACTCCCTCGGAGGCCCTCCAAAGGCCTGAAACTGACCATTTCCCAACTCCCGGTGGGACATGTTTTTTGCTGTCCCCAGTTTCTCTAGGAGTCTGGAGGCTGGGGACAGCAAAAAAGTCACTTCCTGTCCCACCGGGAGTTGGGAAATGGGCCATTTCAGACCTTTGGAGGGCCTCTGAGGGAGTGGGAAAGGCTGTTTTCGCCCTTCCCTGATAAATAGAGAGGATCTGGAACCAGGTAAGAAAGAAAAACCTCCCCCCACATGCCCCGGCACTCCGGAGGCAGGAAACAGCCTGTTTCCCTACTTCTGGTGGGCCCAGAAGGCCCAAAAATCATCTGGCCGGCGTGTGCATGCACGCCAGAGCTCAGCTGGCGTGCCCACTGATATGGCTATGCGTGCCACCTGTGGCATGCATGCCATAGGTTTGCCATCACAGGCATAGGGTTTGGCATGATATGCTTGTGTTTGTCAGGTGAGAGGAGTGGCTCTGTTTGAATAGGTTTGTTACAGTGGTGAAATGCTCCCGGTTCAGACTGGATCGCCCAATCAGATAGCTATGGAGGCAGGTGGTTCGGAGAACCGGTAGCAAAATTCCCTGCCCCCGCGCCCCCCCCCATGCCCAGCTGAGCTGCACGATCATCAGAAACTTTTTTTTCTTTTAAATGCCTCTGATGATCCAAGCTCTGATGATCCCAGCTGAGTTGCCTGATCGTCAGAGGGTTTAAAAACCCTCTGCCGATCAAACAACTCAGCTGGGATCGTCAGAGCCTTTTGAAAGCATTTTTTTACAACCTCTTCGCCGAAGAGATTGTAGAAAAAATGGTTTTAAAAGTAAAAAAAAAAAAGGCCACGCCCACCCAGTCACATTACCCCCACCACCAAGCCACGCCCACAGAACTGGTAGTAACAAATTTTAGATTTCACCACTGGTTTGTTATGAGGCAAGATCACTACCTATGCAGGTTTTAATGAAGGTTTGCCCATTTGGCAGATTGGAGAAGAGACAGGGTGACTTCGGTTAAGCTTTGCCATCATTTGAGAGGCAACTATCAGAAGTTAAAGTTCATGGTTGGAAAATCTTAAACCCGGCCCACTTTGCATGTTATGCATTGAATGTATCTTCAAATTGTTGAGAGTGTGGTCGCGCGACAGTTTCCACAATTCCTGGAGGAAACATCTTATCTAGACCCGTTCCAGTCGGGTTTCAGGTCTGGGCACAGCATGGAAATGGCATTGGTCGCGTTGGTTGATGATCTCTGGAGGGCTCGGGACAGGGGTTGCTCCTCTGTTATGGTCCTGTTAGACCTCTCAGCGGCTTTTGATACCATCGACCATGGTATCATGCTGCACCGGCTGGAAGAGTTGGGGGTGGGAGGCACCGTGTTATGGTGGTTCTCCTCCTTTCTCTCCGACCGGTCGCAGTTTGTGTTGGCAGGGGGGCAGAGGTCGACCTCGAGGCCTCTCATTTGTGGAGTGCCGCAGGGATCGGTCCTCTTGCCCCTTCTGTTCAACATTTATGTGAAGCCGCTGGGTGAGATCATCCGTGGCTTTGGGGTGAGATACCACCAGTACGCTGATGACACCCAGCTGTACATTTCCACCCCAGGCCACCCCAACGATGCCCTTGAAGTGATGTCCCAGTGCCTGGAGGCTGTGTGGGTCTGGATGGGGAGGAACAGGCTCAAGCTCAACCCTTCCAAGACTGAGTGGCTGTGGCTCCCGGCATCCCGATATAGTCAGTTGACACCATCACTGACTAACTATTGGGGGCGAGTCGTTGGCCCCCACAGAGAGGGCTCACAATCTGGGAGTCCTCCTGGATATGCAGCTGTCTTTGGAGGAACATCTGACGGCTGTAACCAGGGGGACCTTTTGTCAGGTTCGCCTGATTCGCCAGTTGCGGCCCTTTCTTGATCGGGATTCCCTGTGCACAGTCACTCACGCCCTCGTCACCTCTCGCCTTGACTACTGCAACGCTCTCTACATGGGGCTCCCCTTGAGGAGGACCCGGAGTCTCCAGCTGGTCCAGAATGCAGCAGCGCGGGTAGTGACGGGAGCAGCATGGCGCTCCCATGTAACACCGCTCCTGCGCGAGCTGCACTGGCTCCCGGTGGTCTTCCGGGTGCGCTTTAAGGTGCTGGTTATCACCTTCAAAGCGCTCCATGGCATAGGGCCTAGCTATCTTTAAGACTGCCTGCTGCTACCGACGACCTCCCATCGACCCGTGCGCTCCCACAGAGAGGGCCTCCTCAGGGTGCCATCAGCCAAACAGTGTAGGCTGGTGACCCCCAGGGGGAGGACCTTCTCTGTGGGGGCACCTACCCTCTGGAATCAGCTCCCCCCAGAGATAAGGAGAATCCAGGACCTCAGTGCCTTCCGTCGTGCCCTTAAAACCCATTTTTTCAAGCAAGCTGGGCTGGCTTAAGAAGAAATTTTTAAATGTTTTTAAATGTTTTAAATGTTTTAAATTGGTAGTGAGTTTTAATTGGGCCAAATTTATATATCTTTTAATTGTTTTTTTTTAATATTTGTCCTGCATGTTTTTTAATTCTGGCTGTACACTGCCCTGAGTCCTCAGGGAGAAGGGCAGTATAGAAATTCAATAATAAATAAATAAATAAATAAATAAATAAATGGATCTAGGGCAAAAACACACAGATGGGGAAGAGGGCACCTAAGAAACTTAAATAATGAAATGTTGCAAGTCTCCATGTGCTTGGTCACCACTACTTTAGAATAGAAGAAAATCAAAGCATTTCATAAACAGTCAAAGAAGGATTTCTTTTCCTATTAGAGTTATTTAATGTTCCTAGGATTTCTTTGGTGCTTTAATCAAAGCCTTATGATTTCTAAAATGTTTTGAGTTGCAAAACTGATAAATAATACATAGATGTTGTGAAATCCACTGATATTCATTTTGTTGAAACTGTGATAAATTATAAAACTGTGGCTATAGAAATATGCTACGTTGATAAATTTATTTCAAATACTATATACATTTTGATACATTATACATCTATCATTAGCCATGGGATATATATTTTATATACATTATGTATATACCGTGTTTCTCCCCAAATAAGACATTCCCTGATAATAAGCCCAATCAGGCTTTTGAGTGCATGGCAATAAAGCCAAACGCTTATTTCAAGGTTCAAAAAAAATATAAGACAGGGTCTTATTTTCGGGGAAACACGGTATATATAAGTTATATATTAGACATGAGATAGACATTAGCCATAGGAAAAAAAGGAAATTACTAAGGGACTTCCAAACAGATCACTGCTTCACCTTATGGTAGCTTCCCATTCCTAGTGACTAAGAAATTAGTTGTCCACAGTCTCTTTGATAGTGAGATGGGCAGCATATAAATTTAACAAATAAATAAATTGGTGCCAAGTGTTTTCAGAATTTCACAGTTGTCAAATTTAGCAAATACTGCTAGTTTAGGGGCAAAAAAAAAAAAGAGTTTATAAATTTCTGAAAATTGTTCCTTTTGGTTCTTGGTTTAATGAGACTAGTTTTCAGCATCATTCTTAATCCTAATTCACCTAAAAGTGAAAACCAAAAGGAGGATAGGTCAGAATAGTAATTAATTTGCATTAGGTTGAATATGCAATTCAGAGGTTATAGGATTAAAAAAAAATGGTACTTCAAAAAAGTTGTTGTGAATCTTTCTTACCCTCTGAGTTTGCAGGTATCACTAATGAGTTTTTCAAATAACTTTTTCAGAAGCAAGAACAGAAGGAAGCACTCATTATCTTCTACAACAAGACTTCAGAAGCCAAAATTCACTGTATCCTGTAAGTTGCTTTTTTTTTTTGGCTTGTAGTGCAGTTAATTATCAGATCAATCCTGGGTATAATGAAAAGATGCAAGATAACCTTGATTTGCGGGGATCCTAGAGAAATATCTGTTAAAAGACTTAAAAATTACAATGGAAATATCTGTAGTGAGACAGTCTGATGAATTTTGTTAAGAGTTGTGCTCAATGATACAGACACCAATTGTTCCCATTATTTTTATTTAACATTAATCATTTTGATCAAGCAAATTTGTATGTGAAGATGGCAAACAGGAAGATGAACTGCCAATCAACCGAAGTAACTGTTTCCTTACCTTAGAGCAGGGGTGTCAAATTCGTGGCCCACAGGCCTGAGGCATCACTCCTACCCCGGTTTAGTGAAGGGGGAAAAAGTTGCAATACATCATGTGACGACAATGTGTTGTCACCAGTTTGACACCCCTACCTTAGAGCAAAAGGTGCTCTGCCTTTCTTTGCTTAGCTTATACCTAATAGGCTTTGAATCCTTCAGGCTATGAATTTGGGAAATGGCATAAGAAAAGATGCTAACTGTTACAGGAAGTCATATACAATATATAGGAAGTCATTATAGAAGTCATAATAGAGTAACGTGTGAGGCCAGGACCCAGCAGCACCCAGACCTCTCTTTGTGAAGGAATTTTTCTGTATGTATCCTCAAGAACTGCTAACAGTAAGATGTCAAACTGTTGGTATAAATGTCTTTTGGTATTTCTGAAAGGTAAATTCCTCAAGGTATCCTAAAACGGATCTGATTTTCCTGTGCATTCTTTATTGAAATGTGACCAAGTTCCATGTGAAATCCAAAAGCCTTTGCTTAAATTTTGCCATGGCCTGCTCATGACTTCAAGGCCAGCAACATGTGGAGATAGTATCTACAGTATTGTAGTTGCTTCAGGGGTTGGTTTTTATTTTTTGGAAGATTGATAGCTATTGGCTAGAGTTAGTTATTGACCAAGCCTTTGGAGACAACATTTAGCTTTAACAGATAGGGTACTTGACCATACCCTCAGTTCGACTTTATAGAACATTACAATACCTTTGTGTAAATACTTTTGATTTTGTCTTGTAGTACCAAATGCTCTGATCTAAATTATCTTGTTTCCCTGAATCTCAAGTGCATGCAAAAAGATACTATTTATGTTTATTGAGCTTTCTCTCTCCCTAAATGCAGAGAATACATCCTAGATTTATTGGAAAGTGGAAGACAGAAATTTCTGGTATTTGCTCATCACAAACTAATTTTGGATGCAATCAGTGAAGAACTGGAGAAAAAGGTGCGATTGCTGCTACATAACTCCATTGTCAGGTCATGACTTGAATCCCTGATCCTAGTTCAATTCTTTAGTTAGGATTTAGTTAGAGGATCTTCTCTTACTTTACCTCTGAAACAACCCAGGCTGTAATTGAATATAAGGAAAACCGAAGGTCCTGTACTAGTTTCCCTAGTGAGCTCCCCTTTGCTGGATATTTTCAAGTAAAGGCTGGATAGACATTTGCCATTTTTAATTTGGATACCTGCACTATGCAGGAGGTTGGAATCGCTAGTCTAAATAATCTCCTTTACATATCAATTCTTCACATTTTAATTCTATTCATGAAACTGAATCCAATAGCTCGCAATTATTTTGATTGCTAGGTGATGTAATAACTGAAAATGAGCATATATAGATTTTGCCTAATATTTGACTATGGGGACACTCAGAAACTTTCTTTCCTTGAGTTATTACATCTCGAGACACAAATGGAATTTATTTAGATACAAGTACAGGAATGTGACTTGTAATCTCTTGGTTCTGAAAAGCTCAGCTTGGCATAGTGAGAACAAATCTTTACATTTTCTTAGACAGGAGCTAAGAAAAAAAGCAAACCCTGATGATAATTTATTCTTCGTTTCTTCATCTTCTCTTTCAGAACGTTGGCTTCATTCGTATTGATGGTTCCACTCCCTCAGCTGAACGTCAGTCCCTCAGTCAAGAATTCCAGTTCTCTGAGAAGCTGTCGGTGGCCATCCTCTCCTTGACCGCTGCTAATATGGGGCTTACCCTCTGCTCTGCCGATTTGGTTGTATTTACCGAACTGTTCTGGAACCCTGGGGTAAGAAGACTCTGTCCAGTACTACTTCTGCTTAAATAAGTTATCCATCCACCCATCTCATATACATAACTGTGTACAGCTAACACTTTTAAAAAAACCAAGATAAATAGCCCAAAGTTAAAACAATATCATTCTGTTTAAAGTAGAAAATATAGAGGGAATTGAATTTCACATAGAGAAGGAAGAATTTTGGCAAGGAAGAAGTAATTTTGCTTCACATAATTTTCTACAGAAAGTAGTAGCTCCAATTCTTTTATGCTGACCTTAGCCTTCTAGCAGAATTGCTTTGTAGCTTTGGTCATTGATGAAATTTAGGGGAAAAATATTGCCTGCATATAAGTATTATGTGTAGGATTCTTTCATCTGAAACTCTTTGATTGATTTTTATGTTAGTGCTCTTTTGTCAAAGGGAGTTAAAATCAGTTTGCTTTATAAACTGTTCTACTATTTTAAAAAGTCCATTGGAAATAGTGGTAAGCATGCTTCCCTTAGCATAGAGAAGAGAAAAAACTTACTTAAGAGTCTCCCCATGTGACTTAAATGATGAAAAATATGCTGGAAATTATTGTGTTAGTCTTCACTGATAGAGATTTTTTGCATATGGAAGAAAGAGGAAGGAGGATAAGGTAAGTGTATTTGTTTCTGCTTCTCTTTCTTGCATGTAAAACATCCATTTTGCAATGTCTGAAGAAGGTTAATGAATCATTTTTCTAATATAAATGGGAATACACCAAATAATCAACCAATCCATTTAAACATTATTATAAGAACAGCCACATACTCTCTGAATCTTGTCTGTAAAACGGGTACATTAGGAATTTCACCCACCAGTTCTCTTATTTTTAAATATATTTTTCTCACCCACTTGAAATGGAAGTACTATCATATTATGCCAAATACATTATATCATTGGTTTATTGTTTATTATTTATTGGAGTATTGTTTATTGATTCATTGATCACAACTGTTCCCTTTGTTTTTGTTTTTTCTAATTTATATATTCTACTTTTAAATATAGGTTCTGATGCAAGCAGAAGATCGGGCACACCGAATTGGACAGACTAGTTCTGTGGATATCCATTATTTGGTAGCAAAGGGCACAGCAGATGATTATTTATGGTAGGGAGAAGAAAGTGGTTTTATGCCACTATAGATTATGACTTATGATCCTGAGAAAATAAAGGGTACTTCATTAGGAGTCGAGTTCATTTATACTTCTGTTGTAATAAAATGGCACATCAGCACTGTTTCCTGATCTTCCTCTTGCTGTCTCTCTAACTTCATCACTATGACAGATAGTGATAAAGTACTTGAATTCTAGAAACATGCAATTGCAGAATTTTATTGCAGAAATTGAAATTGCTTTAATGTTGTTACTAAGAGCCAAGTGTTCTAGTTGATAAGGCACCAGGCTAGAAACTGGGAAATCATGAGTTCTAGTCCTAACTTAGGTATAAAAGCCAGCTGGGTGACTTTGGACCAGTCAGTCTTTATCAGCTCAGTCCATCTCACAGGTTTGTGGTAGGCAAAATAAGAGGAAAGGGTATTAGGTATGTTCACCAGCTTGAGTTATCAATAGATAATAATACTGGGTTATAAATAAATGCAAAATACTGCTGAAGTCTAACACTGCAAAACTTTCAATAGGGAATTGAAAACCTGAGTTTTGAGAGGGGATGGACCTATTCTTGGCCAAAAATGTTTTGTGACTTAAATTATTTCTTGGCCAAAAATGCTTCGTAACTTTTATTTATTTATTTAAAAGATTTATATGACTGTCCATCTTAAGCAACTCTGGACAGTTCTGAACAATTACCTTATGCTCTTCAGTAATTCATATGTTGTCAATTTCAGATTTGTGCACTGCATTTATGTGCTACTTTTGCATCAGGAACTTAAGGCATGTATATGGAATCCCCATCCAATATTATTTTCAAAGCAGCTGTGTGAGATAGTATAAGTTGAAGTTCAGTGATTGCTTCAAATCGGTCAACAGGTTTTATGGCCGAGTGAGGATATTAAAATACTCCTGGTCCCAATCCAGTACTAATGATTGTATTACACAATCCTGTACAAGAAAAATTGAACATATTTAATGCATGACATCTGTTGTTTTATTACAAATAATTTTCAATATTTTTCATGAACTGCATGATTATAATTGTAACTAGATGTTTTAGCTTAATTATAAATATCTACATTTTTAGTATGCAAACAGTACTGAAGGACTGGCCCTCAGAATATTTTGATAATTGAAGTTACTGTATTTTCCATAGGCCACTGATTGAAAAGAAGATCAGGGTGTTAGGTGAAGCTGGTTTATCAGAAGCCAAGTTCTCTGAGACAGCAGAAACCACAAATTACTATACCTGCAAGGTAAACTACTGTGTGGCAAACAATGTTTCATAATTTAATGTAAGGAAGTTCTTCTTGAAACATATATACTTTGAGCAGCAAAAGAAGGAAGAAACGGGGATTATAATACATATATTATAAATATAATAAATTATAAATTATAAATGTATTTAAGACATTTAGACATTTAAGACATTAATGACAATCCTTTAGAGCAGGATTGGGGAACCTGAAGCTCTCCCAGAATTCTTCATCCTTGCCTGAACTGGCTATGATTGATGGATAAATCCAGAAGGCCACTGGTTCCCAAAATTAATTACGGGAGAAAGAACAGAGACATGTGAGGGCTGTAATTAAAATAACAGTAAACATTTCTGATGTGACCAAAATGATGTGGAACGATTTTGAAGTAAAGCCTGCTTACAGATATTAACCATTTACTGAGCCTGAGATTGGCGGTTTGCAGATCTGTGGGCACAAATGCACTTCAGCCTAATTTCAGAAGACTTCCCCAGGCAATAAATGCAAACCTCTATTAAAAATTATCTCTCTCTTTCCCATAGCCAAATGCTTCAGGAGGAGAGAAGAGAGAGGCCAGGAAAGAAAGGGTGCTCCAGACAAAGAAGGAATGTACTCATACACTTTTACTTATAGTCCTATTCAGTTCTTTCTTTAGCCACGCCCACTCATTTGACCTCCAGCAGCTAATCTGTCTAGGACAGCTATGTAAAGTTTAATCAAATAAAACTTGTCAGTTTGTATGTACAACACCAGTGAATCAATCTTTTCTAGGAATACACCGCAGTTAGGTAATTTACAAGTAGTCCTTGACATATGACGTAATGGAGCATGCCCATTATGTTCGCAGGTCATAAGGCAAAGATTTTACAACTTTTTTGTGGCATATGTTAAGTGCTGCAGCAATCATAAAGTGACAGCTGTGGTAATTAAGCAAATGCTGCAATCGTTAAGCAAACCAACTATTTGCTATCAGTGCAGTTTTGTTGAAAACTGGGATTAAGTGCCAATTTTTGGCAAAAACATCATAAAATGAAGTTCACACAACCACAAGATGCTGCAAACTGCCATAAATGTGGCCGTGTTGTCAAGAGTTTGAAAAAGGCTTTCTCTTTAATTCCATAGGAGGACCCCAAGCAGCAGACCATGTTGGACCTTTTCCAGAGGACTTTCTCAGAGGATATAGAGGACATGGATGAAGCCTTGCTTGGGGAGGCAATGGAGACATGTGAAGATTCTGGGCAGGAAAACTCATTGAACAATAGAGCGGGACATTTTTTCTCAGCAAGTCCATGTAAAAAAAAGCGTACTCAATAATTTCAATGAATACAAGGATATTATACAATATTATATAATTATGTTTATTTTTATTAGTTAAAGTGTAATTTAAAGAGAAAAAAATCAGTGCGATCAGTGAATTATTTGGTTGTTCAGATAAACTTTATTTAAATGAATTTTGTGTTAATAAGGATAATGACATATCCTTAATTTGATATAATAAAACGAATCCCTATTTTACTCAGTCATTTGTAGTTCAAAGCTTTGCATGCTGGCACATAACAGAACTTGAGTCTCAGGTAACTGTGTTTTCAGATTGAAATTCTAATCCTATCAACTATTGAAAGACAAATCTGTCTAATCATAAGAGTTCCAAAAGTTCCTGGATCATCTATCCAAATATTTACTTTAAAGCAATATTTTTTTCCTCAGGATACGCCAGAGGCTCAACATGAATAAAATATTTTGCCAACGGAAATCGGCATTTAGCCAAAATTTGAGTACTACAATTTGTCAGGTAATTTCACTGATAAGATTTTTGTTCAAATTTTAAATGTTGATATTCTACCAGAAGAGTAACCGATATATGAATGTTTTTTAAGCTGTTTTCAGAACAATTAGTGGATCCATAAAATGTTTTGAAGGAATATTTGATGGGAGGAAAAGTTAATATTAAGAATTATAAATATCAAGCAAATAAATATATAATTAAAAATAATTATTCTTAATAGAATCCAATAAAAAGAATAAAAGTGTATATTATTAATTCATATTAAATTGAACAGAAGAAGCAGTTTGTAGTCATAGTTAAGGCTAGAAATCAGGAGGCTGTGAGTTCTAATCCTGACTTGGGCTCAAATACAGCTCTATGGCCTTGGGCTAGTCACTTTTTCTCACCCCTGGGAAGGGAGCAATGGCAAATCACTTCTGAAAAACCTTGCCAAGAAAACTACAGGGACTTGTGCAAGCAAAATCCAAGAAGAATCCGACATCAGTGAACGGAAGGAAAACATGTTTTAATAGGCTTCTTGGAAAATTGAGCATAAGATTGCAGTTAAACCCTTAATTAAAACTTCACTTAAAAGGTATAAATTTTGAGTTTAACTGAACAAATATTAGCCAAAACCAATATATAGCTGATAGTTTAGTTTCTTTTATTACATACAATGAAACATCTACTGGCATAGTCAATTGTTGTGAAACTTGTGATGTTAACCTTCATCTTGATCTCAGCTTGTGAGTGACAGACTTAAATCTTTCTGAGCAGTACCATAATTGAAATAACACTTTCCCTTTTATCCAAATATAGCCCAAGGCCAGCCTCAAGGTATAAAGATAAAATCTTTGTCATCCACTAGCTTCAGTGGAAATCTAATGATTGCAGTGATTTGAAACCAGAGTCTGTTTATTTGTTATGGGTATGTACTACATATGGTATTTTTCTTTTGGGACAGAGCATGTTTGCAATTTCAACTTTACAGCTTCCGTGCATTTCTCCTGCCCCACAGCACCAAGATATTCTGTGCTTGCTGTTTGTTGAGGACATATGCTCACAACTGAACCTACATCCTGGTGCCAGTTTAGCTGCTTGAAGCAGATCAAGGTGATCCAGCAGAAAATTAGTATCATCCTTTGGAAACTACAACAGCTCTTTCAATGTATAAATTATCTATTCCATGTGGAGGAGGAACCCAGGGTGGTTGGTTATATGAGAGGCTCCAATTGCGCAGAAAGGGCCCCCTGGCATCAGGCTCTTTGTGATCATGTCTCCTTTGTCTGCTGGAGAGACCAGAGGCATTCGGACAACCAGTTTATTTTTTTTAGAATTGGGATCCCCGAACTTGTAGAATACCTTCCATCAGAATGTTATTCTCAGTGATATCTGCACGTCCCTTCACTGCTTCCCAAGAATCCCCCGTCATTTCTCTCCTATCTTGGGCCTGGAGGGGGGGGTCCCCCTCGTAGAAATGTGCCCACTGGGTTTCCGCGCATTTCATCAGCCAAGGGCCCAGGGTAGGGGTGGGGGGGGGTGGCGGTTATTGTAAAGGAAGGTCTTGATCCTAGGGAGGCCACTGTACCTCAGATAGCCGGTTGTGAGTCTCTCCTTGTGAAGTGGGGCCATGGGAGGCAGATGGGCCTGCTGGTTACGTACCTGGCTCCTTGCTGCGTGGCAGCGACCCTGCCCAAGCTCCTCAATGTTATAGCCGGGGTGGTGGTTGATACCCCCAGGCTTTTAGTCATGGGGGATTTCAACCTGCCGTCCATCGGTGAAGCATCTGAGGTGGCTCGGGAGTTCATGGCTTCCATGACGGCCATGGACCTGACCCAGTTAATTCAGGGCCCCACTCACATAGGAGGAAACACGCTGGACTTGGTTTTCGTCTCTGGTCAGTGGTTGAATGGCTTAGATACAGGGGATATAGTTATTGAACCCTTGTCATGGTCAGACCATTCTCTCCTTAGACTTGACTTCCTGACCGCTATGCCCCACCGCAGGGAGGTGGAACCGATCAGGTGGTTCCGCCCCAGGCGCCTGATGGATCCTGATAGGTTCCGAATGGAGCTTGGGCCATTTCCTGAGACTCTGGCGCGCGACTCGACGGAAGACCTGGTGGCCGCCTGGGATAGGGCGGCCGCTGGTGCTTTAGATCGGGTCGTGCCTTTGCGGCCTCTGACCCGGCGCCGAATCTGCCCAGCTCCTTGGTTTTCCGAGGAGCTGAGGGGGATGAAACGCCGGAAAAGACGCCTAGAGAGTAGTTGGAGGGCCAGTCGCTCCGAATCTGACCGTACACTAGTGAGGTCTTATATCAAGACCTACTTAGTGGCGATAAAGGCGGCGAAGGGTAATTACTTTTCTGCTCTTATCGCATCGGCAGAAAATCGCCCAGCTGCCTTGTTTAGGGTGACTCGCTCCCTTCTCCATCTGGGAGCGCGGGAAGACCCCTTGCAAGGTCGTGCTGAGGATTTTGCGCATTATCTGCACGATAAAGTCGCTCAAATTCGGGAAGGCTTGGACTCTGACTGGGTAGGTACAGGCGGGTTGTCCTAGGTCTGTCTTGAGACGGTTATCTGGGATGAGTTTGACCCTGTGACTCCCGAGGACGTGGACAGGATGCTGGGGAGGTTGAACGCAACCACATGTTTATTGGACCCGTGTCCCTCCTGATTGGTGCTGGCTACCCGGGAGGTTACGCGAGGCTGGCTCCAGAGGATTATAAATGCTTCCTTGAGTGAGGGGTTTTTGCCTCCCGCCTTGAAAGAGGCGGTGGTGAGGCCCCTCCTCAAGAAGCCCTCTCTGGACCCAGCTGTTTTAGCAAACTATCGTCCAGTTTCCAACCTTCGCTTCTTGGCGAAGGTTGTTGAGAGTGTGGTTGCGCGACAGCTCCCGCAGTACCTGGATGAAACCGTCTTATCTAGATCCGTTCCAGTCCGGCTTCAGGCCCGGGTACAGCACGGAAACGGCATTGGTCGCGTTGGTTGATGATCTCTGGAGGGCTCAGGACAGAGGTTGCTCCTCTGTTCTGGTCCTATTAGACCTCTCAGCGGCTTTTGATACCATCGACCATGGTATCATGCTGTGCCAGTTGGAGGGGTTGGGAGTGGGAGGCACTGTTTTACGGTGGTTCTCCTCCTATCTCTCCGACCGGTCGCAGTCTGTGTTGGCTGGAGGGCAGAGGTCGACCTCAAGGCACTTGGTTTGTGGGGTGCCAAAAGGGTCGGTCCTCTCGCCTCTCCTGTTCAACATTTATGTGAAGCCGCTGGGTGAGATCATCCGTGGTTTTGGGGTGCAGTGCCATCTGTACGCTGATGACACCCAGCTGTACATCTCCACCCCGGACCACCCCAACGATGCCCTTGACGTGATGTCCCGGTGCCTGGAGGCGGTGCGGGTCTGGATGGGGAGGAACAGGCTCCGACTCAATCCCTCCAAGACTGAGTGGCTGTGGTTGCCGGCGTCCCGATATAGTCAGCTGGTGCCATCGCTGACTATCGGGGGCGAGACATTGGCCCCCACGGAGAGGGCGCGTAACTTGGGTGTCCTCCTGGACGCACGGCTGTCTTTAGAAGAGCATATGACGGCCGTGGCCAGGGGGGCTTTCTATCAGGTTCGCCTGATACGCCAGTTGCGCCCCTTTCTGGATCGGGACTCCCTATGCACGGTCACTCATGCCCTCGTTACTTCCCGCCTCGACTACTGCAATGCTCTCTACATGGGGCTCCCCTTGAGGAGCACTCGGAGGCTCCAACTGGTGCAGAATGCGGCCGCGCGGATACTTATGGGGGCGACATGGCGCTCCCACGTGACATCTCTCCTGCACGAGCTGCATTGGCTTCCAGTGGTCTTCCGAGTGCGCTTCAAGGTGTTGGTTCTCATCTTCAAAGCGCTCCATGGCTTAGGACCCAGTTATTTACGAGACCACCTTCTGCCTCCGATAACCTCCCACCGGCCAACACGCTCCCACAGAGAGGGTCTCCTCAGGGTGCCGTCTGTCAGGCAATGTCGGCTGGCGACCCCCCGGGGGAGAGCCTTCTCTGTGGGGACACCCGCCCTCTGGAATGAGCTACCCCCAGGGATACGACTAATCCTGGACCTCCGGACCTTCCGCCGGGCCCTGAAGACTTTTTTATTTCAGCAAGCCGGGCTGGGTTAAAAATTTTTAATTGGGTGAATTTTATGGGTAACGGGGTTTTAAATTGGAGAGGCCTAGGATAATTTAATTTTGTTTTAATGTATTTTAATATTTGTATTGTGTGTTTTTAATTCTGGCTGTTCACCGCCCCGAGTCCTTCGGGAGAGGGGGCGGTATAAAAATTTAATAAATAATAATAATAAATAATAATCTGCCTACATTGCTTATCTTTTAACAGTCCCAAAACTAGCATGATGCTTTCATTTCCCTGCTGCACTATGGTGTACAACCGATGGCTTCACATATCAAACTGAGGCAAATGCTATTATCTCAGCTTTTTTTAAAAAAATACCAACATGAAGTTTCTGAAAAGTTTTTGATAATATCCTCTACAAAGCTGATTATAGCAATCTGGTCATGCTGTAAAACAGTGTTTCTTAAAGTGTGGTCTGAGGACCTCAAGGGGTCTCTCAAGACTAACCTAGGAATTTGCGGAATAAAAGTTATTTGCCAGATATTGAAAATATTTGCAAACATTTAAAAAAATATATTTTTTTTGTTAAAATATTAAGGGGTTTTTTAAAAATGAAAAATGTTATTATCTATGGGCGTAAGTTATTTTTACATGATACAATACCTGTGTCGTTTAATTTTTAATTTGGTAAGCAGTGATAAATATAACTCATACAAGCCAATGCTTTTTTGGGGGCCCTCTGTAAGTGGGAAAGGGCAAACAGTTTAAGAAACAGGGCTTTAAAGAAATGTATCGACATTAATCTTCTCCACAAAGAAGTGTTATGCACAATCCTAGCATTTTTTCTATAGTAAAAATAGTTTATAAATACGATGTGTTCTATTATTTTATTTTTTAACAAAAACCCCATTTCAGCCGTCGAACAATACTTTTTATTACACTTGCATGAACAGAAAAAAGAAGCATTGCGGGGTGGAAAAAAATCGAAAACTTGGGATGCTAATTTTTGGAAGGGGGGGGGAAGTTGATCCACCGACGTAGTCCGACTACTACAGGATAAAATGGAGCGCAAAGGAAAGGCCAGACTCTATCGTTGTCCACGTGTGTGCACTTTTTCTTCCGGTCTCTCCTGGCGACGGCACGGATACTGCGCATGCGCAGAAGGCATTTCCTTCTTTCTCTCCGCGGCCTGTTGGAGGATCAAGATGGTGAGTAGAGTTGTAATTTGTATATATGTTCGTTTTCATCTGCTGCCATCTTTTCCGTTACTCGCGTTTTCAGGGCCGGCATCTGGAAATATGTGGGATGAAATATCTGGGGAAACGATATCTGGGGATATTGGGAATATTTAGAGGTGATTTTAGGGCGGGCTCGCGGGAGACTGCCGGGTATAGCCGGCTTCGGTAAGAATCGCGTTCGGTATGTGAATGCGGGAGTCTGTATTAGAGGGACTATAGATGCTAAGACATCAAGCTTTCGCGCTTGCTCGCTTCTTTCTGCAAAACGGCGCTTGAATGGAAAGCACCTAATTGGGGGAGTAAACAATTATTAATTGTTTTCTTCCTTCGCATACAATTAAACGCTGTAAGTCTTATTGATTAATTGATTAATTATTATTTTTTTTTGCACAAAGGCGCTCCTGTTGCAGGAGGTAACCCATATTTGCATTATAGCCGCTTGCACTTTTTTTTTAAAAAAAATGATTATTTGTGGCTGAAACTTTCCAATTTCACGTATAGGTTAAGCGCTTTACCAGCCAGCCATTCTGTTGTTTGCTCCATCCTTCTCCGCTCTCCCCTTTTTTTCCTGATAATTTCCCATCAGCATTTAAGTCTTTTTTTTTAAGGTTTCTGTAGGGAGAGAAAAAAATTAATTTGTAATACTTGGAGCGCTTGGACACGATGCTGCTAGCCTTATTTGTAATACTGAGAGATCGGTCCCTATCCAGAGGCAATTATTTGTATTGGGGTCTGGAGTTAGGGATAATAGATACAACTAAATACAATATTTAGTACATTTTGGGTAACAAGGCAAGCAAGTGTAAATATTATGTTAATTAATATGCAATAATTATATAGTGATTAATATTATGCATTTGTCATCTTTAGTCAACAAAAGTTATCCTGTTGTGCCACTTGGTTGTTTGGGTGAAGTACTGTGATTAGAATCTCATTGACTTGAACAAGAATTGTATTAAACTCATTGAAACAATAGTAAGCAAATACGGAATTAGGCTGGTAATGTATATTATTTTCCCCAATATTTAAATGTGCTTAGTTTGGTAATTGTTTGCTTCTTTAAAATTGATTTCATTTGTATTTCACTTACTCTTAAGACTTAAAATTGCATTCATTGGGTTATTGCCTCATTTTTTTCCCCTCAACTCTGAAGTGGATTAAGTTGAAAATATTGGCTTGTAAGAGATTTATGCATAGATGAGCTATGGTTCTAACAGGTTAGACAAAAACATAGTTCATAGTTTGTAATTCAATGTGGCATGCAAATACATCTGAAGTTATATTGTGAAATTAATAAATCAACTGAAGACCTTGGGTCTTCCTACAGTCCATACTTGCAATAATACACAACAGTATCTCTCATTCTATGTACTTATCTTGATGAGAACAGATAATGGTAACAGAAATGAAAAATGTGACACTTTTGTTGCTCTGCTGTAACAGGCCAAGCGTACTAAGAAGGTTGGGATTGTAGGTAAATATGGTACCCGATATGGAGCTTCCCTCAGGAAGATGGTGAAGAAAATTGAAATTAGCCAACATGCTAAGTATACATGCTCCTTCTGTGGAAAGGTAAGACTCTATTTTATAGCAGCAAATGTATGAAAATATTGTTTTTAATTAGAGGACGTCCATGTCTTTTCAGTTTTAAGGGGTCAGTTATACCTGAGAGACTTTACTTTAGATATAAATTTATGAAATGTAGAAGCTGATACATATATTTTTAAATATCTCTACGCTAATGTGCCACAGTTTTGGAAATTCTTTTAATTCTCTGACATGTTTGAAGATGTTCTGAATCCTCCGGAATGAAATAATAAGGCCATTTCTGTGTGAAACCAGATGTATGGATAGTTACTTTGTGGTTTATATGGGGATTTCAGTTACAAGGAAGAAGTTTGAGTTGGACATTCCACCTAATCCATTCTTTCCTATTTGGTTCTTCCCATATGTATTGGGACTGTGGTTTATTAAGAACTATCTTAATAAAGGTAATTAAAATTCTTATGAAAAAGGAAGGATCTGGAAAAATGCTTTGCTTCATTCTCAGCGTACAGAATGCTTCTATAAAATCCTAGTAGAGCGCTGTCATAATATTAAGTATAAAATACTTTTTACTATTGTTTAGGTTAAATATCACTAGTAATTGATTTTCCAAATGTTTTGAAGCTTCAGAATTAAGGAATTTACTCAGGTGTTATGAAAAAAACCCAGAAAAAAAATGTGTTTTAAAGAGATGATATAATATTTAATTGGAACTATGTTTATTGCTGCAGATGTGAAAAATAACCAGTGCAAAAAAAAAAAAAGAGAGAGACTCCCCATAGTTATTACTAATTTATGTCAAACCTAGGATTAATTTTTAATTACTGACCCTTGTATGAACCAGCCTGCTTAATCGTACCATTTATTGTGCTTGGAATTTTTACATTGGCTATCTGCTTGAGGAAATTTTACGTTCTTTCTTCAAAGTGGAGTTAGCAAAATCCTTTCTACTTTTTTAATAATAAAACTGATCCATATTACTGTTATAAAAATAAGGCATTGTAGTGTTCCTTATTGGAGCAGTTCTACAGGAGAGCTTCAAAAATAGTTGCTTTTGACAACTATTTGTCTCCTTTGCCCCCAAGGCATCGGTGGGGATTATGTGACTCCTATGATTTGCTTGCTGCACTCTGGGATGTGCTATGGTATATGATGCGTACTTATATATGCACGTATTGCCAGGTGAACCAATTTATGAAAACATAATGTGTGCAGTTAGAAAATGTGCATTGTACAATTGAATGTGTAGTTTGAATTCTTACCCAAATGGGAAAATACTTTTCTTACAGACCAAAATGAAAAGGAAAGCAGTGGGTATTTGGCATTGTGGCTCATGTATGAAAACAGTGGCTGGTGGAGCTTGGACCTACAAGTAAGAGAACAGTGTGGTGTTTAGACTTAAGTTTTGAGTGAATGTTCCATTTTTACCTATGGTGGGGTATGCTGTATAGACTGAGGGAAATATTCAAATGCAATTAATAGATTTTTCTTTGGTGATTGTAATTGAAATGACCTGGTGTAGAGTATTTGGGGCCATGGTAGAAGTATATAATTTGAATTATTTTATTTTTAGTTGGTTAAGGGGTCTGTTGGGTTAGTCCTCTTATTCCTTTCTGGGATGAGTACTAGTATTCTAGGTACATCTCAATTGTGGCCAAACTCCTGACTCTAATAACAACAATACTTTTGTTTTTTTTCCAGCACCACTTCAGCAGTGACAGTGAAATCTGCCATTAGAAGACTGAAGGAGCTAAAAGACCAATAGAAATATATTCTTATTTGAATGCTATCTTTTATCTCACTATCTGCCAATTAAACATGGCTATGAAAATGTATCCGTATGCAGTTGTGTCAGTACTGGCTTTCTGCAAGCCTAGAGTAAAACATGTTTCTTCTCATCATTCCAGATCCATTTATACCAAAATAGGAAGTCAGCACATAAATGATGCCGTAGTAATAAAAATGCAGAATTAAAACTTTAAGGACTCACATCATACTGAATTAAACTATTATGTTGATATCAATGTTTAATACTGATCCTTCAGTTTTATTTATAATAAATAATCTGTAAATCCTTAGTAATTTTTCAAAAACAATGAGTAAAATATTGAGACAGACTTGGAAATACCTGCAGAATACAGATAGTCCTTGACTTACAATGCTTCATTTAGCAACCATTTGAAGTTACAATGGCACTGAAATACAGGACTTAAGACCGTTTTTCACATTTATGACCATTGCAGCATCCCAGTGACCATGCGATCAAAATTCAGTCGCTTGGCAACTCTCATATTTATGACAGTTGCAGTATCTCGGTCATGTGATGTTCTTTTGCAACCTGACAAGCAAAGTCAATAGGAAAACTAAATTCACTTAGCCATGTTACTAACTTAACAACTGCACTGATTTATTTAACTGTGGTAAGAAAGATGGTAGAATGGGGCAAAGCTCACTTAACAAATGTCTTAACAAATTTTAGACTATTGTGATTGTAAGTCAAGGACTCTGCATAATTTTCAGGATCATTAATCTGCAGTCCTTTATATTTGGAAAGAAATTCCAATTAAGTATTTGCTTTTGAAGAGAGATGAATTTTAAAAATTACTATTTTGGGGAAGAGAGAAAAGTAGATACGGGTAGTAGAGTAAATGTGTAAAGAAGCTTTTTTTGCCTCAAAAGAATTTTGAGTTTTCAGCAAAAATGTAGGAGTGCCATTTGTATTTATCTTCCAGTTTTTCCAAGTAAATGGAATGTTGAAAAGGAATTATGTAAAATGTCTCAGAACTTTGCCCATCACCAAATAGAACAGCATTCAGTAAAATGTAGTTGGGGAAGGGAGAAAATTTGAAAATTGGATGGGTTTGGTTGGGGGAAGCAAGGGAGGATGTAGAGAAAAAAAGTTCTATTAAACATCAGTACTAGTTTGGATCCTGTTGGCTGCTTCAGATCTCTTTCCATCCTGATTACATGAGCTAAAGCACCATATGCATCTCACTGTTTCTTGTACACATATACCGTTTCCCCCAAAATAAGATCCAACCGGAAAATAAGCCCTAGAATGATTTTTTTCAGGATGCTTGTAATATAAGCCCTACCCCCAAAATAAGCTCCAGTTAAGATCATCAGCCAGTTGGGACACATTTAGTGCCACATTTTCCCAAAAATAAGACCTAATGTGTCTTGGAGCAAAAATTAATATAAGACCCAGTCTTATTTTCAGGGAAATTGGTATTATGGGTAATTCTTACTGGTGATAATTTGGGCTGTGAACTTTGACACTAAGCAACACAGTCATAAGTGCAATGTTGCAGGATTATACTGGCTTACAAGGAATTCTGTCACTACTAATTGCCGTTAGGCAAATCCCATGCAGTTGCAGCATCCCATAGTTACACAATATTTCCAACTGCTTGCTGGCTTCCCCATTGATTATGCTTGCTAGGCGGCAGTAAAGGTTACAAAAGATGATGTGACATGGATGCAACCGTTGTAATTGCAAACCTATTGCCAATTGCCTGAATTGCAATCATGTGACCAGATGCTGCAACAACTGCAACCATGAGGACCCAGTAAGTACTTGTTAAGAGCTGTGGCAACTTCAAACAGTAGCAAGCAATTGGATATTAAATGAAGTTTACCTTATACAGCACGGGTGTCAAAACTTGTGGGGTCACATTGCTGTCACATGACGATGTTTTCCCCCTTTGTGGAGCTGGGGTGGGCATGGCCTGCCTATGACGTATCTGGACCGCCAGTTTGACACCCCTGTTACACATTAAATATAGGAAGGGAGACCAGAAACTTACGAAAAAATGCAAACACCTTCCATCAATGCTATTGTAAAAGGGCTGGGAAGAAATTCATTTGCTTTCCCTATCCTTCGGTTTCATATAGAAACCTGATCTTAAAACACCAGGTATTAAATAGTCCCTGGCTATTGAAGATCTTCAAATATGATCAACTCAGTTCTAAGATCAAGGCATATTCCAGTTTTGCTCAATTTTTAAACAAGTGTGTGTGTAAATATTAGATACTCTTCCCTGGTAGATATCTATGAGATTCTCAGTCATCCAGGTCATGATTGTCCCATTTTCAAGAGGCGACTGGACTTCCTGGTTTTTCTTAAAAGACGTTTCACTTCTCATCCAAGAAACTTATTCATCTTAAATGGATAGCAAAACGTCTTCAAAGAAAAACCAGGAAGTCCAGTTGCCTCTTGAAAAAGCACCTTTAGGCATCTGTTTCTACTATAGTAGATAGTTTCAGGATGTAAGACATCCTGAAACATCATTTCTGATGTTTAATGAGAAAATGCTGTTAAGAAAATATGTTTTTAAGCCTACTGTTGTGTATAGTAGCTACAGCTATTGATCTAGCACGGATTAGCAACCAACAGGCCAGATACCATCTGCTACCTGAAATCCAGTTCATGCTCCCCAAAAGAAATACCTGGCCTGCAAGAGAATGAGTGCTCATTACTTCCTTGGGTTGCCATTTTAGCAATAACTTCACTTTTAAAAGACGAATAAATTTTGACAATATGCTAGTCTTTCTTACAAAAAATTATAAAAATGTTAGGAATAGACTCAGCCTTCCATCCTTCTGAGGTTGGTAAAATGAGGACTGGGGGCATTATGTTTACTCTGTAAACCATAAACCGGTTAAAGAATGCTGTAAAGCTCCATGAAGCAATATATAAGTCTTAAGTGCTATTGCTACAGAAAATATATATGTATTATGTAGCAAATACTAATTACATACATGAATGAAAGATGGAGGTTATGGCCAGGAGCTCAATCCTCTCAACACCAGCCAACCAGTGGTGGGTTTGAAATTTTTTTACTACCGGTTCTGTGGGTGTGGCTTGGTGGGCGTGGCTTAGTGGGTGTGGCAGGGGAAGGATACTGTAAAATCTCCATTCCCTCCCCACTCCAGGGGAAGGTTACTGCAAAATCCCCATTTCCTCCCGATCAGCTGGGTCTCGGGAGGCAGAGAATAGATGGGGGCGGGGCCAATCAGAGGTGGTATTTACCGGCTCTACGAACTACTCAAAATTTTCGCTACCGGTTCTCTCGAACTGGTCAGAACCTGCTGAAACGCACCTCTGTAGCCAACCATTTGCCCAAACAAAAAATACCTGGGGAGGGTGCTCACTCTCCCTTGTGAGGTACAATGGAAAGGAAGGGTTTTCTTCAGCAGCTCCCCTCCAGTGGCATGCCCCCCCCCCACCAAGAAGCATAAAAAAGATTATACTCTCACTTTTAATTTGGGAATTCAAAAATAGTGCTTTAAAAATGTTTTTAAAGCATTTATTTGGGGATTGAGGCAGGACTAGGCAGAAGTGTCTGTGTTATGATTGTTACAATGATTTTGATGGTATTAGGATTGTGTGTTTAATATGTTTTTATTGTTGACGTTTGATTTTTTTGTAGGTAATGCACGCTGTGTGTAGTTACAGAATACTATCATTTTCCTAATGATCAATTGTACATGGAAAAAATACTGAGTTGCAGTGATAGGCTTCAGTTTTGCAAGTGGCCTCATGTGGGTGCTGTAATTCTACTAAATCCATTTCTCTCTAGCTGTAGTTCTATCCCTGCTTTCAGGTGTGGCATCTGGTTTCATGAACGACAATATATAATGTGAATTCTAACACTGCAACTGGGAGTTTCTTGGAAAGATGCTAAAGAGGACCTAAAGATTTTGCTTACTGCTTCCCTCCGCATGGAAAAAGGCATGTATGGCTTCCCTAGAACTTTAATTTATTTACAGACGTAACTTTTTAAAGTAAAATGCAGTTGCCCTTTACTAGGTTTGAACAAATCTTAACATGGACTAAAAGTGTTTACCTTTCTGCCTATTATGGTGCAATTTTAAATGCAATTATGGGTTCTTAAAACAAAGTGTTTTAAATCTCTTATAATGGGATACTTACAGTCTACTGTGTTTCCGCAAAAGTAAGACCCTGTCTTATATTTTTTTGAACCCTGAAATAAGGGCTTGGCCTTATTGCCATGCGCTCAAAGCCCGATTGGGCTTATTATCAGGGGATGTCTTATTTGGGGGGAACAGGGTATTAAAAGACTCAAAGACCCTAAGACTAAACCATCCAAACAGAATCAAACCTGTCTGGGTGATCTGTTGTTGAGCAGACCATGCAGATGATACTTGTGGTCAATGTGGATTTGCTTTTGCAAGAGTTAAGTTAGGGGTCTCAAACACTAATATTACAAGTCCTGAGTAGTTTATTATCCCAGGAACTGCAAGACTGAAACCTTTTCTTGAATTGCTACAAAAATTTCTAATGTGCCCCCCCCCCCCAAAAAAAAGAAAAGAAAATGAGCAGCTCAATGGGTACCATTATATATTTTGAAAAAAATCAACCCTATCCTAAGTTACTCACGAATCCTATATGAAATCCAGATCGGAACTGGATAGCAGTCGACCACACACATCTACATTTAATCTATTGACAAATACTTTAATTCAGAAATCATATGTTTAAATAGATAAAACAATGCACACTTTCTAAATGGCTTTCTGAGCAAAGAAATTTAGTTGATTTGATTAGGGAACTTAGGAATGACATAAAAGCACACACAAAGGAAAGTTATTCAGAGCCCAATTCATTTCATTGTGTTGATGTTATGGGGAAACTAAAGGGAGGGAGGAGTATGTTTTCTGCCTTGACTTATTTATAAAAATAATAAAGGTGAGAAAAAAATAAACAAACCTCCTTTAATTCCAAGGAATGTCTTTCTGATTACAATATAATGGGCATCTGCCCTCCTCATTGGACTATTGCAACACATGCTACATGGGACTGTCATTAAAGATTACCCGGAAGCTTCAATTGGTGTAAAATACAGTGACCTAGATACTCACAAGTGCTTGAGTATATCCAACTCAAGCACCTGTGAGTAGGTCACTATGTATATATCCTACTCCTTTGCAGGGCCAGCATGAACTTCCAGTTAGCTTACAAGTGAGTAAATCAAATGAGAACAAATCCTACTCCCTACTAGCACTGATGATGTTACTTAGTTTGGTAATGAAATGTTGGCAAGAAAACAACTAAGCTCAGACAGCACCAAGGATCCTGCATTCAATCCTGAACTACAAATGTTCTCTTCTATTGGTAGATTCTGAGTACAAGTTAAATTGTTGGTTTTAACTCATGAAGCCATTAATTGCTTGGCACTGAGTTGCTCATAGGAACATAATTCGTTATTAGTCAGCCCAAACACTTTGGTCAAAGGCAGAATTAGGTGGTTATTCCCCATTTTTGGCAAGTGGGAATCAAAGCATGGAAGAATTCTGTGTGTGTGTTGTTGTTGGGTGTTTGCTCATTATACAGTAGGTTTGTCTCCAACATTATCTGATTTCTGGACAAAGCTAAAAACATCTTTTCTGGAGGGCTTTTGGAGTGTCATTCCAGGTATTGCTTTGGGTTTAATATATGTTTTCCTATTATAAATGGTAATTGTGAGCTATTGGAAGCTTGTTTTGATTATGGCAGGCAGGGCCATTTCTGAGCCTAGGCAAGCTAGGATCAAATTTTAGGGGGCACCAACATTTAAAAGACTAGTTAAGTATTCAAGTACAAAATCTAATAATCTTTCATTATTGCTTTATAACTCTATGCTTTTGAAAAACACCCATAAAGTTGGTTGAGTGGCAGTGAACAGTATCCTTAATTGGATGTTCAAGTCACAAAAAAGAAATGATTATTATAACTAAAGAAGTTGGTAATATTACCGAAGCAATATTGACTAAGGAACCGAGTCACATGACTTAGTTTATTAAAGTTATATATCAAAAAAATGGAAACTGCATTCTGCATATCAGTATGTCAACTTGAGGGTTAAATATGCAGTAATCATAGGGAGTACCACAATATGATTTTGCCCAGAGTGCTAATATGTCTAGAGTCAGTCCTGGAGGAAGGATTTAAATCTGTTAAATAAAAATACGCATTTCAAGGAATAATGAATACTTTATCAGCAAAGCTGCCTTTGTACTACATTTCTCAGAGTGCTGTTTGTGGTGGAAGATGTGTCAGAATTGAATGTATTCAGGAGTGTTTGAGAGCTCGGAGCTCAATCCAATTTACCTTGTTTGAAGGCTCTTTTATGCTGTGGGGTGATGCCAGCAGACAGATGAAATTGCTATACAATGATGCAGAAACTCTTATCCGTGCCAAAATGACAATCAGATGTACTTTGTACTTTAAGGGACCATTGGTAACTGGTGAAACAGGTGTACATGTGAGAAGGAAGAATACTGTGGGCTGTAGAAAATGACTAGGATAGCTACATTCAGGCATGCATGTTACAAATAACCAGACCATCACAACATGTTTTTTTCTGGCATCCCATTTAATTTATTTCAAATTTCTTACAGTTTAGAATCAAACAAATAAAGAAAACAGCATTGTGATTTCTAAACAGGAGTAAATTGTAAGCATCAGCTTCCAATGGCAGTATTTACATGGAAAGTATCTGAATTCTTTGATGGGTATTGATAGAAAATAGATAGCACCAATTATTATTAATTACTAAATGTTGCAGTACGAAAACTGGATGCCTCCCACAGGAAAAATAAAACCAAACAGAAATGTTGATTTATATTCCCAGAACATGAAGTGTTTTCAGTGTTTTTATCACCATAGTTCTAGGTTTGTTCCTGAAGAAATATCTACAGTTAAGAGTATAAACTTAAGGGGTAGGTGGTATTCCTCTATTAAGGCACCGATACTAGTTTCTAAATTGCTAGATTGGAAGTGGAAAGTGAATAAAAAGGAACAAATATTTTCTTCCCAATGAGAAGAATATTTGCTTGATGAATTTGGGTTTGGAATATACCAAGCATAAATGTTTAAAAAGAACAAATAATCAAGGTTCTGCCTGATAAAAAAAATAATGGTTTTCATTCACTGCAGTGAATAAGAATGTGCCATCTTTTATCACAATGGTTTTATTCCTTATGTACTGTGACTGCTGGAAGAACTTCTCCAGTGCAATTTAAGATTTACTCCATCACATTCACTGACAGCAGGGTTGTCAAACTCCCAGCCCGCGGGCCAGATGCATCACACACCTGGCCCAGTTTAGTGAAGGGGAAAACAGTCCCGATATGTCATGTGATGCCGCTGTGACACCATGAGTTTGACACCCCTGATTTACAGCATTGCCTTTTTTTCTCCACAGAATTTCTTGTCATCAAAAGCATATTAATTCTTTAGCATATATCTGCTTTCCTACTGGGAATAATCCACTGTCTACAATTTGCTCTGGAAAAATGTTTATATTCAAATGTAATATTAATAATAGGTTGAAATTTAAATATCAAAGTTAATGTTTAAATTTCAACTCATTTCCTCTGCCAGTCTCTGTCTTGCAACATGAAACATTTTTTTAAAAAATATTCTCTCTTGAAGCAGGTGTATATATGTACCTGCCTATGGGTCTGAGGTACTGACATTCTCAGTAATTCACAATTCCACCCCCCTCGTTTTCACCAGAGATTATGGAAGTGGAAAAGAAACATGGCTGTATGCCTCAGATTATGAACTGTCATAGAGTGCTGTAGTTTTGGGAGGGGAGGCAGGTAGAGAAGGAAGGAGATTCTTTCAAGGCATCAACCATGATAGAACAACACGAGTTGCGTGTGTGAAAAGGATGCAGTGAAATGGCAAGCTGCCTGAAGGAGAACTCTGTTATCTCATCCAGAGACAAGCCCAGTCATTTTTCTACAGTCATCTTCCTGCTGTGTTCTTACAGAAAAAAGATGGAAATGTTTCATTTTTTTTCTCTTCCAATATATATGGCATTAAAAAAAAAAAGGAACACACACAAAACCTCCTGTCTTCAACAATTATACTAATAGCAACTGTTCAGTAAATATAAATTGGCATATATAATACAAGAAGACATAATACATGCAACTGCTTCTCATTTTTTTCAACATTTCCATGATCCACCCAGAAGCAAAATCAAACTCAAGAGGGTGAAATGGTTATCTGAGAAACTTAATTCATTACTGGGAACTGAAAGTTCAACACCATATCTCTCCTAGCTCCCAGATTTGATTATTCTATACAGGCTTGTATGTATCTCAATGAACATATACATATCATCTGTCCACTTTCAAGGTTTACAAAGCACTATATTTAGTGTCATTTACTTACAGAGACACAGGCACTGCTCATCTTGGACCTACATCATTTTGGGTAGGGAGAATGACTGGTCTACTCATGGATTTTAAATGGGTTTTTGCTTCTTAAGAGTTATGAAGTCTTATCTAAGAGGCAGCAGGATGCTGAATAATAATCCGTGGCATTGAATTCTCAGTGAATAAGGCTACATGTTGATGTTTTAACATTTAATGGCAGGGGGTAGGGGGTGGTAGCAGGGATTTGCACTTTTGTAAACCTTATATTAAATGCAGTGCCTTCTAGGACAAAATGGTGGCATGGTGTAGCTCCTTGCTGGCCATGCCTTCCAAGAAATATTGATCCTTAAGCAAAGATTCTCTTTAGTCCTTTAGCTATAACACATCTAATAATCAAATGGGACCAACATAGACAGACTGCAGGGCTCTGTGTAGCAGGCACAATGTAGTATTTACAATCTTTGGTCTTTGGCTTGGGTGGTGAGAAAGAATTAGGGTAAGGATTATCTCATCCAGCCTGGTGGGAGCAGGAGCACATGTGGGTGAAGAGGTCAGATGAATTCTTTGTTCTGACCTCATTTTCTTTGCTGCTTCTGGCAAGAGTAAAAGTGATTTAGAAGAGTTTGGGTAGAGTTGGGAGCAGGATAAGAGAACGCCTGAGATATCAAACCTTTCTATCCACCACCTTTTATTGTATTTTCCCAATGGTGCAAGCAACTGAGATAAATGTATAGCCCAGATTTCCCCCCACCCACCCACCCAAAAATCCCTGGGGATTTGCTGGAACATCAACACGAAGGAAAAAATCAAGATGCATTAAAACCCATGTAAAATCCAGCACTGAGAATAGGCCAAGCCATAAAACAGAGAGTAGGAATGTGTCCATCTATTGCACTTGAAAGGCTGGTGTTCCCTTGTCTTCCTGCTCATCGTCAGTGTAGAAGAGATGGCATTCAGGATCTCCACGAATGGTAGGTGATCCCAGGATGGTTTTCCCAGTGTTGGGATTAACACACCAACATTCTCCTCGCTGGCCATTCACTGACATTTTGCACTAAAAACAGAGAGGGGAAGCAGAAGAATTGAGAAATTCAGCTGGCTAAATAGACCCTTCTATAGTTGACAATCATGACAAATGATTGCTCAGTCTTCCAAAATCACCAGGATTTATTACTCAACCATAGTATCTGCTGAATACTGAAACCTACTCAAACCATTCCATTTTCTTAGGATGTTTAAAGCCAGCCAATTCTATAGACTAGAACAGGGGTGTCAAATTGGTGGCCTGCAGGCCGGATGCATCACGCACAGGCCACGCAAACCCCAACTCCGTGAATGGGGAAAATGTCATGAAACGTCACATGACGGCAATGTGATACGGCGAGTTTAACACCCGTGGACTAGAACATCAAGCTGGAAAAACTTGATTTATTACAAGATTTGGAGGATCAAATGACTGCTTGCAGTCATATTGTCTGAGATTAATAATGTAATAATGAAACATCAGCAGGCTAAATTTACAATTTAGATACTTCCTATTTAAATTACATGTCACAATCACTTGTAATTAAGAAAGAGATACTGAAGAAATGTATGGCCAATGGGAATCAAATGAGCAAAGCAGTCAGCCACATATTTCTTCTTCTTGCCCATACAGACTGCACTTTTCTGTATTTTTAACTCAAATATGATTCAAACCCTCTAGCAATGCTTATTTTATTTTGCAGTACCAAGAAGGGAGTCCCCACTCCACATGTATCTGCCTCATTTAAAAAGAGCACATAATAGTTCCTTCAGGGCACTAATCAATTGAAGGGGCATTGTCCACAGCCATGGGTGTGGGCCTTCCAAGATAATTAGATCCCTGAAGGCAACTGGGGTTATGTCCTTTGTCTTACAAAGAAGAAGGTTACATCAAAGCAACCACACCCTACATTGATGTTCACACTCTTGTATGTCTAAGCAGGAGGTTCTAAGAAAAGAAAATGTCTTTTAGAAAGGAAAAATTGGATGGATTATTGATGTATCTTTAGAAAATGGCAAGTGGGCTCACCTAGGGATATCTGAAATGAGAAAAAGCTCCTGGCTCTATGACCCTGCCAAGAAACCCTGTTCCTTATGTTATTTGTGGACATGGACTCCATCCTTTATTCCTCTAAGGCAGTGGTCCTCACCTTTCCAGCTTGGCAGACCAGCCGGTGGGGCGGGGGAAGAGGGGATTGTTCTGTGTGAGCGGCAGGCACGTATGCACTTGCCACTTCTGCAACCTGGTTCCTAACAAGCTGTGGCCTGGAGTTGGGGACCTCTGCTCTAGGACTTAATCTAGAAACTCTATTTTCTCAGGAACAAGATGTTTTGTTTGGCATTCAAATTCAAGAGCCTAGAGACCTTTTGACAAATGGCTCATGTTTTTCCTAGGATCTTTAAGTACACTTTCTAAAAACCAGGGTATGAATTTTTGAATAACCTCTAGAAATATAGTTCATGCCAGCAACTAAAATTAGGACATGGTTCCTGTCTCCTTTAGAAGGCCAGATTCTGAAGATGAAACTCAAATACTTTGGCCACCTAATGAGAAGGAAAGACTCACTGGAGAAGAGCCTAATGCTGGGAAAGATTGAGGGCAAAAGAAGAAGGGAACGACAGAGAATGAATTGGATGGAGTCACTGAAGCAGTAGATGTGAGCTTAAATGGACTCCAGAGGATGGTAGAGGACAGGAAGGCCTGGAGGAACATTGTCCATAGTGTTGCAATGGGTCAGCCACAACTTCACAACTAACAACAACCACCTGTCTCCTGACTAGAACATCTGTCCCTTTACAAACTTGTCACTTTTGATGTATCAATATTAATAATTTCAGGAGAAAATAAACATTTGACATAATGTAGTTCCTTCTGGATATGGAGATCTAGCAAGGTGTCACCAATGCAGTGAATTTTCTAACTGAAGAACAAATCTGTAGAAATCAAATATGCCTATCATGTCATGACTCTTAGCTGTTTTCAGATTCCAGTGTATAAGGATGATGAAAAGGAGGAAAATAGGGATTCCAAAATTGATGGGAAATCAGAAAAACAAATTATTTAAGAAAACAGCAGAATGAACACTCTGTATATTGTTGAATTCCCTACTCCAAGAAGCCGAAATGAGCATGGAGACAGTCAAAGATGTGGACTATCAACAATTTTGTGTTCTACAATACATTTTTAATTAATTAATTCCACTCAGTTTTTTTAAAGCTTGCTTCTTGTTCTTAATGTTTATGATATAAAGTTGTTTTAAAGACAATAAAATAAAAGACAATAAAAACATGACTCAGAAGATAGCAGGTAGACTCTCATCTGGGCAACTCACTCACTAATTACATAGAAACAGCAAAATCTCTTTTCCATGCTCCAGAGATAGTTTAGCATATCTATAATGGGCATAAAATTAAAATATTTAAAGCAAAACAGGCATTGTATGCCCACTGGGGATGTGAAAAACAGTACGAATGGGAAAATATTCTCTCTTCTGTGATTTTCCTTTGAATGACTATAATATATTCGTTCTATATAAAACAATTGTTTATTAATACACCAATAACAATTGAAAAATACACCACTGCATGGTCTCGTGTTCAGTTTTACATGAATCTGCTTAGGGTGGAACTATGCACTAATCCATTTACTATGTTTTCCACAGTCTCCCAAGCGTTCTTACCTGTTTGAGATTGTAAAGGCCTTGCTTATCACAATTTGGGATGTTCAGGGAATAAAGATGCTCTAATGGACCACGTTCATCTGGCAGGCGCATGGTTGATATACGTTCCAAAACCTGATCCAATTCCTGTTGACAGGGTGTCTGCAATGCACCAACAATGCAGAAAGAGAAAACAGAACAGAAAAGCTCAGAGCATATCAAAATTCAAGTTTTTTTTTTTTTTAAAGAGACAGCAATTGCTTTTGGCTTCTGAGATAGTTATTTCAAGGTTTGTCATGTGTATGCTTGGTTTGTGTTATTATTTTTTAAATTTTATTAGAATTTAGAAGCTGCCCAACTCCAAACAACTCTGTTTAGTTTATATATTAAAAGTAATAAACTACAAAAGCCAAAGTAAAAGGTAATGGACATCCAGAACAACCCAACACCTCTCAAAGGAGAACAGAATGCAATTCCATATACTAGCTAGGACTTGCAATCACCTTATTGTCAGACCTGAGAGTAAAATCAATTTCAAATACTTATGGAACATCTTCACGATGAGAGCTGTATGGATTGCTGGGGAGATGATGTTGATGCTTGCTTAACATAACTTTATAGATTGAACCTAACAATATAATTTAAAAATGTGATCACTCTTTGCCTCCACCTCAGAAAAGTATATTACCATAGCTCTTTGCACTTAATATAAATTTCTTTAATACAGTGTCCTATGGGATGTATTTCACTGATAGCCTTTCTCTGTGGCTAAGATCAACCTTGCCATGGCACTCTCATATAACATTGCTACCACAGGAAATGCCATTTCTCCCTGTAGGTTTCTGGGTGCAATTCAATGTGTTGATTGCCACTTTAAAAATTCTACCTGGCATGGGGCCAGATTACTTGTGGGACTGCCTATATTTGATGGTTCCGCCCATCCCACCACCAGGACTGACAAAGTGGGCTTGAGTTTCTTTGGTGAAATAGAGTAAAACTAGTGGGCTCTTCCACCCAAACACGTCAGCCAGGATGTTAACAGAGCTCTGGCACGGGTGTGTGCAATATATTGCTACTGAGATTTTCATAGAGGCCTTGACTTGGGTTTTTTTAAAAACAGATTTTGATAATTGTATTATGCCTTTACCTCTGTTCTCCACCCAGAGTTTTACTTTTTAGATGGATGGATATTTAAGTTTGAGTAATAAGTAACTGCTTAACCTCCCATGATCACTTGAAAATAGTTTATCATGATTCTTTTATCTTTAGGTAGCAAGGATATTGTTATGTCCTTATAAGGACATCCGCCCTGATTGGCTGCTAGCCATCGGGCGGGAGATTTGAATCCCTGGCAAGGGGCGGTGCGTCTGCCGGGAGCGAATATAAGGAGAGCTCCGGCAGCACACCGGCAGTCTTGCTACTGTTCTGTTCTTAATAAAAGTTACTCATGTAACGAGCTGGTCACGTCTTCCATTCCTGCGCCGATCTAACACTGGCGACGAAGGACTAGAGAGAAGAAACGAACCTCACAGCACCAAGCCAACAAGACCAAGACTCTGGCACCTGAAACTACAGTAGGCATTCCAAAGGCATGGCATCCGCTGAAGTCACTTTGCCAGCCCTTGCTCCTTTCCGCCCAGGGAAGGACAAGTGGAAATCCTACGTAGTGAAATTCCGGCAATACCTGAGAGGCAACAACATCAGGGATGCCGATGATGACCGGAAAAAGGGCATCTTCCTGGCCAACTGCGGCTCCGAGGTCCTGGACATGGCAATCGATCTCGTAGCACTACGGGACATCGAAGAAGTGCCATGGGCAGACCTGCTGCAAATCCTGGAAGACCACTATGCCCCAACAGGAACACCGGTGGCGAACCGTTTCACCTTCCATCAGAGGGACCAGATGGAAGGTGAGACTATCAAGGAATTCGTGGCCGCCCTACGCCAGATCGCAGCCAGCTGTGAGTTCGACCACGTGGACAATGCCATCGCTGACCGCGTGGTTTTCGGCATGAGGGACAGAGGCCTGCAGAAGAAATTCCTGAGCAGGAAGAAACTCGTGCTCAAGGATGTGGTGGAGGAAGCCACCGCATCCGAAATCTCGGAGAAAGCAGCTGCCGCAGTAAGCAGAGCAAAGGGAATCCACAAGATTCGCTCCACAGCGCAATCATCAACAGAGGATTCCACAGCTGGATCCGAGTCGGAGGGGGAGTCCACCGTACACAAAGTATCCAGACCCCCAAGGCGGGAAACCGCCCAACAGAGCTACAAGGGGGAGCGCTGCGCCAGCTGCAGAGGAGACCATGCCAGGGCGACCTGCAAGTGGAGAGATGCGACCTGCCGACGCTGCAACAGAAGGGGCCACATCGCCGAAGCTTGCAGAGCCGAGGAACCAGCCCCAGAGCCCTCCAGCCACTGTCCCCGCGAGAATCGGAAGGAGTACCGGAGATCATCCAAACGGTCCTCTGGCCCTTCCAGATGCAGAGATGACGAGTTTCCCCGGAGCAGAGTGGTCCACCAGACGACTATTGCACACACGACTTCGGACAACGCCACCAAGTTCCACGTGACCATCCACGTGGAAGGAGCACCCTGCAACATGGAGGTAGACTCGGGCTCGGTCTACTCCATCATGGATTGGCAGCAGCTGAAGCGCCTGCATCCCAGCATCACCAAGCGAGAGCTGAAGCAACTACACTCCAAGCTCGTCGACTTTGGGGGAAACCCCATCGGAGTGTTGGGAAGAGCCTACATCCGAGTCACCTACAAAGAGTTCGAAGGCAAGCTCCCCATCACCGTCGTGAAGGACAGCCGACTGAACCTGCTAGGAGTGGAGTGGTTCAAGCCGCTGGGGCTTTCAATCGAAGGCATCAACCAAATTCGCAGGGACGAACTCGACAACCTCATCGAAGAGTTCAAGGAAGTCTTCGATGGTAAGCTGGGGAAATTTGTGGGGAGGCCAATCTCTTTCAACCTGGACAAGGGAATCACCCCAATTAGGCTCAAGCCCCGCCGAGTTCCGTTCGCCCTGCGGCCCAAAGTAGACGAGCAGCTGGATAAGCTGATCGCCCAGGGCGTCCTGGAACCGATCGATCATGCTTCATGGGAGACCCCCATTGTGACCCCACTGAAGCATGATGGGTCTGTGCGCATCTGCGCCGACTACCGTTGTACCATCAACAAGGCGTTGGCACAGAGCGCATACCCAGTCCCAGTGGTGCAACACCTGCTGCATTCCCTGGGATCTGGATCAATTTTCGCGAAACTGGACCTGGCCCAGGCTTACCAGCAACTGCCAGTAGACGAAAAAACGGCGGAGGCTCAAACAATTGTCACGCACAGGGGGGCATTCAAATGTAACCGCCTCCAATTTGGAGTCAGCGCTGCCCCCGGCATCTTCCAATCCATGATGGAACGCCTTCTCCAAGGCGTTCCAGGGGTGGTGCCTTACTTCGACGATGTGCTCATCTCCGGTGACTCAAGAGCTCAACTCCTTGAAAGGCTCAGGCTTGTCCTGCAGCGATTCAAGGCCAAGGACTTGAGGGTCAGGCGGGACAAGTGCATCATAGGAGTACAGGAAGTCGAGTTCCTGGGCTACCTCATCGATAGCACAGGCATCCACCCCACCAAATCAAAAGTGGAAGCAATCCATGAAGCTCCAAGCCCAAAAAACAAAACGGAGCTTCAGGCTTTCCTTGGGTTGCTCAACTTCTACGCCATTTTCTTAAAACAGAAAGCCACGGTTGCTGAGCCGCTCCACCGCCTGCTGGGGAAATCGGCTTCCTGGAAGTGGGGCCAGGAAGAGGAAGCAGCGTTCCGGGCCATCAAAGGACTATTGACGTCCAAAAGCGTCCTCATCCAATACAGCGAGACGCTGCCCATCAAGCTGACTTGTGATGCGTCTCCATACGGGGTGGGGGCAGTCCTCAGCCATGAACTGCCCAATGGCACGGAAGCCCCAATTGCCTACTTCTCTAAGACGATGTCCGGCGCGGAGCACAACTACAGCCAGCTGGACAAAGAAGCCCTGGCCATCGTGGCTGGAGTGAAGCGCTTCCACGAATACCTCTACGGAAGACGCTTCACCGTAGTCACCGACCACAAGCCACTCCTGGGACTCCTCGCAGGCGACCAACCCACCCCGACCTTCATGTCCCCACGGATGACGAGGTGGGCCATCTTCCTAGCCGGCTACTCCTATAGGCTCGTGCACCAGCCAGGCACAGCCATAGGAAACGCCGACGCGCTCAGCAGATGCCCGTCAAAGAATCCAGTCGAAGACCCAGCCCCCACGCTCCATCTACTCCATATAGACGACGACGCCAGCTGTCCTGTGTCATCCGCAGATGTGGCCGTCCACACCCAAAAGGACCCCACACTCCGCCAAGTGAAGTCCTGGATCCTCAGAGGGTGGCCATCGGAAAAGCCAGAGGAGAAATTCAGCCCGTTCGCCAGGAAACAGAAGGAGCTGTCCACCATAAAGGGCTGTCTGCTATGGGGAGACAGGGTGCTGATCCCAAGCACTCTGCAACGGCGGACGCTAGAAACGCTGCACAAAGGGCATCCGGGCATCGTCCGCATGAAGGCCCTGGCATGGAGTTACGTCTGGTGGCCCTCCATGGACAAAGACATTGAGCAATGGGTCTCCAGATGCGACCCATGCCAAGAAGTTCGCCCAGCGCCGCCGCAATCCGAAGTCGCGAAGTGGGAGACCCCCAGCAACCCCTGGTCGAGGATACACATCGACTTTGCGGGCCCGATGAAAGGGCGACACCTCCTCATCGTGGTAGATGCCTTCTCCAAGTGGCTCGAGGTGGTGCCCATGGCATCTACCACAACTGAAGCGACGATCCGAGCCCTGCGTCGTCTGTTCGCCACACATGGACTACCGGACGTGCTGGTCTCGGACAACGGCCCCCAGCTCACATCCCTGACCATGGAGTCCTTCCTGGCAGGACTGGGCATCCGCCACGCCCTGTCCGCCCCCTACAGGCCGGCCGGAAACGGACAAGCAGAACGCATGGTCAGACTGACCAAAGAAGCCCTCACCAAGATGGGCCCGGGAGACTGGCAAGAACGCATAGACAACTTCCTCCTCACCCAGCACATCACGCCACATGCCACCACCCACAAGAGCCCGGCCGAACTGCTGATGGGCAGAAGGTTGAGGTCACCCTTGGACCGGCTGCACCCCCAATACAGCCCGGAAGTGACCGCAACCGCCAGCCGCCCGCTTCGCGCCTTCAGCAACGGAGATTCAGTTTTCGCGCTGAATTTCAACGGCTCTCCCAAGTGGCTGAAGGGGAAGATTGCCAGCACAACCGGCCCCAAATCCTACACCGTCGAGTTGGAAGATGGACAGGCCTGTAGACGGCACATCGACCAACTCCGAAAAAGGTGGGGGGGGCACACGAAAACCGGCCTGACGAGGGAGGCCTACAACACTCCGACGAGGTAGGCCTCCAACACCCCGGCGAGGTAGGCCTACGACACCCCGACGAGGTAGGCCTACCACACCCCTGCGAGGCAGAACAGCGCCATCCCGACGAGGTCGGCCCAGCCCACTACCAGGTACTGTCACGTCGGCAGTCCAGCGAGGTAAACCGGGGCCAACCGCACGGGGGATGGCAACACCAACCCAGCCAGGTGGGCACCCAGCACAACAGGGCCAGGGAACACCAACCCAGCCCGCAAGTAGACCGGGACCTGCCCAGAGGAGGAGCAGCGCACCCAACCAGTGACGGCAGCCATCACCAGCCCAGCCCGGGAGACCGCAGTTCCAGGCGAGTAGACCGGGACCCAGCCAAGACGGGCACCCCACTACCCATGGGCGAGGGTGGCACACGACTCCCCGGCGAGAGGGACCCCCACCCATCGCAAAAGACAACCTGGAAACAACAACCCAACCAGGAGGACCCCAGGCACCACCTGACGGTAGACCAGGGTCTAGGGGGAAGGGAAAGCCGACGACAACCCGGCGAGGCAGACCTACACCACCCCGGCAGGGGAGACCTCCGCCGCCCCGCAGAGGTAGCCCCTCAACAACATCCCGACCAGGTCGACCACCGCCAACCAGACGGGGGAGACCTACGCCAGCCCAACCGAGGGCACCAAACGGAACCACCACCTGAACGGCAGCAAGCCGGACCGCGACCGAACCACAGCGCCCGGGGGACCAGGGAGAAGCAAGCAATGGACTTACCGAGGCTCAGACGCTCTTCCCGGGTCGGAACCGAGCGACCGAGACGAGGCAATAGATCCACAGGCCAGGAGGAAGACCATCAGAACCAGCCATCCAAGGTCTGCGGTCCGGCCGGAGGCGCTGGGGGTGACCCCGCTCACTCGACAGCCGAACCAAGCCCGGTTCCGGAGAAGGAACCAGGAGACGAAAGAGCCCCGTCCGTCCAGGCCGGAGACAGAGAAGAAGTGGGACTGCGCAGGTCAGCTAGGGTGCTGAGGCGTCCTACGTACCTGCGCGATTACGTGACTTTTGTGAACGAGATTGACAGTTCGGACTCTTTTATCTTTAGGTAGCAAGGATATTGTTATGTCCTTATAAGGACATCCGCCCTGATTGGCTGCTAGCCATCGGGCGGGAGATTTGAATCCCTGGCAAGGGGCGGTGCGTCTGCCGGGAGCGAATATAAGGAGAGCTCCGGCAGCACACCGGCAGTCTTGCTACTGTTCTGTTCTTAATAAAAATTACTCATGTAACGAGCTGGTCACGTCTTCCATTCCTGCGCCGATCTAACAGATATGGTTTTTTATATAGCAAAGACTCCATCACTATCACTTCAATAAATTATAACCAGAGCTTGCCTGTTTTATCAGTGCTCATTCTTCAATCCATCTTGAGCTTCCAAGAATATAAAAGCACCACATGCCAAGTTTTTAACCCACCCACACACACACAGAGAGGCCTCAAAAGCTTTCGAGAGACTGTGAAAACCAAGTTCAGAGCCTGTCAGTTTCTGTCCAAGAAACATCCTGAATAGTTTTCAGCTACTCAGACTCTGCCTGGACTTGGGCCAGTTAGAAAACAGTGAAGCCAATTAGACCAGCCTAAATATGGCACTATGAAGGACAGAATAAGAGAGGGGAAAACCTCATGCATTGCTACTATAGCAAAACCAAAAGGGGTGGTGTAAAGGGCAGCTAACTGGTATCAATTTTACCTGAGGGAAAAGATTGAAGACTGAATGACAAAACCTACAACTAGAAATAATCCCTTTACACTACACTCACCAGCTGTATTCCTGATTGACAACTGTGTGCCAAAATCTTCCTGGGCCATGCCAAAATTCTTCAAATTTACGGAAAAAAATGTTCTGTTCTGATCTGTTAAGTATTATTTTCTTTTTTCCCCTGGCAGTCTTCTCTAATTTCCAATTTAAAACTTGCCCCCCCCCATCTAATTAAGGCAAATTGAGAGACCTACTGTAGTTTCTGATAGAATCTCTGCTGAGCTATAAAGTATATTGAATTTTCAAAGCACATGTATATTAAGGTTCTCTTTAACTGTAAAGAAATAAATAGATAATCAAAAACAGAAGTGCCTTGCTGGATTAGCTGCCATCTAAGACACTTGTTAGCATCCACTTAATTCATTATCTTCTGCAAAAAAATCTCAGTAACCAGTAAGTATTATGTGGGTCCAAGAATTCTAGAGTTCTACAGTCCATATTTTGCCATCTAAATGAACATGTCTTTCTTCACTGATCTGCCTCCTAAACTTGTTTAAAGATTAACATGCACAAAAACTATTGCTAGCAGCTGAATAATACAATAAAATATGTTGTTCACTAACAGAATTCATTTGATTAAAAAAAGAGATGATCAAAGTGAGAACAATTACTGTGAAATCTCTGATTACTTTTGATATGGCACCTATGATATTACAGACAATAATCGTAGTGGTTCAAAACAACAGCCAACAAAAACAAAAGATAAAACAATAATTTCACACAAGGGAACATCACACTTCCTATGACACTGCCACAACATCCCTACATTGGCTGGGCTCACTCCCACGCTGACTAAATGCCTGGGAAAATAGCCAGATCACAGCTTTCCAAAAGACTAAAATCACCTGGTTCTCTGCCTGCCCAATAAAATTCTGTGAAATACTACCTATTGCACAACAAAACCCTCACCTATAACTTAGTTATCATTTTATCCACCCAATTTAACAGCACTTCTTCATTCTATTGTTACCATCATATGTCACTACCATCTAAATTACTTTTTAGCCTAATCCCAAGAATCCAAGAAAAGTATCCATTTCCTGTATTCATAATCATGGTTATACTTTTATCTGTTATCTTATACATGCTTGACAAATAAAAATAAATAAAATAAATACAGGTCATCCTTGACCTACAGCCACAACTGAGTCCAAAATTTCTCTTGCTAAGCAAGAGAATTGTTAAGTGAAAATAGCTGTAAAGATCTGGTTATATCTTACCACAGCTGTTAAGTGAATCATTGGTGTTATTAAGTTTGTAACATGGCTGTTATGTGAATCTGGCTTCCCCATTGACAAAAGGAGGATCACATGACCTCAGGGCATTGCAACTATGCAATAGGAACCATGGCCAAATGCCTGAATTTTGATCACGTGGCCATGGGGATGCTGCAGGTTGTAAGTGTGAACACATGGACAAGAAAAGGTCGGGAGACTGTCCATATACACTATGAACAGTTGTTCCATATAAGGAGACTGCACATCAGTGGACCATGGTGGGTTTTGAACACTCGGAAATGACAGAAATAGCCATCTTGCTTACAGTTCCAGTTGGTGCCTTTCAAAGGACAATAAATTCACAATCTTTCTTTTCTGTTCATGTTCAGAAATTGGAAATTAACTACTTTTAAACTATTAGAGACTTTTGGATTGATAAGTCTGAAAATACTAGATGAGTTTGCCGTACATCTTTAATGAAAGAAAAAAAAATAAGTTTTTTTAAAAAATTAAAATAAGCAGCAAAAGGCTAAATACCACTTTGATTCTAGAAAGTTATAAATGGATTAAGGATATAGATAAATTTGGAGTAAGATTTTCAAATACTGAAGGATGCTTTTGAAAAACGAAATCAGAATTTAGTATCAATAATATTAATGGCATCAAAAATGGATCAGGCTGTGAGAATGATATAGAAAAAGTCATCTCACTGCATATTCAAAACAAATGCGATGTTTCAAAAATTAAAAGGGTAATACAAATCATAAATCAAAACAGTGACCTGAATATATATTTTTTATTTTTATGCTGGATTTATAAAATAGGCTTATTAAAACTTTGAAGAATCTTGTGAGGAAAAAATGTTAAGAAATCAAATTCTATGACATTATTTTAATGGACTAAACTTTTAAATCAGTGGAAGTAAAAGAAGTTGGCTTAATTGATCAAGGTTAAAATAAAACATGTTCTTATTTCTGGTAAATGATAATGGACTTCCTGCTGGCATCACGACTGAAAAAATAATGCTTTATGGATTTGTTTATAGATATGGAATGAAGATATCATTGGCTGTAAACTATGAGATTGGCTGTATACTAAACTATTGGCTGTATACTAAAATTGTTTATACTTGTGATGTAAGTTGGAAGTCAGTTCTTTATATATTTTCTTTAATTACTATATTATTTTCTTCCTTTTTTGTTCTTTTGTTCTTTTTATATTTTTGTTCTTTTCTTTGCATCTTTCATTCTCTTAATTCTTTTTTTAGTTTATATCAGATTTTACTATTGTACTTAAATCTTCAGCAAAAATTTATATATCATTTTTTAACTCAAGCATCCCTAAACTAGAAAAGAGACAGACTAGAAAAATCTTCAGTCAAATATTATGCAGTGCCACTCAGAGAAGATTAGTATCCTAAATGGAACCATTAGATCCTTGAAGCTACTTCATACTGTTACTAATAAATTTCATACTAACATTTATCAACTCACCCCAGGGTGGATTTGATTTAAATAAAACTGATTTAAATCACGATTTAAATCACGATTTAAATCACTAGTCACTAAGGCTTGATTTAAATCATAGTTTTCTACATAAAGACTAATTCTTGCTGGTATAACTTTAATATGCAAGTAGATGAAGATTTTTAGAATAACAACTTTTCATATTAGTTTTTTTATCTCCAGTTTAATAGGTTAATCATTCATATTTGGACAACTTTTCTGTTGTACTTAGGAAGGAGAAAAATAATCATTACCTTAATAATAACAATTTAAATAGATTTATTCAACTGAAACAATAACATTACAGCATATGTTATTTGCTTAAACAAACATCCATGTTCGTTAACTAATTTGGCTAAACAATATATATATATTTTAAGAAACTTAGACTGTCAGCCCAGCCTACACATGAAAAACTTAAATACTGTCCTCTGTAGCTCACTCGTCATCTTCATCTTCTTCTTTATTCATAATCTGGAAAAGAAAAACAAGCTTTCCTGCTTTATTGGGTCCCAAACGATTTCTCAATTTAGAATGAATGAGTCCAGAGGAAGAGAATATTCTTTCAACGCCTGCAGAAGAAGCTACTGCTGTTAAAAGTGAAATCATTACTTGAACAGTCTCTAAATCCAAGTGCTTAAGTGACTTTCTTTAAAATATCTTCAGCAAACATATATTTCTTGAATGGTTCCCTCTTAGCTTTGAAGTTTATTATAGTTGGCATTGCAGATGGATGATTGCTGGATACCCATGTCATAGCTAACTCCTCTTCCTCAGCACTTAAGTTTTGACCTGATACTGGATATTGACAATATTTGCCAAAAAATGAGCTGGAGACAGTACTTGTCCCATTCGTTTTTTTAATGCTTGTAATTTAATTCTGTCCATGTGTAGTTCTGTTTTTAAGTGTTCACTCAGTTCCTTTCAAATTTCAACAGCATCAGCAATAAAACAGCTATTTTTCTGTATTTTGTTTAAAGCTTCAGAGATGGGTTTCAGGATGCTCAGCATATGTTCAACATTTCTCTTAAGCCCAATGTTGAGGATTTTGGCCGTGACAGTGCCATCTATTTTATCTCGATTTTCTTCACAAACTGTCATCAGAATAGGCCAGTTCTTGATATACTGCTCAAAACAGTCCACCACAGAGTTCCATCTAACATCTTGTGGGAGCGTTAGCTTGGTTCCACCCATCCTTTTCAGAGCTGCTGCAGCAAAATGATTGTTATGGAAGTATTTAGCAATTTCAACAACATTAGTCTTTATTTCTGGAACACTTAAGTCTTTGGCTAAGAGGTACAGCAAATGAGCACTGCAACCATATGTTATTAGCTTTGTACTCCTTTCCTGCTCTTCTAAATTTCTTCTCATCTTGGAGACATTTGCAGCATTGTCTGTGACCAAACTGCGTACTAGATATTTGAATTTTTGTTCACATGTTATTATAGCTTTTACTGCCACTTCTTGTAAGTATTCTGCTGTGTGTGCATTTCCTGACGTATCGTTTGTGCAAGGAAGACTTTCCCTTCTTCTGTTGTTATACAAGCACATACAATAGGATCATTGTGGACATTACTCCACCCATCAATACTTAGGTTAACAATTCTACCCTCCAGAGCTGTTGCACATTGCTCCATTTCTCTGTCATACACTTTATCCAGCAGTTTCCCTGCAAAATCTGCTCTGCTGGGTGGACTGTATCCTGGTCTCAGTGACTGAACCATATTAAAGAAATGTGGGTTCTCAGTCAGACGGAAAGAAGAGTTCGTTGCATAAACAAACTGGGCAATTTTTTCATCAATTAACTCTTTTTCTAATCTGCTAGTTTTTATCACAAACTTATCTATGGTGGTTCCAGGAAGGAAGGGTTTTTTCTTTCTTTTAGGTGATAGTGATATGTGGCTGTGGGTGTCTGATGATGATGATGAAGCACTATCCTGGATGGATAACTCTGAAACTGTAGAACAGGAGGATGGTGATCTTGAAGGTGGATAGTTTCCAGAATCCATGAATTCCCCTAAACAAAAAAGTCAATGCTGTTATTTTATTGTTTATACAATTTCTGCTTATTGTACACAGCACTGCCCCAAAAGGAATATTTGCTTTTCTTTATAACTGTACCAAATGACAGTAACATGCAGTAATAATAAGAAATATAATTTTGCTCAAACATGACAGTTCAAGGCAGTCTTTAGAAATATGATTCAATAAAAACATTTACCAACCTGAAGATCCTGCCTGTTCAAATGTGTTTCTTTGGTCATCTTCATCACAGCACTTCTCACGATGTTGCCTCATTCAGGCCACCAGGTCTTGCATTTCTTTGTTGCAGTGTTTGCAGTTTGCACGCATGCCTACCTTACCGATAGGTAAAGGAACTTCATTAAAATATTGCCAAACTGGGTCTCTTTTACGGCCTGCTGCCATTATAGGTTTTTTCCTCCAAGGAAAGAATGTGATAAACCTCAAGTCATACACACAAAAAGATCCAAAGACTTGTCTGTCTGTGGCTGTGCAGTATTGTGCTCAGAAAGTTTCACTTTCATTTTGTACTGCTTGTCTGCTTGCCCCTTCCTCCTCACACTTAGTTTCACTTTCTTCTTGTGCAGATCTATTCCACTCCAAACAATTAGAAAAATATTGTTTCTATTCACTGAACTTCTTGAAACTTAGCACTGAAGGGGTTGATTCTGTATTCATAGGTTTGTAGAACAATAGGATTAAGGTCTTTTTCTCAACTCTGTTCATGTTGTAACATTTTTGCTGTGAAGAAGAGGCATGTGATCTCTGCTGAGTCAAATTCAGTTTTGAGAACTGCAAAAGTAAACCAAGCATCTGTGATAATATCTTGTAGGCAGAGAAACTGCCCAATAATCTTACAAAAACTTCTGGAAGAGCATGACATTGTGAATGGATTAATGGAATTTATTTACCAAAAAAATTAAACATATACAGCCTTATTCTACATAATTAAAAAACTAATCTTTATTTCATGATGGAATAACCTTTGGATGGTAATATATTTTCCTCAAAAAGCATTTTATTTAAAAAAATCCGATTTGAATAAAAAAAATCCAATTTAAATTAAAAAAATCCAATTTAAATTTTAAAAATCTGATTTTTTTTGTTTTTTTTAAAAAAATCATTGATTTTTATCCACCCTGACTCACCCTAAGAGGTTGTAGACGTATCTCAAACATTTTATTCTTGTTCATCAGCTTTTGCTGCTCATTCGTTTTCTCACGAAGTATGGCTATTTCCTTTCTCATAGCAGGCCTTCCAATCACCACAGTAGAGGCACCATCTACAAAGTTTTCCACAACAGATCCTTCAGGATGTTCTTCGTTATCTAACAGAGATAAGAAATAAGTGAAAATAAAGGAAATCTATTAGTTACCTACCCTCAGAAAAAGTTCCCATAGATTAATTTGTGGAACAATACCTCTAATTAAAATATTGGGGGTGGAAGGGAAGGAACCAACTATGATAGTTTGAGGAGATGTCCCCATGTGAAGGCATCCTTATATGGAAATCATAAAGGGTTTGTTTCTGTTTCTTAGGAGAGTATTATAGGTATGGTAGCAACAGAAGTCAATCAAATTTACACTCAAATTTGAGTTACAGGTAACCCTCAATTTACGACCACAATCAAGCCCAAAATTTCTGTTGTTAAGTGAGACATTCGTTAAGTGAGTTTTGCCCCATTTTATGATCTTCCTTGCCACAGTTGTTAAGCCCATCACTGCAGTTGTTAAGTTAGTAGCATAGTTGTTAAGTGAATCTGGTTTCCCTATTGACTTTGCTTGTCGAAAGACTGCAAATGTTGATCACATGATCTTGGGACACTGCACCGGTATGAACCAGTTGCCAAGCATCTGCATTTTGATCACATGATGCTTCAAAAGTCATAACCTAAAAATGGTCATAAATCACTTTTTTCAGTGCCATTGTAACTTTGAACAGTCATTAAATGAACTGTTGTAAGCCAAGGACTACCTGTATTTGATACATTTCAGAGTTTTTTACACATTACCTATTATTTTTGTGACAAGGTAGCATTTTTTCACTAGTTAATACTCACTTCCCCTCTCAAAAAAGAGCTAGTGTTATTAGTGACTGTATTCACTATGAGACTGAGTGTGTTCTGGAATTCTTATATTGAAATAGGACTGATAGTTGACACAGCTCTGTAAACCACAAAGCTAGGACAAATTTCTAGGTTTTTTTTTTATTTTATATTTGGCCACGAAGTCCTCATAGAGTTAAATCAACCACACTTACATCTTCTGTGTCTACAGAATTCTTAAAGCCAACAACTCCTAAGTAGATTGACAACTTGAATTCCTTATGCAAATGTTGGATTTCTTAGAAAAATAAAATGCTCTGCTCTTGCCATCCTAGGCTATTGATCATACAACACATCTGCTACATAGCTAACTTTAGCAGTTTTGTCATGGAACGTTCTTGGTTACTGAAGAGTTGGTTGAAGGAATGAGATTCCTACTTGATCATGGCATAAACATAGTCAGGATAATGACTTTAAATAAATCCACGTGTCTAGGCCAGGTAAATTGTATCCTAAGCCATTGTCAGAACTTGCTCTATTATTTTTAGGAAATCCTTTACAGGCTGTCCCCATTTTGAAAAAAATGGGAAAAAGGGAATCCTGGGGAATTATAGGCCAGTTAGCCTCCTACCGATTCCAAGAGAATTTTACAACAGATTATAAAGTAATTGAAGTATCCGTACTATAAAAAGGATGTCGGGTTCACTAAAAGTCAGTGCAGCTGTGTCAAGAACACATCACTAGCGCATACCGTGACAGTTGAAACCGAAAAAGAGTCGGTTGCAACAAGTTTTAGTTTTAGAATTTGTGGTTTAATGACTGCTATGTTGGAAAGCTAATTTTGAGCCTGGTCCAAGAGTGTGGATAGCCTTTCAGATATTGTGTCTCATTATTAACCCTACTTCCCCAATACATTATCTTCTGCCCTTATCCAATCTTTTCAGCAGGACAGTGGGAGTAAGGAAAGGATTGCTAAACAGGCCGATGAACAGTGTGTTCTGACGGGTGGTTGCTTAGCAAGTGCCTCTTATTCTCCTGGACTGCTGCTGGCAAGGGGATGATCCAAATGGGCATCCTTTGGCTGTAACCTTCCCCAGGAAGTGCTTTCAAGCCCTTCAAAAGCACACGGAAACAGCAGCTTGACAATCCCTCTTCAGCCTGAGTAAGTCCAGCTTTAGCAGCCTGCCCTACTTGTTCATTTTGCTTTCTTTCCATTGCTGAAGGTACAGATTGGAGGGTGAACAATGGATTCATTCTTCCCCATCCTTCCTCTAGGTCAATGTCATGCAATCCTCGTCGTTTATTCAATTTATAGCACAGGATAAAGGTCTCAGCTGTGTGTATGCCTTTGTTGTGGCAAAATTGCTGCATCACTCTCTCCTAAATTTCTGATGGAGACATAAAAACTTAAGTTTGCCTGGAGAGATAAATACTAAATGGACATCTTTGTAATTCCCATTTTAGCACAATATAATTAGCAAATTGAAGCAAACAATTTCCTTGTGTTTCACAATGATTTTCTTACTTTACCTAGCAAGATTCCCTAAATCAGGAAAACACCTTAATATGTTTCAGATGGAATTCAATGTATCCTCACATTATGATTTGGATTTTTAGAAGTTAGCTTTGATTCTAACTTTGGCATAAAAGTTGATTGGCTTTTCAGGATTTTATGTGAAGAAATGTCCAGCCCTTTCTGATTCAAGGACACAGGTGGGTGGAGTCTACTGAGGGAATCGGTGCATGTTAAGCATACATGTGTGTATGCACATATATGTACCTTTTAAATAAGCTTTCTACAGTCAAACACTTCCAGAAACATGCCATACTATCTATGTGCTTAAAATCCACATTTAAAATATATTGTTCCCTCTACTCCATGTATAAAATGAAAGGGATTTTCTATTTCAATTCACCTTAGAAGTGGATTATTACTATTTTCAACTACTTGCACATTTTGTGATGGGCAACTACTTGTAGACTTCACATAAAGGAGATTAGAAAGAATCTCCTTTGGATGATTTGGCATAACTTCTATTATAAACATCTAAATTACAAGCAGAATTGATTGAGAACAGAGTGTTCTGGAGAAAAATTTATGTGGTTACTAAAAGATGAAACTGATTTAATGGAATGTAATCAATCAATCAAGTTATAAGTATAGTAATAGTCATTTTATAACTTCTGTTACCCTTCTGAGAGGAAACAATCATCTTTGGAGAAAAACAAATAAAAAGTGAAGGATTTTCATGCCTTCAGTAAGTAATACAATCTGACCTCAGTTACACCCAACTAACTATTTTGAAGGTTTGGGGAAGTAAACACATGTACTGCAACCAAAAGTTTGCCTTTCCATTAAAAAAACTAAACCCCTAAGGGAAAAAATGCCAATGCTCCACTTAAGCAAATAAAAGAAAAACACAAAAGGATCAAATATGAGTTCTACTCTCCCCTTTAGAGCTATCTACATGTCCGTCTTTGCTTTTGAATCCTATGGCTTCAAGCCAACATGTCTAAATATGATTGGCTTTGAAGCCACATTACACTTCTTCATTCTATATTTTCCAGACAGTAACTCCACCCAGGGCGTTAGCTCCCTATGTTTCTTTTCTCATTTCACTCTTATTTTCTCAGTCTGCCTTTTCTAAGATCATAAATAACTACTGTGATGTTATTGTAATGTTATCTTCCATAAAATTTGAATCATTTGCATTTCACCATTTATGGGATTTTGCATTTATATCAGACCTAGGGAACACCTGGAATGTGGCCGCATGCACTGTGAAGAGTGCCCTTAGGTTTGTCCAAGTAATACCTCTGTTGCATGAGCTGCACTGGCTTACAGTTTCTTTCTGGGTGCAATTTAAGGTGCAGATCATCACTTTTAAGGCCTACGTGGCACAGGGCCAGGTTATCTGCAGTACTGCCTTTCCCTAAGGATAGCTACCCATCCTACGAGGATAGATAGGATGGGCATGCCCCTTCCTTTAAACATTGCCCTCTTATGGGAGCTAGGAGCTAGAGTGCATTTTCTATGCCAGCCTCTGCCCTATGGAACACCCCTGAAGTTTGTAAGGCTTCTGTCCCCCCACCCCCATGCCCCAGCCTTCTGAAAAGAACTGAAGACCTGACTTTCCCCTCAACCACTGGGATAAGACAAGGTGATTGCACATTGGAAGCTTGGCCTGTTACCAAGTTTTTGTTTTTACGTGTTTGGATTGAATAATTTAAACATGGATTTTTAATGTTATTTTAGTTTTTGATTAGGAGCTGCCAAGAGTTTGTTGTAAGGTAGGCAGCTATATAAATGTTTTAAGTAAGTAAATTAAAATAAAGAAACAATTTTTGAGATCGCATCTTAATCGCTACCATCACCACTCAGACTGTAGACAGTGCACTCCCATGACTTAAGTTATCAAAATGATTGTGAGTCAATCATCACAATGGTGGGTTGCTAGTCATCAAAAACGTTTTGCACATGCAAAGAACCTTCTGCGCCTGCGCAAAAGCACCGCATGCTTGCAAAGCGAGAGCATGCACTCGCACACTCCCAATAGCGAACTGGTAGCGTCGGGATTTGAAAACCACTACTGAATCATTGGTCTCTAGAGATTAAAAAAACTACCACTAGAGAATGTCAGTTTCAAGTCTCTTATGCTTTTGCTGAATCCCTAGAGAACTCTTGCCATTTTAGCTACAACAATATCTTGCTATTCAGGCATTTCTCATCTCAGCTACCAAAGAAATAATGAGTAGTAATCCCATTTAATATGTCTCATCTCTATTAGGCAGATTCCTTAATTTCTGTCCTAAATAAAAAATATTTAAGGAGAAAATATGGATAGATAGACTGATGGACTCGAGTGTCATCATACATAATGAGAGATTCCATAAGAACAAAGCAAGCTTCGACTTTGTTAGGAAAACATTCAAAACAAACATCGACTGAGATATGTAAATATCTAATTAAATATCCTTCATGCTGAACCCTACCAGACAGACATACAACTGCCACCTCTTGTTCCCAGTAATGATTAATTTCCTGAAGCAAAGTAAATGCTTCAGGAAAGAGATAAAATATAAACCTAAAAATAAATAACAGTTCAGGAGAACATTCAGCCAAATATGTAATAGAGAAGCAGTGTTTCATCTAAATACTTAAGGGAATGTTTTACATTGAGAAGCCATAACAAATATTAATCCCAGTCATTATTTTTAGAAGCCTCCCCCCTTCTCTTTCACTTCAATAGTCAAACTTGATATGTATTCCTTTATTCGAGTTTATTAACCCATTCAGTAGATATATTAATAAGGTACCAATGGAAGACATTCCAGCTGAAATAGCAGGATTGAGATCATTAATTCAGATTAAAACTGCAGAAGGCAAAATGTTACAGCTACTATTTCTCAATAGGATCACCCCCAGAATTAAACCCTTCTCTGTATGTGAAAATTATTTTTTAAAGCTATCCTAATGGCATATGTAATGGCACACAATTTCTATGAGACACAATTTAATATGGAACTGCTTAAAACCAGGTATATGGTTTTAATTTATGTTTGCTCATTTGCAAACTCTAAAATTCAATTTTCAACCAATTTAATTAAGCAAACTTTTTGTTTAAAAAATAAGGGGGAGGGGGAATCAGCCTTAAAAAGATGGGAAGTTTTATTCTGGTTGAAAGAAAGAAAATGAATGTGCTATTTGACAGCATCAGTGATACGATAATAAAAAGGAAATGCAGGAAGGAAGGGAACAAGAAAAGAAGTAAGAGACATTCTTCAGCCAAACCTTGAGTAACATCAAATTTCATACAAAAAAAGATAAATTAATACTCTGAATTGTTCTTTGCTATATCAAACCCAAGTCCAACAAGTCAACCTGATTTAAAATTTCACATAAGTAGGGAACAATGAGGATGAATGAAAGAGTAAAGGGATATATAAACTATTATATAAATTCTAAACCACCAGTACCACAATATGATCCTAATCCAGAACTATTAAGTTCTCTATAGATGTGTATATCCAAGTGATAGCGAACGTTAAGCAGCAAAATCACTGAATAAAGCTACTTGAAGCATGAACACCTGCAGCTACCATATAATTTTCTCCTGGCTACTTGAAATAAAACAATGTTCTTAAACAGATTTATTAGTTTCCACTGCCCTCAGTTAATAAGAAAATTGCTCTGCTATATGGTGTTACACCTGTTGTGACCATCCCTTCATCTGCAGCTGTTTCAAAAATATACATGTTTGGGTTAGACCGCTAAGCTTATAACTTCTCTATTTCCATCTGCTGGACAGGTTTATTAGTTTCTTTTATGGTAAACTCCACCCCAGGCAGGAATGAAAAGCTCAAGCTGTGACCATTTGTCACATCCCGAGTCAGGCATTCAAATAAGTCCTCCTGCCCCATCTAAACTCTGAAATAGACCCCAAATAACTGTAGTGCATGATCCAAGTTGCTAACAGTTGGAAGCACACCAACACTAGCTTCCGGAAGGAAAGGAGATGCTGAAACTAAAGGTCTTTCAGCCAGTGAATACAAGCAATTCTACTTTCTTCTCCTTTCCCCATTTCAATTGTTTAAATTTCCTGCTCAGTATTCTTTTGCATTTTTTTTTAAAAAAAACTCCAGTTATATAGAGCCTACAGTTAGCTTAAGAGAAAGAACTAATGACACAAAAATCACAAAATATACTTTGGATAATGTACACATAAGTATATTCCTACTACTTGTGTGAACCAACTAAGAAAGAAAGAAAGTTGGTTCTGTTCACTGCTCAATGCTGACCCACTGTATGCATTTTAAAATTTTGATATATAGCTATAAACAAGAAACACAGTAAGCTGAAACTTTTGATATGACTCAGTGTGCTCTCCAGACATTGGTCTTCTGAATACAAGAAACTTGAAGAGCCATGAAACATCCATGCCTCCATGGCAGCCTTATCTCATGCACACAATGTCATTCAGCATGTGGTCCATTATTGCAAATGTCATGTTGAAGAATGCAGCCAAAGGTACCAAGCAGAAAAAATATCTCTTCAGTAACTGCCATTTGCTGAAGCTACATATCACTATCTTTCTGTGCTCAGATGCAATGGAAGTTTCTGTTAGTTTAAATGGAATTGCTGCTATTCAAATTTCACACACATCTCTCTTGTGCGACTGAAAACTCTTGCGCAGTCATTCTTGGGTTCTGGGCCAAGTCTTCATCCATTAAACCCTCAAATAATGCTTTCAAGTGTTCTTCCTTTTTATACAACATGGGAATGACCCTGGCCAAGATGCCATGGGAAAAAAAATTGATGCAGACAAAAAAAAAAAAAGTACTCTGCTACTTACCCAGAAGAGTAGTCTGGATGTTAAAACAGTGAGTGCTGAAAGGTGATGTAATAAATGGAAAACATAAAACATCTGTGTTATATCCTCCATGTTTTGAAACCATCTCCCTTATCCTGTATGTTATCATTCTTCTGAGTAGCTTTTGTCTTAGTAAAGGAATCTTCAAATCAGATAGTTCAGGTTTTAAAATATCAATGAATACTGAAGGTTCAAATATTTAAGATGAAATTCAAAAATGCTATTCAGTGGAATCTTGTTCGTTGTTAGAGATAGATAAACAGTTAATTTCCCAACGCCGATAATAACCATCCTATTGCATCAGTTCAATGTCGACCAAGTAAATTAATGCAAACAATGTTGTTTCCTCATACTATTAAAGCAATAATCCTTTATTTACTTGAAGTAAATCCATTAAACTCACTGATCGTATTTTTTTAAATGCATTCAGAGCATTTAAACAATATTTTAGAGATCTGGAAGTCCAACAGGACCAGTCTTGCTCTACTTAAGAACATTTTTCTGAACAGTCAAGTCCCTTTTTACAAACCAGCAAGATACTTACAACATAGAACTGCTTCCAAATTCTAAATACTAACTTTAGCATGCATCAAAGCTCTCCCTACAGCAGTTTTGGAAGGTTGATACAAAATAGTCCCCTATGAACTGAGACTACCTCTGTGGACAAAGGATGGTTGAAACTACACCTCATGTTCTGCTATACTGAATCCTCTATAAGGGCTCAAGGACCCACCTTATACTCCTTATCTAGTAAATCACCCAGGAAATTCTTATCTTTTTAATGTCTAGTTGTTGTTTTAGATCAGTATGATTCAATTTCCTTGACTATAGCTAAATTTTATTGTAATGTCTATAAAATTAGGGAGACTTCAATTGTCCATTGATGTACACACCACCAAGATATTTTATCTTGTTTCCTTTTTACTTTAATTTTTTAAATTTGCTTTTGATTGCTATTTTGTTTGATGACCGTAATAAAAAATACTTCTTTGTAGATGTATGTATAGCATTGTACTCCAGTTATCATTATACTGATATAATCAAGTGAAAACTTGGATAACATGATTGTGAAAGTGTTTCCTATAATAATTGGCTTGCTTTCTCCACAAATATTCCACATACTGAAATATAAATATTCAGGACTTAAATATATCCAGATAACAGCAAAATTTTTACCCAGGTAGATTTGCTGGTTTTGTTACAGTAAATTAAAAACTAAGGCACTGTGATCTCTCAGAGGCCAAAATATTTACGGAGAGCATGAGCTTTTGCAAACATACATTTACTTTACTTAAAACTTAAAAACTTAAAACTAACTATAAAAAAATGGATGCATAAACGGACAACAGCTGTATTATATAAACTGAGAGGCAAATTTTATATTTTTAAGAGTACTTTAAAATGGCGTCAGAAAAAAATACAGATTCTGCCCACTTACTTCCTTAATTTAGCTATAATTTATGAGCAAAATTGAGGTACTGACAATAGAGTATCTTTTGCACACACTCTTGCTGTTTTATTGATAAATTGGATATTGTTACTCCAATCATACTTTTGTTTCTAAAATGCATAATTCTAGCTCTCAAAATGCATTGTGTTTTGGCAGAAAAGGTTTTTTGTTTTTTAAGCACATCCCTTGCTCATGTGAGCAGTATGTAGAAAGTCAAAGTTTGAATAGATTTCAATGCCAACTAATGAATACTACCTAAGATTCATGAGTAATATAGGCTCCTTCTGGATGAGTCTTTTATGATGCAATAGCTCTGCCTTCACACATAATTTTACCACAGAACAGATGTCATCATTCATTTGTAACTTCCACTAGTTGTCCCATCACGTCTTTGGTCTTTTTTTCCCCCTTGGCCTTTTTACAACAAAACCCATTAAAATGGAAAACAGGAGTCTCCACACAATGTGTATTAGACGCCATCTCTCAGGAAAATCACAACCTTCCACCTTAATGAGTTTCACCTTTGCAAGAGTCAGGAATTTATGTAAGTAAATTCCATAGCACATTTAGCTATCTCCCAACACTGTTGGTTTACACCTTGGTCACATATTGTTAAGAGTCAGATGTTATGCTAAAATTATTTTTGGTTTTCTTCTCAGAGGCACAAGAAGCCAGATACATTAATTTGGACATTCCCTCCCACCCTCTAAGATTTTGCTGAAAAATAAATGTGATGAATGATAAATATTTGCTCTGTCTCTCTGCTCTCCTCCACTCCCCAAATCAGGATACACAAAACAGCTTCAGGGTTGCAAAAATCAATACCACTAAAACAAACAAACAAGAAAACCCTCTCTATATAACAACCTATATAAAGAAAAGGCCTTCAACATTTGGCAAGATGCAGGGTTAACTGGTTATATATCAACTATGAACCCTTTCTGGAGTAATTGCACAGTACCAAAACATACAGGCACACGAGTGGAAAACAAATGAACTAATGCTATTAAGAGTGTCTACAGCAATGTTTTTCAATTTTGGCAGCTTGAAGATGTATTGATTTCAGCTTCCAGAATTCCCCAGCCAGCCAGAGGTCCACACATTTTCAGGCTGCCAAGGTTGAGAAGCTCCGCTCTATAGGCTCCAAATACATCTTCATAACTGTACTCTTGAGTTCAAAGATTTAAAATTTCTACTTCTAGAAAAGGCTGAATATTAAGATGTCCACAAATTATGAGAAAATAAAGAAAGATTTACTCTCTGCACCTGAGATTCAGAAGGCTACCTGTGAATTTCAGAACTTTCACTCACCCTTTAAGAGCCTGTCCTGTGCACCAGAGATACTTCCTGAGTAACATTCAATAATGTAGTTTTAGAAGGTAGATGTCACTATCATAGAAGAAAGCCAGAGACCCTGTATCTACACCTAATAATATTGCATCAAGAAACATAAGGTTCAACATCATTAAGTGTTGTACCTTATGATTCTTGATGCACGTATCTTTTATTTTATGTACACTGAGAGCATATGCACCAAGACAAATTCCTTGTGTGTGCAATCACACTTGGCCAATAAAAATTCAATTCAATTCAACTCTACTCTACTCTGCTCTGCTTTGCTCTGTTCTGTTCTCAAAGAAGTATTCATTAGTACAACAAAGCTTTTTCAATATAGTACCCCTAATGTAAGAAATTCTATAGTAATATTTTAATGTGTGTGAAGGGTTGGGGGGAAGGTATTGCCACATTCATTGCTTCAATGACATCTTTTAAACTGAGCATGCTCAGTAACACAGTAATTTCACTTTCCACATGGATTTCCACAGTAATTTCACTTTCCACATTCATGTTTTACAAAAACGAATTGCAATAAATGACTGTTACTAAATACCCAGGACTGTCCTTTGGACAGGACGGGTGATCTTATAATCAGTGAACAAATACAAACTAACTTCATTTTACATGCCAAAATTTGCCTCTGTACAGCTAGAATGGTCACCAAAAGCAACGACTAAGCTCCTAAGGGACCAAAGCTATATCAATATTCAACTTAAGAATTCAACCCAACAATAGATTTCTATTAATCTTTTTTTTATTAAGTTTTTAATTAAAGACAAAACACAAAACCACACCCAGTGTATAATACAAAATAGGGAGAAGCGGAGGAATTTTTTCTTCATCTTCAGGTCTTCCAAAATTCTCTTTGCATTGGCACTGGCATTATTTCTTCCAAGTTCCCAATTGCGTAGTCCACAAATGGTTGCCTGTATCCTCCAAAATATATTTTCTTTCAATAGTCCTTTTTTGAATTTTATATCACACGTTAACTTATCATTAAGAGCAATTTTCCAAACTTCTCTGAATCATTCATTTATTTTGTATTTAATATTCAATTTCCAGTATCTTGCAATCACAATTCGTCCCATAATGACCAATATCCTTACAAGCTCTCTTTCATCAATTGTTAACACCTTGTCATTCAACTTTAATATGAGGATGGTATCTACTCCCAACTTTACCTTCTTTTTAATTATTTTACTAGATTCTTCTTCTATTCGTAACCAAAAATTCTTCACTTTACGACATCCATACCACATGTGTTCGTATGTCCCATTCTCCACTTTACATCTCCAACATAACTTGCTAGCACTTTTATTCATTTTATATAATCTTATTGGGAACAGGTACCAAAGCTATATCAATATTCAATTTAAGAATTCAACCCAACAATAGATTTCTATTAATCTATTAATCTATTAAAATCAGCACTTTCTAAGTAACAAGATTTATGTGAATGGAGAGCAATCTTTGCTGACTCTTTTCTTTAAATTTACCGACAGTATATAGTTTGAGCATCTATATTTGTCTTTTTTCATTTAATTACAACATTATTAGGGAGTGACACATTGACCTCAGTGTAGCATTAAAAATAGCAATGCATGCTGTGTCACACAACATGCTTTTATTGATTTGAAAATGACCTTGTAATCATTCTGTTAAGACACTGTAATCCTTTAATTTCTGACAATTTAATACAATGCTATGGAAATAAATGAAGAGGATGAAAAAATAATCAGTAACAATTGAATGGCTTTTTGGCAAGCTGCAAAAAAAGTTTCAGGCTTTAGTGATGACCAGCTTTTCACTGCGCTAGTTTCTTCTCAGAGTTCTAGTGCTTTCCTGGCTTCCCTCCTTTCCTTTAAATGCCAGCTCCTTTTACAGTCCCATCACCACCACCTTTTCAGACTGGGAATTGTGAGTAGCCAAATAGGAGACACAGAAAGAAGTCTAGGAGAAAACGACGTCAAGTCTGCTGCCCCTAATAACGCAGTAAGAGCAAAAGCACCAAAAGGAAGTCAAAAGGCCTTCTCATGCTCCCTGAGAATAAAGAAGAAAACAGACACCTCATCTATGGAGGAAGAACCCCTCTGAAAAATTATAAAGCAGATTTTTGCACAGTATTAGAATATCATTCAAATAATACACCGAGACAGGAAATAATGTGTAAATTTTACAGCAATGTAGAACACTATACTGGGGGAATATTAGACCTGCTGCCACCTAATCCTCTAAGCCAGGGCTGTCAAACTCCTGACCCACGGGCTGGATGCGTCACATGCTAGCCACACCCACACCCAGTTTAGAGAAGGGAAAAAAAGTCCCGATATGTCATGTGATGCCACCGTGATGCCATGAGTTTGACATCCCCGCTCTAAGCAGAAACTATCCTTGGCTCAATTTGTTGAGACAGCTGACAGGGAAATTGAAAGACTCCATTTTCATGGTACACTAGCTGCAACCATGAATTAACCACATTGGTTAAGATCCACTAATAACCAAACACCATCACCCCAAACTTGGGCCAGCATCCCCTAGACTTGGCACACTGTTCCCCAAGGGACAGTCATCATCTCTGTTCCATCTCTGCTCACATTCCACTGGTTTCACTAGCAAGATTCTTTCAATACTGTAATCTAACATGTCTTTTTTGTGTCTTTTTAAAATTGTGATATTGTTTTATTTTTCAAAATACATTATTGTTGATTTGCAATAGTGTGATGAAGATGAAGCAAGAAGCCAGGAGAATAGAACTTCAGTATTTCCACAGAAGAAACCATGCTACTATTTGCCAAAGCAATATTTTTAAGTGTTTGCATGCTGGAAATCTAGGCAACTACCGTATATTGTATTGCTTGAAAGGAAGGCTGGATAGAATAGTGGCTGGTGCAAGAATATGTTGTCATGATTTTACCATCGGTCTCCACTCAACCCCCCCCCCCAACCTGTCTATAAATCAACACAGCTGCTCCCTTAGCACTTGATCAAGTGTTTTGAATCTTGTTTTGACACAGAAAACTGTCATTACAAATATTTTTCAGGTAACATGTTATTTGTCTCATTTATTTATTTAATTTATATGCTGCCTATCTCCACGACAGGGCAAGTCTTGTTGGGGCACCATTGGTTGGCAGCATGCATTCTTTGCCCTGTTACGAAGTAATTTTGCATTCATTCCCTATATGAAACCATCAGGATCTCCTTTGATGGTAAACTACCACCTGGTCCAACCAGCTCTTGATGGTGAAATTCCCATTCAGAGAACCCACAAGGGGGGTATTTGTAAACTGGAATGTAATTTTGGACAGTGCTTCACAGCTACTCCTTGGGTGCTTCATGACCCTCTCGCTATTCTGCCCACCAAAACCATCTGGATGATTAGCACACTTGGGGACCAGCTATCATAGAAATAGTTCTGACAGCCTCATGTTCTTCTTGTCCTGAAGTGTATGCAAGCTGTCACAAAGGATTATGTCAATCAGCAGCAAACTATAGATTGCATTTTTTCATAGAGATAATAAACCATAAATGACTAATGCAAGCATGTGTGGACAAGGCTCATAGTGAAAGATGTGTCTAGCAATTTACAAGGTAGAAAGTCAGGAGGGTTCATAATTCAATGGTATGACACATACGTTGCCACAGATTCAAACACTAGCTACTCAGACATTGAATCCCACCATAAGGAAACTTCTTTTATTCCATCACATGTTCAGCACTATTTTATTAGCTAAGAGTACTATGCACATTTACATGCACACATATTTGTTCATACAATTTATTTTTATATGGTTTTGCTGTTGTTTTGGCTTTGTTTTTAGACCATTCTGTCCTTTGATTGGGCCTGTTAAATAAAATTAAACAAGTGTGCACATAAAGGAACAACTTTTTAAAAACACTTCTTTAAAGCAGAATATTTAACTCATTCTTTATTGACTATCAAGATACTTAAGACTACATCCTCTGCGCATTCTCCACACTAATTCCCTTTAGCACCCAGGTGACCAATAAACATGCATGATCCAGTATCTGGGTATTAATGGTGGATGGACACCCGAGAAGCTCCTATGTTTCATTTATATATATATTTGTAATACCAGACTTGGACCAACTAGTCATTCAAGCAAACTCTGAAAAATAAAAACATATGGTTTTAATTTGTCTTTAGGTTCTAAGATAAGGCAGACTCCTTTACGAAGATTTTCAAATTTGTATTTGTATTTATTAGTTTGTCAAACATGTACTAGATAGCAGGTATAAATATACACATGGATATAAACGAAAGAAAAAAATACAAATAAATGGGGACAATAGGACAGAGACAGTAGGCACGCTGGTGCGCTTATGCATGCTCCCTTTACCCCTCTTAGGAATGGGATGAGGTCCACGGTAGACAGTTTAAGGTTCTACTTCTTTGTGTTTTAACTCTTTTGATCAGTAATGCTGCTAATGAATTTTACAGGAACTTCTTTTCTTCCTTGTACCATTGGCATCTGAAATTTTCCAGCAGGACTGTCAAAGGCAGGGCTATGTAGGAAAACTCAAGAGTGAAGATGAATTATCACTTTAATTTTCCTAATAAAACAGGCTGTACAAAGAAGGGTCTTCCCACTCCTTTCAAAACACATTTCAGCATTTTCCACGATTCTTATCAGCATCCACGTGGAAAATCTCCATTGGCTTGGCTGCTCTAGAAGAATGAGAAATAAAATAATCCTCTCTCTCATGAATAAACTCAAGGGGGATTTAATCAACAAAATGAGATCTAATTCAAAGCAGAATACCACGAACAGTTTAGGGATGTCTCCACATCCAAGGAGCTGCTATCAGAAAGGCTCTGCTGGCTAGAGCAATAGTGGACCTTGCCACATTTATTGTCAGCTTCCCCAAGTTTAACAGAATCTTGCAAGTCTGAAAATACCACAATCACTTTTAACTGCCTAATAAATTAGGGTGGGTCCTTCCTACGTTTCTTCCTCCGACCATTAAAAACTGAGGGTTCCTGCTTCTCTTGTCTGATCATTTCCTAGTCAGCAAGTCTTTTTTCCTTCTCCCTCAAGATCATTCCTACATACCATGACATTTATCCAGGAGGCCATCAAACTAGCCCAGTGTATTATATGCTCCAAGTCATTTTCTAATCAAGTGTTTCAGCAATTGTCAAAAGACACCAGCAAAGCTGCTAGGCCTACAAATTCCTGCCTGCATTTTTATGAAGGGTTCTTCAGAGGAAATGAGCTGAGTCATGCATAGCAGCCAAGATTTCAATATTGATTACACATTTCTTTAACATAAAGGTAAAGGTTCCCCTCGCACCTATCTGCTAGTCGTTCCCGACTCTAGGGAGCAGTGCTCATCTCCGTTTCAAAGCCGAAGAGCCAGCACTGTCCAAAGACGTCTCTGTGATCATGTGGCCAGCATGACTAAATGCCAAAGGCGCACAAAACACTGTTACCTTACCACCAAAGGTGGTCACTATTTTTCTACTTGCATTTTTTATGTGCTTTCGAACTGCTAGGTTGGCAGAAGCTGGGACAAGTAACAGGAGCTCACCCTGTTACGCAGCACTAGGGATTCGAACTGCTGAACTGCCGACCTTTCGATCGACAAGCTCGGCATCTTAGCCACTGAGCCACCACATCCCTATGTTCTTTAACATAGAGTTCACTAAAGATGGGCTATGATGCATTCTTAGCGGGTAAATAAATAGATGTCATATTTGTAGAAATTATCTCACCTAATTTCTTGAAAATTGAACATATTGAAAGTTCCCTTTTTTTTAATGGAAGGGAGCAAAATGGCCAGCATTGCAGAAGACTCACCCACATGTTTCATCTCGTACTTTGTCTTGCCAGAGATGAGAACACAAGAAGAAGAGCTCTCAATCTCTCTTATGCTTTATACTTATAGTTGTTGAATTACTAATAAATACATTGCGGAAATATAATCAGTATAAGGTATTATAAATTATCACAAAATCTCTACTATATAACACATATTGCTGCATTTTTTGATTAAAAGAAAATATTGCTTTTTCCAAAACAGATAGATTACACATTTCCAACAATCATTTCTGGATATTTGGATTAGTAACACAATTCCAATTTCTCAGTATGATTCTTTCAGTCACCCTCATGCTTGATATAACCATGATTCCTGATAAATTATCAGTTTACAAAACTTGGAGAGATATATATAGTTCAATATTATATTAATATATTTAACATTTCAAGATTTCCCCATAAATCTAAATATATAGGTTAGTATGCTATTCTAAAAAGATACTAAATGATCACATTACCATATTATAAGGATCAGTGAATACTTAATATATTTTTTTTACACTTCCAGCACAGAAAAATTCATATCCATCCTTTCAATTATATTCTCTGGGCATCTATTACACCCTAAATAGAACTTTTTTGATGAATCAACTTTAATCTCAGATTTGTTAATACCATTTTAATATTTTAAGGAAGGACATGATATGGCTTTATTGGAAATTCCAGTTTTTTAATCCATGCTTGGAATATCCCAGAAATCTCTACTTTGAAAACATATTTGAGCTTTTTGATGGGTTTTAATTCGGTTATGGATTTAATCAAGTAAGACAGCAAATCAACTACTTTGAAATGGTTAAAGCATCTGGTCAGCATTGATCTGTTAGAACAAGTTGAAGATATCTCCACTATTGCAAATTGGGAAGACCAAATTCAATCTGAAGTCTTTTCCCACCCTGTTGTTCAACTGTCTTCCTGCTGAAGAAGACACATATGATCTCAGATTTGATGTGAAGGATACCTCTGCTAATTATTTTGAGTCCCTCAAAAATCATGACAAGTCTGTCTGATACAGGCAATTCAAAATTCATAGCTGTGTCTAGTCAACCATGTAGTCCCAATCACATTGGAAATCTGCCTCTATTTAAGAAAGTACAGTTTACATTTGTTCAAATAAGGGGACATGTTACTCTTGGATCCTATGAGATTAATCTTGTCTTCCTTTATATAAATCATGTACATTTATTGTTGTCCTAAAGAAAGCATCTTGTGCTTATTTCAATGGAGACCAAGAGGCATCATGAACAAATGCCAAGAATCCTATGCTGTCTGCACTAAATGGTGCAAAATCACTAGTGTCTTTAGCAGGTAGAAACTGCCTCTTACCTATCCATCTAGCTCAGTCATACATGGACTATTCCACCCTAATCTGATGCCACTCCAAAATGTTTGAGTACAACTTCTAAAATTTGCAGTTAGCAGGTTCAACTATGCTTCTTAAACATTTCAAGACTTTCTCTCCTTCCACCCCTACTGAAAAATATTTTTTTTCTTTACAGAGTGAACACCTATAATGAGGTAATTCCTTGATTATCTTAAAAGAGATTCAATTAGTGTGTGTCACTGTCCAATTAATTTGTATTTATTTGTATCCCACCTTTATTATTGTTATGAATAACTCAAGGCAGTGAACATATCCAACATATCTTTATCCTCCTAGACAGTTACTATGACGTGGGTCAATCAACCATGGTGACATTAAAAATTACTACTCAGTTAGAATTGCCTTAATTCCTCCAGTGGATTTCAACTATGAAAGTGAAGGCTGGCAGATAATTGGAGTCACAACTGAAAAGCAACAAGCGCCAACTGAGAAGGATAAACTAGATGCTCTCTAAAGTAAATTGCACAATTCTCATATAGGAAATAAAGAAAGAGGAAGAAAAGGAAGGAAGGAAGGAAGGAAGGAAGGAAGGAAGGAAGGAAGGAAGGAAGGAAGGAAGGAAGGAATCATAGGTCATATACAAGCCTTTACTTGATCCATCCATTACCAAAGAAAGGAGAAAAGAATTACAAACATAGATCCTAATTAAGGCATCTATGCAGTCATTCTTTCAATAAGCAGATGTAATATTTTTATTTGTCTGGGCACGTTGGCCTTCCTTAAGTCAAACCCTAAAACTTCATTTCCTGATGCTCATATGGTTTATATGGTATGAACCTGACGAAATAACAATTGTTAAGATTTCCATCATCCATAATATACAGTATATGTCTCTGTATGCTGGAATAAGTAAAAGAGATTTAGCCATATGCCAAGTCTGATTTACATTAAAATATTATTTTATGCAAATAATACACTACTATTATGATTGTAATATATATGTATAATATATATACATATCATACACTATGATTCTCAAGATTATTCTATTTTTATGGAAAAGAAGTTACAGTTATCATTTTTTTCTATAGTGTAAAATAATTAAAATATTATTTTTTTAAAAGAACAATCTGTCTGAAATGGCCAATGGCTGGTTTGAAGTAGCTACTTTCCATCTCCTCTCCCAAAGTTGCTGATGTAGTGCTGTGTTGGTAGTTCTTCATATTATTAGTGTCCTGTAGACAAGGGGGCATCACTGAAAATACTCAGAAACGATTTATGCTTATAAGGAAACATCTGATTACAAAAGAGTTATTCTCAAGATGATGTATTTAAAGAAGCTGAAAATTCAGAATCACTTTAAATAATATTTTAATGTAAGTCAGTTTCACCATAAGGCTGTATCTGTTTTAATAATTCCAACATATGCAGACATATATTTTATGAAAGCTGGAAATCTAATGATTTGTTATTTTCCTCAGGTTCAGACTTATAAATCATATGAACACTGAAACCAGAATGTGAAATCATAAGCCTAAAAATTAGTTGCCAGCAAATATAGCTGATCCAGGTATCACATGTAAAACAAGATTTAACTATGGTTCATTAAATAAGATACTATATTTATGCCTCACCGGCTCAAGGTTGACTCAGCCTTCCATCCTTCTGAGGTTGGTAAAATGAGGACCCAGATTGTTGGGGGCAATATGCTGACACTGTAAACCGCTTAGAGAAGGCTGTAAAGCACTGTAAAGCGGTATATAAGTCTAAGTGCTATTGCTATTGCTCTCAACCATAAACCACTCACTTAGCTCACCAACAATGCTAAATCAAAATCAAACCCAAGAGATTATGACTTAATGCAACCATGCTGTTCATCCAAAGCGAATAATTCTTTGGGATATTACTCTATATCCTTGGGAACTGTATGGAATAGAACCTGCGTGCTCTCATGAAAGAAAGAAGCACCATACTTCTCAACTTGTTGGTAAGCTTCAAATATATGCAATAGTTTTTATGTAAATTATACTTCCTGTCAAACCACTGTGCTAGGAAGAATGCGTAATTTCTTTCCCTTGCAAAGTATTTTTGAATCTGCATTCACAGTTGAAATAATCTGAGTGCCATTTCCCTCCCCCCCTTTGTATACTGACTGATGTTAATTAATCAGTCTAAATAGTGACAACTTTAAGAAATTTTGATGTAATATTTGAACATAGCAAAACATGTAATAGGGCTAATTATTTAGAAAATCTAAGAGTAACAGCCTTGAATGGTAGTTGTAACAGATGAAGAAGGGCCTTTATATTTAAAAATAAACTAGCAATGAAATTTTCTATAAAACTAGTAACACATAGCCTTAGCAGGTGGACAGATCCTATGCGATTAGGCAGGGGTGCTCCTGATTAGAACTTGGATATTATCCAACATGACCAAACTGTAGGCTTGATGCTATTAAGTAAAAATGAGAAAGCAAACGGCTTCCACACTGATGTCAAAAAAATTGCATGGATGTTTTTATAAAGGTATCATCAAAAGCTAAATTCAAGTTAAAGGAAATTATTTCTTAATGTACCTTATTTTAATGGAAAACAGTCTACAAGTTTGATGCAGGACACATGTTAAAAGCAAACATTTCTGATATCAGCATGGTAATAACATTTTAATTTGTTATTTTATGTCATCAATGGGACATTTGTATTATCAATTTATTCCAGTTTTCTGAACTTTCCTTTTGCTTACAGGAAAATATATACTGTAATACTCTCATACTTTTATTCATATAATCAATGAAAGTGATATTACAAGAAGAAAAAATTCACAAATTATGTTGATAACCAACAAAATAAAAATCAGATTTATTTAAAGTACTGTATAAAATAATATTTTGTAAAAATATAATCTTTTCAATTATTATCCTCTATTTTAATTAAAGATTACAAGAAAATCAAAGGAGATAGAATGTATAAAATATCTCATATAAAAGTAGAGAAGTATTTTGAATATAAATAACTGTGCAAAACAGGGCAGCATTTATTTCCTATCAGTAAGTCTAAATTTCTTAGCCTTAAACAGTGGTGACAGAATATAAACAGCAATGGTTTATATTTCATGATATATAACATTTCATGATATAGCAGCCAGCTACTGATAGTACATAATTTTAAGAGTTCTTGCCATAAAAATAGTTAAAGAAGTTGCCATAAATGATTTGAAAATCTGTTCTAAATTGCTAGCCTAAATTGTTAAACATAAGAAAAAAAAATATTCTCTTTTTACTATGAGAACATAATATAAATAACCACACAAAACTGATAGATGAACACTATTACCAGATTAGCTTTCTAATGAATGAAAGATAAAAACATAGACCTAACATTGGCCTATTAAAACAAAATTCCATTCTGTACATATGCTGTGTCTTTCATGGACAAAATCAGAACTCTTAGGCTTTTCATTTAACCAGTTTTGCAAAAGTTAGCAGTCAGTTGCAACAGATGTACCTAAAAGAGTTAAGCTTTTTATTTTTTGCACTAATCTCAGCAGTACTGGATTTGTACGTTTGTGTGTGATGTGTGGTGGTGGACCAATGTTCCTGGATTTTTTGTAACTTGAAAAAAAGACTGTCACTAGAGTAAATTCTGGATAAAGAAACATACCTCATTTCCAGTTTAATCCACAACTAGAACAGTGGAAATTAGGAGAGACTAAACAAAGCAAGGCATGGAAAAGCTTAATAAATAGCAGGTACATCCAGCTACTAATAAAATATGTGTATTTCTAAATCGTTTCTGTAATTATGATTTTCACTGAAAGAACATTACAAACATCACAGTGATATCTGAGATACCATAGAAAAAATCGACTCATATGAAGATCACCGGCTCCTATGAAGTTGTTACTGTTTGCTTATTCTACAAACTTCTAAGAAAAATAAATGTTGAATGAAATAATTAACCAGACTCAAGGTCATTAACACAACTACTGAGATTTAGCAAAATTTCTGTACTCTCAGAACTTCACAATCCCGGGAACTGTTGTGATTTCCAAAGCAATGTTTCTATTGCCTTTAACCCCCAAATGACTTTATGCAACCCTACCCCTACCCCTAAATTCAGTTAATTTTATAAGATTTGATAATCAGGCAAGCAAAAGAAAATACGTGCAAAGTCCAGGGAAGAATTGCACAATTGTAGTGATGGTGTTGTTAACTGCCAGTTTGTTTTGCAATTTTACCTTTTGATGAATATAAAATAATTGATTGTCCTGTGTTCAGAAATAGATACAATTAACATTCCAGATTAGAAATTTATTCTGGTCCAAACTTTCTCCATCTTATTAGAAACTTGTATCATATGGATAACAACCTCATTGTAGGTTCCTTTTTCATATACTTAATTCAATATTTTTTCTGTGCAAGATTCTGCAAAAATTAAGGCACAAAGGTTTTTGGAAGATGAAAAAAAGAGCAAGCAAATTCTGTATCCAAGAATCTTAATAAAATGTAAATACAAGCTTGTTGCCTTATATCAATGTACATAGTCATTTTTTAAAAATTTTGATTTATATGCCGCCCTTCTCCAGAGACTCAGGGTGGCTTACAATGCATTAAGCAATAGCCTTCATTTTTCTTCACTTTTGTATATTTATACAAAGTCAGCTTATTGCCCCCACAAACTGGGTCCTCAATTTACCTATCTTAGAAAGGATGGAAGGCTGAGTCAACCTTGAGTCTGGTGAGATTCAAACTTACAGTAATTGCAGACAGATGGTGTTAATCACAATGCTATCAGTCATATATTGTTCCATATATGCAACAGCAGCACTTAAATAAACTGAATGCATGAGAAGACTCTGCTCCCTTCATCTAGTCCAACTTCTATTCGGAACTCTATAGAAGCTTTAAGGTAGTTCTGGACCATCCCGTCTTCTAACTACACTTATAGCAGCCATATGTGTTGACCCTTTTGACTCCTTCTTTTGGCTGTATTGACTCTTTTCTGTTTTCATCTATGTTTGTGGGCTCCAACCAGTAGTTCTGGCAGTGGAAATCTTTTTGAATCAATTTTGGCAAAGCAGGAATGCAACTTGGAAGAAGGCAAAGCCAAATATCTTTAAAATCAGTACTGACAGTACAATCCTAAAACCTTCAGAATTAAATCCCACTGGATGATATTTATTCCTGTTAAACATATATTCCAATCAGAAACTTTGGAGAGCCAAAAGCAACCAAAAATAATTTGGAAGTTCGTGGACAAATAGCCTGGCCTAGTAGGAAGCAGCTCTTATGTACAAGAGGTTATCTGTGTACAAGAGAAATTGTATGGGCTTGGGAAAGAAACTAGCCTTAATTTGGTTTTTTAGACTCAGAGAGCATCAAGGATTCCATGGTTAGTTTCCTTAGTGCAGAAATACCTATGTAGTTGCTTCACAGTATCCTTCTAATACTTTAATAACTATTTTGGGGGTATATGTCCTCAGGACATCACTTCCATTTTATCCTTAATCTATTGCTCAGGCAGCCTAAAGCTATCTTCAGATATTCTAAATTGGAAGCGTTGTTTCCTTTCTTCTCTCAGGACAAATTTGTAGGGCACTTTAGCAATAAGCTTGGAGATGACATGGTCAGTAATCTGCTCAACTCCAATTGGCCTAGCAATCTCTTGTAAAATGCCCCCTTCCATTCAGTTGCTTGGTTCTGCACTTCCATGGCCATTCTGACTTTGGCTGAAAGAGAGGCTGGACACCAGGTCGTTTTCTCTCTTTATACTGGAAGGGAAAACGCCCAAAGATCAATAGATCTGTCACTCATGAATCTTGCTATTGGTGAGCATGCATGTTATACATTTAGGTGTGTGCTGGGCATAGTGTAAAGTAGGGAAAGCATGTGAGATTCTCTCAAACATAAATACAAATGTGGAGTGAGGGGTGAAGAAACTGTTTATCTGATTAAAATTGATTCACAAGGGAAATTGGCTTCAGAAGGGAAAAAAGAGAGGAAAAACTGAGAGGCTCAATACATCTTAGAGCTTCTCAATTTTGAATCAGTTACCCTCCCTATCCTGAAGCAACCTTATAGTAATTAATACTGCCCAGCCTCACTGTTGCAATATGCTAAAGGGATGTTGTAATACAATTTTATGCGATGATGATTCAAGGATGGGAGGAAAGCAGATTAACATGGCTGTGAAGAAGAGCCCTCTGTTTTGGAATTGGAATTGGAATTCCACCTTTAGATTGCCTTCTTTGTTAATGGCATGCCACATTTCTGCGGTAAATGCAGCTTGTCAGTAGAATTAGCTTGTTGCAATCAAACTACAGCTGATACTGACAGCATCTGCTTCAATTAAAAAAAAAGCTGCTACCCAATATTTTTAGACTAAAATTTAAAATTATAATCACATACATGCAACCTCCTGTGTCACCAACTCATCTGAGAGTCCTTAAATGATCCATTGATAAAGTTCAATGGAATAATTTCCCTCACAACAGAGGCTCACTGCAACTACAGAAAAATCTTTCTCAGGACTTACTAAGATGTGGTGGCAAAAGAAGCTCCCCCATTTCCATGCTGATATGGTGGAGATTTGGCAGGGAAAATTGTTAAGTTTCATCACATTCCCCAGATCCACTGCTACTGCTTCTCAAGGTTATTTATATAATAATAATAATAATAATAATAATAATAATAATAATAATAATAATAATATAATTTTATTATTAAATGTTGGGAATACAAGTATCTTCAGCAGAAAATAAGAATGTACACTCATATAAAGGACACATTTCATACAACTATTAAGGGAGCACAGAAACTAAGAAGGAAGAAAATTACTATCTGTGTATGGGGGGGGGGAGAAAAATTGATTGTTTTAGGGTTAATAAGGTACTTTTGAGTAAGTTTCATAATGCGATGCTTCATGAGCCTTTGTGGAAATAGAGATTCTTGTTTCCTCATTATTATTTTTATTATTTCCTGATTTTGTTTAGTACAAAAGGAAATACTTGTTATCTTTGTCTCAAAACTAAGGGAAACTCATCACACCCATGTCTCTAAATCATTCAACACTAATAAAAAGAAACAATTTTACCCAACAAAGATTCCAAAAAGGAAAACAACACAAACAGGATTATAAAGAACCTGAACACAAAAGGACATAATCTTATCTAATGAAAGCACGTACATGATGGTTTAAATATTAGTGCAAAGTAAGAGAAGAAACTATAAAAACACCAATAAACAAGGAAATGTTATTGGTACCAGGTTGTAACATTTTTTTCAACCCCACTTTCCCTATAAGAAGTATGGGGTATTGTTCAAGAAACTTTACCCTACAGTAGCCTTTAGGTTCACAAGAATTCTGTGAAGAAGGCTAGGCTACCATATGCTTCATTTTTTGAATAAAGATTTGAAACTAGGTTTCTTAGTGCAATTCACCAGGATGGGTAATAGGTCTGGAAATGTTCTTTAGCTATCCATTTACTCACAACCAAGTGTACAATATGGACTGGGGCACAATTCTTTGAAAAAATAGCAAGAAGGAGAAGAAGAAGAAGGAGGAGGAGGAGAAGGAGAAGGAGAAGGAGGAGAAGAAGAAGAAGAAGAAGAAGAAGAAGAAGAAGAAGAAGAAGAAGAAGAAGAAGAAGAAGAAGAAGAAGAAGAAAGACATAACAACTTTCACCCTTAAGCACTTTTACATAATTAACTTGACCTTCAAGATAGCAATAAAATATTGTCTGTTTGAACTTACATGTTCTTATTTAGAAGTAAGGCATATCACTTGCTGTTAAGTTAGCAGCTATTGAGCACATATATGATATACATTTTGTATTGAGGATGAATATGAGAGAAATATGGAAAGCATATATAGCTGCTTTATAACTTTATATAAACTTTATTATACAGAAAGAATCAAATATATACATATACACACAGTACGCATACATCACCTCTAGTAGTCAACTACTAATCTAAAGCCTTATTCAAAGGTACCATTACTGAACTAGATCATCCCACCCAATTCTGTATTATCTGCAAATCTGATGAGCATTTTTTGCACCTCTTTCCAAAGTGTACTAGGAGAAGTCCATTTTAAGAAGTTGTATTCCCTTCAAATATTATGTATTTAGCAGTACATAATGATGGTCTATATTTAGCATTGGTTTTTTTTCACCAGCAAAATGGAAACCGTTAGAAAGAAAGGATTCTTGCTTCTCAACTCTGCATATCTCTATGCCTTCTTTGGAAAGCTGAGGGATCTCCTGGAAAATACATGAAAAACAAGAGACATTCCTGTTGGACAACCAGATATCCACTTGCATGACATTGGATACCAGCAAAGATCTATAACTTGTGTCTATTAAAGTCATAAGGTATTCAACAGTCTTTCTTAGGCTGAATGTTCTGTAGGACATCATTTGCGTGTGTATGCACATATGTTGTGGGTGCACACATACGCACGCACACACACACACACACACACAGAGTATTGCATACTTCTAAGGGCAGTTAGTAGTGAAAAAAAGCTGAGCTGCTCTTTATACACCTTTATACACTTTTCAGCTTTTCTATTGGGATCATAATAGATTTCATAACTTTACCACTGTAAACTAAGCTTCGTTGATTATAACAAAAGAAGGAAAAACCAACAATAGTTTAGGCTGAATTGCTACCCTGTTCTCCTCACGAAGACAAAGTTATTCAAAAATGGAAGTTAAACATTTACTTCTTCTCTCTTTACTTCCATGCTATTTCCATTCTACACAGACAAACTGCTGCTACTGTTACTGGGGTGGAGGGTTGATGGGGAAAACCTCGTAGTTTAAGCAAACTCTTCTCAGAATTAAATACGTCAGCAACAAATCAGGGGTTGAACTTCACACTACTAGAACAGCATATTGGATTGTGGATTATTTTGCTTAACTTAAGTTATAACATTGAAAAGGAACGACAAGTACTAAGGATAACGATTCTAAACACGTTTTGTCAAATATTGGATGGAACACACATACGCATATTTTGCTTTATACATAAAGCATCAGTTTGATTAAAATCAAACCTAGAATATCAAAACAAAAATAAATGTGTCTCAATTAACAGATTCTGGACAGTTTCATAAAAAGAGCAGAAAAAGGCAACTTAATTGGAATTTAATAGACTTGTGATGCAACATATTGCATTGTATATTTGAAAGCTTTTGAAAATTGTTTAGGAATCCTTCGAAAAATGTACGAGAACATTATCTGGTGGATAAGTGAACCAGGTAGCTTTAAATACAATTTCTAGTTAGCATGGCTTTTTGAATTGTGGAACACCGGGTTGTTAAGAAAGAAAGAAAAATATTAGGAAGGCCAGGTTTTCCCCTCTCTCTTTTTCATATTGAAAATACTAATGTAAACTGTACCATCCTTCATCTATCCATTGGCTGATTTCTAATGAGAATAAAGATAGGCAAACTGAGAAGTGATGGATGTAGGATAACATATTTCAGAATTAAGATACATAGAATTAATTTTTGAAGTTTGTAAGCCATCCAGAGTCACTAAGAGTGAGTGGGCAGCCATTTAAATCTAACAAACAAACAATCAAAGTCCACCAACTTATTTGAAAACAACAAAACTGGTGGCTACTGTAATGGAGAATATATACTATATGCTGAAACTATAAAAAGCAAAACCTTAATTAATTATTATCATAAGACACTCTCTCATATATAAGATGATCCTAAGTTTAACATATATGTATTTTGGCTAAGTAAAAAGCCTTTGGGCTTTTTTTACTCCCCCATGAACCACTAAAGTACTTCTATACAGAAGATAAAAATCACTTCATTGGAGGCATATCTGCACCCTTAATCATGTTTCTCAGCTCCAGATTCACAGTGGATACTGTTTGCCTTTCTTCTACATCAAGGTAAGATGTGGCCTGAAGGCAAGGTGAAGCTACTTGCCCTTGCTGTAAATTAACCACATGATCTAAAGCTTCACCAGTTGTATCTTCATTTTACATAGGGAGTCATGCAGCACTGACTAAACCCCTTAAGTCCTGTTCTAACATGTATTGTGAGAATCATAAAAAGATGAATTGGTTAAGAATTGATGGGAGGGTAGATTTTTTTAAAAACATGCTGACAGCTATGGTCACAAGATTTAGAGAAAGCTTCCCCTGGATGTAACAGCTAAAATAAATGCCTTTACTTAATTAATGTCTCAATTTAGCAATTGTTTGAGAAGGGTAGGATAGTGGAAAATATGTGGGAAATTTTAATTTATTACTGTATTAACAAGTACAGAAAACAGTAGGTTGGATACAGATTTTGTCATGTCTAAAATTAACCCATCGAAATCTGATGGACTTAAGCTTTTTATGAATCTATTCAAAGTATAGCTGAATCTAGCCCACTGACGAGAAGCAGTAAAAATCATTGTATCCTATTCTGTTCTATCCAATTGTTCAATTCTATTCTGCTTGGTCAGACTAAAATTGGAAAACTGTTCGACAGTGACAAATTAGAGCACATTCAGAGATGGGCTACCACAAAGTTGAAGGATCCAGGAAACGATTAAAGAATCTGTGAATATTTAGCTTACAGAAGAAACAACCAAAGAGAGATATGATAGTAATCTACAACTCTCTGAAGGGTTGCCAATATGAAGAGGGGTTAGACCAGGGGTGAAATCCAGCAGGTTCTGACAGATTCTGGAGAACTGGTAGAGGAAATTTTGAGTAGTTTGGAAAACCGGCAAATACCACTTCTGGCTGGTCCCAGAGTGGGGTGGGAATGGAGATTTTGCAATATCCTTCTCCCAGGAGTGGGAAGGGAATGGGAATTTTGCAGTAACCTTCCCCTGCCACACGCACCAAGCCACGCCCACCAAGCCACACCCACAGAACCAGTAGTAAAAAAAAATTGAATTTCACCACTGGGTTAGACTTAATTTCTATTGTCCTAGAAGGCAGTGCCAAAATGAATAGTTGAACCTGTAAGAAAGCAAGCTCAAATTAGACATAAGGACCTTCCGCACTTTAAGAACAGGCTGCCACAGTAAGTGGTGAGTTCTTCTTTGTTAGAAGTCTTCAAACAGAGGCTAGATAGTCCTTTGTCAACGATGTTGTACTGGGTCTTGTAACAAACAAGGAGCTAGATCAGGGTTCTCCAACTTTGGCAACTTTAAGCCTGGTGGACTTCAACTCCCAGAATTCCCCAGCCAGCGAGAAACCCCTGAGCTAGACTATATCACTTCTGAGATCACTTCCGAATAACAGTGTACAAACTTAACTGTTTATATACCAATGCTCAGAATGTATGTAAAAATGAGTCTCTGCTTTTAGTACAGAACAGCAAATATAATTTAATATGTAACATATAACAATATGTATAACACATAGCTGGAAGTCTCCCATGACTGGAATAGAGAACTGAAGTATTTATTCAAAAGGAGCAGAAGAATTGAAGTGTTGAGGTGCCTGTCAAAATATCCATTCTTGCTCTGAAATTCAAATGAAAGTACTTGGTAGCACTATATTCTAGGTTACATTATGTGGCAGAACAAATAAACATAATACTATTCCTCTATCATCATTTTCCCAAACAGAGGAAATTCGTGAATAATGCCTTTCAAAAGTAAACTATAGGTCTTTCAAAGAAGCACATAGTGATAGGACATTTTAATTATTCTGACATATGTTGGGAGGCCTGTGCTGCCAAGTATGGTCCTTCCAGGAAATTCCTGACTTGTCTTGTAACTTTTCTCTTTCAGAGAGTGGAGGAAGGCATAAAAGGCAAATTCTCATTGAAGAAAAAAAACTTCCTAACAATTAAATGGAAATACAACAGTACTACTCATCACCTAGAGGCGTAGTAGGCGCCTCTTATTTGGATACAACCAGAGGCTGAACAGCTATCTGTCTATGATACTTTATTTCGAATACTTGCACTGAACAGGGGGCTGTACTTGATGATGTAAGAGTCCTTCCTGTCTCTATTTGCTCTAAGAACAAAGCTGATTAACATGCATTATGAGTTAGAGGCAGACTGAAAGCTAAGTTTTGGTCAATGAAAATTTAATAACTGTCTCCCCAAGGTGGCAACGTTCACAAACACATTAGCGAAGTAGAACAACTCTGCATAAAATCTTGTTTCTAGAAACAAATATTTTAAATGCAAACTTGGAAATCAATATAAAAATGCAACATACGTAACTACAAAGTTATGGAAAAGGAAAGTTTTGGACTAGGGGTGAGTTGCACAGATTTCTTTCCAAATTGACAAACAACTTCAGGATTCCTACTCATCTATACTGTCTTGGAAATGAAATCACCTCTCCTCCTATGCATTCCAGAATTCCTCTTCTGAATCAAATCTGAAACACTGCATAGCCACATAAAATATACAACAGACATATACAAGTTGGGTATTTTTGGTTCCTAATCATCTTGAATGTAAAAAATCATCTAAATAATTAGGCCTGTAAGGGAATGCACATTGCATACCAGATTTTTTTTTTTTTAAATTAAATGCGCACTAGAAAATGTGATTTATTTCTTACGGTAATCTTCCTGAACATCAAGTAAACAGAACTACATAAGTAGTTTATTACATATTTAACGTTTCTATATTTGGTTCTATTTAATCCTATTGCTTTAATATTATTATTACTATTTATCTATATCCTAGTGAAAACCAAATAAAGAGTAAGTTACAATTTGCTGTTGTGTGTTTTTATCTGGTTCAGATTTAGGAGGAAAAAACACCCAACCTTTTGCAGGAAGGGTTTATCAGAAAGTAAATGGTTTACTTTTCCATGCACTATGTCAGTGACGGCTAACCTTTTCAGCACCTAGTACTGAAACTGGAGTGTGTGCTGGAGCACCGGAATCTGCAAGAGTTCAGCTGTCTGGTGTGCATGCATGCTGGACCAGTTGACCAGCGCTCATGTGTGTGACGGAACCCAGAAGAGCAGCTGGTCACGGGGTGCATGCCCACAGAGAGGGCTCAGCGTGCCACCTCTGGTACGCATGCCATAGGTTTGTACTATGTCATGGTATTAGCTTTCAAAATGACTATGGGTGATATAGCATGTAAATCTAACAAGGGCTGCCCATAATTATTAAAGTACATGTATAGAGATTGGCAACATGCAGGTAAAAGCAAACGAAGAAAAAAAAAAGCCCAAAATATATAATAGTAGCGTTTCAGAAAGAGAGCATATAATTGAAGACTGACACTTCACATGTCAAAGGTCTATCTTCAACAAACTTATTAGCATCATAGAAATAGAATTTCACCATTTTAAAATTTATTAGATTTTAATCCATCCATCCAATTTATTTAATAAATCTATTTATTATGTATGTATGTATGTATGTATGTATGTATGTGTTTGTGTCTGTGATCTTGCATATTTCAACCCATTCTCACACGAAATGGGAGCAAACATCTCAAAACCTTCACCAACAGCAAGAAGCAAAGATGACTAGCTGAAGGCAGAAAGAGTAAAACTGAGATTTTTTTTTGTTTTATGATGACTGAATGATGACTGTTTTTATATATTTATTTTTTTTAATTCACTGCTGTAAGAGCCGTGTTCTTAGGAGATGGACAGCCATATAAATATGATAAATAAGGAAAGATTTAAGAGTTGTCTAGGATGCATGCTTTTATAAGGACAATTTGAGGGTGCTAAAAGCTGTTTTTTTTAAAACATTCCTTTCCTGTTACGATGACTTGCCTTTTTGTTTCTAAGTGGCCCTATGCCAGACTTGGAATAGAAAGGCACCAGATGGAGATGAAGAGTATAAAGCTAACTAAATAGAGCAAGGTGTGAGCACATTCTTTGAGGAGGAGAGAGGATGTGGGTGGACTGCCATGTGCTTCATAGAATGTGAAACTTCCTTGAGCTCTGGAGGCAGGCTACACGGTGCAAGGAAAAAAGACTCAGATAGGTTCAGTTCTAATATTCACATAGTCTAGGAATCATCTACTTCTCAAATTTATATAGAGAATAAATTCAAAGTAACTTTGCTTTCATTAAATGTTACTTTGATCAGAATCTGGATTAAAAAGGAATACCAGCTGTAAAATGCCTTGAGCTCCCATAGGGAAAAAAAAATAGGATGTAAATCTATCAAATAAATGAGACAATTTTAAGATAGCTTAGTCAGTCATGATTATGACCAGGAGACCATATCATGTTCATATGTACATGTTGTATACTTTGTAGCATAAGTTATTTCCCAAGTTTAAAAAAACACACCAAGAGGGCATATAAAGATTGAGGAGGGTATGCATGGGGGGATGTATCTCAGGTATCTGGTTTATTTTTGGCTTCAGTAGGCTTAAATATATATTAAGTTCAAGAATTGATTGAGAATCAGTTCAGCTAATGATGCACTATAGAAATTAAAATAATTAGCTAGATCTTTTAGTTTTAGGGATTTTCTTTGACTCAACTGCAGATTCTGGAATAGCATCAAGTTTATCTACCCCAAGAGATTTCTTCAATATACATTATGGACCAAACTGCAGTGCAACCCAGAACCAATGGTGCTATACATGAAGCGTGACTCTCTTTATTCGCCCATACATCCCATCTGATTATTCTATTCAAAAGATTATAAGGAAGAACAATAATGATAATTCAACAAAAGGGATTTAATTTAGTTACACATGTTATTTAGCATTCAAATTTAGTTTAAATAAGTGGAAAAGATTAAAATATTTAGAAAAATTTGTAGCACTCTAAAAAGTCCTTAAAAGCTTGCTCTATCTTTTTCTTAGTGCTTATCCTGCTCTTATCAATGTCAGAAAAGTGGTCTTTATCTTGAAAGTATCACAAAAATATAGTGATGCCATGCACGAACATGTCTGCTGTTGAACTCAGTTGGAGGAAGGAGAAGGCTTTCTTATCTTCCTGTGGTAGCTGAGCAGTTTAGAGGGCAGAAGATGTGGAATATGAAATATTTTAGATCAATAAGAAATTAGAAGTCAATAGGAAATTTTATAGATAAGGATGAACTCTTCTTCTCTTCGAGAAATGCATTCCTGCAGGAATAATCTCTTGCAATCACATGTCAGTCATTTTCAGATCTTATTTCTTTTCTCTTCCTCTTTACTCCACAGGCTACTTTATGCTAATGCTGCTTGCAGAGGTATTTCAAATGAAATTATCAGATGCATTAGGTAGATCAGATGCATGAGACTGAGCAAGCAAGACATGCAGTCTCCAGTACCACATTTACCACACCAAGATTTTGCTATAGAAATTCAGCAGAAAATGTCAAAATTGTAGAAGTATCATTTTATCTTCTATGTTCAGCAACGGGAATTGAAGGCTTCACATTTCTACTGTAAAAAAAAACCCACTATAAACTTCCTAAACTAAACCCAGCTCATATCACTGAAATCTGGCAATGAAACGAATTTATGGCAGCAGTGCAGTTTGAGACTGTTCAGAGGAAGGATGTTAGGGATTTAAAGGTAGACTCCCTATTCCATTTACACCTCTAAAACTCCAGTTCTTCCTGAATGGCAAAAAACGGCCAAAACATTAGCTTTGTTTTCCCTTCTGGTGATATTACCACATCAGTCGATGTATTTCTGCAGCTTTCCAATAAGACAAGAGACAGAGTTACGGTCTTTAACTCTCTGGTTAAATTTTCAACCAACTGGCATAGTAGACCTGTTTTATATCTGGTCTAAAAAATTAAAATCATACAAGAGATTCTATAGTTGAAGAGAATTCTTGATGCTTGCTCAGCTTATTCAGAGAGTCAGTTAGCTTAGATAATTTGGGCATAAAAATCACTATAACAGTGTATACTGTTAATGCAGTATAATGCATCAGAATAGAGCTGGAAGGGAAGGGATCTTCTAGTTCAAACTCCTGCTCAAGTAGGAGATCCTATACCATTTCAGATAAGTGGCTGCCCAGTCTTTTCTTAAAAACCTCCAGTGATGAAGCACCTACAAACTCTGAAGGCAAGCTGTGGACCAGCTTGCCTTCAGCATTCATCATTAAATAAATGTAATGACATGGGAAATGATGCTATAGCCAATTATTTTTAAATAGGGACTCCATGCACTATTATACTTTAAATGAAATGTTATCTGGGAGAAAGCAGTTCCAATATATCTCCATCTAGCTATAGTCATGGCAGACAAATCAGCAAAAGGTGATAAAAGATGCTGATTCAAAAATGCATATCAGTTTAGAAATGCACCAGTGCAAGAATGAATTTATATGTCATGGTGGTACTCCTGCAAATATTCTGCTTACAGTTGCCCAATTGTATATTGGAACTGTTATGGGAACAGTTTATATTCAGATTATCAATGGTCTGCATATTTGTGGCTACAGCTGTCCTTTTGCTCCAACTAATATTCAATTCAATAGGAATTCACTGACTGCACTCACAAAATGCATTTAGTGTTGCCCTTTCCATGTCATTTATATATTAAACAAAAAGAAGCCCCTCAAATACTATACTTTCACAATATTATATAATTGGAGTGTATTCAATAATTAAATGTATTTCATAAATTCATTCAATCAATTCACAAATCCAAGTAATAAAAAAATAAAACTTTTCTCCAGACACAATAGTAGAGATTTAATGTTCAATTCTTTTTAAAGGCCACTGAATTTTGCAATGCTTCTAGATACTTTATAGTGAGAACATCCAGTACCAAACTGAATAACTGTGTTCTTGGAGTACCAAAAACTCAAATAGATGGGCAGACTAAACAGTATTTTGATATGCATGAACCTAGGTAGGATAATTGGCATAAGAGAAATTAAGAATAGTGTAACTGAGACTCACTGAGTGCAGTTCTATCTATTAAACAGCTATCAGGGACATAAAATTACAAATAAAGAATTGGAAGTACGTTTGGCTTAAAAATAAAAAGATGTCAAAATTCCACCTATTATTTAAACAGACAGAAGTTTTAAAAACTTGACTTAAAATATCTGGGCTTTATATGATGATGATCAGATAAGAAGATACTGTATTGGTTTCTGTCAAATGTCATATACTAAATCCAAAATTTATTTATTTATTCATAACATTTATTGGCCGCCCATCTTACCACAGGGTAACTCTGGGTAGAAACGATATTGACTCTACACAAGTTGTTCTAATATCCATTTTAAATATAATCCCATTTTAATTTTAGTATAAAATTGCAATTTAACTCATACTCAAAGCTTTACTCAGGGATTTTCCATCTTGCTTCAAAAATCATTCAGCTTTAAAAGAGATGAATAATCTTTTAGCATGTCCGAGTCCAAACACGCTTTGTAACATGAATCTGATGGAACAGGGCACTGCAATTACTGGAGTCTACATCAGCAGAAGTTGTAAAATCCTCTGAGTTGAAAGCTAATGTAGCATCAGGCCAAAGGCTAAATTCCAGAGAAGGTCACAACTTTTCTACCACTTCATTCCAGAAGAATTTGAAGGTTGCAAAGAAAATGTCTTCCCCCTTGATTTCCCAGGAGAATGAAGAACAAACCTCTGCAATCTTTTCTTTCCTTAGCATTCTATAATTGTTTCCCCTTGAAATGAACTATCAATTCAGACTTCTAACCCTGATATTATTCCTACTCAGAACATAAACTCATTCTTGATTGTGACCAAAGTAACAGAGTGAGCAGGTGATCACTTTAGCCACTCTTTCTAAGATGTACATCACATGTTATGTTAGAAGTACAATTCTGTTTTAAGTATTTAAATGCTTTTCAACATGTATCACCCATAAAAAAAGAGAAATACACAACTCATAACGTCTAAATAAAATTATATATTTGATGTGTAAGTAATTCAGTAGTTCTAAATTATCAAAATTATTATTTTGTTCTTTAAAAGGAATAGCCATTATATCCCCCCTCTCGTTGATCATATGGTCACATTTAGTGTTGAATCTTCAATAAAATCTAGCTAACCCGAGAGGGGGAAGTAAAATGGGCTATGTGATAAGATCAATTTCTATGACAGATGAGCCAATAATCCACTTGGAAAAGTCTTAAATAACCAGTGATATTCAGGTTATTAGGCAAAGTTTAAAAAAAATGTGGCAAAAATCAAGTCATAGAACACAAACTTTTATAGAACCACTAACACTATGAATAATAAAGCCAATGTCCCAGGACACTTTGCAAACATCAGATTTGTTGTAGCATACAATCATGTAGGTTCCTTCTGTCAGATATCCAAAGCACACCAAGTTGGCAGTGAACTGAAGGACAGTAGGCTATCAGGTTAACAAAATAACAAAATAAAAATGGGAAAAACAAAGTAAAAATACCAGAGTAGTATGCAGAAGAAACTTTTCTCGGAGAAGAGATTTAGGTTTACCATATGTCATTTCTTTTTCAAATGCTAAGCAATTCCACCAAATATGTTTATGAGAATGCGCAGAGTCAAAGGTATCTTGGCCGTCCAATGCATGCTTAAGAGTTTTCAAGTCAGTGAACCTTAGTGTCCATGTACACAATTGTAGCAGTTTTTTTACTATGAACTTTACAACAGTTACTTGTATACTTTTATCAAAATATAAAGACATATCTTAGAAATAGGAGCAATGGGAATATTTTCATATCAATAGGAAGAAAGCTGCAATTCTTTGTGAAATGGGGTCAGTTTAAAAGTTATCTTATTAAAGAAAAATTGGAATAAAATTCATGAAGTCACTTCACAGAGGATTTGGAAGAATACACTGAGACCAGCTGGTGGTGTTTGACTATAGACATGGGTAGAGGCAGTAAATAGAATGTCATCTTTGTTGACTTAATAGAAGTGAAGCAAGAACTCCAATTAAATACCAATTAGGTATTGTTGAAGCTAGTCTAGTTTTAATTAAGTACCTTTATGAAGCAAGATGAATTGTTCAGAATTTTATAAAACTTAACCCCAAGGGTCATAATTGTACTTGAACCCTTATTTTGATTCCCACAAGTATTCTACTGTTCTCACAGTCTGTTTTACGATCAGAAATGACATCTATTCTTGCCACATTTTGTTTGCATTTCTTCCTACATGAAGCCTGACTGGATTGCACAGGCTTTAGTGGAAGATTAAACAATTCCAAAGCCCATAGTAGAAGCATATTCAGTCTTATTCCTTGCTTGACTCCTGCAACCTTCCTGACTCTCATCAGGGACAAAATCCACTCCCCCTTCCTGTCCTTATTTTAGGAATTGCATTCCAGTCCTCAATTAAGAAAAGGCTTGCCCCTCCTGACTTTCTCTACACAGTACAGATAATCAAGAATCCATGGAATAAACATGCACCGCATGTAACATCTGTACTAAATGTAAACTAAATGAATTATTGGAAGAAAAAGTAAAGGATCTAGAGGCAACTGAAACTCAACCTAAAAAAATGAGAAACTCCAATCTAAGCAAGAAGGCTATATATGTACTCTTCAATATCTTCATAAGCTATTTGGATGAGGGAATAGAAGGGGAACTCATCAAATTTGCAGACAACACTAAACTGGCAGGAATAGGTACCAGTCCAGAATATAGGCTCAAGATCCAGACGAATCTTGACAGACTTGAACGCTCCGCCCTATCTAACAAAATGAAATTCAATGTAGAGAAAAGTAAGGTTTTACACTTAGGCAAGAAAAACCAAATGTACAAGTACAGATTAGGTGAATCCTGGCTCAATAGCAGTAACTGTGATAGGGACCTTGGAGTCCTTAAATATGAGCCAGCAGGCTGCGGCAGAAGCCATAAAATCCTAGGTTGCATTAATAGAGGGATAGAATCAAGATCATGTGAAGTTTTAGTACTGCTTTATCAAGCCCCGGTAAGACCACACTTAGAATGCTGCATCCAGTTTTAGTCACATTATTAAAAAAAAATGTTGAGGCTCTGAAAAGAGCAACAGAGTTTTAGCTAAAACGTATGAAGAAAGGTTGCAGGAATTGGGTTTTAGTCTAGTCTAGTGAAAAGAAGGACTAGAGGGGACATGATAGCAGTGTTCCAATATTTGAGGGGCTGCCACAAAGAAGAGGGGAGTGGGTGTCAGACTATTTTTCAAAGCACCAGAAGGCAAGACAAGAAACAATGGATAGAAACTAATCAAGGAGAGAAGCAATCTAGAACTAAGGAGACATTTTCTAAGAATGAAAACAGCCAGTGGGACAGCTTGCCTTCAGAAGTTATGGGTGCTCCATCACTAGAGGCTTTTAAGAAGAGACTGGACAGCCACATGTCTGAAATGGTATATAGGGTCTCTTGCTTGAGGGGTCTAGTCCAACCCCTCTTGCAGGGGGTTGGACTAGAAGACCCCTGAGATCCCTTCTAACTCTGCTATTGTGTTATTCTGAATATACCTAAAACTTTAAATCAGCACTTGGATTTTGGCAGATGAGGGTGCTCTTGCCAAACTATGTTCAATTCAGATTATATTAAATAATGTTTTAATTTCTCCCCCATTTGAAAGAAGGAGTTTAAAGCTCTGTGTCTTACACTGAACTCAAACTCCGCAGAAGCGGTTTCTTCTCATTCTTCCGCTCCATTTATAATGGGGAAAACTCTCATCACCCGTTCATCTTTTGCAAGCATCATTTTGGAATGTGTAATGAACAAAGATGGTTTCTGTTGAGAAATTCCTCTTTATTCAATAAATTGTTTTTAATAATCCCTTTATCTATTAACTTATTTCCTTAGGGAAAAAAATTAAGCAAGCTGTGCTTTCCTCTAAATGTTTGTACTTTTAAGCAATGCAGTACTATTAAAGTTACGTTGTGTGTGTTCTTCAGTCGTCGATACAATACAATACTTTGCAGTAAACGTGCAAAATTATGTCCTAAAAAATTAAGTGTTCCCAGTAACTACTATTACAAAAGTATTTTTTTTTAATTTTGTAAAAAATCCTATCAAGCTATGTTGATGAAATAAAGTTTGGCATAAAACACTGATTATAGAAGAATGATTTCATTCAAGTGTTAATGATATTTGAAATTCCCTTTAGTATATCTTCTGAAGCTCATGACTTTTTGAAAGTCCCTTAATTAGCACAAGACTGATGTTTCACTATATCCTTTATACCAAAAGAGACTAAATTTATGTCCCATAGATATATAGAGTACATTTATAAGGCTAATTTGGAAGAATTTGAGAATTACATAGAAAAAATATTTTGTGAAAGAAATGGTGTATATACCACTGGGGATGGGTGGTTTTAGGACAATTTCTTCTAATCCTAGCCGTAATAGCATGAGAGATACAGACTAACATTCTTCTTTCTTTACCTCAGGCAGAGTAAGTTTTAATTTCACTATAATTAACTGTTTGAGCTGAAAGGCTTTAAGCTAAGACAGTCAAGATAAGCTTTTAAATAGTAAATTGCAGTACCCTCTGGTCTCAATGGATTTTGGAAATCACAAACAATTAAATATGTACACTCTGTCCTAAAACTGTTCACAAGGCAATTGAATTTGACATGGATATATCATTTTACAGTGTGTTTTCCATAATCTATTAAAATGTTCTTCAGTATCACTGGAGATACAAGCTAGCAAACAATGGCTGCTTATGCCCCTTCAGCACATCTACTTAATGCTGATACATATATTGTTTTTGGTGTCAATATATATTGATACCAAAAAGTACTATAAAGTAATTATGAAATTACTTGTAAGAAACTTAAAATAAAGTTTGAAATTCAGGGATCTGGGATCAGAATTCTGGGATCAGGATGCCAACATTACCAGAAGGTTGTTTTCCACTTTAATGCTCTTATCATTAAAAGTGTTACAAGGGAAAAGAACCCTTCAGATAGTATTGGAAACCAGTTAAGAATTCTGATCCATGAATTTCAAACTTTAAGTTTCTTGAGAACAGTTTTTTAAAAGTGGCACAATAAACCAGCATCTCAAAAATTGTTTTGTAGCATTTCTACAATTCATTGCAACATTTTACCAAGGAACCCTCTGAAACAGAATCTTGTGTTTTCCAGCCAAGCATGATATAGTTGAGAATTCTATTTCATTCTGCATCCACACTTACAAGCGGTATCCACAAAATGGACCCCACAGCAGAAAAAACTCCAAAGACCCACCAAAAACACATTTTATTTTAAGCAAGTGAAAGTATTAGTAACTCTGAAGAAGACTACAAATAAAATAACTATGTCCACCTGTTTCTCTGCACCCTCAGATCACCCCAATTTCCATTCTATCATCAATCCAACTTCCTAATATCATGTGTCTTACTTTTTACTTGTGGCCTCCCAGCAAGACATGTCTCTTCTTCAAATCCCTATTATTCTTGCCATTCAATTATTTCCATTTGTACAGTCAACACCGCATCTAAATTCTCAGTTAATTTACTCCTGGCCTTTTTAAAAAACAAATTCTCCCCAAAAGCTGGTATCAATTATATTCCTTTCATTAGTTTCCTGTGCCCTGTTCCTTAGAATCTCCTTTTCTTAAATTCTTTCATGCTTTTCTCCTATGCGTTTTACACTGGTTTTCCATATTGCTTTCTATTCTGTTCTCTTAGTCAGTAACCCCACATTCACATTATTGATCCCATCACTATTCTTTGCTCCCAGATTTCTATCTACAGGCTCCCGAAGTCTCTTCTACACATACTCATAAATTCCTCACACTTCACAGGTGCTTCTCAGTTAAGCCATTTGCAGTCTCTGGTACTTAAAGAATTATCATGTTGTGCATATTCCCACAAAAACTCTGGTATACTTCTCAAGGTCCTACCAAACCACTCTACTCTCAATTTTTGCTCAACCCTCCAGCAACTTAAATCCACACAAACTCTAAGGTCCCACTAAACCAATCTATCTTCAACTTCTGCCCAACACCCATAATTTATTTTCTATCAGGAAAGACCCAACAATGCAAAATTCCAACACATCATCAGGGTTCCTCAGATAGGCACCCAAGGAATACACTTCACCTGACCCTGCAAATATTAAGAAAAACTCTTCGTTGCATTGCAGTAACAACAACAACCAATGTTGCAACTCTGAGCTCCGGAATTGCAGTATTAAATATGGGCAGGCAGTCACCTTCCTTTTCCTAGCATCAAGCCCAAATTTGAGGGATTCTTCCATATAATCAGTCCCAGAATTTAACTACCTCCAGAGGAGATGCTGAGGCTCAATTTCACCTTAAAATTCTCAACCACAATCTTAAGAAGGCTACAGTGAGGTTACTCAGTCCTAACATTTGATTAAATATACAATCACTGTTTAGTCCGGGTCCAAGTTGTTTTGGGGGAACAGTTAAGAGTTTGGAAACCCTTCATCCTTCCCGGTTTGGGGGAAGCACTCTGCACCTATTCAGAAGGCCAGTCCCGGGGCTGAAACAGGACCAGAAGGGTCCGTCATTCTTAGCCAAACGTCCCTTGCTCGCTTCCCCGGATGCCCGCCTTAGCCCACCTCAGGGAGACCCTCCACTCACCCGCCCCAGGGTGCTCGACGGTGGCGGCGCCATACTCAGCGGCGTCGCTCCACCGGGCGCAGGTGCCCTGTCCCTGCACCAGCGCCTGAAGGGGCAACTCAGCACCGGGACTCGGGTAGCAGCGGAACCCGGAGACGCAACGTGGCGTGTACACCCCGCAGGGCTCCCCTTCGAAGCGGGCACAAACTGGACAGCAGCCGCAGCCGGGCTCTCGCACTAGCTCCGGGCAGTCGGTGGTCTCGAGTCCGACGGGATGGCAGGAGGCGAGGCGGTCGGCGTTGCAGGGCGGGCAACGAAACAGCACCTCGGGCAGCGTCAGTCCGGTTGGCGGCAAAGACGCCCACCAGCCCAGCCCGAGCCACAAGGAGGAGGCGACGACCAGCTGCGGCAGCTGCACCATCCTGGCGGCGGCAACCGCTTGACTGAATCACCGGCCGGGCAGGTGCTGCTGAGCCAGAGACTGGAGGGTGGCCCGGCACCGCTGGGTCCTAGAGGCAGGCGGACGAGCGACGCTCCACCCCTCAGCTGGCGCGGCGTGCGGAGGGAGCCGCTCCCTCGCGCCCTGCCCCCGCCTTCCCCTCACCCCCAGTTGACGGAGGGGGGTGGGGTGGAAGGGCTCGTTTTGCCGCCCAGTCCAAAGTTCGGAGGCACCTTCCCTCCCCACCACCAATTCCACAAGCGGGACAACCATTTGTGTAGCAGCTTTGCCCCTGAGAACTCTCTTAAAGATCGTAGGTTCGCGTGATTCTCCCACAAAGGGAATAGGGCGAGAATAAAAAGTTCAACCAAAGAAACCGGAGGAGAAATTGGCAGGAGGCGAGGCGGTCCTGTATATCCGTTTCAGCAAGCTATTGGCATCTGTTGGCCATTCAGGCTGGGACTTCACTGACCCGATCCCACATATTAGCCCATCTCCTGTTACTCTGACGTTTGGACTTCATTTACTGTGCTTCTGTATTCGATTTTCCACAAAATTCATGTAGTCTACCTTCAGAGCATCCTTATGGAAAATAAAGTGGCCCAAAGCTGCTTATAAAACCAGTTATTGAATAAATGTGCAAATAAATATTTAATTGGGGAACTAAAAGAAGGGCTTCTTGCTTACATTTTTGTTCTGCATTATGTTATTACTCTGTGTGGTTTTATACCTGGGACTTATTTTTAGAGGAAATGCATTTTTAGAAGCCTTAGTTATCATCATCATCATCATCATCATCATCATCACCACCACCACCACCACCACCATCACCGTGACTTCATTTAAGCTGGGCTTTTACCTACTTTAAGAAATACTGCCATCAAGAGGTAATTTATGAGATTATAGAAGGTGAAATCCTAAATCACTTTGGAGGCTTTGGCCACAGTTAGCTGATGGAAATGAGCATAAAGACAATAGTGGTCACTACCAGCTCGTAGGTATGTATTATAACCTTCAGTGGCCTAAACCACAATACTGTAGGCTTCTTACGGTGATGTCCTCACCACAACAGCCTGTGGGAGACTGAGGGGCAGAATCAAACAGTTCCAGCACAGCCTCTGATATTCTTTGACAAGGACAGACCTCCAGCAGTTCCGAGTCCTTTCATAAGATGATATATAAACCAATTGATAATGGGTGGTATGTCTAAGAAGATTACGCTGGCATGTGAAGAAGCACATGACTTCGGGGAAGGAAAAAAAATAGATTCCTGTTTCTTATGTATATTTTATTTATTTTTTAAAAAATTTATGCTGCCCATCTTCCCAATGAGGTGCCTCTGGGCTGCTTGCAGATTATAAATTTATAAAGATTACACTTACAGCCTGCGAGTCCTTTATGTTAATTCTAAATATTTGAAAGTGGTTTTTCCAACTGTTTAAAGATTTAAAGCTCCTAAATCAATGGAGAAACATCTCCACACCATCCATATCCCACCCTGACAGGTGTTTTTTTTTTTTAAGGAATGGAAAGCATAGCTCTGTTCATAAAATAAAAGCAATGCATTAGCCATTATTTCACACTCAGTCTCTTGATAATTCAGTCATTCAGCATGGGTCGCACCCAATCATCTTAAGAAATACCGCTGAGAGAATGGAAGACTGGAACTAAATGGGCAACTTCTGAAATACCTTCTGGAACATACTCTTTTAAAAAAGAATGCTAAAGTTCAAAACTAAGCCATAATAATTGCTGCTCCCCAAACCAAACTCAAGCATGACACTGAAAATACCTTAAACTGTAACTAATGCCTCAGGCAACTGAAGACAGCCTGCTTAAGCTCTGTTAGAGAAATATCAGATGATATTAAAAAGAATATTGAACCCTAAGGCTATGCGACACTTTGTATTCAAAAGCAAAAAGGGTTTCTGAACTCCCAGGAATGCAAATGTTGCATCTCTCTGTAAAGTGGCCACACCCACAATAGGGCCTAATTCTTTTAAATACACTTTCCAGAAAAAGAAAAACAAAACACCTGCTGGAAGCCTGATTTTACTGTTCACTGGTGTTAATTACAGCCTAGAGAAATTTATTAATAATCCAATTCTATGCAAGCTCATCCAGAACTATATCCCACTGAGTTTACTCCCACTCCCAGGTAAGTGGGTATAGAATTGAGGCCTAAATTAGTAATGCACTTGTCAGAACACAGCCCTGATAAAAACAGGACATGGCATATAAGCAAATTCTGAAGGTGGGATAATTATATGTGTCCTGAATTCTTCTCAGAAAGGGAACATGAGTAGAACTTTCCTGGTTTTGCTATTTCAGTTCCTGGTGGCACTTCCATGGATTATATCACTGTTTCAAATTCTAGCCTATTTGCCTGCCTGCCTGCCTGCCTGCTTATCTATCTATCTATCTATCTATCTATCTATCTATCTATCTATCTATCTATCTATCATCTATATTTCAACTCTTCCATACAAACAAACGTACATACATATATTCAAGAGTATGTATGTATGCATGTATGTATGTATGTATCGGGGTGAAATCCAGCAGATTCTGACAGGTTCTGGAGAACCGGTAGCAGAAATTTTGAGTAGTTCAGAGAACCGGTGGCGGAAATTTTGAGTAGTTCGGAAAACCAGCATATACCTCTGGCTGGCCCCAGAGTGGGGTGGGAATGGAGATTTTGCAGTATCTTTCCCCTGCCACGCCCACCAAGCCACGCCCACAGAACCGGTAGTAAAAAATTTGCATTTCACCACTGGTATGTATGTATGTATGTATGTATGTATGTATGTATTTATGTACATATGTATGTATTTATGTACGTATGTATGTATGTATGTATCCGAGGGTTGAAATATACAGTGGGGCAAAAAAGTATTTAGTCAGCCACCAATTGTGCAAGTTCTCCCACTTAAAAAGATGAGAGAGGCCTGTAATTGTCATCATAGGTAGACCTCAACTATGAGAGACAAAATGAGAAAACAAATCCAGACAATCACATTGTCTGATTTGGAAAGAATTTATTTGGAAATTATGGTGGAAAATAAGTATTTGGTCAATATCAAAAGTTCATCTCAATACTTTGTTATATATCCTTTGTTGGCAATGACAGAGGTCAAACGTTTTCTGTAAGTCTTCACAAGGTTGGCACACACTGTTGCTGGTATTTTGGCCCATTCCTCCAGGCAGATCTCCTCTAGAGCAGTGATGTTTTGGGGCTGTCGCTGGGCAACACGGACTTTCAACTCCCTCCAAAGTTTTTCTATGGGGTTGAGATCTGGAGACTGGCTAGGCCACTCCAGGACCTTGAAATGCTTCGTACGAAACCACTCCTTCATTGCCCAGGTGATGTGTTTGGGATCATTGCTGAAAAACCCAGCCACGTTTCATCTTCAATGCCCTTGCTGATGGAAGGAGGTTTGCACTCAAAATCTCATGATACATGGCCCCATTCATTCTTTCCCGTACACGGATCAGTCGTCCTGGTCCCTTTGCAGAGAAACAGCCCCAAAGCATGATGTTGCCAGCCCCATGCTTCACAGTAGGTATGGTGTTCTTTGGATGCAACTCAGCATTCTCTCTCCTCCAAACACGACAAATTGTGTTTCTACCAAACAGTTCTACTTTGGTTTCATCTGACCATATGACATTCTCCCAGTCCTCTTCTGGATCATCCAAATGCTCTCTAGCAAACTTCAGACGGGCCCAGACATGTACTGGCTTAAGCAGGGGGACATGTCTGGCACTGCAGGATCTGAGTCCCTGGCGGCATAGTGTGTTACTGATGGTAGCCTTTATTACGTTGGTCCCAGGTCTCTGCAGGTCATTCACTAGGTCCCCCCGTGTGGTTCTGGGATTTTTGCTCACCGTTCTTGTGATCATTTTGACCCCACGGGGTGAGATCTTGCGTGGAGCCCCAGATCGAGGGAGTTTATCAGTGGTCTTGTATGCCTTCCATTTTCTAATTATTGCTCCCACAGTTGATTTCTTCACACCAAGCTGCTTGCCTATTGCAGATTCAGTCTTCCCAGCCTGGTGCAGATCTACAATTTTGTTTCTGGTGTCCTTGAGAACTCTTTGGTCTTCACCATAGTGGAGTTTGGAGTGTGATTGTTTGAGGTTGTGGACAGGTGTCTTTTATACTGATAACAAGTTCAAACAGGTGCCATTAATACAGGTAATGAGTGGAGGACAGAGGAGCCTCTTAAAGAAGAAGTTACAGGTCTGTGAGAGCCAGAAATCTTGCTTGTTTGTAGGTGACCAAATACTTATTTTCCACCATAATTTGCAAATAAATTCTTTCCAAATCAGACAATGTGATTGTCTGGATTTGTTTTCTCATTTTGTCTCTCATAGTTGAGGTCTACCTATGATGACAATTACAGGCCTCTCTCATCTTTTTAAGTGGGAGAACTTGCACAATTGGTGGCTGACTAAATACTTTTTTGCCCCACTGTAGGTAGGTAGGTAGACAGATACAAACCATTGTATGTATGTATGTATGTATGTATGTATGTATGTATGTATGTATCCATCCAAGAGCTGAAATATAGAGAGGCAGGCAGGGCAGGATGGTAGGGCAGACAGGCCAGACAGACTGACCGGACAGTCAGGCCAGACAGACAGACTGGACAGACAGGCCGGACAGATCGACCGGACGAACAGGCCGGACAGACAGACCAGACAGACATAAACTTTCAACAAGTCAAGTAAGGAGAGAGAGAGAGAAGAATATAAACTGACGCCAAAGAAAGTAGGTCAAATGCTAAGACAACAATGCATCATTTGGTGGAAAAAGACAATAAAAAGATGTGCTGTTACAGGTACTGGCAAGATTGGCTAATGCTTTGGAAGTGAACTCAGGTTGTAGCCATGTGCTCTGGGTGGTGCTGTTCTGAGTAAGTGTACTTTGTAAAGGGACTTTACAAAGTTAGCACAGGGTTGTATCTAGCTATTGAGACCATCCCTGTAAGTGGGAGTATTGATGATGTTACCTAGTTTGGGTAATGAAATGTCTGCAAGAAAACAACCAAGCTCAGACAGCACCAAGGACCCCTCATTTCAATCCTGAGCTACAAATATTCTCTTTTATTGGGAGCAAATTTGCCCTATAGTATGGCTGTGTATTTCTGATTATTAATTTCCAAGATTGTAATCATGTTTTACCGAGGAAGCATTGGAAAGAGGCATATCCCAGGGAAGTTTTAGATCACCCCTTCCTCATTGCTCTTAAAAGATGGTAATTGTTTAAATAATAGATTCATTTTATGTTTTTTATGTTTTCATTTACTATTAAATAATTCAAGATGGCAAACGTGCCTAATATTCCTTCATCCTCCTATTTCCTTCCAGCAACAACAGTGTGAGTTGAGTTGGGTTGAGAGAGAGTGATTGGCCCAGCTGCTTTCTTGCCTAACGTGGGACTAGAACTCCCGGTCTCCTAGTTTCTAGTCTGGTGCCTTAACCACCAGACCAAACTGACCCTTGTTTCATTATTTTAGAAAAAGGATTTCTTGATTAGGATTAAGATGGAATAAAGAAAAGGAAAGAAGAAGGCTCCTTTGAAAACAATACTACTATAGCATTTGCAAGTTTAAAGAATTAAGTCATCATAGGGTTTAATTTTAATTACTCCTTTTTATAATATATGCAATTAATATGACCAAACAATTAATTGAACCTTGCAGATCTGTTTCTTTTTATTTCCTAATATTTTAGCTTTTCCTTACTGCAATTGGTCTACATATTGAATGATCTCTCCACAAGGAAACAGAACATTTTAATGAAGGAAATAAAAGCATTTTCCTTGTTCCAAATGCTATATGAAGCTGAAGTTAAGATATTAATTATATTGAAATAGACAGATTGATGGCTAGATCTCTCTCTATTTGGATCTCCTGATGGTTTATTATTATTTATTGTTTTAATTTGTATACTACCCTTCTCCAACAGGACTCAGGGCGGTGAACAGCCAGAATAAAACAGAACATACAAAATTTAAAAAACAGTTTAAAAATAATTAAATATTTTTGGCTGCAATTTAAAACAAACCCAATCTCCTTTTATTTATTTATTACTAGAACCACATACACCACAGAATACAATAATGCTTGGGAAGTCTCCTATATATTCAGAATTAAGGTCTAAGGTGTTTCTGAGCACATGCTCACCCCAAAAACGTGTTGTTAGAACCAGAACTGTGTTCCTAGTTCTTTTAACATAGATGTATAGTAGGTTTTTCTCCAAATTTCCCCGGGGCCATTAAATCAGAGGAAGGGAAGATATAGTAGTTACTTACCCTGAGATTTAGTAGTAATTTCTAATTTAATTTCCATTTACCATGTTTCCCCGAAAATAAGACCCTGTCTTATATATTTTTGAACCCTGAAATAAGCACTTGGCCTTATTTTCGGGGGAGGCCTTATTATTTTGGGGCACATGGAGGAAACCAGAGGAAATGACGGGGACTGGCTGCACATGTGTTTAAATATTTTGGGAAGGGCTTATTATTTTGGGGCACATAGAGGAAACCAGAGGAAATGACGGGGACTGGCTGCACATGTGTTTAAATATTTTGGGAAGGGCTTATTATTTTGGGGCACATAGAGGAAACCAGAGGAAATGGCGGGGACCGGCTGCGCATGTGTTTAAATATTTCGGGGAGGGCTTATTTTCAGGGGAGGGCTTATTTTAGCGCATATGCTCAAAAGCCTGATTGCGTTTATTATCAGGGGATGTCTTATTTTTGGGGAAACAGGGTACTACTGAAGCATTCTAAATAACCCCCCCCCTTTTGAATGCTGCAAATAATTAGAAAACTCCTAATAGTGCTTTGCTTGACTTCAGATAATGAGGGATTTGAGAGCAAGCCAGGACAGGTTGCATGAAAGAGAAGTCCAAGAGTTGATGGGCTGATGGAGAACTGAAAACAAAAGTTACTTTTCAAGTGTTGGTGTGTTACTTACTAGGATAGGCATAGCTCAAAGGCATTGAATGGGTTCTAAAAGAGACTGTTCTCCTTAAATGAATGGGGTGTGGTAGTTCTTTTCCTGTCATTCACATGAATCTGCTCTCATGTCACGGAATGCTTAACCAGTTTTTGGCTGGGCAAATAAATGAAATGGAATAAAGCACGGGAACAAAATGCAAAATTAATGTCAGCAAGCAACTTCTAATTAAATAATCTATGTCTTACTAGATGTCTGGAGAGCTGTACTGAAGGATTAGTTACAGAGCCTTGGATATCAACACATTGATAATGTTAAAAATGTTCTGAATTCTTAGTAAATTGGAGACGTTTAACAAAAAAGGCAACAGAATCTGAAAAATAATAAAAGGTGAAGTATGGCAGCAACTGAGATCATACTTTTCTCAGTGATCGTTACTTGATGAGTTACTAGAATGAAATCAGTCAGAATCAGGAGTTAAATATAATGCCCACATATAAGAAGCATTCTCATTAATGGACAGTTTAATTCTGCCATTATCCATTCAGTAAGGAACTCATTCATCAGGATTTTACCTGCATAGCATTTACCAAGCTATCTTATGATCCACACTGGCCCGATTAAAGCTGCTTTCTGAGATATCTATATATCTGAAAAAAGTTCTGTTAGGTTATTTCACATTGACATATGATTGAATTAAGTCTTGCAGTTGCTGCTGAAAAAATATTATTTTCTGTGATAAATAATTATCATATTTGTTCATTTGTTTTAGTCAAGGCATAGTGAACTGGTTAAATTGCAATAACCAAATCTTCCAATTTCGGCTAGCACTATAATAGCGATTACCAGTTGCATGTATGAATTTGAGTGAAATTCTAATAGCAAGAAGTTTTCCTATGGTCTTTCAGTGACAGTAAAAGACTGCACCCTCTGCAAAGCTTTTACAGATGGGCAATAAAATATCCTCCAAATGATTACATTTTTTGGGATTAGTAAACGCATTAAAATATAATAAGCTGACTTTGCAAAGCTAAGAAATACTGTACTTTTTAAAAAAGGCTTAAGTTAGTATATATGTATGTGCCTTAATGATGATGATGATCATCATCATAGTGATACTATTCCTTCAGTTGTGTCCCATTCTCAGTGATTTTATGAACTGGTTCTCTCCACATTTTGCATTTTTCTACAGCTTCTTTCAGTTGTTGTATGTTCTGAACGGGGTCAGCTTCGATGGTGTCGGGACACTGTATTTTTTCATGACCTCAATTTTTTTTTTCTGCTGATCATTCTGAGCATAACCGCCTTTTCAAATGTGTTTGACCACATGACATAGTCAAAATAAGTAAGGCAGAATTGTGGTTTTGTTTTCCAGGGATATGTCTAGTTTTGTACAACCAATACTTGCTTGTCATCTTCGCTGCCCAAGGAATGCACAACACTATAGCTTCAACACTATAAGAAATCTATTTTTCTCCTGTCTAATTTTTTCATGGTCCAACTTTCACAATCATAGGTAGCTATGGGAAACAGAATAATGTGGATTAATCTTCATTTACTTGCTTTTCTTGCTTTTCCATACTTGATTCATGTGTTTCAATACTTTATTTCTGGACTGCATTCACTGCTTTGATCAATCCACGATCCTAGGAAAGTGAGTTCTTACATGCATTTGATGTCTTCATCATCAACTGCTATTTTTATATTTCCATTTTTCACAGTAGTCATGAACTTGATCTTGTTAACGTTTAGGAAGAGGCCAAATTTCTCGCTTTCTTCTTTAATCTTTTATATCAGATGTTTCAGACTTTCCTGAGAGTTATGTCATCAATGTATCAGTGATTGTGGATGTTCCCTTCTAATCTTTACTCTCATTTTTGATTCTTCAGGTTTCAGCTTCTTCATGATCACTTCATCATACAGGTTGAATAAGAAAGGTGAAATAATGCAACCCTGCCACACTCCTTTCTCTATCTTGAACCAATCAGTGTCTCCATATGGTGTTCCCACAATGGCTTCCTGATTTGGGAATAGCGACTGCACCAACTTCTACAGAGGTGTTGGCACTCCTAGCTCTTTGAGGGCTCTTCACAGCTTATCACAATGGACAAAAGCAAAGGCTTTCTTGTAGTCAATAGAGCAGATGTAGATGTTCTTTTATATACTTTAGATTTTTCTGTGATCCAGCATAGTTTTGGAATATGGTCATAAGTGCCACAACTGAAGCCAGTTTTAACATCTAGTAAATCCCTTTCAATGGCCAGCAACAATTGTTGTTGCATGGATCTTGCTAATGTGAGGGATGAGAGCAAATATGCAGTAATCCTTGAAGTCACCTTTTTTAGGAATGGAATTAACACTGATTGTTTCCAATCCTGTGGCCATGTGTTTGTTTACCAAATGTTTTGACTGTGATGGTTATGGGTGGCTTCAGGCCTCAGCAACTCTGCTGGAATGGTATCAACACCTGGGGCCTTGTTCTTTGGCAGTTGGCTTATTGCTCACAAAACATCTTCCTGAAGGATGACTGGTTCTTTTTCTGCTGAGCCTCTTTGTTGCTCACAAAAAACTCTTCTGTATGTTCTTGCCATCTGTTCTTGATACCTTGCTGGTCAGATCATTCTTCAAATCCCTTTGACTTGCACAAATGCACTCCTGGTATGGTCCTTCAGGCAGTCCTCTTCTAGCTGTTTGCAATGCTGGTCCCAATAAACTTCATTGTCTTTGCTCTTTGGAAATCTACATTCGATCTTATTGCTTCCTCCAATTTGACAGGTCCTTAGTGCTTTCTGAGCTTGGTTGTTTTCTTAATAGATATTTCATTACCCAGACTAGGTAACATCATCAGTACTAGCAAGAAAACATCTGCAAGAAAACAACCATGCTCAGAGAGAATCAAGGACCTCTCATTTTTTAACCCTGAGCTACAAATATTCTCCTTTATTGGCTTCCTCCAGCTTGTTTGCAGCTTTGGCTGCTTTTCTTCGCTTGGCGATTCTGATAATTGATAATTTTGATCATCTTGATGAATGTCTTATTAATGAACAACTTTTTTTGTTATAAATCTCTGAATTTTCTAAATATGAGCACCAAATCATTCCTCACATCAAGTGATTATTTCCCCCCACAACAGCATGTTTTGCTTTGGGCATTGAGTACATCTTAGCAATAGCTCCTGGCAGGGAAATGTTATTTGAAGTTAATTTTCCCCCCATGGTATAGATAACACAGAAACCTTTATAAATCATGGAGAAGACATAAAGCAGTGCCTTGTACAACATGAGATACTTTGGAAGCTTGTATTCTCCTGCCATAAAGAACAACATATTGTGAAAAGCAGTTAGAACCTTTCTATTTCATATATATTGATTGGCAATTTTTATAATGAAAAATAAATCATCCTAAATTTGTAGAGGTACAGTATCTAGAGCATCTAAATGAGTCCATTAGTATTCTGGTTCTTTTTTTCCTCACTCCCATTCATTCAGTTCCTGGATACTTAAAAGTTTCTGAGAACATAACATAAAATTAAACACAAAGGTTCTAACTGCTCTTCACAATATGCTGCATATTTATATATTTATATTTATTTAAAAAGCATTGCTGCTTCATTGAGCCTGCTTTTACTTAGCTGAAAGGCTGAGGCTAATAAGGAATTATCCTTCTATTTGGATTCATGGTAGAGCAATAAATGTTGTCTCTCTAAATACTTTATAGATTATCCATAAGGAAAAAAATAGGCTTGGGGGTTGGGGGAAGCTCAAAATGTGGGCTTTCTGTTGTAGAGGCATAAGAATGACACAGTAGGAAATTGGTGATGTAGTTAGGACAATGAATGCTTCAGTGAATTGTCCAATCCAATACATAGTAAATGTCTCATTTGGCAATAAAAGAAGCTTTTAAATGTCTTTCCACAATAGAGGTATTATTAACATAAAAGTATATGACATTCCAAAATTACATATAAATATAGCAGCCTAAAAAAAATAAAACACAAAGTTAGCCTATATAGTAATATGCAGCTAAACTAAACAAAACTAAATACAGTAATGTTAAAAATTCAATATTGGCTTCCCATCAAAGCCCTCAGCCTTGGGCCCACTTATTAAAAATATTTTCATATTTAATATTTACACACAATATTAAAAATATTTCTTATCTACCTGATTCCTCATAGCTCAGAGACTCTAGAGGCATTGGAAAAAGCCTTTAGTCTGAAACTAAAGTATTATTTTAAAAACAATTACCATAAATCAATAAATAATATACAAGGAAGATTGGAACAGAGATTGGCCTATATTTAATAGTTTCAGGTTGGAGGGAATATTAAATTCACATCTCATGACCTCAACATCCATGTAATTCAGCAAAGAAAATCTTTAGAGTCTATTGAATCCTTCAAGGTATGTTTTTATTAAGTTGGATCTCCCCCTTTGCGGGAGAGGTAATACATTGAAGGAACTTTGGTGTATATGTATGTCCATTGATAATTCCTCATTGATTAAATATTATCATTATGGTGATCTAATTTCTTGGAAGGCAGTTAAGGGATAAAGGTGTTTCTGTTTTCTTAAATTATCTTTCAAAAATCTAGAATTTTTCAGTTTATGACCTAAATTATACTTTTCTAATGTTTTTTTCTTTATGTTTTTTTCTCTATATATTTAGAGCTACATATAATTAATCTTTGGGGTGTCCCCTCCCCTTTTCATCCGGAATTTTTAGTATTGATTAATTATTTAGATTTTTTTTTTGCTTTGTTTTTTTTGGGGGGGGAAATCTTTTCTCTTTTTTCTTTCCTGGTAATTTAGTATAGGATTTCTTTTCTTCTCTTCTCATTAGTCAGCATCTTATATAATATGTTAGGTTTTTTAAAAAAAACTCTTTTGTAATGTAACAATATCATATTATTGTTATATTGCTCTTTAGTGTGTTTACAAAATGATAAAAAAGAATAGTTAATTATTGCGTTTTTAAAGTTTAATAAAAGTTTATCAAAGAAAAAAGTTGGCTGGCCTAAGATTTTTCTCCCTGTACAGGCATATCAACATGCATAATTAATATTGATTAGCAGGGAAAATGATCCTAATCTGTTCAATCAGTTTGCTAACCAGGGATAAAGGTCTTCTCAGGTCTGACCTACATTTGGGTCTTAAATAGCTCAAGGTACCCTAATCTTTTACATTCAGGATTGGATGGTGCCTGATGAGCTATAAATCTGATTTATTCATGGTACCTTATTTAATTTGATTCTATAACTGTATTCATTGTTTTATCTAAAGATGGCAGGACATGCTTTCCACTCTTTGCCTTTTGTTGTTGCTTTTCCAAGTTCTAACTTTATTCACTGTCTCTAGAAATAGGAGAATGACCTTAAGTGATCCAATATTCTAGAGCCAGTTTGGTGTAGTTTCTCCTAGAAACTAGGAGACTAAGAGTTCTAGTCCCATTTTAGGAGTGAAGCCAGGAGGGCAAGTCATTCTCTCTTACCCCTAGAAAGCAGGCAAGGGCAATCTACTTCCAAAATCTTGCCAAGAAATCTATAGGAACCTTGTAGGCAGTTATCAGAAGTCAAAAACTAACTCAAAGTGGGGGGGGGGGATCCACTTTTTGTGGGTTAGTAAGAAGAACAGCTTTTGATCATGTACTTCTATGATTCTTACCTCTGACTGATGTTATTTTTCATCTATCTATTTGTTCCTGGCAGAAACAACAATAAAGTGGTCCAAATAGAAGATTCAGCAGACATTTCTGTGATAATCAAAAGAAAACAAGAATTCTTCTAAGTACATGTTGGGAGAGGGGAGATAAAGGGGGGAAATGCAGCTGTTTGGAGGTGTTCCCCTTCCCCCAATTAGGGTATGTAGCATAGGCCACAGTTCACATGAGTAGATTAGAGAATAGCTTTACTGACGAATTTAGGCTATATAACAAGCAAGGCTCTGTTCCTAAATGTTTACCCTCCATTTAAGTTGAGCCATTTGTTGCCAGGGGTTTATTTTACCATAGAAATCCTAGCATTGCAAAACAGATGTAGGCTTGTTCCTAGAGGGAGAAAAAAAGTTTTTCTTTTAAAGTCATTATGATTGTACCTCCCTAAGGCATCAGATCCTGCAGCCGTCTGCAGAAAGGAGCCCTTTCAAGGCAGCATTTTCCCACAGACATCCATCCTTGATTATTTTATAGCTCTCAGCTTTGTCAATGAAAGATGAAGCAAAAACAAATGGGCACATCAAAAAGCAAGAAACAAAGAGAAGAGATCTTTTATTTTGTTCAACAACAAAAAATAAATAAATAACAAATTTGGAGAAATGAAACAGGGATTAATTTCTGACATTCTCTAATTCTCTAATTCTCTTCCGCACCTACTATATCTTTAGAACCAGAATAGACATTATTCTCTGCTTTCCAAATTCTGCACCTACTTTCAGTAACATTTACAGTTGACCGATTAAATGCATTTCTCTATTATGCGGCATCAACATAGGATTAGATTCCCATCTCTCCTTTTCTCATGGGGTTCAAGGTTGCATCTGTACCACTATTGCCTCTCATTTTATCCCATCAGATTTACAGGTCTACATTTATTGAATAAGCTTCTGTGGTTGAAGACCTAGATCTGCATTTAGTCTCATACATTAATTTTCACTACAGAACTGATGTCAATAAGATATTTTATGGCAGCAAAATTGCACCCTCCCCTTAACGCTGAACATTAAGGAGGCTAGGGGTCTGAAAAACCTGGTACTCTCACAATTCTTTAGCTGGAATCCTGATAGAATTGTCTACCTTTGCATGAAGGCATGCTGTTCCCCTGGTTGATTGCTCTCACTGTCAGAAAAATTCTCCTTATTTCCAGGTTGAATCTCTCCTTGTTTAGTTTCCATCCATTATTCCTTGTCTGGCCTTCAAGTCCTTTGGAAAATAGGTTGACCCCCTTCTCTCTGTGGCATGAACATGAGTGCTCAGAAGTATGGGAAAAGGACTCAAAGCAGCCAGGCCAAGCTTTTCAGAATTATGGCTCACTTGGCAGTCCAAGTAGAGAGCTTTAAGGGGCATTTCAGTTGCCCTGCAGATTGAGCTTTAATGTAATTCAATTACCCCTTCCCTTCCCATATAAATACACATACTTTTTACTCAAAAAAAAATCACAAAATCTTGAATATAATATCATAAAATCATAATAGTTTTCTTCTGCTAATTATACTGGGCTTCTTCTTGTTCTGGAGAGAAGAATGCATCCTTCTGTTGCTCAGTCAAAGGACGGAGCAGGCAATTTTACTTTGAATACTTGCTTAAGTCAAGAGCAAAGGTGATTATTTCATTAGGAATTTGCCTGTCTGCAATGGGGAAAATCAACAAAGGCTTCCTAGTTATTCTCTCAAGTTTTAGTCTTATGTAGTGTTGTTGGATAGGAACTTTCTGAGGATGGAAGGGCAATGCAAAGATACCGTATGATGAGTAAGCTCAGCCTCGTACTTTGTTTCTGGAGTATGGTGCTTATTCTGTTCCTATTATCCTTAGGGTGCAAATCTTGATATGTCTCTGTTTGAATATTTAGAATATGTTTGTTTGTTTGTTACTATGAATGCTAGCTTGCATACTCTCACAATCTGATTATGCAGGTTCTTAACATCAGAGATGGCATGTGTGAACCACCCATAGTTATGCTAATTTGCAAAACTAATTTTTAAGGAACCATAAATAATAGATATACAATTTAAACCAAGAATTGCTCTGGTGATGCTTTCAGATGTAAAACCATAACTGTAAATGAGTTATTCATATACAGACATAAAGCTATAATTGTAACTGAGTTGTTTATATTTCACTTATTTGGAAAAAAGCAGTGTTCCAACACAATGCCATTTTGGAATTGCAGCCCTGTTCCATGGATTCAGGATGGTATTTAAGTTGACTTCTGAGATCTTCTCTGTTCTCTTTCTTTTAGCCTGTCTTAGTTAGCTTGATCAAATGAAGATTTCCTAATAAATAGTTATTCCATCATCTAATTTCAAGGGACATATTGTGGGGAAGGGTTGAGGGGAGAAGGTCAGTGGTTCCCAGCAGTTGTTGGACACAGGAGCTAAGAAAGCTCTCTGTTGATATAATAAAAGCAGAGTACATAAATCTTCCTATCTCTGCCTCTTTCCTCCATTAGGTTTAAGTCACAGTCTTAGGAAAACACTGCCTTTTCTAATGGAGCTATTCAATCAGAAACAATGCAACTAATGTCTCTCTGGAGAAGGCAAGGCAGACACATTCCACATAAGAAGCAATTAGTTAAAAGACTACATCAACCTTCTGTCTCATCTGGGCACAAAATCAATGATAGAGCCTGATATCATAGTCTGGGGGGATGATATCAAAGATCTCTTACACCATTGTCAGCAACCAGTCAAGATTTGCCACTATAAAGAGATAAATCAATCAGGAAGAATATAACCTGTGATCAAACCATAAATAGCAATGACGATAGCACTTAGACTTATATACTGCTTCATAGTGCTTTACAGCTCTCTCTAAGTGATTTACAAAATCAGCATATTGCCCCCAGCAATCTGGGTCCTCACTTTACAACCTTGGAAGGATGGAAGGCTGAGTCAGCCTTGAGCTGGTGTGAATCGAACTGCTGGCAGTGAGCAGAATTAGCCTGCAATACTGCATTCTAAGCACTGCACCACCATGGCTCAAATAAAAAATGTAGGATGAAGGAGTTGCATTTAGGTGAGTCTCAAAATTTCATATCGATCAACTTTTCCTATTTCCCTGTGTTGAAGATGATGTGAGAATTGTGGGCAATGAAATGTACTGAATTGGAAGGGAAGGCTGGTATGGGACATAATGCCAGCAATTCAAAAAGGACTCAAGAGACATATGGTTAAAATGCCATAAAAATACACAGCCAGACACAGTAATACTAATGCATCAGGGAAAAGTAAAATAAGAATATTCCAATCATGTATCATCAGTCAAATTGCCCCAACCTTTGACCTGTTTAAAAAGCCAACATTTCTAATTCAAGGTTTTCTAAAGGATAGCAAGGTCAGAACCAATTGACCTGAAGTGTTTGCAATCAATATTTCTCTTCATTTAGATATCAGTAAAGTAACTCTCACAATAGACCTATTACTTTATAAGTGCAAAGAAAAATTATTAAGAATATGCTGGAAACTGGAATGAAATATTCTGTGTTTAAGGAAATGATAGAATTAAGATTCTTTGGAGTATTTATAACCATACTGGTTCATATGTGATTTCCCCATGGATACGATTTTTGCCCCAGAAACATTGTATAGAACCAGATAAATAGTCAATGAATCTGCTACTCACATTGCAATCTCAGACTATAGCTTTGTCATTCAATATCAATGATCTATCTATCTATCTATCTATCTATCTATCTATCTATCTATCCATCCATCCATCCATCTATCTATCTAGCACCTATCATTTTTATACAACACCTCTCCTGCGTGAGCTGCACTGGCTCCCAGTGGTCTTCCAGGTGCACTTCAAGGTGTTGTTATCACTTTTAAAGTGCTCCATGGCATAGGATTTAGTTATCTTCAAGACCGCCTGCTGCTACCGACAGCCTCCCATCGACCTGTGCGCTCCCACAGAGAGGGCCTCCTCCATCAGCCAAACAATGTAGGCTGGTGACCCCCAGGGGGAGGGCCTTCTCTGTGGGGGCACCTACCCTCTGGAATCAGCTGCCCCCAGAGATAAGGAGAATCCAAGACCTCGGTGCCTTCCGCTGTGCCCTTAAAACCTTCTTTTTCCAGCAAGCCGGGCTGGCCTAACACTTTTTAAAATGTTTTTAATTGTTTGTTATTGTTTTTAATCATGGGGCCAAATTTATATATATCTTTTAATTGTATTTTAATGTTTGTAGTTTATGCTTTTACTTGGCTGTTCACTGCCCTGAGTCCTCAGGGAGAAGGGCGGTATACAAATTTAAAAATAAATAAATAAATAAAAAAAATATGCCACCCAAACAAGATTCTGAGTGGTGTTCAAAAAACCCCATAAAATAATAATTGCAAAAATACTAATTGCTCTAAATAAATACTCTAAAATTAAAGCATAAATATCATCATGTTTCCTTGAAAATTCTTTTGGGCCCTGAAAAAAGCACTGGGGCTTATTTTTGGGGGTGTCCTAACTTTTTTGAGTGCCACTGCTGCGAGGTGGGGGTGTGCGGAACTGCCCAACATGCATACCGGCTTACCTCAGGGCCCTGTGACTCCACATGCCGACAACATAGTCGCAGGCTCACTTTTTCCAGCACCAGCACGGCACCAGAACAGGAGGCTGAGTTACGCAACCAGGAGAAACACTGACTTCCCAGGCAACCCATAGGCACCCAAATACTTTTTGCCTAGATGGAGAAATGAGGGAGACTTGAAGCTTTATTTGCTTGCAAATGGGACGCTTTGAAACGGAGCATCTCATCTGCAAGCAGACAAAGCTTTGTCTCCCTCTGAGTGAAAAGTGTGCAGCAGAGCCAGGTGGAGGCTGAGACATGTGGTGGTGGTGGTGGTGGGGGGTGAGGCAGGCAATCCCAACACACTGCCCACTTAATCCCACTGACTCTCAGTTTACCGGGCAGGTAGACACATGGGGCATCAGGATCACCTGCCTCGCCCCTCCCCTGTGCCTCTGCCTCCACCTAGTGCGGATGGCACCACACAAACCTCCCACGAGCTTCCTGTGAGCCAGGCATTTGTGCAGTACACCCAGATTGCCTGCCTCCCCCCCATACCTCTGCCTCCCCCTGCTGCTAGTAACACCACACAAGTCTCCTGTGAGCCAGGCGTCCAGACAGCATGACCGAATCCCTTGTCTCCCCCCTGCCTCTGCCTCAGCGCTCTGACTTACGGATCACGCCAATCCCCTAGGCTTATTTTCACAGTAGGACTTATATTAGGCTCACCCAATGGTGAAAACTGAACCGGTTTGCTACTGGTTCACTGTCTGTGCATGCGTGCTGCACGCCAAGCACGCACTGCATGTGCACATGTGCAGTTCACACCCAAAGGAGGCTCGGGAAGGTAAGTAGAACAACAAGGGGGGGGGGATCAGCTGTGGTGCGCGATCTTGGGAACCTTTTTATAAAAAAATTTAAAGCATTTTTTACTACTGGTTCAGGCGAATAAGTAGTAAAAAATGCTTTAAAAAAGTAAAAAAAAAAGTTTCCAACAATCACAGCTGTGCCATACGATCATCATTTTTTAAAAACTTTTTAAAAGCATTTTTTTACTACCTATTCGCCCAAACCAGTACTAAAAAAATGCTTAAAAAGTAAAAAAAAAAACTTCCGACCATCGTGTGTCGCTCAGCTGATCATCGGAACTTTTTAAAAACATTTTTTTACTACCGGTTTGGGTGAATTGGCCTGAACCGGTAGCATTTGATCCCTGGGCCCACCCCAAAAAACCAGGCTAGGGCTTGTTTTTGGGGTGTGCCTTATTTTCAGGGAAACATGGTATTTTAATAAAAATCTAAAAACCCTAGCATATGGAAGATTGTAGCTGTAAGGATAAGTAGCAAAGAATTAACAAATAACAAAAATGAATAATGTTGTAATGCCTTCAAAATAGGAGAAAGAATAAGGATTCTCTGGATGGTGTGCAGATTTAATTTGTCCTACTTTGTCTTATTTATTTTCTGTGCTATTTTCTGTGATAGGTTTGCCCTGAAAGGGAAAAACATATTAAGTACGTCCAGTAAAGACTCACAAAGTACAATTTTAGAAAAGAGTATTGTTGCCCTTGGATAGACAAATACTGCCACCTTCTGGGTTTTCACAATGAAATAGTTTAATTAGATTTTGTATATTAGTAATAACTTTACACAAATGTTTATAACATATAAGTTGTTCATACTTGTAATATAAAAGTAATAATTGCTTTTGTACTGATAGTTTTGATACTGGGATTTTATTATACTCTTAATAATTAGTTCTATTTAATCTTAATTTCCCATTCTCTTAAAAGATGAGATAAAATTCAATATTAAAACACCTTTTTAAAAAAATAAAGTAAAAACATCCTCATCTGAACTTGCCTGAATGTTCTTTAATTTTAATAATCAAACCACAGTTATTACTTATCCAAAACACCTTAATATATAACTTGTTCTAAAGAAAGCATCTCTTTTCATCCTCCAAAATCAATACGGTGGAATGGTTAGATCTACCAGACTGGTTTTTTCTACTCAATTGTCACAGTCCGGAGGCCATCTGAATTTTTACAGTCCAGATCTAGTAGCAGTAGATTTCTTCTCCCGCTTTTATGCAGAATCTCTCTCTTACTTTAACATTTCTCAGATGGGAACTAGTTCTTATTTCAAAACTAGGCCATGTTTCATTATTTCGGACTGAACCTTCATGTGGGTTTCTGGAAAAGACTAAAAACATAGAAGAGGGTATTTTTTTTAAAAAAAATGTGTTTTTTTTAAACAAACAAACATTTAATACATCAGTCATTCCTTCCGTGTGACATGTCGGTGTTGTCTCCAATCGTTCTTCTTTTTGTTACTTCTGTCTTCATTCTTCTTCATTTACTTTTAGAAGAGGGTATTTGATTTGCATGGAGAAGACCGAGCTCCAGTCTCCGATTTCTTCAGTTGAAAGCATTGTGAAGATGTGGATAGAGAAGACTTCTGAAAACAGGAATAGGCAATAATTAACTGGTTGGCAGACAATCAGGTTGGTTTGACTTAATATCATTTATGAATAATTGCTTTCCCCACCCAATGCCAAGCCAGAAAGTGAGCTCAGGAGATCAGACTATTTTACCAGTTCTGACTCTTGCTTGTGTTTTGAAGAGAGAGACCATACTGGAAACCATATCTTGATCCTGTCATGCTCTGAGTGGCAGTTGAGTGGTTAAGTTGGCAGAAAACAAATTATTCATTTATCTCTGTGATTTCACTTTCACTTGCAGAAGACAGTGATGCCATGAACTCAGAGGTGCCAATGAATCTCTTTGTATGGGACAAAAGCTGGGTAATGAAATGTCTGAAAGCCAGTAGTGGGTTTCAAATTCTTTCACTACCGGTTCTGTGGGCGTGGCTTGATGGGCGTGGCTGGTGGGTGTGGCAGGGGAAGTATACTGTAAAATCTCCATTCCCTCCCCACTCCAGGGGAAGGTTACTGCAAAATCCCCATTTCCTCCTGATCAGCTGGGACTTGGGAGACAGAGAATAGATGGGAGCGGGGCCAGTCAGAATTTTTACTACCGGTTCTCCGAACTACTCAAAATTTTCGCTACCGGTTCTCCAGAACTGGTCAGAACCTCCTGAAACCCACCTCTGCTGCAAGCAAACCACCAAGGTCAAAGGGCACCAAGAACCCCACAGAACAATCTAGGGCTGCAGATGCTCTCTTGTAGTGGGAAGGCAGACTGTTTATATGAAGAGAGATTGTTTTGCCCATGGGCTGTCCAAAGCATTTCTTCCAAATCATCTGGGAAGCATTTGCAGCTTTTATCTATAGCATAGGTCATATGTTATTTTTAAAGTGGGCTTGTTTTTAATCTACTGCAATTTTCAGACTGGCTGTTATATCCAAAGGACAATGGGTCTTCTCTAAGAATGATTGTGGCTTGTCTGTGGGCAAGTAAATCTTGTTTGTGGGTGTTCCATTTGCCAAATAAAAGAAAAATATCTCCTAGGGTTTTTTTTTTAGTTGGTTGGTTTTTATCTTTTTTAAAAACATGATTTTTCTATTGTATTATGTTTTCTTTGAGTGAGTTTAGCTGTGGAATGGGCTTGGTGGGGGTTTTTTTTCTTCAAAATTTAAAAAATATTTGGGTTGGTAGTATTTGTTTGTTTTAGATACTTGGTAAAATTCACTTAATAAATTCTTTAAATTCCACATAAAACGTGTTTTAAGCCTTCTTTTCAAGAGTTTTTCCATCTGCTATTAAAACTCTATTTTACCATTTCTATGTGTTTAGTCTAAACTGTTGTGAGTCATATTCTCCCGGTGAACAAATGTTCCTTTTAGGGGTCCTTCATGAAATACAAGTGACTGCATTTATAGCTTTTGGGACTTCAAGGCAGCATAACAGGGTGGAGTGAAATGGTGGAGATGTTTCTGTTTATTATTCTATAAAAGATCTAAGAGGTAGTTTGTAACTCCAAGGTCACCCAGAGATTTATTAATTTCAATGAGCATCCCATTCCTTTGTACAAAATCTCTCATCCCGTTTTTTCTGAAATTTAGAAAGGACCCCAACAAAAAGGGTTATTGCTGTTACAGATTTCATCACAATGTTTCCACAGATGGAATTTACTGTTCTGGAACTTGTAAGTGTATCTTGAAAAATTCCTGCAATAAATTTTATGAAATTTTATGAAATATTTTCCCCTTATAACTCTAAAGCCAGTCTCTGAACTATATCAGATTTTGCTAAAGAAACAAAAACATGGATATCTGCTTGTGTTTTTCTTCCTCTAGGTGTGCAGAGTATGGAGATCCAGTTTCTGATTCCTTCCTGGGATCTAGAATCAAGTTAAATCAGATCACCTTTCAAGTCACTTGATCTGGATCAGATTAATTCTAGAGCTTCGGGTGCTATTCAAAACCAAAGAGGATATATTCCTTGATACATTTATTGATAGAATGAAACGAATTCCCAGTGTAATCTGGAAATCATGTGTGAAACATATATAATAAGAAAATGTTATTGGTTTGGGATAATTGTATTGAATGGGTTATGGATGGCTACCCCTTTGTGATTTATTTTAGATCTCGGTAATATTTGCCCCAGTAAGAATATGGCAACAATAAGAAGGGAAAAGACCTCCTCACATTAACACCAACTCCTTGATGATGATATGGATATACGGTAACTTATGTTTAATTCCAAGTAATATAATAGAGGTAGTTTGCTATTTCTTTTTTCCTGAATGTTTTTTCCCCCCATCCTCAGAATCCATCCAAGTATTATTAAAGGCTGAACTATTTGGCTTTTCTACAAAATCAACCCAGGTCAATTAGTGATGCCTCCGGTCTGATAATTACCGGTATACCTCCTCAATCCCATTTGTGACTTCTAAACCTCATTGGCTTTCCATTACCATGAAAGGTGCTTTTTTTCAAGAGGCAACTGGACTTTCTGGGTTTTTTCTTTGAAGACGTTTCACTTCTCATCCAAGAAGCTTCTTCAGCTCTGACTAGATTGTGAGGAATGGAAGTATGGGGAATGGAAGAAAGTCCAGTTGCCTCTTGAAAAAAGCATCTTTGGGACAACCATGACCTGGATGACTGAGAATCTCCATAGACATTACCAAGAAAGTAACTATCATTGCTCTTGCAATTATCTACTCCTGGATTAGTGTTAATGTTGCTAGCCTATGTTACATATCTTCATGAGATAAAACTGTGTCATCCACCTGGTAGACTGTTTCAAAACTCTCTTTTAGGCATATTTAGTTAATGTTCTCTTCCAAACATGTGTTGTGACCCCGACTCCCGAGCCTGTCCTAACAGAGCAAGAAAACTCAGAAGGTGATGGGGAGGAACTGATAAGGCCTCCCTCTCCAGGACCCTCCTCTCTGGCAATGCCTCAGGTTCCATCCGAAGGCCAAGAGGAACAGCCTGGGATATGCCAGGAGGAAAGCATATCAGAACAACAACAGATAGGGAGCGAGGATGATGAATCCTGGCTTGATCCCAGGCAGTGTCGGAGGGAGAAGCGTGCGCAGCAATGAAAGAGGCGTGGGAGGGCCAGAGATTGAGCTGAGGCACTGAGCGACACCCCACAAGGAATAAAAGTGGGTGTGATTGCTCTTCAGGCTTTGTGACGGTCAAAGTTAAAAACCTGAGAGTCACATCGTGTTACCTGAAATCTGGCTTGTGCATATTTGAATTGGACTTTGGCTAACTCTTGCTTCATGGATTACTTTTTGCTACTGAACTGGACAGAGAATAAACTCTCTCTTGCTGACTGTGAGTGAAAACTGACTTGGCAGGCATTTCGGAGTTTACTGCCAAAACTCTTACCTGCAAGGGTTTCTAGTCTGATTGCTTAATAAAATCTTGGCAGGCGTGCCTGGTTGTGTGTTTGCCTGTGTGGGGGAAGGGGACAGAACAACATGAGAACATTGGCAAAATGAAATGTAGACCTGCTGATACCCAAGAAACCCCAAATCACTACAGGATTTTTAAATTCAAAGACCTGCTGGAGCTGAGAGAGACTTCCAAATCAAGCCAATTGTCCAGCTTTTCTGGACTTTGAGCAGCCTGAGTCCTACTACCTGCTTCCACTCAAACATTTCTTAAGTTTGGGATGCTGAAGTATAATAACATTTGACTATCTGTCATAACTTCTGCCATTCAAACAGAAATGATGAACCATTTCTCCCCTTTTTTGATGTAATGGAGCTAGTTTGTGTTTTTCATGTGAAATATTGCAAAGTCATTTATTTGTTTTTCAGGCTAAATGGGTCTCACCGAGCCAACTTCTTTCTCCTTTGTGTCTCTCTGCCTTTTTCTGCCAATACACAGGAAGGCTAGAACATTGTGCTTAGAGCCTGGAATTTACTAGCCACCATTTTATGGTCTCCATCAATTAAGTATTTATGAACAATAGTTTGATTTCTATTACTTAATTAATCCAAGCTGTATAGAGGGTTTAAATGTTATTTTCCCTGTGTAATGTTATTATTATGAACACTGACTGGTCTCTTCATCACTCAAGTCTTAAAACAGTTGGGACAGGGAGGGGCAGGGCAGGGGGCAATTCTCCAAATATATGGAAAGGGATAGTGTGTCGTTTTAATGATGGCAGTCAAGTGCTAAGCTTGCCTTTTGGTTAATGGCCCCTTGATATTTCTAAAATCCCTATTGTTAGTCAACTTGGTCTCCCCTGTCAGCCAGCATGGGGCCAAGAGGCAAATAATACATGACAATCTTTTGAATATTTTGCCTCTGAATATTTTTCGTTTTTTTTTATCAAAGCCTAAAGTAACTGGATGGGAATGGAGAAACAAGCAGTTAGCTCTTTCCTTATGGGTTATTTTCCTTAATAGACTTTCCAGCCTCTAAAGGGCTTTTCATCCCTTTGAATACTAAAGTAAATGTTGGGTCATTTGTGCAAACAGAAAGGGACAGAGAAAAAGAGAAGAGTTTTCACTTGCAAAGTACTGGTAGATATTTCCAGAGAAACTGTTCTCAGCTTTTGCCATTTCTCTGGGAGGCTCCAAATGAAAGAGGAAAATGAATAATGTTTTACTGAGTACCTTGAATGAGGTACATGATTGCTACCATTGCTTCCCGCCAGTGTGGAGCCCAAGAGTGATGAGGCTTGTAATCTGACTACCTGGGAAAGGTATCAGGTTGAAGAAGGGTAGAAGAAGACCTGCCTAGGTATCTTATCTTTGGAAAGCTGGGGCGGGGGAAGGAGGGGGGACCATGAAAAACAAAAGGATGAGCAAATGTCACATTGATGCCCTTGTGGTCAAGCTGGCACCAGGAATGGATGTCCTTTGTATCTAGGGAGTTATGCAGTCTTAAAATCCTAAACTACAGTCAGCAGAAAACTATACCTGTGAGAAAATTGCTGTCCTGTTGTCCATCTCTTTGGCTTTTGTTCCTAGTCCCTTCAGGTCACCTGGTTTTCCCTCAAGATGATTGGCACCAACATTTATGGCTGGAATGAGGCAGAGGTGGATTCTACTTACCTTTACTACCGGTTCGCAATGGAATCGCTTGCTTCACTCGCGTGCGCGCCTTGCTTCTGCACATGCGCAGAAACTTCTGCACATGCCCAGATCGCCGATGATGACATCCGGGGCTGTGGGTGGGGCCTCCTGCCAGTTTTACTATCGGTTCTTGCGAACCGGTCCGAACCAGGGGCAACCCACTACTGGAATGAGGGGGAAAGAACAGCCTTAACACTGGTGTAGCTAAGGGTGGCTTATACTTGTCTTACCATAAAATGAAGGCAGTATATGGACACATGGTAGGAAAAAATGCTGCCATGATTAAGTATTATTTAGGCAGAGAAGCACAGATCAATACCCCATGACATGCTCTGACTAGTGAGTTAATTAAACATGGGCTAGATGGCATGTCAATTAGGTGGATATGTAGTTGGTTGAAAATTTGCTCATTAAGGGTTCTTCATGAAACAGTTGGCATCCAGTTGAGCCCTGGCATCTCTAGTTTTACTTTTTTTGATTCATGGATGAAGACTAGAAGGAATGCTTTTCAAATGTTGATGTGATAAACTTAAAATATGAGTGTGGTTCGAACTCTGGACCCAGCTGTCATAAAAAATAAATAACTGGATTAAGTCTTAATCCATTGGGGAAAGTATCAATCATTTTGACCTGAAAACCACAAATTGTTAAATGAATAGCATATTGATAAAAGATGTTATTCTGATTATCGCTTTCAGCTTTCTAGTGCATAACATGCTGAAATATTCTGGCCCGTGCCAGGCCCCATCCCCCCCCCACTTTCCCAATAATTTTTCTCTTTAGATCCTGGTAACAACTAATCTATTTAATAATACAAGAAGGGTGAGACCCAAACAGGAAGAAAGTAGAATTCTTGGAAAGTACTTGCCAAAATTCTGGTTGTAAAACACTGATTTAGATGGTTGGAAATAGTTGACAAGCCAGAAATGATTGAAAAATTCTTACTTCCAGACTGTGTCCTTAGGAACGTTATGTTTTAACATTTTGAATGATCACCATGTTCTGGGAGAGAGATTTTTGGGACATTCTCAGTTTTCATTAATGGCTGTTTCCTGGATGCCTAAGGTTCTCTTTGATTACTTTTCAGAAAACATTTAACCTGTTAACATGGCCCTGCCTTCCACTTTCTTAGGGTTAATGCTAGTTGAAACCAGATAGTTTAATTAATGCTGTGTTTTAACATTTTGCCCTTTTCTTAATCTTGATATACAGATTGGATTAAGGTATTGTGGTTTTTGGCTTTTGATTTGGATTGGTGCACGAACCTCTTGCCACTGTGATTTGAAAACCATAGCTTGTGACACGACTTTAAGTATGGCACAGACCATTATGGCTTGATTGTTAAACTGTAACGAAAGTAAAGCATAGTTTAGGGTTATGTATTATTATCTTGCAAAAATGTTTATTTCTTACAATGATGTAAAATTTCTTACAAGCTACTACAACATATTCAAAAAAACCAATAACAATAAATCAAAATATGGCCTGGTATGATATCTGAACCAGGGGTAGGTTCTAAATTTTTTTATTTATTTTATTTTATTTTATTTTATTTTTGAACTTGTATACCGCCCTTCTCCCTGAGGACTCAGGGCGGTGAACAGGCAAATAAAAACATCAAATACAAATATTAAAATACAGTTAAAAATATGTATAAATTTGGCCCCATTGATTAAAACAATAAACAAAAACAAAAACAATTAAAAACACTTAAAAAGAGTTAGGCCAGCCCGGCTTGTTGGAAAAAGAAGGTTTTAAGGGCACGGCGGAAGGCACTGAGGTCCTGGATTCTCCTTATCTCTGATTCCAGCTGATTCCAGAGGGTAGGTGCCCCCACAGAGAAGGCCCTCCCCCTGGGGGTCACCAGCGTGCATTGTTTGGCTGATGGCACCCCGAGGAGGCCCTTTCTGTGGGAGCGCACGGGTCGATGGGAGGTCGTCGGTGGCAGCAGGCGGTCTCGAAGATAGCTAGGCCCTATGCCATGGAGCGCTTTAAAGGTGAGAACCAACACCTTGAAGCGCACCCGGAAGACCACCGGGAGCCAGTGCAGCTCGCGCAGGAGCGGTGTTACATGGGAGCGCCATGCTGCTCCCGTCACTACCCGCGCTGCTGCGTTCTGGACCAGTTGGAGCCTCCGGGTGCTCTTCAAGGGGAGCCCCATGTAGAGAGCGTTACAGTAATCAAGGCGAGAGGTCACGAGGGCATGAGTGACTGTGCACAGGGAATCCCGATCAAGAAAGGGCCGCAACTGGCGGATCAGGCAAACCTGATAAAAGGTCCCCCTGGTTACAGCCGTCAGATGTTCCTCCAAAGACAGCTGCGTATCCAGGAGGACGCCCAGATTGCGAGCCCTCTCTGTGGGGGCCAAAGACTCGCCCCCAATAGTCAGTGATGGGGTCAACTGACTATATCGGGATGCCGGGAACCACAGCCACTCAGTCTTGGAAGGGTTGAGCTTGAGTCTGTTCCTCCCCATCCAGATCCGTACAGCCTCCAGGCACTGGGACATCACTTCAAGGGCATCGTTGGGGTGGCCTGGGGTGGAGATGTACAGCTGAGTGTCATCAGCGTACTGATGGTATCTCACCCCAAAGCCACGGATGATCTCGCCCAGCGGCTTCACATAAATGTTGAACAGGAGGGGCGAGAGGACCGACCCCTGAGGCACTCCACATATAAGAGGCCTCGAGGTCGACCTCTGCCCCCCTGCCAACACGAACTGCGACCGGTCGGAGAGAAAGGAGGAGAACCACCGTAACATGGTGCCCCCCATCCCCAACTCTTCCAACCGGTGCAGCATGATACCATGGTCGATGGTATCAAAAGCCGCTGAGAGGTCTAACAGGACCAGAACAGAGGAACAACCCCTGTCCCGAGCCCTCCAGAGATCATCGACCAACGCGACCAATGCCGTTTCCGTGCTGTGCCCAGGCCTGAAACCAGACTGGAACGGATCCAGATAGGATGTTTCCTCCAGGAATTGCAGAAACTGTCGCGCGACCACACTCTCAACAACCTTCGCCAGAAAGCGAAGGTTGGAGACAGGACGATAGTTAGCCAATATTGCCGGATCCAGGGATGGCTTCTTGAGGAGAGGCCTCACCACCGCCTCTTTCAAGGCCGCGGGGAAGTGACCCTCGCTCAACGAAGCGTTGATAACACCCTGGAGCCAGCCTCGTGTAACCTCCCAGGAGGCCAGTACCAACCAGGAGGGACACGGGTCCAGTAAACATGTGGCCGCACTAAGTCTCCCCAAAATCCTGTCCACATCATCGGGAGTCACAGCATCAAACTCCTCCCAGATAACATTCTCAAGACTATTCCTCATCACCCTGCCCTGATCTACCCAGTCAGAGTCCAAGTCCCCCCGGATCTGAGCGATTTTGTCATACAGGTATTGTCCGAAATCCTCCACCCTGCCTTCCAAGGGATCCTCCCGCGCTCCCAGATGGAGCAGGGAGCGGGTTACCCTGAACAGGGCTGCCGGACGATTCCCTGATGACGCAATAGAGGCGGAAAAGTAATTAAACTTTGCCGTCTTTATCGCCACTAGGTAGGTCTTAATATGCGACCTTACCAGTGTTCGGTCAGATTCAGCGCGACTGGCCCTCCAACCGCTCTCTAGGCGTCTTTTCCGGCGTTTCATCTCCCTCAGCTCCTCGGTAAACCAAGGAGCCGCAAGGGATCGACACCGGGTCAGAGGCTGCAAAGGCACGACTCGATCCAAGGCCCCACCAGCTGCCCGATCCCAGGCAGCTACTAGGTCCTCGGCCGAGTCGTGTGCCAGATCATCAGGAATTGGCCCAAGCTCCGTCTGGAACCTATCAGGATCCATCAGGCGCCTGGGGCGGACCCATCTAATTGGGTCCGCCTCCCTGCGGCGGGGTGTAGCGGTATGAAGGTCCAGACGAAGGAGTGAGTGATCTGACCATGACAAGGGTTCCATGTCTATATCCCCTATAACAAGATCACTCAACCACTGGCCAGAGACGAAAATCAAGTCTAGAGTATGTCCCCCCCCCCCCCGTGAGTGGGGCCATGGACTAACTGGGTCAGGTCCATGGCCGTCATGGAAGCCATGAACTCCCGAGCCATCCCAGACGTTTCACCAACGGATGGCAAGTTGAAATCACCCATGACCATAAGCCTGGGTGTATCAACTGCCACCATGGCTATCACGTCGAGTAGCTCAGGCAGGGCTGCTGCCACACGGCAGGGAGCCAGGTACGCAAGCAGCAACTCCATCTGAACCCCAAGACCCCATCTCACGAAGAGGGATTCACATCCAGCAATTTGAGGCACAGTGATCTCCCTCGAACCAAGACCTTCTTTAATAATAACCGCCACCCCCCCCTCCCCTCCCCTGGGCTCTCGGTTGATGGTATGCTCTGAAACCTGGTGGGCACATCTCGACCAGAGGGACTCCTCCCTCCGGTCCCAACCAGGTCTCCGTAATACCTGCCAGGTCTGCTCCCCCCTCCTGGATAAGATCGTGGATGAGGGGGGCCTTATTTACCACAGACCTATCATTGCACAGCATCAGCCGCAGGCCCAGGTCCCGAGTATCTAAGCCACCTAGTATCCGAGGGGAGCTTTGGGGGCCGGGGCGCGCAATTGCTCTCAAACAGCAAGTGCACGTCCCCAACACATGATGTGGCCCCCTGCTCCCGCCATATCTGCCCCTCTCAACCACCGTGCTGATGGTATTACCCTCATTGGGATAGCCCTCCGCCCCTTCCCCATTCCCTCGTCCAGTGTCCTCCAAACCGTTACCCCGTGCCGGGCTCGGCTCTGACCTTGGTGGATTACCCCCCCCCCCCCATCCCCTTTGGTCATCCTCCCGATTCCCCTTAAAAAATTATTAAAAACCCTAATTAAAAAACCCCTTAATCCCCGCTTTGAAACATGCCACCTCTCAGGGCTCCAAAGCCCGTCCTTAAGGTAGGCCTTTGATAACATGGAGGGCCATCGCCGCGAGAGGGGGGCATCTCGCAGCGCAAGCAGGTCTGCCGAGGTATAAGCCATACATAGATGAGAGGTAGAAAGTCTGGTCAGGAGTTTGATCAATAGTCTAAGGTATTGGAGCAAGATGGACCTAAAAGCCGGTAGGCTGGACTCCACTGCCCTCTCACTGCAGTGGAAGGAGTCCCGTATCAGTTCAACGAGATTGGAGGTAAAAATCCAAGCCATCCTCTCACGATGGCTAGCCCAGATGGAAAGGGTTTAGGAAAGTTAGATGGTCTATTCCTCCGTTGGTGAAAGGCAACAACTCCCTCAGCTCCCGCATGACAATTGCCCAAACACCTTCCAGCTTGGGGCACAAGATGAAAAAGGAGCCAATCCATAGAGGCATAATGATGTTACGCCCGAGGAAGAGAAGATATTCAAAAGGGAGGGATAACATACAGCTGGATACAAACTGGAAGCGGGGAGCCGAAGACCAAGTCAAAGGCATTGGGGGGGGGGGAGAGATCAATCGAGGCGACCAGTTTTTTTTGGCCGCACTCCAGCCTCTCCGGCCCCCAGAACTTCATAAATCCCCCTGATTGTATCTCCCGTTTCCAGACTCCAGCCCCCAGGTCAGATGGTCTATTCCATGGTATAGATGGTAAGGCCAGAAACAAAGCGGCCATATCTCCCCCCCTTCTTTACTGCTAAGCACCAGGCCGCCGCCGCCATCATCTCGCCATCGAGCCACAGCCGCCATTGCCACCTCAGCTGCCATCGTCGACGTCGTCTGGAAACTGGCCCCTCAACACATCCCAGGACCACCGGAACAGCATCCAGGGCCTGGGAGGGAAGGGCCCGCTCCATGCCGCCGCCGCCGCGTCCACAGCCGCCGCCGCTCCGGCCTCCGCGGCCTCCGGCGCAGAAGAAGGCTGCCATCCTCCCGCGGCGCCTCCCGCGTCAGCTCCGCCCAGCCGCAATATTCTGGAGGGCAAAAGCCCTCGACAAGCTGGGCAGAGGCTCCACAACTGGGGCCGGGGCCGCCCCGGCCTCCGTGGCCTCCGCCGCAGAAGAAAACTGCCGCACCCAGGCCGCCGTCCTCCCGCAGCGCCTCTCGCGTCAGCTCCGCCCAGCCGCAATACTCCGGAGGGCGAAAAAGCCCTCAACAGGCTGGGCAGAGGCTCCCACAACTGAGGCTGGGGCTGTAGATGGTCAAGTCAGCTCCCCAGACCCCCAAATGACCAGAAATCGTCCCATCGTCGGACGGATCTCACCCGGACAGCGCCATCTTGGGGCATGCGCAGAAGACTATATTTTACTATCGGTTCTGTGGGCGTGGCTTATTTTGTGGGTGTGGCTTGGAGGTCATGTGACTAGGTGGGCGTGGCTAGCTGGTCAGAGTCATTTCTGGAAGGTCCTCACATTTACGACCAGTCCTCGCACTTACGACCTGACTCATTTGTTTGCTTTTAACACTGATCAGCTGTAGGACGGCCCTTTGAAGCCCCGCGGCAAGAGTTTAAACAGTTTTTTTCCCTCTAGTCATCAGCTGGGACTCAGGAGGCAGCAATAGATTGGGGGTGGGACCAAATAAAAGGTAAGAATAACATGGGTGGGGGGGTGGGGGGGGTGGGAGGGCGGGGAGGGGAGAACCAGTTCGGTGATGTCATATTGTCACCGCTACTGGCTCGGCCGAACCGGACCAAACTGGAAGGAACCCACCACTGATCTGAACCCAAAGGTGGATTTTTTGCGGGGGGGGGGGAGGAGAGATAAAGATTCTTATGGTTGCATTGTTTTCTTGCATAGCTTTTTTATTAGTTTGCAATGGTTAGAATATGTGGCTTGAATATGGAGAGCAAACCCCCAATTAGATGGAAAATCTTGATCCCAAACAGTTCAATACCTAAGAACTGTTCAGCACAGATAGAGCTGTGATATTTAGACCAACAGTAGAAATCTTACCTAAAGATTTGTGTTAAATTAATGGGAAGGAAAATAAACCAACTTTCCTGGTAATTGCCAGTCAGTACAAATCTAAAGCATGGTTTAGTTCACTTGGAGTTGTAGTAGTTGAGGACCTATGCCCTAGAAATGAAAACCTTTGTTGGGTGTAATTATTGTTGCTTTTACCCTGTCTTTACTTCTTTCAATTATACCTTTCAGCAGTTTTGCTGAGTTACTACTTAACACAAATGAATAATTAGTTCCTACCTGATATTTTCCTAACTAAACCCAGAATCGGGGGAGGGGGGGTACTCCATTACAAAATCTAAGAAATAGTATGGCAATGGAGAAGAAATAAGTTAACTCTTATTTTTTAATTTAGCTGAGTAACTGAACAGCTGAATTGCACAGAGGGTTAAAAACAACCAATACGCTTTCTCTCCATTAATTTTATTTCATTTTTCTTAAAATCACCAGGTATTCAATTAAATCATGAGATCTAGATCAGGGCTGTCAAACTCCCGGCACGCAGGCCGGATGCATAACCCTCTGGCCACGCCCGGTTTAGCGAAGGGAAAAAAGTCCCAATACATCACACGACGCCATCGTGATGACGTGAGTTTGACACCCCTGATCTAGATAAATAAAATCTTATTTTATTTATCTCCATTCCCACCCCACTATGGGGCCATCCAGAGGTGATATTTGCCGGTTCTCCAAACTACTTAAAATTTCTGCTACCGGTTCTCCAGAACCTGTTAGAACCTGCTGGATTTCACCGCTGCTCTGAGGATCATTTTTCTACAGATGTTTTTAGTGGCAATATCTCAGTCAGTGACTCTCTTAAGAGCAGACCACTGCATGACAATCAAAGGCCTTGTAACCTTTCAGAACCAGGATGCTATGAGGTTCTCCTAGACCCGTGATAGTGAACCTATAGCATGCATGCCACAAGTGGCACACAGTGCCCCCTTTGTGGGCACGCAAGTCATCGCCCCAGTTCAGCTCTACCACACATGCGCATTCGCCTCCCACTGGCCAGCTGTTGTTCAGGTTTCTGCCATGCATGCATGTGCACTTCCATTTTGGGAGTTTGGGCAAGCACGCACATTCAGGCTCATGCGTGCATGCTTTGGACACTCGGTCTGGAAAAGGTTAGCCATCACTCTCCTAGACTCATAGCTCCTGCTTAAGGAGCAGTTGGCAATCGCGGTCAAGATCATCTTTGCATAGTTCCATTTTGGGTACCAGTTTCACCCATTTCTAGATTGAGAGTTGCTGGTCATTATCACTCAAGTGGAAGTTGTTTCTTGTTCGATTTCTGTGATGAAATGAGGGTGTCCTTGAAGACCTTTCAGAAGCTGCAATGGTAGAGCAGCGGAAGTAGTAATGGGGGCATTACTATATGCCCATGTAACTACACTGCAAACTACACTGGCTTCGAGCAGACTTTCAGGTGCAATTCAAGGTGCTGGTTATCATTTATAAAGCACTAAAATGACACAGCAAGCTTATTTGCAGTAATGCCTATCTCCCATAGATACATCTCTCTGAAGTTATCCCTGCCCTCCCGGACCTCAAAAGCCTTTTGTAAAGCCATGAAGCCATGATTGATGACTGATGTTTTTATGACTACAGCTCTGATATTCTCTGGAGCCCCCCACCCTTACAAATACTAATCAGGATTAACATTACTTCTTAGCCCAGATACATTCATCTGTGTCCTTCAAAATTTTATGGTGGGAAATTATTTGATTTCATGGAAATAATTTCTAATATAATCCCATAGAATTTAGCACACTCCATCCCCTTAGGTCACTTTCAGACTGGGATGAAGGTATGATAAAAAACTGATATGCTCACTCTGTCCCTGTTTCTGAACAGTCCCTCTTGCAGACCATATGATACTGTAGAAGAAGGCTTGCAAAAATTACGAATTCCAATCTTATCCAGGCTTTCCAGTCACTGGAAAATAGGAATTATTTGCAGTGAATGCTATTGTCTGAATGTCTGTAGAGATTCTCAGTCATCCAGGTCATGGTTGTCCCAAGGTGCTTTTTCAGGAGGCAACTGGACTTTCTTGTTTTTCCTTTTGAAGACTACAGGAACCAGGAGCACTACTTAGGTGACCTTGAGGACACAGATAAACTTCCAAGTGCTTCAATGACCCTCTAAAAGGATGCAGATAGAATAGAATAGAATAGAATAGAATAGAATAGAATAGAATAGAATAGAATAGAATTTTTTATTGGCCAAGTGTGATTGGACACACAAGGCATTTGTCTTGGTGCATATGCTCTCAGTGTACATAAAAGAAAAGATATGTTCATCAAGAATCATAAGGTACAACACTTAATGATAGTCATAGGGTACAAATAAGCAATCAGGAAACAATATCAATATAAATTGTAAGGATACAAGTAACAAAATTACAGTCATACAGTCATAAGTGGAAGGAGATGGGTGGTGGGAACAATGAGAAGATTAATAGTAGTGCAGACTTAGTAAATAGTTTGACAGTGTTAAAGGAATTATTTGTTTAACGGAGTGATGGCATTCGGGAAAAAACTGTTCTTGTGTCTAGTTGTTCTAGTGTGCAGTGCTCTATAACGTCATTCTGAGCGTAGGAGTTGAAACAGTTTATGTCCAGGATGTGAGGGGTCTGTAAATATTTTCACAGCCCTCGTGCAGTATACAGGTCCTCAATGGAAGGCAGGTTGGTAGCAATTATTTTTTCTGCAGTTCTAATTATCTTCTGAAGTCTGTGTCTGTCTTGTTGGGTTTCAGAGCCAAACCAGACAGTTATAGAGGTGCAGATGACAGACTCAATAATACCAGCTGGTATTATATTATATTATATTATATTGTATTGTATTGTATTGTATTGTATTGTATTGTATTGTATTGTACTGTACTGTACTGTACTGTACTGTACTGTACTATACTATACTATACTATACTATACTATACTATACTATACTATACTATACTATACTATTATATTATCTGGTAATACCAGATTACCAGCTGTCTGCAAGGAATACAAATCCTTCCATTCCCCACTATCCTGTCAGAGCTGAAGAAGCTTCTTGGATGAGAAGAGAAACGTCTTCAAAAGAAAAAAAACAAGAAAGTCCAGTTGTCTCCTGTAAAAGTACCTTTGGGATATTGTCTGAATGGTTTCATTTAACTTTTCTAAGTGTTGAAGAGATGATCTGCCTTTTACTTTTTTGAAGAGTGGAAAGATGTCAGGCCACAAAACTGGCTTATGTTTGAATACTGATTGGTTGGTAATTCTTCGCTCTTTGCTGTTAGTCCAAAGGAAGTAGTACTGGAGGTTTTCTGCATGTAGGCATGCCAATCCTCAAGTTTCAAAAAAAAAATAATAATCCAGAAATGGCAGAATAGTGTGGAGCAATAATAATTGGATAAATTGGAATCAGAAGTGATTGGAGACTGAAAGGCTGGTTGTTTGAAAGCTCTTTTTGCATCCATTGATTGCAAATGTTTGGACCTGCCTTCTGAGACAGGTGTATACATATACTAACCTCCTGCTATCTTTAAACGAAGTAATGAAAAAAGAAAAAAAAAAGCTACAATCCCAAGTTTTTCTGTTCGTGATCTTTCCCCTGCCCTGCCCAGGGTTGTGGAAAATTTACTTAGCCCACTCCAAGTAATTCTTTTCCTGAATCCCAAGATTTCAGAGTTATGAAAAAACATTTTCCCCGCTTCAAGACTTGGCAGACATAGAGAAGTGGAATTTATCAACTGAAAATGTTTTTCAAGGGAATTTCCATTCATCTTTTTTGAGTATGTAGGGCCTAGTTTACCAAGGAATATTTCATCTTCTATTGCTTCTTGGATCCTGAAGTAGCATTTGTATTTAGAAAAAGAAAAGACAAAGAACTGGCAATTTCAATGCAATCCATTTCCATCTAAGTATAAGATGTACTTTTTAAAGGTCACTGTGTTCCTTCCTGTGCCCTGAAGTGATGAGGGCCCAGCCCGGCCCATTCAGGGAACCAGACTGTTTCTTTATCAAAAATGTCTCTGTCCCACCCATACAATGCCTTCCACAAATCAGAAGAATGTGCAATCTATCCAATACCCTGCATTGCTTATATACAGTAGTGGCCAAAATTGTGGAAACCTTGTGGGAAAAGTGTATTTTCTAAAACTAGTTAATAACACTTTTTTTTTGAGTAGTACCATAAAACTATATATCAATGGAAAGATAATTTAATCAAGAATGCAATGCAATAACTTTTATGAAGGATTTGCTATTAGAGCAGCAGTTACTGTTCTAATAGAGAAAAGCGAAACACATAGAAAAAAAAACGAGATATACAAAATTTATCACCATAGAAAAAAGTGAGGTATACAAAAATTATCATGCCAGTTAATACTTGGTTGGGTAACCTTTAGCATGAATTACGGCCTTACAATGTCTTCCCATGGAGCGAACCAAGTTCTGCAGCTGTTATAATGTGAAACCAAATTTGAATGATTGGTTCTATTAACTGGGTTTTATTGCTGGGTCACTTCTGTCTAACAAGTTTCTTTAGTAGGCTCCATAGATTTTCAGTTGGGTTAAGGTCTGGGCTATTCCCAGGCCATTCCAGTAGTGGAATATGATTATTTTGAAACTGCCCCCACCCAAAAAAGTGGTGTTATTAGCCATTAAACCTCAAAAATACACTTTTCCCAAAGTTTTTCACAATTTTGGCCACTACTGTAACAGAAGCACCAAGAAAGATGCATGAAATAAAGTACTGACGACTTGGGAGATCTGTAGATTTATTGAAGCATTACGTAGCAACTTGAATGAGCAGCCATAGATCTTCAAGACATCATGGTCAGAACTTTCATATTCTCTCTCTCCAACCCAAATATTTGATCATTCAACAACTTTGAGTGCTGAATAATAAAATGCTATAGCATAATGTGCCTTTTACAAATGTTACATTAATTCCTTTTAAATAGGCTGAAATATCAAAAGCACAGTTAATGGATGTCTATAGAGATTCTCAATCATCCAAGTCATGGTACTTTTCAAAAGGCAACTTAATTTTCTTGGTTTTTTCCCCCCTTGGAAATGTTTTGCTTCTCATCCAAGAAGCTTCTTCAAAGATGGCTTTCAAAAGGCAACTTGACTTTATTGATTTTTTTCCTTGAAAATGCTTTGCTTCTCATCCAAGAAGCTTCTTTGGTTTCTCCAGAACTAAAGAAGCTTCTTGGATGAGAAGTGAACTACCAAGAGCCTTGGTAGTATAGTGGTTTAAGGCACCCTGTTATTAAGCTGGTTATTAAGACCAGCTGCCTGCAATTACTGCAGGGTTCGAATCTCGCCAAGGCTCAAGGTTGACTCAGCCTTCCATTCTTTCTAAGGTAGGTAAATTGAGGACCCAGTTGTGGGGGAAATAAGCTGACTTTGTATAAATATACAAAAGGATGAAGGCTATTGCTGAGCACATTGTAAGCCGCCCTGAGTCTTCGGAGAAGGGCGGCATATAAATCAATTTTTTTTAAAAAAACAACATTTTTTCAAAGAAAAAATAAAATAAAAAAAGTCCAGTTGCCATTTAAAAAGCACCTTTGGGGGACAGTGTGTGGGTTATACACAATGTGAGTGTGTCTACATAATGCAAATATAATTTTTAATCCCTCTAAATTTGGGGGATAATTACTTCCTTTTTTTCCAGATCATGTTCAGCCTGTCTGGAGGCTTACAAATGTTTTTTCTTTCACAAATAGAAAGGGCTTCAGTGCAGGGGTGAAATCCAGCAGGTTCTGACAGGTTCTGGAGAACTGGTAGCAGAAATTTTGAGCAGTTCGGAGAACCGGCAAATACCACCTCTGGCTCAGAGGTGGGTTTCAACAGGTTCTGACCAGTTCTGGAGAACCGGTAGCAGAAATTTTGAGTAGTTCGGAGAACCGGTAGTAAAAATTCTGACTGACCCCCTCTATTCTCTGCCTCCCAAGTTCCAGCTGATCGGGAGGAAATGGGGATTTTGCAGTAACCTTCTCCTGGATTGGGGAGGGAATGGAGATTTTATAGTATCCTTCCCCTGCCACACCCACCAAGCCATGCCCACAGAACCGGTAGTAAAAACATTTGAAATCCACCACTGCTCTGGCTGGCCCCAGAGTAAGGTGGGAATGGACATTTTGCAATATCCTTCCTCCAGGAGTGGGGTGGGAATGGGGATTTTGCAGTATCCTTCCCCTGGAGTGGGGAGGGAATGGAGATTTTGCAGTATCCTTCCCCTGCCATGCCCACCAAGCCATGCCCACAAAGACACGCCCACAGACACGCCCACAGAACCGGTAGTAAAAAAAAATTGGATTTCAACACTGCTTAAGTGGCTATGTGTACTGTTGGGACTGAGTTTGCCTAGCTCTGTAGTCAAGGCCTTGTTGCCCTATCTCTCAACAGGGTGGAAAGTTAATTGCAATCCCTTCTGCAGTATACAGTACAATAGTGTTTCTAGGATCAGCAGAAAAGAGGCAAAATATGTAGTCTATACTTAGCTCATTCTGCTATGTTTGGAGCCAACATAGGAACTGTGATTTATAGTGAATAACAAACACATGTGAAGAAAGAAGCATCAAACTTAGAAAAACCAAGTAGGGATTGGTTTAGTATTTCAATGGGAGACCAGCAGATAATCCTTGCTTATAGGCTTTATCAGTAAATGGGGACAAAATTCCAAAAGGCAACAATGGCAATGAACAACTGGATCACATCCCCATTAAAACTCTACATGGATGTGTCTAGGAAAGCTACATTCAAAAAGAGACATTTTCTTTAGTAAGTCAATCAGCAGAGTTGGTAAAAGGCACAATGATATAATTGGCCAGCAATCATTTTTAGCACATTTCTCCATCCTTTAGCTAATTTCTAAAAAATTTAAGGAATGGACATACTAACTTAGTTCTTTTGTAGCCTCCATGCATTGATAGCACTTAACAATAGCACTTAGACTTATAGACCGCTTCATAGTGCTTTTACAGCCCTCTCTAAGCGGTTTACAGAGTCAGCACACTGGCCCCCAACAATCTGAGTCCTCATTTTACCCACTTAGAAAGGATGGAAGGATGAATCAACCTTGACCCTGGTGAGATTGGATCTGCCAAACTGCAGGCAGCTGGTGATCAGCAGAAGTAGCCTGTAGTACTGCACTCTAACCACTGCGTCTCCGTGGCTCGTGATCCAGTGCTGAAAGACCTGAATAGATGGGATTTCTTTAAAAAGTATCTGTTATACAACCCCATATATAGCCTGTCCAGGATTAAATATTTCTCCTTATTTTCTCTTCCCCCAACTCTATTTCGGTCAATAAATCAATCCAGATTCCTGATCACCTGTCCTCCTTAATAATTATTCCCCTTTACATATCAAGATTAATGAAATCAGAAACTCTCAGATGTCCTACTGTAGCCTTAGGGGAATATATATTGGTTTGGGGAACAACTTTCCCTGTTAGTATTATGTCCCATGTTTGGGGTGGTGTTGAGGGTGCTGAGAAAGCAAATTGCTTTCTGTCTGACTATAAGAAGAAAATGTTCTTTTCTTGGTATTAGAATTTAACCAAAGGAACAGAGTGGGATAATGGGGCACATTCTTGACATCAAAAGCAGGCATTAGAAATAAATATGCTTTGGCTAGCAACAAGATTCTTTTGGAACAAGGACCACTGAAAATATTTCAATCTGCTGGATGCTTGAAAAAGTACCATACCATATTATTAATGTGAAACAAGTTTCACCCTGATCCTATCTCAATGTTTGCAAATCATGGCTGCAAATCCAGGGAAGTAAGAAAAAAGTCATAGGAACTGAAAGAGATTTTTGTGGGCAGAGATCCCACCAACACTGATTTATTGATTTATTGATTTATTGATTTATTGATTTATTGATTTATTGATTTATTGATTTATTGATTTATTGATTTATTGATTTATTGATTTATTGATTTATTGATTTAATGTATATTGCTGCCTATTCACCCATGGCAACTCAAGGCGGCTTACAGAATATAAAATCACATTTAAAGCAATAAAAGTAATAAAAAGAATCAAATAAATTAATATACCCCCTGCCCTGGCAACAGCAGATCACACAAGCCGTTTAATGGGCTCCATCCTGCTCTGGATTACCCAGGCCCACTGGCAGAACCAGATCTTCAGTGCCTTCCAGAAGAGTGTTAGAGTGGGGGCCATTCTAATCTCTGTGGGATGATGTTCCAGAGAGAGGGAGCCAACATGGAGAAGGCCCTTCTTCTGGGTCCTACCAGCTGTATCTCCCTCAGGGATGGGACCCACAGCATTCCCTGCCTCCCCGCTCTGATGGATCGGGTAGATGTGATCAGCAAGTGATGATCCCTTAGATAACCTGGTCCCAAGCCATGAAGGGCTTCAAAGGTGACAACCAGCACCTTGAATTGCACCCAGAAGCAAATCGGCAGCCAGTGCAGCTCCCGCAGGAGAGGTGATACATGTGTACACCGAGATCTGCCCAAAACTATGTGGGCCGGTGCATTTTGCACCAACTGGAACTTCCGGAACTTATTATCATTTTTAAAATTTATCTCAAGGATGGGATCAATTCTTTTTTTTTTTTCTGTTTTGTGCAATTTTTTTTATTGAAAAGTTTTACAAAGAAAATTCCCCCCACCAATATTCCCCCCACCCTTTTTCCCTCCCCACCAACCCCACACCCCTTCCCCCCTTCCCATCCCACCCTCCCCCCCAGACTTCCCAGAGCAAAATACAGGGTATTTCTGTTTGGTGCAATTTTGATAGTTTGGTGGGCTACTGAGTTCTACTTGGCTGAGCTGCATCAATAATAGCATCTTTTGAGGCCTTTAATTGCTGTTTGTTTTAATGATCAAAAATAAATTAAGCTTAGGAGATGCTGGTGTAGGATGTGCTATCAAACCATCTCTAGGTGGCTGTACCCCCTGCCCCTTAAGAAAAGTATGAAAGATGGCAAAAGTTGCAAACACAATGAACCATAGACTAAAAACTTCAGATAAAAAGATGTTGTGCAAATGTTGGTCTAAGATGGTGATGGCGAACCTCTTCAGCACCGAGTGCCCAAACACGTTCATGCATGTGCATACACTGGAGTGCCGGAAACCCAAAGACCAGCTGGCCAGCTTGCGCATGCCTGTTTTTTGACTGTTTTGGGGGCCATTTTCAGGATGTTTTCGGGGATGTTTTCAGGATGTTTTTCGGGCTTTTGGGGGGATGTGTTCCGGGTCATTTTCTTGGTGTTTTTTGGGCCATTTTCAGCTCAAAAAACAGCCTGAAAACGACCTAAAAATGATAATGGCCCAGAAAGTGGCCCGGAAAACAGCCTGAAAAAGTCCTGGAAACTGCCTGGAAAACAGCCTGAAAATGGCCCAAAAAAGGTCCAAAAATGGCCTGGCCTGTTTTTTGCCTGTTTTTCAGGCTGTTTTCAGGCCGATTTCTGGCACTCTGGTGCCCACGACGACCAGCTGGCCGGCACACCGGAAACCAGAAGAAAAGCTGATGACAGCGCATGTGCCCACAGAGAGGGCTCTGAGTGCCATCTGTAGTACGCGTGCCATAGGTTCGCCATCATGGGTCTAGGAGCTTTGTGTGTTGGGTTCTTAGCAAATTTGTAAAACAGATTGATAGCAGTGGTGGGTTGCTACCGGTTTGCCCCGGATTTGGGCAAACCGGTAGCGGCGGCGGTGGGAGGTTCCGCCCACCCGCCTGGACATCTCTGTACATACGCAGAAACATCGCGCATGCACGCACGCCCACAAGTGAACCAGTAGCGGCCAAAATTGAAACCCACTACTGATTGATAGGTATATTTCACCCCCCTCTGTAATTCTCTTAATATTTATTCAATAATTCAAACCAACCAGGGTTAGATAGATGTATCAGATATGTATGCATGTTAAAAATAACCCTTTGCTAATGATTCTTGCCAACTCTTTAAATGCTTATGTGAACATCTGTAGATTCCCTGCCCTCCCCGCCCCCCCGAGGATGTAAAAAGAGCTGCAGTGATAGATAGGACCAGAATTTGTGCACATTACCACGTCACATTGTTCCATTTCTCTGATAGGTATACTCTGTGGTTGTTATACTTTATGATGGAAATATAACATAGCACTTTTACGACCATTTGTGCAGTAACTCTGTTCTTTGTGCAGTAGCTCTGTAACTCATTCTTTTTTTCACTTGTAATTTTGTATTGCCAGCTGGATACTTAGATGGATAATCTGTGCTTCCCTCTTGTGGACAGAGGTGAAGTAGCAGACACTATGCTCCCCACCCCCACCCCACCCCCCCGTCGGCCCCTTTTAAATAGTGGTGACTTATGGCACCATAGAGATTATTTTCAAGGAAAGTTTATGTCTTCCAGATTACTTAGACTTTAAGGTTCCCCAAGTTTCTTTGTTGTTATGACAGAAATGATTATTTCACTGATTTTTTAAAAAGGGACAGTTGAGTGTCGGGGTTAAGGTGTCGGTTTAGAACAGTGTTTCTCAACCTTGGTAGCTTGAAGATGGGTGGACGTCAACTCCCAGAATCCCCCAGCCAGCGCTGCTGGCTGGGGGATTCTGGGAGTTGACGTCCACCCATCTTCAAGCTTCCAAGGTTGAGAAACACTGGTTTAGAAACCAGGAGATGTGCATTCTTCCTTCAAGCACAAAAGTATTCTCTTTCAGCCCAGCCCACCTCACAAGGTTATTGTTGGTGGGGAAAATAGGAGACTGGGACATTATGTATGCCATTTTTGAGTTGTACAAAATGAAGAATGAGAAGTAAACTAACCATAATAGTGGAATACCGGGGATGTATTCAAAAGCAATTGTATTAATGGGAAGAAGTGAAACTACAACTCTTTAGCTGGGTAAATGTAATGTGTATTTTTATCTTCCCCACCATGCACATCAGAAATAGTCCAAGATTTACACTTGAGCTACATTGACAAGAGTGGCAGCTTGATGGATGTCCTTGAATCTCCTCTATTCCAATACTAATAGGACAATGCAATTTGTTACGGATCAACAGTAAAATACCCAAGTAAGAAAAACAAGGCAATTTTTTTTTTGTCATGAGACAGAAAGCAGAAGCACACACATGCATGTGCATACATGCGTATGTGTATGTATGTTGAATCAATTTTCCGGTCAGTTTTGACACTTGGAAATTACCTGGATCAGTCCCTGCAGTTTCCTTTGGCAAGATTTCAGAAATGATTTGGCCTTGCGTCATTCCTATGGCTGAGAGAAAGGGACTGGCCCAAGGTTAATCAGCTGGTTTTTGTGCCTAAGGTAGGACTAGAACTCCTGGTCTCCTGGTTTCAAGCTTGATAACAATAGCAATAGCTATTTACATTCTAGCGAATTAATCAATATTCCATCTTGCAAAATGTGACTACACCAAAGAGGACAATAGAATAGAACAAATGTTTTCATGATCTAGTTAGGAATAATTTTGATTCACAATATCTGGCCTCATCATGGTGTAGATCTGACTTTGACCTAATGATACCCTAAACTCTTTATCTTGTCTCCCATGAAAAAGCAGATGCTATTGACTCTTAGTGGAAAAGTGACGTAAAACAGTGGGGAACCCTGATGAATGAAGGATAATTCCGATGCTCAGCCCAATATCCTCCAAGACTTGTGCAATAATAAGTCTTTGATCCATCTCCATTTCTATGTAGGTCTTTTGTCCACGGCCATTAATACTTTGCTAGTTCCAAAGACTCAAAAGATTCTCCATTGTTTCGTTTAATAACAGGCTGGCCAGTTTTAATCCAGCGTATACTGAACACACAGACTTGTTTTAGGCCATGCACGCAGACTTAACTGAATGCATAACTTTATTAAATAAATGCTTTGTCATAAGAAAAGACAAAGATCAAAGAGTAACATAAATTATAAGTTGAATAAATAGTATACAGCAATCTTCACCTTTTAATAAAATGTGAGATTCTTTTTTTTTTTAAGTACAAAATGCTAAACAGAGCATTACACTCCTCATCCATTGTCAGTTTCTTTTCTTTTTTTCACAAACTGCATTTCCCCCCCATTGGTAAGAGTATGAATATCCTTGTTTACTGCAAAGGAAAACAAAAACAAAACAGCCACAGAACTAAGGTACTGTATGTATGTATGTATGTATGTATGTATGTATGTATGTATGTATGTAAAGCTATTAAAAGCTACTGTAAAATGTGTAGTGAATAAATGGTGTAATGAAAAACAAAAACAAAACCAGGCAGGAATCTCGGAATCTTTTTCTGTTCACTGTGCTATTGTGGGGTGTAATCATTGCATTGGAAGGGCTTAAAGGGGGGGGGCAAGGTTGGAAATGGAAGGACTCAAGTTTTGGGGCATTAGCCAAGCAGCTCCGAACAAGAAGCGGGGCTGGGGCTGGGAACTGGGGTGACTGGCTAACTGCGGAAGTTATCTAGGCTCTATTAAAAGTGGAAGAAGGAAGGAGAGAGGGATGAAGTGGAGAAATATTGCAGTCCTCCTCTTTGAACTAGTGGTTTCAAAATACAGCTGTCCACCACAGCACTGACAAAGGATCTCTGGCTGCAAATAGGTTTGGGCTATTCTAGAAGCTGCCTGCCTTTGAATATTATCAGCTGCAGTGTGACTCTCTAGAGAAGCCTTCTCTGACTTGGTGCTTTCCAGATGCCTTGGAACCCTAACGTCTGGCCAGGGTGGCTTAGGATTTGGAGGGTGTTAAGACACATCTGGAGAGTCCTCAGGTTGGAGAAGGCTGTTAGAGGCCTAGGTGTGCTCCTAATCCCAACTGGTTGATGATGCTCTTGGAATTCAGAATTTACTACCTTCGGTGCCTCCAAAGCCTCCTTCGCACTTCCATTGTTTATACTTCTGAAGGGAGCTTCCCCCACTGCTTTGTCTTTTATCATTTTTCTTACCTCCTCTCATTGTGATTTGCTCCTCTAATGGGAGGAGGGTCATTTATTGTTGGGGAGGGGGAATAATCAGGGGAGCTTTCTCCCTTTGGTCAAGGATAAAGATGGGATTCAAAGCAGCAGGGTTGTTGGCCAAAGTGACTTGCTTCCCTTTTCCTCCACTTAGGGCAGGTCTGATCAAATTATTTTGGAACTTGGGCAGGAAACCTAGAAAGACCTCTCCTTTGCAGGAAAGAAAGATGATTTTTACCCAGAACCAACTGCCTGAAGCAATTTCACCTTCTTCTAAATGGCTGGATTTGAAGGTAAAGGAGATTAGTAGGTGGAGAAAGAATAAAGGTTAATTCTCATGATAGCTGCCCTCATGGGGAAGAATCCCCTCCCCAAATTTGCTATATTCACCTTTCCTAGAATAATCAAAGCTTGCAGGGATGGCTTAGAAAAAGAGCTCTGTTGCATTTCTAGTGAGATTTTAGTTGGGGCAAGAAATCCAGCGAAGACTTCTACGGGTTGAAGTCTACAATGGTGACCTATCCCCAGGCTATTTAAGTCAAGATTAAACAATACAGATGCAAGGGAGGTTCTACTCTAGCTAATGTACTTGGGTTGGTTTCTCTTTCTTATCTCAGTCAGCCAAATAGTAAGATGAAGGGACTATCCTTGGAGGCAATCAATGAGCTTCTGAAACAGCGGTGGCAGAAATATTGCATTGGGGCTGACAAGGGAACAATTATATGGGGAAATTATCCCCTCCCCAGTCACTTCCCTTGACAGTAGAATTTGTCTTATGTGTCTCATGGATAGGAAGACCAGTGACCTTCCTCAAGTCTGTTTATGGAGGAAGAAAAGCTAGTATTTTCTATGGGTAGGGTAATGTTTTCAAGTGTCAGGAAACAACAGATACATATCAAGGATGGTGGGTGAGGAGGAAAAGGAAATAACATGGTTTGAATTAAAACTAGGGAAGGAAGAAGCATTTGAGTTACATTCTTTCGTCTTAGGTAATTTAGGATGAATTTGTATCTCAGGCTGACACTTAACAATATTTTTTCTTTCTAAATAAACGATTATTTCTTTTTCTAGGAAACTTAGAAAATTCAGTCATATAGTAGGATTCTGGACACTCATACTTTGGAAAGAGCTAAGCAAAAATTATATATATTATAGTAAAGTAATAGAAACCCAGCATGACCTGTAAATTTGCCTCACTTACTTTTCTTATGTGCCTAGTGCATCTCCTCCCACTTTATGTTCTAGGCAGATGTACCTGCAGATGTATATACCTCACCTTCTCTTCTTTAATGCTAGCTTTACAGAAAGGGGTATTGATGTTAGAATCCTCAGACTTTCTCTCTTAAAACAATCATGTGTGCATGGAGACAAATGGTTTTGTTAAAGAGTCCTTGCCCTATAGAAAATAAAGAGGCTCCAACCCATCCTTAGGCAGGGTCAGTTTCATTCAAAAGGGGACCAAAGTCAACCTCCACCATCAAATGTCAGAAGTTAGCAGATATGACATATATGAGAAAGACCATTCTGTTCCTCTAGTCTAGTCTAGTCTAGTCTAGTCTAGTCTAGTCTAGTCTAGTCTAGTGTAGTCTATAGCCTAGCCTAGCCTAGCCTAGCCTAGCCTAGCCAAGCCTAGCCTAGCCTAGCCTAGCCTAGCCTAGTCATAACTGATGGAAGGCAAAGGGGTTTTCTAAATGAGCTTCCCCTGGAAATGTCAGGCCCAGAGTAAAGATAGGAATAATTATGGCAGCGATTGGTCATTTGAAGGAATTCTAAGACAAATTATTCTTTCACAATATTAGGTCATCCCGACTGGGAACAATGGCCATTTTTCCAAAGAGACCCCTGACTACCATTTGGCTATCATTCGAGAAGAAATTCTGTCCTCAGGGCTTGAGGCGGCTTTGTGGTTTAGCAATAATTGATGGGGATTGGATTTAACTCTCCCCAACTCCTCATAGAAGACCTGACAGAAAATCTAAATCACATACAAATCTCTTGCTTGGACATAAGTTACCACAGAGGCTGGCAAAAAAGTGCCTCAAGTTGCCAACAGCACACATAATCTTCCTCCTTTCACCATCACATTGATATGTACTCTTTTCATGCATCATATACTTGGGACGGAAAAGTCCATTCATACAATTTCTGGATTTATTATGTAGACCAACCTTCTCCTACTTGATGCCATTGATGCCATCCTAACAGAAGAGCTTTTCCCTGGGGGTTTTGAGGATCACTGTCCCAACACTTTTGAGTTGCCAAGTTGGAGAAGCTGGCACAGAATTCCTAAAAGAGCTACACTGTCATTATTTAGCATTAGTGGTCTCTAGCATCTTATCTATTATAGAATTTGAAAGGAGGGTTTAGGGTTTTGACTAATTATAGAGCCAGCAGAACACTTCAGGGCTTTCTTAGAACAGAAGAGGACAGAAACAATTCAACCAGCTATCAGCCCAGTGGAGATAGTAAATTTAGGCATCCTCTTCCTAAAGCAGGATGGGAACGGGGAAAGTACTTGGATCCAGCTGTCACAGTAGCAAATATTTCAATCAAAAGTTCAGGTCAACCATTTGTTTGTATGAAAGCTCGTGGTAGGCTGAGCCTCAACTCTTAGAAGAATAGCTATGAAACCACTGCTGCCAAAGCCCAGGGAAGATGACAGATGGAGCACTTAGAGGTGACAATTTCTGGAAATAACAAATAATTGGATCAGATATCAAGATATGGGACAAATGGATAAAGCTGAATTTTTCTTTCATGGTTGATAGTAACCAACAACTAATCAGACTTGAAACATGTATACCTCCTGAAGAAATAAATGTTTGCATCCATCCTTATAAGGAGAGGATTTTGCCCATCTACCTTCTGTTTTCATAGTGAGGCCAAGTATCCCAGTTTTTTCTTGCCAATTCCCATATCCCTGCTAATGCCAGATATTCATTAGCTTTCCAATGTAGTTTTTGAACCTAGTTGAATATTAGTGGTGAAGGAGCAAAACAGTCACTCGGATGCAATAGCCAATCCTGTCAGGAGGATTTTTCATTTCCTTTCATCTGTGTTAGCTGTGAGTATTGTGCATCATGGGTGTCCTTCTGGTTCTCCCATCAGTAGCACCCTTTCTGGATGCTGGACAGTTGTGAGTTTGTTGTTCCTGCTCCTAGGAAGCCAGGTTTTTTTCTCCATGTTTCTGATCAGTACTTGGCTTGGAAGTGCTTGCAATCAGCCCCAGCAAGATCCTCAAGTCCTTTAGAGTCCTCTCTCGGAAGTGAAATATATTCAGGACTGTCTTATATTGGCCAGTTAGATCATGGTAGGCCAATATTTCTTGCCAGCTGCTATTTCAAGGATTCGTCCCACAATCAGAATGGGAGCTGTTCCTTCTTGTTGTGGCCTTGCCTTTCATTCATTGTTATGGGCATTGGGGAAAAAACAACAACCTTGTTATGGCCGCGTCCATGGAAACATAGCAAAGAATTAAAGCAACAATTATAATTACAAAGAAATTAAATGGCTTTAGTGGTCTGCCCAAGCCTGAATGCCAGAGCTGTTGAATCAATGGTCTCTGCAAGTGGTTGTATGGGTTTGGTTTCTCTTCCTTTCCTGACAGGGACCCTAGGTTTTTTACAGTGGGGCACTGTCAAAAATTAAATAGATACAGCTTCTCCCCGGGACAAATAACACATTAGTGTAATAGGTCAAATCTTCACTGTTGAATTTCTGTTTACTAAGCAGCTGTTAGAGATGCCGAAGTTCTGTCAGGAGAGAGAGAGGCAGGGGAAAAAGGGGATAACCTCTTTTCAGCCAGTCACTCAAATAGGCTTTGAAATAGTAGAGGCCTTTGCCGACAGAGACTTCTCTGAATGTTGTAGATATGAGGAAATGGTAAAACATTGGCCTTATTACAGATCATGTTTACATTTCTAGTATGGGTAATTTATGAATCATCAACCAGCCTCTTGGAATTTTCATTGTAAAGGACATTTGGGATATTGTAGTGAAGAATCTCAGGTGTCCTTCCAGAGTTTAAAAAAAAAACAAAAGCAAAAAAGCAAAGGGATCTTACTATTTTAGCCTGTCAGAAGGTGGAAATCCACAGGTGTGTTTATAGAAGCAACAAACATTTCAGGCTTTAAGTGCCTGCAAGATGTCTGGCAAACCATGTTTCAACTTGGGCACTGTTCCTGAAAATACACCAACTCTGAACACCTTTGACTTATGCATGTAGCCCTGAGCAAGTTGCCAGGCCTTCATGCACAATTAAAATCAAAGGGCTTTGCATGTAAGGAAATGGGATTGTTCAATCGAGAACAAAGAGTAAACATCTGTGCACACATCTGTATTTACATAGGAAAGGACTGTACAAGACACTTTAAATAATCAGGTTGAACCCTTTTGCTGTTCTGGGAAAGAAACCCACTGGGAACAGTAATTTTTTAATTCTTAATTTTGCTTCATCCCACTATAGGATTCTGTTGTCATCTGACCTTTTGCTTTTTAATAAAAGGGAAGTCATAGAGGGCAAGGGCACCAACACACTTTTAGTCCTTGTTAGGGGAAAGAGAGAAGAGGTTCCAGAAATGAACATATTTTTTTTTAAAAAAAAAAGAAGAAAGAAAGAAAAACATGCCCAAATAGATAATAGATAACCAGAGGCCTGCTTGTCCTAAGAGTTGTTTGTTTAAACTAAGTACTTTTTTAAACTGGAAAGGCTTTAAACTGCAATATCAAAGAAAGGAGAACAGAAATTATTATTCAAGTGCCTCTGAGAGCTTCCTAGGTCAGTGCTTCTCTGGGTGGCAGGCTAGAGTCAAGGGCAAGCATGGTGGCCTATGAGCTTCTTGATGGCCCTGTCCCATGGAGGTGGTCATCATGGTCATCTTCCTTCCTTCCTTCCTTCCTTCCTTCCTTCCTTCCTTCCTTCCTTCCTTCCTTCCTTCCTTCCTTCCCTTCCCTTCCCTTCCCTTCCCTTCCCTTCCCTTCCCTTCCCTTCCGCCTTAATGGGTTGCCTTTTCTCCTTCAGTCTCTGTCATGGCCACTGAGAGAAGCTGATGACATATGCTGTAGATTCCGAGGTCCACAGTTCCTTAAATGAGATGAAAGGAATCAGTCTTTGGGGGCATCGTGAGGTGTGGGTGGGTGATGGGTGGGGGAAGGGCTCTGGCAGAGAGAGGCAACCGGGATCTTCATTCTGTGTTTCCGCTGTCAAAGTTGTGACACTGCAGGTCTCCAGCTACATAATCAGTTCCTGGCAGCTTCAATCCATACTTGTCCACACACCAACACAGGCCACGTTTTCGGCCCCGAGATGGTTTGCACTAGAGAGGGGAAGGAAAAGGATCAACAGTGAGCAGGAGGATAGCCAGGCTGCCATTTCTAACACCTGATTCATCTTGCATTAGCCAGATGGAATTAACCTGAACTTTCAATTTATCATCAAGTTATCAGGAGAGGAGGACAGAAGGTAAATCCAGCTCCTTACTTAACTCAGCAGGACTGATCTTACAGAATATTCTTCCAGGGTCAGAAATTCATTTATTTGGGGTTCATTTATTTGGGGTGCAGGAGAAGGCTATGCAGTGTACTCCTGAGATGGTGACTGGCCTCCCCTCTAATACAAGGGGAAACCTGCCGTGTTTTCCCCAAAATAAGACCTCCCCTGAAAATAAGTCCTCCCCCCAAAATAAGCCCTCCACCGAAAATAAACCATCCCTCAAAAATAAGGCCTCCCTGAAAATATTTAACCGCATGCGCAGTCGGTCCCCGCTATTTCCTCTAGTTAGGATTAGGGAGACAGAGCTGGAAATCAGGTAAGATGGCAAGAGGATCCCTGTCTTGTTTCATGCACCCCAAAATAATAAGACCTCCCTGAAAATAAGGCCAAGCACTTATTTCAGGGTTCAAAAAAATATAAGACAAGAGTCTTATTTTGGGGGAAACACAGTATCCTATCTGGAACCATGCATATACAACAATTTCAGGGATTCTGGATCTAAAATGAAGCCTTCTCCTCATTGTTTTTTGGGTATTCTCTAGCCTTCCTACAACTGAATAAATTTAACTTCTGTCTCAGCTATGGCCTGAAATTCAAAGCTCCAAAATGGTGGTAGGGCAAGAGGTTTCCCATTGGTGGAAACTCAAAGCTGGTGTCTGGATTGACAATGAAAAAATGGTGCAAATTTTTTCCCTGCTCCTTATCTGCAAAGCATACATGTTTATTCTGAATCCAGCAGGAAATAATACCTGTTTCCTTTTATAGAAACCTTTCCTGTCACAGTTGGGAAGATGAACAGCTCGAGGAATCATTCGCTGGCTAGATTTGAGCTCCTGTAATGACGCCTCCATTTGCCGACGGCAAGGGCCCTGAAGAAAGAGAAGCAACCACAGAAAGGTTGGTTAAGGAATACCAAGAAACTCAAGGCTAGGTCTGAGTGAACACAGAGCTTCCCAGCGTGGGATCCGATTAACCCGAGTATACTCATAGGGACAGCAATCTTGACAATGGCTCAATTTATCTGAGTGTGAAGACTGATATTGTTATTTATTTAAACATATTGGCCACCCAATGTCAGTGGACTCTGGGCCACTTTTTACAAAACTGAAAAACAAACAAACAAACAAACCAGCTCAAAACATAAAATCAGACAGACAAGCCAGACTAAAGTGATCTGATAAACAACACGATGAATAAAACAAAACAGAGGGCATTGAACAAATAATAAATCCCAGGCTTAGGGGCCAAAATCAGGTTTTTAAAGCTTTCCAGAACCCCAGCAAAGAAGGTGCCATCTTTATCTGGGGGGAGGGGGAAGGGATTCTGTTTGGGGGCTACAACAGAGAAGGCAGCTTCCTAAATCCCACAACATGGCAATAATTAGTGATGGGGACTTGGAGTGCACTCATTCTGCTGGAACATACTTGGTAGGCAGAAACGATTGGAGATAAGTTGTTTCTCAGGTATCCAAGCTCTACGCGATACAAGGCTTTATAGGTAACAACCAACACCTTGAATTACACTTGGAAACTAACTGGCAGCTTGCATAGCAGTAGTGACACAGGGGCACATTAAGAGGTGCCCATTAATGCTTAAAATGCCACTGCATTTTGAACCAGCTGTAACTTCCAAGTGATCTTCAACGGCAGCCCCATGTTAAGCACATTGCACTCATCCAAAGTGAGGTGACCAAGGCATGAGTAACAGTCTGAAGAGTCTCCCAATCAAATAAAAGGCACAGCTGGTATACAAGATGAACTGTGAAAGGCCCTCCTAACCGCAATATGCCAACTGTTCTTTTGCCTTCTCCAAATTTCTTGAAATATGAGGATTGTTCCTTTTGGCACATAAAAGCAGCAAGAGACTCCCTCTTACTTTGACTACTGTAAACATGATCCAGAAAGCCTACTGGCTTAAGTTATGAAAACCTGAGGATCCAAACAAATTTCTCTGAATGAAATTCCAAACAGAATTCACATCTCAGCAATTTTTAACAGGAACAAAATTGCAGAAACTTTCTGATAGCGCCTGCCCAGTTCATAGAAAAGGCTACTAGAAAAAGCAAGAGAGAAAGAAAGCTCTCAAACCGATATGGGTCTGTAAAACGGGAATTTTTATCTGAAATTCGGCAGGTCTGATAACCTCATAGAAATTGGAAAATGCATTGTTTGATTGGAAAGCATGTGTGGTGCCAGTTAGAATCCTGGTTTGTTCCTCATCTTAAGCCAATTGAAACAATGCAAGCAACGTGACAAAAATGAAAAAAAACACAACACCTGTCTTTTTGTAAAAATATAGGAGAAAATGGAATATGGCTGATTCATGTGCAGCTTGTTGTCAAGGGCCATAACCATGTCCTTCTCAGATGTTATGTTTCGAAGCTATGAGTCTCCTATCTTGTATATGCATCCTGTATTTTTTCTCTCTAAATATAATAACTTACATTTGTCCTTGTTAACAGACATCATGTTCTTCTCAGCCCAGTCTTCCCACCTAACCAAATTAGACTGAAATCTTGTTCTGACATCCGAGTATTGGCCATAATGTTACTTCTGGTAACTCCCAATGTTGTTCTCCAAATATTTGATAAGTAGCTCACCAATCCTATTGTTTATTTATTTATTTTTAATCCAACCTTTATTATTTTTATAAATAACTCAAGGTATCAAATGCACACAATACCCCTTCCTCCTCCTGGGCTGAGAGAGAATGACTGGCTCAAAGTCACCCAGTTGCCTTTTATACCTAAGGCCAGACTAGAACTCACAGACCTCCCAGGAGAAACTTCTCCTCGTTACAAGCCTAGAGTCTTAACCACTAGACCAGCAGTGGGATTCAAATTTTTTTACTACCAGTTCTGTGGGTGTAGCTTGGTGGGCATGGCATGGCTTGGTGGGCGGGGTTTGGTGGGCAGGGCAGGGGAAGTTACTGCAAAATCCCCATTTCCTCCCCACTCCAGAGGAAAGTTACTGCAAAATCCCCATTTCCTCCCCACTCCAGAGGAAAGTTACTGCAAAATCCCCATTTCTTCCCCACTCCAGGGGAAGGTTACTGCAAAATCCTAATTTCTTCCCGATCAGCTGGGACTCGGGAGGCAGCAAATAGATTGAGGTGGGGCCAGTCAGAGGTGGTATTTACCGGTTCTTCGAACTACTCAAAATTTCCACTACCGGTTCTCCAGAACTGATCAGAACCTGCTGAATACCACCTCTGCGCTAGACCAAACTGGCTCCTATCCAGATAATTAATAAAAATGTTGAACAATACTGCCCCCAAAACAGTTCTGATTACTGTTTTCCCACTTCATGTTGAGCTTTTAATGCTGTCTCGCTGGATGTCCACCAACTCTGTCTGCTTCACAGTATTCCAAGCTCTTCTGGTTAATGGCCTCTACTCAAAATAAAGGTAGCAGGAACATGAGAGAGAGAAAAGCAAGACAAAAAGATATAGAGAAAGGAAGACTTAGAGGTCTTTGGAAGGATGGCTCTTACCAATTCGAATTCTGGTCTTAGCTCCGGAGCAGCAACTCGAGGGTGTGCAGTATTTTCTGCTCCACCCACAATCTTAGATAAGGTCAATTTCTTCTTGCGGTCTTTCTTCAATGCCTCTACCTTTAGCTCAGAGTAGCGCCCGAGCCCCTTGTTTCTGTACATTTTGGATGAATAGGTTTCCTCAGCCATCTCAGAAGTGGTTGGTTCTTCATGCTCCCGGGATTCCCTTTCTAGATGGGAAAAACAAGAAAGAACATTTTCAATTTGTGTTTGGACTTGTCACCATGTTCACCAATGTACTGGATTCCAAATGGCAATCACATGATTTTGGAATACTGCAAATGTCATAAATATGCCGACTGCCTAGAAGTCTAATTTTGATCACACGTTTGTGGTAATGCTGTAATAATTGTAATTGTGAGGATCGGTCCATAAATCATTTTTTTTTTCCAATGCTGCTGTAACTTCAAACAGTGGCTATGTGACCACTGGATCTCATTCAAACCCACAGATGAAGCCTCACGGACAGAGATTTATGCACTCAGCTTTGGTAACAGAAAGTTTTGGAGATATAGTTTAGATGAATTGTTTTGACAATAGTTTATTTATTTATTTATTTTATTTTTCAGATTTCTATACCGCCCTTCTCCTTTCAGACTCAGGGCGGTGAACAGCCAAAGTAAAACATTTGTACACAAAAGTTAAAATAGATTTAAAATAATTAAATAAAGTTTAGCCCATAATTTAAAACATTTCAATTCAAACCAATTTCAAATTTTAAAAACCCACCATAAAATCAGGATAGTAATTTAGACAAACTATTTAAAATAAAGACAACTGCAAGACTCAGGACATATTATATACAGCATACCAATCTTAGCTATAGGTCTTTTCCTCCTATCCATGCACTGTGACACACTTCATTTCCATAATGCATTGTTACTGTGATGACTCATTTTGGTCATCAACTCTTCGTTTCTAATTTTGCCCACTTTAGTTCTCAAAATAAATAAATAAATAAATAAATAAAAAGGGAGGGGGAAGGGATCCTTAATTTAAGGTGAACTTAAATCAGAACTTCCTTGCTAAATTTGTAATGAGGATTCTTCCATTTTAAAGGCCAATTATTGGGGGGGGAGGGTTGTTTCAGAGAAGAATCACTGGCAACTAACATTTGGAACTGCTGCACTTTGCACCAAGTACAATTTCTGAGTTGTCTTTAAAGGGAGCACCATATTAAAGTGTACTGCAGTAGTCCAAACTAATGGCAATGAGAGAGGGAATTACAACTGCATGGTCCTCCTGCTTCAGGAAGGCCTACAGCTGGTAATCTAACTGAGGTTGGCAAAGACTATTCTGCCCCATCCAGCAGTAGCTGTGACCTTGGAAGACACCCTAGATCAGTGATGGTGAACTTTTTAGGCACAGAGTCCCCAAACTGGAAAGTGCGTGCACCTCAGAGTGCCGGAAACCCAACCACCAGCTGGTTGGAGCGCATGCACGCCTTGGAAACCCAATGACCAGCTGGCTGAGCTGGGGCAATGGTGCGCATGCCACACGTGCCACAGGTTTGCCATCATGGCCCTAGATCATGGATAGGCTCCCTTCAGGATAGTGCCATCCCATCAAGAGGTCAGCCCTGGGCTGCCCATCGTATTTTGGCTTCAATGGACATTCCCCAGCTGAATTTACTATTAGTGAAAGTAATGATCATTTTTTTTTAAATGAAATTTTATTGAATTAAGAACATACTACAATTCAAACTATACGGTTCGGCAACGTGTAGTCATATTGTATATTTACAAGTGCGGTATCTAATCAATTATCTAATTATTTATACAGTTTGTACAAAAATTCTTATGTGTAAAACTAATTACTGTTAAATTAGAGTACAATAATATATAGGGTTAACTAATCGTTGTGCATTGTTCCACATGAGTATTAACTTTTGCATTTAATTTCTAACCACCTATACCACAGATCCCAGATCGTATAAAATTCTGAATCCTCCTTTCCATTTAACACATACGTTAATCTGCACATTTCTGCGCAGTCAAGTATCTTATTGACTATCTTTCCTCGGTTGGTCCTTTTTTCTCTTTCCAATATCTAGCATAGGAGAGTCTAGAGAGTAACCATCATTTTTATCAACGTTGTCTATAAGTGTATATTCTGACAAAGGGATTAAAAAATCTGGACCATCAGAATTTTTTTAGGTCAATATTTCTTTTTTAGCTCTCTCAAGACAAGCCTGAAATGAAGGCAAATAGCAACATGGATCACATCTGAAAAATAGATTTCCTCTCAAATGTGTATTAGATAAAAGTATGCAAAAAAAAAAAAAAAAGAGAGAGAGAGAGAGAGAGGGAGAAGAATTTTACTACTGGAAAAATATTTGCATTTAAAAATAAATGCGTGCACAGAAGTTCATATGTTAGGAAAAGTCTATGGAAAACTGCATTAATTTACATTTGTCTGTGTTTTTGTGTGTGAGAGAGTGTATGAGTGGGAGAGAGACAGAAAGAGAGAGGGAAAGGGAGGGAACAAGGAGGGAGGGAGGAAGGGAGGGAAAGTTAAGTAATAAAACTGTAACAAATTAACGACAGAATTACCTGCCCCTCTTCTGACGTTGGCTTACTGGCTGGCCCACGAAGTTTCAAAGCAGACAAATTGCTCATACCAGCTAATCCTCAGTATTTGATGACTAAAAATACATTGCCACTTAAAAGGAATTTTACTTGTCTGAGTTTCATAGTCTAATTGGCAGTTGTTTCTTGTCCAGGTATTTGTTTTATTATATTTTTTTTCCGGAAAGCAGTTCACGTTGGGGGTTTTTCCCATGCTTTTGTGGCAGTGAATTCCAGAAGAAAAATACATCCCACCTCTTAAGTTTTGTACCTGATCCCTGCCAATATGATCTCTTTAATAGATGGTCATTTTCAGAGCTCCAGGGTGGTTTATATATAGGAGCAACTTGGTGACAGCTATACTTAGCTAACTTATGACCTTTAATATGGCTCTTAAAGCAAAAGAGGGTTATTTTTGGTTCCCAATTTAAATGAATCTTAACTCCCAGAGTCTATGGAATCCTCTACTGACCATGTCTACTACTAGAACAAGGAAGAGGGGCACAGGGAGCACAAGCTGGTAACAGGGAAGAAGAGTAGAAACATGGCTTTCTGGATCTATATACCCAAAGAGATAAGAGTTTTCTGAACACTCTCTAATCCCCAATTGGTGCCAAGCTTGCTTCTCATTTCCAAAAGAACTTTCTTTCCATGCTCACCTGACCAATGGGCATTTGATGTTTGGATCTGCCTTTCTCAGGTTGGCGCCTTCCAGATACGTGGGGATGCAACCAATGGTGGGATTCTGCCAGTTCCCACCACTTCGGGAGAACCGGTTGTTAACTTTCTGAGCAGTTTGGCAAACTGGTTGTTGGAAGAAATCATTAGGGCAGAGAACCGGTTGTTAAATTACTTGAATCCCACCACTTGATGCAACCCCTTTCATTCTGAGGCAATAATCTCTTCAGGCAGAGAATACTGGAATTTGCAATCCCAGTTTACCTCAAAAGTGCAACCTGGGAAGTACCCAAGATGTGGAACTTGAAAATCTTTATGGAGAAGAAATGCTCTTGGTCTCAACAAGATTATCTAAGTACGTAGCGGCAGGGTAATCTGAAGCAATTAGACATTTCTTACTGTAATCTTGAGAATTCTAGGATACTGCTGGGGAAAATCCTATCAGGGAACAAGCCAGTTTTGAGCAGTTCAGGCTTAGCTGGTATGCCAGCTATGGCCTGCCTTGAAGAAAGGTAAACTGACCAGCATTTTTGTTATTTTCTGATAACAGTTAGCATTATAGCACATGGTCCATTAAGTAGTCTTTAGAGACACCAGTTAATTCAAAATACTGTATACTGATGGGCTAGAGGCCAGGAAAATATTTTCCTAATACCGAAAATACTTCATTGACTTCTAATCATAAAAGGATGTTCCTTGATTATATTTGTTGTTTTTGCAGTCTGGCATTTGGGTTATTTTTCCCTTCTTGTCTAATGTTGTGCTTTTATCAGAAGCAGCTTTATATGGAAATTTAGTAGACACTTTTATAGGCACAAAGATAAAGTGGTGAAAGAATACCTCACTTGCTCTTCCTACACAATAGGTTTCTGGTAAAGGCACAAAAGAGGGATGCGGTGGCTCAGAGGCTAAGATGCTGAGCTTGTCGATCAAAAGGTCAGCAGTTCAGTGGTTCAAATCCCTAGTGCCATGTAACGGAGTGAGTGAGCTCCTGTTCCTTTTCCCAGCTTCTGCCCAACCTAGCAGTTTGAAAGCACGTAAAAAATGCAAATAGAAAAATAGGGACCACCTTTGGTGGAAAGGTAACAGCGTTTTGTGCGCCTTTGGCGTTTTTAGTTGTCCTGGTCACATGACCACAGAGATGTCTTCGAACAGCACTGGCTCTTCGGCTTTGAAACAGAGATGAGCACCGCCCTCTAGAGTCGGGAACGACTAGCACATAGGGGCGAGGGCAACCTTTACCTTTAAAGGCACAAAGGCAGCAAAAATAGCAACAATATCTTCTAACCTCACCTAATTTTTAAAAATGCAAATTTGAGTATCCCCATCAAGGATAACACACAGTTTTTGTCTGAGTTTTGTCTGAGTTTTGTTGAGTTTTTGTTGTATCTCATCTCTTCTCCAGGAACTCAAGGAATTCTAAACACAGACCTCTCTTCATGTTACCTTCACCACAACCCTGGGAGGCAGAGGTGGGAAGTAGCTCAAAATCACCTCAAAAATTCCATGATGGAGACCAGATCCGATCCTGGACCCTCTTAGTCATAGGCTTTGACAGCTATGCCACTAAACTGCTATTGGGCTCTTCCAGTACATGTGGATGCAACCAGGGGTGGGTTCTAATTTTTTTTACTACCGGTTCTGTGGGCGTGGCTTATTTTGTGGATGTGGCTTGGCGGTCATGTGACTAGGTGGCCGTGGCTAGCTGGTCAGAGTCATTTCTGGAAGGTCCTCGCACTTACAACCAGTCCTCGCACTTACGACCTGACTAATTTGTTTGCTTTTAACACTGATCAGCTGTAGGACGGCCCTTTGAAGCCTCGCGGCAAGAGTTTAAACAGTTTTTTCCCCTCTAGTCATCAGCTGGGACTCAGGAGGCAGCAATAGATTGGGGGTGGGGCCAAATAAAAGGTAAGAATAACGTGGGGGGGGGGGGAGAACCGGTTCGGTGATGTCATATCGTCACCGCTACCGGCTCGGCTGAACCGGACCGAACTGGGAGGAACCCACCACTGGGTGCAACTCATTTTTGTTCTTGCTGTTTTCAATCTCAGTGGTGTTTCCTGGCAACTGCCAAGACTAGTCCCTGCATTTTTCTTGGCAAGTTTTCAGAAGTGCCTGCTTTCTAGGGTTGAGAGAGAGAGAGAGAGTGACTGGTTCAAGGCCATCCAGCTGGCTTCAGGCCTAAGTTTAGACTAGAACTCACCATCTCCTAGTTTTTAGTCTGGTACCTTAATCACCTAAAATTAGTTTGGCTCCTTAAATTCCACCACAGCTTCATGCTCCAAATATACACGCACTTGTCCAGATTTTATTTTAGAGACACAACCGAACCCAATTCAAGTTTCATCAACTATGAGCATGCATCAACAGTTTCTTTGCTTGCTTAAAATGAGTGTTTCTTTTTAGGCTCAGCCACCATTTTCTGAGATAAATCAAATGCTTAATGGAATCCCTCCCTCCCTCCCTCTCTCTCTCTCTCTCTCTCTCTCACTCACACACACACACACACACACACACACACACACACACGACAGTACAGTGAGAAGCAGAGAAGTAGTATTTTTATGCAAAATTTCTTTCCCACGGATAGATCATTACCCTGCATCCTGAAGAGGGCACCAGAGGCATGCATAACATGCCTGAGAAATATAATCTGGTTATAAATAAACTAGGTTATAAATTACTGAAAAATAAACTAGGTTGTAAATTACTGAAAATATAAACAGTTTAAACCTGGAATCTGTTGGCAAGTCACAGCGGGGAAGCACTGGCCAACTTCTAATTCCTTTTGGGCCCTGGCATGGAGATACCAGCAGGTATCAAACTCATGGCGTTACATTGCCATCACGTGATGTTTCGCAGGGTTTCCCCCATTCCCGGAGCTGGGGTGGGCATGGCCTGTGCGTGACGCATCCGGCCGATGGGTCACCAGTTTGACACTCCTGATTTAAGATATCACATGGCTACAGTATTTATTTTGCTGAGATGGACATAGAATTAGTCCAGAAGATGACTTGGGGGATGTTTCATTTTTTTTTTCTGGGGAAAATAGCATCATTTAACAGGAGTTCCAGAATTCTTGCTATGAAGAAAAAAAGGCTTTGGAGAAAACTGGAGATTGGAACCCCGGATTAAGTTGAGGTGTAATGACAGGAAAGCCTGACCCATGGTGGATCGAACCTAAACCTTAACATTTTAGTCCAAAGTGATATTTTTGCAAGTGTGTTTGTGTGTGTCAGGGGAAAGGATCAATTTAATCATAACCCCACAACCGAAACACACAAAACTAACTTGCATAACATTTGTCTATGCTGATTTATACCTACAAATGAAAGTGTAGGGAGAAAAATAACCTAGTGATTTGTTTGCTCTCATAGCCCATTACTCTTAATGGCCAATTGCTAACTGCTGATACAGTAGTACTACTGCCAGGCTTCATTTTTATGCCAGAGAGACAGGACAGGTCTTATGAGCATACAAGTCTGCTTCAAACAGCATACTATCTTAACAGATATGAGTCTGTTAATAATGTCTTACTAACTAGGGTCTCCTGTTTGAGCAGGGAGGGAGGGTTGGACTAGATGACCTATAAAGATCCTTTCCAACTCTGTTAATCAGACATTAATGGATAATTAAAAAACAGGCTGTAAGGGCAATGGCTATCTTTGTTTTCAGTGATGATATTCAGAAATATGCTGCTGATTAACCTGTAATATAATACTGTATATAGGGTGGAGAGGTGTTTTTTTTTTTTTTTGCTGCCTTTAAGTTAGCCTCTGACTGTTGGACAAGTCCCTGGAGTTTCTTGGCTGAAAGAGTTTTGCCATTGTCTGCTTCCTAGAAAATGACTTAGGCCGAAGGTCAACCAGTTGTGCCTAAGAGATGAGTAGAGCTCATGGTATCCCAGTTTCTAGCCTGGTGCCTTAACCACTACACCAAACTAGCTCTCATTATATAATAATCACACATAAAGATATATAATCATGTGCGTATAATTACGTAGGACTGATAGGAAGGTCAGGCCAGTGACAAAATTTGGGAAGAAATAGTATAAGGAAGAGACCTAGTCTCTTAGATGAGGGTAACACTATATGCTAAATCTGGGTTAGCAATACACCAATCATTTGTTCACATAAGATGCAGTGCCCAAACCAACCAATCATATTAGGGCAGTAAGTAACTGTCTGGTTTACTTACGTTATTAAAGCAGGGATTAGGTTTCCATTTGGAAGTGGGGAGACAGAGGATGGAAGCAATCTCTGTTAAATAAAGTGTGCTTTATAGATTCTGAAATCATTGCAAACACCACTTGAAATAGGGTAACCAGGAACTTACCCTGCAACATTAGACTGGAAGTCATCTTAACATTTTTAGTTTTGTTGCTGGGCAGGTGCATATCCGTGCCTATCTGTTAGTAATCCCAAAATCAAATTTCAACTCTGATCTTTCTTTGGCAACGCTATGCCTCACTTGGGAGGGGGAGACCGAGAAAGACAATCACTCAAAGAGGCTACATTTTGGGCTGATCTCTCTGAATAACTCTAGTCAAGCTTTGGTTTTAAAGCAAAACAAACAAACAAAAATCTGGCCAGGTGGCAGCCTTAGCAGCAAACTGGTTAGACTGGTTGAACTGCAGCCAGAGAGCAATGCTTGGTGGTCTCTTCATCTTTAGAATTCCTTTCTGCCTGTTCCAGTGAGAACAAGAGGAAGGGGTTGAAAAGCTCCCAGGCATTAAGGGTGCCTGGAACTGACAGGGTGGAATGTTAGCTGGAATTCTGAAGGGCAGGGGTCTCTCTTGCTTTCCTCCCCCTGCCAAGAAACCTGGGTTGGTCCAAGGATCATGTGTCCCCTGAGTAGAATGAAGAGGAGCTGGCTTCATCAGCTGAAACAAATGGAGGTGTTACTGATTCTACTTGTATCATTCATTACCTTACCTGTTATTGTAGCTGGTCTGTAAAAATTGCAGTGAGAATTTTCTGTATGTCTTTGCTGTCCCCTAATGGCTGTCTGGAGTTTTGCATGTCAGATCTGATAGACTTATTCTTAATACTTAATGTGAGTTGAACTTACTTGATACAATTAGAATTCTGTACCCAAGTCAAACACACATTAATACACCTAACAATTTTAAGTGTCCTCCTCCCCTTACTGCAAGAACATGACAGAGAGGGATGCTTGACACTTTCATTCTGAAGATATTTAGAGAAGGGGTAAGGAATTTGTCCCACTACATCTCAAAGGGAGGGACCCAGGAGACAGACACACAAAAAAAATGCTTCCAAACAATAGTCCTCATTCTTAAAAGTCTGGAAACATCTCTATTAATAATAGCAGAAGATGTATCAAGGACCCTTGTTGTCACAGGTCTTGTGCAAACAAACCACATGTGTAGCTCTGGGAAGTTGAATACAGATAAAATGGAACACGACAATCCATCACTTCTTATATCTTAGGATTCTCTACTTGGAATGAATACTCTTGAGAAGTCAATGCGCTTGCATTTTCAAAAGCATGTTAAAATGTGTCTTTTAAATTATCATGCCAGGGGCAAGTTAACTGATCATGCTAGAAGATGAAGTATTTGCAAGCTTCAGAGAATTATAAAACCAGAGGCCGTAGTAAAATATTACCCCTCTTTTGTCTCAAAACAAACATGGAAACTGAACAGGGATTTAAAAATGTATACACTATTAATATTCTTAATTGGATTCAAATCTTAGCTGGGATTATTCATGGATGCTTGACAGAGTTTTAGAATAGAAATGAGAAGTAAAAGACAAAATATAAACATTTGGATTACATAGTCAGGTATATCTTCTACCAAAATACTTTGGGTTTTGGCTTTGATCAACCTTTTTCCGTGAAAATGATGTACTAATTTAAGATGTCTTTGATTCTCCTTTAAAGACTAATCCTCTAGTAGCTATTGTTGAGCCAATAACTAAGAGATAGAAAAAGCATAGCTAAACGTACAACCTATTTCTCATGGTCTGTGGCCAACCTACAAATAGCATCATCTACCAGTTGGATGCAATTTTAAGCTTTGTTTCATCTTTTACTTTCAAAGGGCAAATACTTTAGCTTATGAAGTCAGCATTTTCATCATTTTTAAAAATCAGCTTTCCAAGCGGATGGCCAAAGACTATATTGGTTGAGAATAACAACTGCTGTAGTCCAAGACATCTGGAGAAGAAAATCTAATTCAAAATGTTATTCAGGATCACGAATTTGGAACAAAAGTTCTAGAAAATGTATTTGGCCAAGAGAAGAGAAAAAAGAAACATAGTAACAAAATATTTTCCTTCTCTAATCAAGTGAACCAGTGTAGAGAAGTACAAAGATGATCTTGGAGAAAATAAGATGCACCCATTAGTAGAACGTAAGCTTAGCCTGGGAAAACAGGAATGCATGAGAAAGAAACTCAAGGCTGGCTTGCCTTGAGTCTCTTTGGTATAAGAGGGAAGGAAATGGAAATATAATTAGGCTTTCAGAATTATTTTATTATAGTTTATATCAATAAAGCGGAGTTATCTTATTTCTTATGATTCTATTTCCTAATCTGAGCTACCTCAAAATGCTGATAATAGTGTGATACAGATGGCAATTATTTTGAGGGGATGACAGATACTGGGTTAAGGATGATAATCCTTTTTGCCTGCTACCACTGAGATTAATTTTTTAAAAAGTTATAATCTTGAAATCAATGTGAATCAATGATTGATAGTAAGCATGTTACCACATACATGTTCATACTTTAAACAAGGAGTATATTTTTTGGTTCACGCTTTCCCGAAATACTTTTTATCAAGTCAGCTGTCTTGTTCATATGTTATTTCTAGGTAGCATTTTCCATCTCTTGCTTAATAGAAACAGTGGATTTGAAGATTTGTGTGGTCCTGCAGTTTAATTATTCATGAATTTCATGTCTTGGTGGTAAACTTACAGCCTCCCTCTACTTTTCTTGTTTAACACATTCCTGGCAAACTCTGAAAATATGGCCATCAGCCCTAGAAATTCAAGATCCTACGACCTGGAGAAAAGGTGAGTGAATCAGACTTAGGCTGCAGAGTGAGCCTTTTTCCTTTTATGTAATGTGTGATACCTTATCATATGCAGGCTAAAAAAAAAGTTAAAAGCAATTACCACTGTGCATGTTTGTATGTTCCCCCCTCATTCCACCCCCCCCCCCCGCTGTAACTCTAGATATTTTGTGCCAAAATAAAATAATTGCTTGTGATACACTCAGGCTTGCTGGCCTCTGTAATCTCATGCTGTGCTGCTCCGATTACAATCACTAACTCAGCAATGTGCAAATAAATTTTACATTTGTCACCAAATGGGGAGCAGCTGCTGGTGGTGATTGTATCAGGACACCAATCCCTACTGTCTCAGCAGGCTGCTTCAATCCCACCATGATTGCAAAACCAAAACAGAAGCATATCCCTTTGCTCCCCCCCTGCCCCCCGCCCCACAATGCATATAGATTCTCACAACATCTTTCCAGGCTTGAAACAGATGCCAGAGTCAAGGATCCCACTAGAAATGCCTCTCTCCTCACTATCAATGACTCCAGAGATGAAGGGTAGGTCGACATATTCGTTCAGAATCTTCTCCGAGTTATGGTAACAAGAGAGGGATCTTTTTGCTTCTAAGATTCTCCTTTGGGCTCCTAACCATGTGAGTGGTGAGTGAAAGCTGTTATCAGGTGACAGCTGTTGGTGCCCAGCTATCAAAGGGGATGTGGGTGGGGGGGGGGAAGAGGGAGGTGGTGGTAGTGGTGGAAGGATTAATCAGAGTTTAGTTTCTGGAGATAAAGTATCTCTACAAGAAACTGTATCCTTTGCTAATGCATTTTAGGTTACTTTCTTGCCAGAAAGACCACGGACTGGAAGGTCCAGGGTACCAAGACAGAGATGCTATCTTAAGAAAATTGTCTTGCCAGGTCAAACACAAGGGCTTGAAGGTGAAATATCTGAATTCTGCTTGTGTTTTGCCATGGGCACGCTATGGATTCAAAGCAGTAGTGGGCTCCACTTACCTTCGCTACAGGTTCGGAACTGTGAGCACTTTGCTCACGCGCAGCACTTCTGCGTATGCACAGAGCGTCTGTGATGATGTCTGGGTGGGTGGGCGGAGTCTCCCACTGCCGGTTCGCCCAAACCGGTTCGCCCAAACCGGGCAAACCGGTAGAAACTCACCACTGATTCAAAGCAGCCATTGCTGCTACCACGGCCTTGAGTAGTGGGGAGGGAAGCCCTGTACTGACTTAAGCAAGGTGAGGTTTGGTTAACAGTTGGGGTCTATTTGGGAATTTTGTATAGTTGTATAGTCAACATCAATCAATTGATCACCTCAGAAAAAGACAGTGACAAAGCACTTTTCTGTTGTCCTCAAGAAAAATATCACGGAGTTGCCCATGAAATCATTAGGTATTGAACTCGGCTTAAAGGGTACTTTATCTTGACCTAATCAAATAAGGCAGAAATCATTAGAAAGAGATAGGTAGACTGGAAAACTTTTCCCTCTGTAACTATTTTGTAGCTACTTGTTAGAATATGAATTAATGGCTGAAAAGGGGGGAAATGCATACCTTGTCTATGATGCAACAGTTACGGGACCTATAGCCTTCTGCTTAGAATAAAAAAATTGAAACTGATTCAAGGATTGAATTTGTGCAATACAGACACATACAAAATCTCAGTCATAGATTGAAGTCACACAGACTTCCCTAGTCTGCAAAGCATTCAGCATTTTGGATTTTGTATTGTTAGTGACTAAGTGACTCTATCTCTCTCTCTCCCTCCCTCCCTCCTCCCTCCCTCCCAGTATAAACAGAGTGTACCTAAAGTCAGGCCCCAGAGACTATTCACTATATAAATAATATTAAATATTTAAATTTATTGCCCTTTCCTTCTAAATACTTGCTTTCTTGTTTTGCACATGATTTTTCAACATTCCTAAGTACAGTAACATCTCCTCTGAAATATTTTTCTGAAAAGAAATGCTAATAAAATATATTATGATTGTCCTATGAAGTATGGAGTGTGACCTGTCCTATATGTATACGTGTGTGTTTTTGTGTGCATGTGTATATTGTATATTGTGTATGCAATAAATAAATTAGGAAACCATATTGTGATTAGCCTAGCCTGATTTTTATTACCTTCTATTTACACATATACACACACTCAGCGTTTTCCTAATTTGTTTATTTATATTTGAATACTGAGGGCTTCTAATAAAACTCTTTTGTGTGTGTGTGTGTGTGTGTGTGTGTGTAGGCATGCATGTGTGTGCATACATGCAAGCTTATATTGTATAAGGTTCTTCCAGGGCCTTTGCCAAAGGTGGACAGATCTTAACTAAGACATATAGCTGATACCTTCTGAAGAATGAATTAACCCATAGGAATTAAGAGTAGATGACACTAACACAAAAGAAGGCACTGACATAACTACTTTTCGTAAGTGGACATTTCCTTTTGCAAGGTCTGTAACCAGAATCTAAAGTGGGGAGAGTTATCCTATCCCTTTCCAGAGAATGCCTATGAGGCAAAGTTTCTGGAATCCTTGAAATGATATATCCCATTGGCACATCAGCCTAACAGGAAAGATACTTAAATCTTCCTTTACTGATATCTTGCCAGTCATTTCTTGACAATGTCCAACTCATAATAAACTGTTGGGCAGTTTATTCCATCACAAAATAGTTCTTAAAAGTTAAGAAATGTATCTGAATGCTTACCCAAACGTTTTCCTTGTTTTCAAATTATCATAATTAGAAACAGAACTTTTTCTTTAGACCCAAAGAAAATATAAAAATTAACTATGCACAAGCCTCAGAATAACATTGAGGGAACATATAGGTCTCAACCCTTCATGCCTGCTGCTTTATTGACAATAGGCAGTCTGAAAGAATAAACACTGACGTAGTAACATTAATTAGTCCATTTTTTTTACCTTTATGCACTGAGCTCTCTTAATGAGGTCCACACGCTTTACCCCTTGATTCTTTCCAATTTTGACAAATCATATTTTTCAAATTTAAAAGTAAAGATGGCATTGTAAAACAACAACCCAGCCCACTTAACTCCCTTTAATTTGAGCAAGAAGGTAACCTATTTTTTTGTATATAGATTGTTGGCTTTTGCCTCTCAGCTCCAGAGGGGCTAAGACATTTTTGACTCTCTAGAGGTGGCTGAAATGTAGCTCCCAATATCTTGACCATTGACCATTTTGGCTAAGATTGTGGGAGAGTCTTAGTTTAGCAGCATCTTCTCCAGGATTGTTCATCTCTGCCTCTCTCTGACATTTTAACATATGCTTTGGATGTGGGGCTGTCTGCCTAGGTAGATTTCCCTTGCCAGTATCATGTTTGTCTGAAGGTCATGCTCCAGGTCCCCCTCAAGATTTTGACAGGTTTTCTCAGTTATCAGTTCCTGGCACTGGAATTGTTTGATGAGCCATGGTGGCACAGTGGTTAGAATGCAGTATTGCAGGCTACTTCTGCTGACCGTCGGCTGCCAGCAGTTCGGGAGTTCAATTCTCACCGGCTCAAGGTTGATTCAGCCTTCCATCCTTCCGAGGTCGGTAAAATGAGGACCCAGATTGTTGTGGGCAATATGCTGACTCTGTAAAACTGCTTAGAGAGGGCTGTAAAGCCCTGAGAAGCAGTATATAAATGCTATTGCTATGAGGTCATAATGCCCCTCTCCTCCTTCTTGTTCTTCCGAAAGAACATTAAAAACAGTTTTCAACCAAAAAGCTTCCAGTGCAAGGATTGACTGGGAATAGCTGCCAATTAAGGGTTGTTCTCTAGAGTTAAGGTAATGTTTTAGATTTGCATTTTATTGTCGTGATTGTAAGCAGTTTAGAATTCATAATGAACTGAGCAGCCTACCTGCTTATGCAATAAATGGTGCCATAATAAAATGGTACATCTCTCTTGAAGCAGATGGATGAAAAATACATTGTATTTCTGCTAATTCACTCGAGATTAGGTGTGTCATTTCCTAATGGCTAGAAAAAACTTGCATGAGAGGCTAATTTTCAACAGGTGCAGAGCTTCCTGCCTCGGGACAGACACCGCCCCCCCCAGGAAAAGATGCAGCCATTGATGTCATGGTGATGGTAAGGTTATCAGCAGTGACCCACTTGTGAGAACTGAAATGCAGCCAAAGAAACAAATCCCACTGTACATTTCACAGACTGGGCTGAGCTGTCCTGAGTACCCAAAGTGCTTCTGACATTTTGAAGGAGCCCATTTTTGTTTCCAATGGTCTGCTTGGATGATGCTGAGTCACTCTTGCATGACAGTTGCCAACTTTTTTTTTTTTTTAATTGGCAGGGCTTCTGAACTGACAACAGGTGTGTGACAGACAGACATTCTGGAACTGGAGCTTCTCTTTCTCCATGCTGTTTGCTATTAGTATTGCGCCTCTTTTGAGGAGAATTTATTTTGGTTTTCGCAGGCTATTTTTAACCGAGGCTAGGGAACTATTAATGTTTCCATTGCAAAGGGTTCCAAATGCATTGCAAAACAGAACAAGGTCATCCTTTGGCATCCTTTCTGAGAAGAAGAAAGCAAATGGGTTCTCCTGCTCCTTGGTCTCACCCTCCCAAATCATTTCTTTTCAATGCCCCGATTCTTTATTCTTAATACTAAAAAGAGGCAAGATAGAATATTTTCCCCAGAGGAGAAATGGAGAAATGGAAAAAAATCTTAACGAAGGCAGAAAACATCCCCAGTCTTCCTGCCATAGGAAAACAGCCTCAAGCAGAAGCTTGAAGAAGCTGGACTTTTGGAATGGAGATTTAGTGTCCATTTGAAAAGACTGGGCCAATCTATTCATAAGCAAAGACTCCAAATAAGCAACACAACAGTCAAGCCAGAGCTGACAAGATTAGCTCAGGCAAACACCTAGGATTTGTATTTTCCTTTTTGCCTGTAGACCAGTCATGTCCCGTACATGAATCTGGCAACAGCCATTAAAATATTAAAGGACACATTCTTACACACAAACAGTCATTTCAATCACAAAGTCTCAAAGAATATATAAAAGCTCACCTATCCCAACCCCATTTTGTCAGCCACCCCAGAAACATGCTGTAGACACTGAAGTTTCTGACATCCAAATAAACAGAGACCTTCTGTCCTGCAGCTAGCCTCTATTTTATTTCCAGTATCTTTCTCCTGGCTTGGAATTGGACCAGATTTTTCTACCAACACACTGAAACTCACTCCTACCTCATCAGGCTGAGTTCAAATCCTGTTGATTTTATGAGCAGATCCCTTTCATACCAACAGCCAAGAAGTGGTTTGTCGTGGACTTCTGGAATGTAAGTCCTGGCATTTCCTAGTGAATTATCACCCAGAGATCTGACTCTGCTTATGTTTTTCTATTTCAGATCAGCTAGGATCAGCTTGCTCCTGCCATCCAACTGGGCAATTTATTTTAGATTCCCACTACAACTGCACCCAAAGTACATTATTTTAAAGGGAAAAGGTGCTGGGGTCTTAAATATGGTAACCATTTTGGTTGCTTCTCTAAAATCTCTGCTTGTTAAGGCAGCTCCTGATTCAGCCATTTCATTGATAACCCAACCTCTTTTTCTCCCTTCTGTTGAAAAGGCAGACCGACTGTCTCCACCAGCAACCATGCAGCTCAAACAAATGACACAGACAGACAGGTGGGATCTCAACATAACAAAGTCTCAATCACACCCTATTCCTGAGCTCCTTCAACCCTTTTTCTGAAGTAGCTTCTCAGCACTCAGCAGGATGGACCCCGGGGCAGCTGCTTGGAGGACATACACCTGGTGACTTTGGGAAACCCATTTACGATGTATTTATCTTGTTTGTTTATACAGTGTCTTTCTGTCCCGGTGTTTTGGTTGAAAGAGAGATTTCAACAAGATCCCTGAAAGGCAAGGGCTGCAGGGTGGAGGAGTTGAGTGATAGATAGGTGGGTCCTTGAAACAGTAAGCTCCTTAAAAAGCAGGGTTTGGTCTCAAAAGAAGCATCATTATTTTCTTACATTTTGGTCCAGCCAAAGGATTGTCTTGAGAGGGAGGAGGAGGGGGGCCTAATTCCATGAGAGCCATCCAAATTTATAAGCCCTCAATGCCAGGAATTGCCAAACTTAATAGTATTACTTGATTAATCAGCATAATTAAACCTATCACTAACTCAGCCCCTTTTCATTTCAACTATTGGCTGGAGTTCTAGAGCCATCTGGTCACTTTGCCAGAGTGAGACTTGAACTCCTCCAATCTCTGAAGGTGTGTGACAAGAATGTCCTCCTTGGGCATGTTGGGTACTTGTACATGACACTTAACAGTCATTTGTACTGCTAAGGAATGACTGTTTCTTTCAGATAACAGTGTAGTTACTGGTTCTCTTTGCTACTTTCAAATTCATTCACTAAATGCCACTGACCCTAGTGGGTGAAGGCAGAGATATTTCTATGTATACTTTTATTACTGGCTTCTATCATGTGCAAAGACCTGCCAATGGAAGGATGTGTTGTTCAACATTGGCCAAGTAAAATAGAACCAGAATATGGCTCATCCTATTTTTTGGTGTGTGTGTGTGTGTGTGTGTGTGCCTTTAAGTCAGCATTGACACCTGGTAACTACCGAGATAAGTCCTTGTAAGTCCAGGTTTCTTGAAAGTGATGTGCCTTTGCCTTCTTCCTAGAACTGAGAGAGAGTGATTGTCTCACAGTCATCCAAAGGAAGATTAGAACTCAGTGTCCCAGGTTTTTGTCCAATGCCTTTACACCAAGCTGGCTCTCCACCTCATCTTTTCATATATACAATCATTATGCTATGATGGCCCTTGTCATCCTCTGAGAACCTCATCTGACAAACACTGCATGAGTGTCCTGTGTTTATTACAAACTTCTCTAACCATCCTGAAAATGACAACTTTTGAAGAAAGGATCTAGATCTCAAAGATGGATTGGCTTAATTCAATCAGATATGAATTTGGATTGAACTAGAAGCAGGGATGAAATCTACTTACCTTCCCTACCTGTTCAGAAGTGCACGTGCAGACCCTCTGTGCATGCACAAACCCTTCTGCACATGCACAGAGGGTAAAAAACAGGTTACTTCCTGGTTAAAACCAGGAAGTAATGATGACCGGGCGGGTAGGCGGGTAGGAGCCTCACGCTACAGTTGCTACCGGTTCTCCGAAGCACTCGCCACCATCGCTACTGGTTCGTCTGAACAGGTCCGAACCGGTAGCATTTCACCCCTGACTAGAAGTGTCACTTAAGAGTGTAGGTGTGAGAGGAAGACAGTGAAGAATGCATTCCTTAACATTTAACAATAGCTTTATAATCCATTTTAAATGCATGGGGATCAGCAGCCCTGGATATTAGAAAGGAGCAGGGGCTTTTAAAAGCTTTTGCCTTGTGATTGTACATTAGAAAAATCTAATGAGGGAAGAATATCTGGATTATTGTGGGTATGCTTTGAAAGTTTGCTACAGAATAAATGGTTTATTCCCAAAGCAAAATTTCTTCTTCTCAATTCCCTCAGGCTTGGCTAATAAAACAGGCTGAGCTGATAAAAATGCATAACCCTCTGGAATATTTGCTGTGAAGTGTTTCATATACAGATGCCCCAATGTAAGGAAATCCTCTTTCTAACATGTGGAAAAAGAAGGCATTGTATTAGGGTAAAGACTGGGCAGCCATAATTGTTCTATTGCAGATTAAAGAAAGCAAAGGTACTTTCCCCATATTTATTTATTAAATCTATATGCTGCCCATCTCGCCTAGAGATTTTAAGTGACTTACAAGATTTGAATCTTCATTTTAACAAAGTTTCAGACGTCATCATTCGATTCCAGCTACTTCCCCCCTTTTCTCCCCAGCCTTTTATTTTTGGTCTGTGTACTATGTTTGGTATATAATAATTGCTACCTACAGTAGGCAGTAGACAAGTGGAAGAATTAGGAATTAACTACTGAAGTCCAAGTCATAGTGAGTTAAATTCCTGTACCTATGCTGGTATCCTTTAGATAAAGTCAAGGCCTCTACCTGTTTGTGAATGCAAACTGCCTGCAAAGACAGCCCAGGAGAGCCAGGATGAGTTGGAAAGCATACTTGAGCATCCCATTCAGTACATTTCACTGTATAACGCCAATCAAATTGCAATTTCTAATATGGTTTGAGCCAGGGGTGAAATCCAGCAGGTTCTGACAAGTTCTGGAGAACCGGTAGTGGAAATTTTGAGTAGTTCGGAGAACCAGCAAATACCACCTGACTGGCCCCAGAGTGAGGTGGGAATGAAGATTTTGCAATATCCTTCCCCCAGGAGTGGAGAGGGAATGGGGATTTTGCAGTATCCTTCCCCTGCTAGGCTCACCAAGCCACACCATGCCCACCAAGCCACGCCCACAGAACTGGTAGTAAAAAAAAATTGGATTTCACCACTGGTTTAAGCTACTCAGCTTTAAACACTCTTCATTTATCTCACCTTCTACAGTACACGTCATAACAGAAGGCTGCAAAGGAGATGTGGACCTATCATAGATGTGGATGGGAGTTATGGGCTTTCTTCATCTTAAAAGTGGAATGTGTCTGTTTTAGACTATTTCCCAGCTCAGATACTGCCCATCAGTTTTTAGACACAATCAGAGGAACTGGAGGTGGGGCTCAAAAAATGGGGAGTTGAGCGGGACATGTAGCTTTGGGATTGTAGTATACCCCTTACTAAAATAGGCTCAGATGGGATGGGCTACTTTGTTATTTAGCACTTCACATGCCACAGTATTCCCTAACATTTCATTCCCATTTGTGCTTCCTCTTTCAGCCACTGCTGCTTCAAGTGGCTGTCTCAGTTTTAACCTCATGGTAAGGGTGACTCTACTCTGGAGGATGTTCTTAGCTTTAATGCTTGGTTCTGTTTTCATTAATTTGCATTTTATAAGAGGCTAATCCTTTCCCCTGAGACCAATGGTAACTTTACCTTTCCTAGGATGGCAGGGCACTGCCTGTTTATTCCAGCTGCCATCTGTTACATGCTATCTTCTCCTTAAGTTTCCCCCATCACCTACAATAAAGGCATTGATTGCCCAAGGGGAAAAATGGAGGGAGAAGAATGGCTGCCTCTTTTAACAGTAGTTTGGTATGCAAAAGTCAGCAGCTGAAACTTTTCAAAGTATGGAGCTATATATTATCAAGTGTTAATTGCTGTAGATAAGACTGCTGTTAGACAGGGAGTATAAATTTACATCTTACGTTCAGTTGTAAAATGATTTGTTGGAGTTGGGCTTACCCTATAGTGAAAGCTCAGCTGATTGAGATCTATTCAATAAACCAGAGTCAAGTAAATCACAGGTTAGCTGGTTGTGTGACCCCAGCTGCAGCCTCCTGTTGCAGAGCTGGTAATTCTTTGTCTTTGAACTGCATAACACCCCATTCATCTAGTTGGGAGTACTACAGAACTGCAGTCAGCTGCTGAAGGTGATTTTAGCTAACTTCACCTAGCTGGCCTGTTTATGTTAGAGAGCCTCTAGTCTACATAGTTTCTGCCTTTTTCTCAGGATAGATGGACTAGGTCATGAAAGTAATATAACTGGTACTGATCTAGAAACCTGTGATCATCCCTAATCCAGTAACTTTGATTGGAAAAGTAAGAAATATAGCAGAAGATTATTCAGAATGCTAAGAATTCTAGAACTGCCTAGATCCCAAGAGAGAACACTGGCCCAGGCAAAGATCTATCTTTCAGATAGGACTGGAGGATATATATATATATATATATATATATATATATATATATATATATATATATATATATATATATATATATATATATATAATGTATGTATGTATGTATGTGTGTATATATATATATATATATATATATATATATATATATATATATATATATAATGTAGGTCTTTGGTTATTCGGGTCTTCTCCCACGTAAAATTGGAAGTGTCTTGGCGACGTTTCGACGAAGTCTCATTTGTCATCTTCAGGCTGGTGTTCTCGGCTTCGTGCTTCCTGGAAGCACGAAGCCGAGAACACCAGCCTGAAGATGACGAATGAGACTTCGTCGAAACGTCGCCAAGACACTTCCAATTTTACGTGGGAGAAGACCCGAATAACCAAAGACCTACATACAAACACCCGCGAAAACCTGAGAAAACAAATATATATATATATATATATATATATATATATATATATATATATATATATATATATATATATATATATATATATATATATATATAGAAGAGGCAAGCCTTGTCACTTTTCAGTGATGAAAATAATGGTATTGAAAGTGACAGCTATAGCTAAGCTGATTGTCATTCTATAATAGTTTTAAGGTTTTCTTAAGCAGAATGTTATAAATAAATAAATAAGTAAGTGCCTCAGTAGTGCAGTGGACTAAAGTGCTGTTAAGTGCCAGCTGCCTGCAATTAGTGCAAGTTCGAATCTCACCAGGCTCAAGGTTGACTCAGCCTTCCATCCTTTCGAGGTAGGTAAATTGAGGACCTGGATTGTGGGGGCAATAAGCCAACTTTGTATAGAACAACACCACTTAGGGCCCCCCCCGAAAGCCCTAATAAGCAGATATATACAAAAAAGTATGCAGGCTATTGCTATAATGCATTGTAAGCCGCCCTGAGTCTACGGAGACTAATAAATTGGACTAATATAAATTGGACTAATAAATAAATAATAAAATAAATAAATAAATAATAAAATAAATAAATAAATAACTTTATTGTCATTGTACGTGTATACACAGTATACCCCTACAACAAAATTCACTTAACACCCCAAGACCAGGTCCAACACACATAACAATCCCCAAACACACTCCCACCCACCACAATTCTTCACCCCTAAATCACCCAAACATCCACACAACAGACCAAGTAATACTGTCCAACAGCTCATTGATAGTGGCCCTTTAGTTCATTGTTGAGTGCAATTATAGCTCTGGGATAAAAACTATTCAGAAAACGTGTGATCCGAGTTTTAATTGTTCTGTATCTTCTGCCAGAAGGCAACAGTCCAAAAAGATTGTAAGCAGGATGGGAAGAGTCTCTGAGAATGTTATGCAACTTTCTCAAACAGCGAGATTCAAAGATGTCATCCAGGGCTGGTAGCTGCAGTCTGATGATATTTTGGGCAGTTTACTCTATGAATGCAGTACCTGAATGTGGTAGTTTTTAATAGATGTCCTTCGTGGAAATTTTAGGCACTGCAGATCTAAATCTCAGTAACTATTCTATAGCCCAGCTCTCAGGTAAAGAAGTACAAGAAATGTTAGGGATGTACAGATGCTAGGAATATGTCTATTGTGGATCACCCATATATTGAACTTTGCTTCTTTGCCAATCCTGCCTCCATTCCTGGTCAATGCCAATCATCTTTCTTCTCTAACAATGGATGCCAAAGCCCAACATGTTAATGTATTTTGCAGCCGCTCCCAGATGGTGTTGGAATGAAACAGGAAATTCTCCTTTAACACTGATACAGCCTAGAGTGGCTTAAGCTTGTCTCACTCATGGGCTGAGGATGATCTGAACGGCAATGTTGTGGGGATGCAGCAGAAAAAAAGATGTTGCTGTGTTAAGAACAGCTGTGAAAGAGTGGGCTATAACTCACTCAATTGTTAGAATTAAGCCAGGTTGAATTCAAGTTTGCTAACTGCTAAGCAGCAAGCTAGTAGAGGAGTCTGACACAATAGAATGAGTTTTACTTTTGCAAACTGCAGGGAGCAGAAAAAGGATGTTTTGAAGTCTCCTCTGCAATTTTTTTAAAGTCAGCAAGTTGAAAATGAACATAGACAGAAGCAGGCTGCAAAGAACTCTTTGATTTGCTAATGGCTGAGGTTAATTGAAATTGAACTTTCTACAAATTTGGAGTCACACAGATTCCTTATCCTAGTTCTAATGGCTGTACAGGGCAAGCTGCAGTTGGCTTTATTCTGAGTAAATTGCTTCCAGAATCTTCGGACAGTTACTTAACTGAGGTGGTTATTTAAGAGACAAAACTCTCATCCCTTTGGGACTTGCTCCTTGGTAGTGTGATGAAATACAGGCAGGAGGAAGATTAACATTTCTGAGCACTTAATAAAGAGGGCGCCCTGTTCTTGCAGTCCACTCTCCAGTAACATCCATTGCAGAACTGTGAGATACTACAGGGCAGAAAAAAGCAGAGGAATACTGTTCTTGTCTCATCAGCCATTATAACAACATAATAGGCTATTATGAAAAAGAGAATTGGTGATGTGGGAAATTGAAGAGCCAGAGTAATACCCATTCCTCTTGGAAATGCAAACTAGAAAGGCAATGCTCAAGTTAAATGAAAGCAAAGTGACTTCAGGCAGGCACAGAACCTCAGGAAATTCAGGAAAATGCTATGGTCTTGAGACATCTCTGTAAAATTTCCATCTAGGTAGTCTTTCCTCCCAATGGGGAAAAAAAAAACCCACCCTGGCTTGGCATCCAAATGTAATCATAGATAGCATGCAGTTCAGAGGTGGGTTTCAGGAGGTTCTAACCAGTTCTGGAGAACCAGTAGCGGAAATTTTGAGTAGTTCGGAGAACTGGTAGTAAAAATTCTGACTGGCCACACCCCCATCTATTCTCTGCCTCCCAAGTCCCAGATGATTGGGAGGAAATGGGAATTTTGCAGTAACCTTCCCCTGAATTGGGGAGGGAATGGAGATTTTACAGTATCCTTCCCCTGCCACACCCACCAAGCCACGCCCACCAAGCCATGCCACGCCCACAGAACCAGTAGTAAAAAATTTTGAAACCCACCACCGATGCAGTTGATTAGCTAATTATGTCTGTGTGCCATGCTTTTGAAAGAATGAGCACTTTGGCATCGTATGTACTGAGAATAGGCACCACTATAGACCTGTCTGCTGTCTACCAGGTTACGCTGGTTTGTTGAATAACTTACTATGGACTTGGTTTGCATAATATACTCACATTCAAGCAGGCAAACTGCATTTTGGCTTAGGACAATCTACAAACCCAATTCCTGAACCCGCAGGAGTACCACACAGGTTCTAGAACTGTAGCTGTTTGTGTGTCTTTCTTTCACAATAATATGATTTTCAGGCATTTGTGGATGAACAGATTTGTCTCCAGTGTGATCACTCAGAATCTGTCCTGCTTAAAGTCTACCATGGGAACATCATGCTCCCACATTTTTTCTCTTGCTCATGAATGGAACAGCCTTAAGATCAGGGGTGAAATCCAGCAGGTTCTGACAGGTTCTGAAGAACTGGTAGTGGAAATTTTGAGTAGTTCGGAGAACTGGCAAATACAATCTCTGGCTGGTCCCAGAGTGGGGTGGGAATGGAGATTTTGCAATATCCTTCCCTCAGGAGTGGGGAGGGAATGGGGATTTTGCAGTATCCTTCCCCTGGAATGGGCTGGGAATGGAGATTTTGCAGTATCCTTCCCCTGCCACACCCACCAAGCCACACCCACAGACCGGTAGTAAAAAAAAAATGGATTTCACCACTGCTTAAGATATATTTATATGTGCAGGCCCCACCATCTTATTCTATATTTAATTATTCTTTATAAACCTATTTACCTTGTACTTTCTGCCTCCTTGGTTTTATTGTGAGCTTGCCCAGGGTCAGTCTGAAGTCAGGCAGTGCATAAGTGGAATAATCAAACAAAGATACGAGTAAATAAATACTAAGCCCAGACTATCCCACCACAAGATTAAAAGTGTATAAAATCTGTGATATTTAGTTTCTCGTATTCTTGGAAGCAAGCTTAGATGTTCTGTGCTAGATATGACCTGAGATGTACTTTGGCAGTATCAGAAGAGAGAGAGGGGGGTGGGTGGGAAAAGAATGGGCGCTCCCTCCCCTTGGGTCACCAGCAGGAATCTATCACAGCTATTTCTGCCTTCTCCATTAGCACTGGACTTCTTCTAGTTCTTTGCATACCTTTCACCTCCTTCCCTCTATCCATTTTTTAAACCAACTTCTTTCTAGGCTTCTAACAATCTAGGTGTGGAAATAATGGTGGCTTATTTTTTTTAAAAAAACATCTATTTTATTCAAGGAAAAAGAGGGACATATGGTGCAATTCAGTTTTACTGGTGTTCTGACATGACTTCTGTGGGGGAGAAGAGTGTACTTAACATACTTCAGTGTTATTATATTCAGAAATGGTATCAGAATGTTGAACTGGGCTCTTCATGATTGTTGGTCAATCAAACTACTGTAGAAGATTGGTGGCCCAGCACCTAGTCACTTTCACTAATTCTAGGATCCAGCTACAATACAGTACATGTCCAAAGATGGGAGGATCTGCCTCTCCGAATTTATTTTTACTCTCACGTCCTGGCCAAGTCTCCAAGCACCCCTTGATCAAGTTCTGAATGACAGAGCAGCAAAGCTAAAGGAGAACAGTTAATCTCCTTACCTATACTGACAGGTGTGCTAATAAATCAGGACAACACAAACAGGAGCTAATTCAGTACAGGTAATCTTCGACTTTGACTAAACAGTTTGTTTAGTGACCATTCGAAGTTACCACGGCATTGAAAAAAGCGATCCCTTTATGACCGTGGTAGCATCCCCAGGGTCACATGATTTACACTTGGATGCTTGACAACTGATTCACATTTATGATGGTTGCAGTCTCCCAAGATTCGGGTGATCCCCTTTTGCCGCCTTCAGACAAGCAAAGTCAATGGGGAAATCAGATTCACTTACCAACTGGGTTAATAAGTTAAGAACGGCAGTGATTCACTTAACAAATGTGAGAAAAGTCGTAAAATGGGGCAAAACTCACTTAACACATTTCTCACTTAGCAACATAAATGGTTGTCTCAATTGTTGTCGTAAGTTGAGGACTACCTGTATAGCCAGGAGAGGACTGGGAGCAACCTTAGTATATTTTTTGATAGCATTTTAGTCAAAATAGCCTGGAACTTAAGAAATTGTTTGCTCCAATCTTTCCTATCCCTTCCTGCTGCTGAACTGGAGCTCTTTAGCAGCAATAGCAATAGCACTTAGACTTATATACCGCTTTACAATGCTTTACAGCCCTCTCTAAAAGGTTTACAGAGTCAGCATATTGCCCCCAACAATCTGGGTCCTCCTTTTACCCACCTCAGAAGGATGGAAGGCAGAGTCAACCTTGAGCCTGGTGAGATTTGAACTGCCAAATTGCAGTCAGCCAGCAGTCAGCAGAAGTAGCCTGCACTCTAACCACTGCGCCACCGTGGCTCATAGGTCTTCATCTTCTATCATGTCAGGATGTTGGGTTAAATATACTAAATATAAATATACTAAAGGTATATTTATGTAGCTGATAACAGATGAAGCAATGATGTAAATCAGCTTCTAGTGGACATGTTGCCCACTAGTGAAGTCAGTCCAAACATTTCCTAGCATCTCCAGGAAAAATTCAGATAGAGTCCTTCGGTCCAAAATCCTGGAAAGACCCTGATTGTCAGTGCAAAATGGAGAATGCGATGCTCAAGGGACTCATTGCTCAATGCAAGTGCTAGATTTTCTTCATCAACGAACAGGTATCTACTGGGAACTGTTGCAGCATTGGAGGTCTCCATCTAGTGTGTGCTTGGAAATTGAATGTTTGACGAGACTCTCCCCTCATTCCCTTTTTGTGCATTGAACTAATGGAAGGGTGGGGCCGCCATTCTACCACCCAAGGAAACGCAGTCACGTTTCCTAGCTCTTCGGTTATCCCTGTCCTGCTGCGGCTGCTTCTCTGCAAAATGATCAAATAACACGAAATCATCTGCTGCAGTGGTTTTATGTTATTTGCAGAAACCTGTTCCTGTGCTAGAAATCCAGGTGATGCTTTTTTTCCCCTCTCCGTTTCTCCACAAAAGACAAGAAACTCAACTTTCCTGCTCAGACCTGATAGATTAAACTTCTCGATTCCCCCCCTCTCATATATATCATAGCAGATTAAACAAAGGGGAAAAAAAAAAAGAATGGAGTTTTTCCAGTTTCTTGGGGGAGCCATGGGCTTGTCGCTACCAGCCTTGGTTATTACCGTACATGGATCTGAAGCTTGTGTGGTAAGAAAGAAAAGCACCCAGCTAGAAGGCTGGTTACATCCCAGACAGCACATTCTCAACCTTACAGAAGGCATACCATTTACTTGCTCCCATGACCCTTGCCCCAACCCTCACCCTGCCAACCCTCAGGTCACCCCCCCAACCTTCCTTCCCCCTTTCTGACTCTGCACCTGCCCCCATGTTTCAGTCGCAGATGCTCCTTTGCTGCTGTTCTGCCTCTGGGATTGCCAGCCAAAGCAAACTCATTTGAACAGAGGCTGCAAGAGGACACACTGTCTGAGGCAAAAGAAAATAGAAGATCGGCAGCCTAAAAGGACAACCTTCCTGCTTCTTTTTGCAAATGTGAACATAGAAAAAACTGGGACCTTTAAAAAAAAATAGTCGGAAGGCAACCTTCTTCCAAACAAAAGCTTGCCTTCACTCTCAATCTCATGAATCAGGAGTCTACTCAAGAGACTGTCTACTTCTTCAGAAGCAAAAAAAAAAAAGTGCAGGGGGAGGGGAAGTGAACATGGAACAGAAAATTTGGAGTTTTGAGACACCTCACCAGTAAATAATGTTGGGGGATCCAAATAAGCCACAGGTGTCAAATGTGCCGTGTCACACCATCACATGACGTATCATGACAGTTTTTCCCCTTCATGGAGCTGGGGTGGGCGTGGCCTGCGCATGACGCATCTGGCCCGCGGGCCGACAGTTTGACACCCTGAAATAAGCAGCCCTCTATTTTTCTACAGTGTTTTATAAACTTCGCCAAGTTGTGTCTCTCCGCTCAGTCGAAATGAGCATCATGGCATACAGGCAACAAATGCATGTAGCTGAAGCTATAAATAGGTGGCAGGGATCACTAATCACTAGGCTCCTCACCTAGACAGGACAGGCAATAATTGTGGTTGGCAAGTAGCATTTATGGTTTCCTTGTGACTTGTTCAACAAATCATGGTTATTACAAACACGTTTGGCTTGATTCAAAAGTGAGCTATTTGAATCAAGACAGCCCTATTGAGCCCAGAATGGTAGTTACTTATGGATAGGAAGTAGCAATGGAAGCAGAACAGGGACTTTTTATTTCAGAGATTTGACAAAATAGAACAGGCTCTTCTGCTTTTAATAGAAGGCTAAAAGAACATTTCATCCACTGTAATGTAATTGACATATCTTGGAATTCCCTCCTTTTTGCAATATGGAAGTGGGGGGGCACTTCACTTTCTTCTGCACTCAGCCATCCTTATAAATTACATGTACTAACAATGTACACAGAAATAATCTCTTCTGCTGCAAACATCTCTCTCTCACACTTTTTACTGAGCAAGTTGAAAACGCAGGGTATGATAATAACTCACTGTTGCTCTTGCTTTTAAGAAGTAAACATAGGCTTGGACTACTAACTTCCTCCTCAAAAGTTAAGTTAGAGAACAGCTGGTGTGTGGTGTCACAAGGCCAAAGCAAGCAGTAGAAAAAAGAAAATCCGGGACAGCAATTATAGATAGTCCACAACTTACGACTATTTATTTAGTGACTGTTCAAGGTCATAATGATATTGCAAAAATGACTGATGACCGTTTTTCACACATACGACTGTTGCAGCATCCCCCCCCACTCCCCACGGTCACATGATCAAAATTTGGATTCTTGGCAATTGGCATGTATTTATGACAATTGCATTGTCCTGGGGTCATGCGATCACCTTTTGTAACTTTCTCACAAGCAAAGTCAGTGGGGAAGCCAGATTCACTTAACAACCCTATTTCTAGCTTAACAAGGGCAATGGTTCATTTAACAACGGGGTCAAAAAGGTCGTAAAATGCAGCAAAGCTCGCTTAACAACTGTGTTGCTTAGCAGTGGGGATTTTGGGCTCCATCGTGGTCGTACGTTGAGGACTACCTGTATAACCTGAAGGGTACTGTTTTTTTTCTTCCACTGAGCTGCAATTGCAGCATGTGGCCACCAGGGGTTGCTTTCTGTAAGAACTGCAAGTGTGGAGGAAGCCTTTCTCTCTCAGGTGGATTAAAGGGTGTGGATGATTTTGAACAAGAGCTAACTGTTTAAAGAACCTCGTGGGGAATCCTTTCAAATGCAGACAGGGAATCAAAAGTCCCCACTCAAAACCTCCCAGAGTATGAGAATTGGAGGAAAAGATTTTTAAACACACCACCTTCCTTTTTATTTTTTTTTACATCATCATCATCATCATTATTATTATTTGTTCAACTTGTATGCCGTCTTTCTCCGAAGACTCAAGGTGGCTTACAATGCATTTAAAAACCATATATAAAACATTAAAAGTTAAATCATTAAAAACATGCAGGAAAAATATAAAAACCACCACGGAGGAAGAGGTATGTGGAACACACCCACATGCTGCATACCATATAGTTCTATCCCAGGAATAAAAATCCACGTGTGCTGTGTTTGCAATTAAAGGAGCATAAAGAAATGAATAGAACAGACACCATATACTGTATATGAAAGGGTTGAAAAAAATCCCCACCTTATTGTCTTTTTACGGGCAGGGATTGCTTAACCAGCAACTGTACCAGAGAAATTAAGATGTATGGGTCAGAAAGTACCTTAGAGATTATCTAGTCCTACCCCTAGCTCAATGCAGAACTCATAGAGCAACTTTCATACATGATCACCCAGGCTTGGTCTGAAATCTCCAGCAAAAGCAAACTCATCACTTCATGTGGCAATTTGTTTCACAGGCTCATAGCTTGAACCCTGGTTCTAATCCTGTCCTCTGGGGCAATAGGGTGTAAGTCCACTTCTTTAGATATTTGGACATGGGAGGCTTTACTGCTCTTAGTTTTCCTGGATTGGATATTCTTCTGTGTTGCTTTAATCCCATGGATCTAATGCCAGTGAAGTTTCTAATCTCACATATTTTATATTCTGTCCAAATGGAAATCATGCACTGAAACAAAGCAGTGAACAGGTGCTCGTTGTTATTTTAAAAAGTGCTTGACTCCCATTTAGACAGAGCCTTGACTTTTACCCTTTTCGTTGTTATCCAGCACAGGGCCAATTCTGATGAATAAGCCCATAGCCAGGACTCACTCCTTGAAGTCTTCTCCAACCTTGGCACAAGCTTTTGAGTTCAAGTCAAACTTTATTTCTTCCCCTTCAACAGTTGCTTAGAAACATGCCTGCAAAAAATATACTTCACAGTTCTCACATTTTGCTGTTCTGATGCTAAGAGGTTCCTTCCCAACTCTTGCCCTTGAAAAAAATCCTGCTTTTTTTAAAACACACACACACACACACACACACACAAGAGAGAGAGAGAGAGAGAGAGAGAGAGAGAGAGAGAGAGAGAGAGAGAGAGAGAGAGAGAGAGAGAGAGAGAGAGAGAGGGAGAGGGCAGACATAAATATCTGATTACATCTGAACCATCCATTCCATTTCCATCAAGCTTCTGTATTTGGGTAAAGAAGTCCTTGGTGGTCCACCTCTAACATTATTGGATTAAAGTTTAACTGAGAAGCAAAACAAGGTATTTTGAAATTAATTTGCAAGATTTGGGATAGAGAACAAGGTGGCTGGCAAGCTGACAGAACTGCAAAGTATTTTTTTAAGGGAAGAGCTATTTAGAAATTAGCAGCTCTATTAAAATATTTCAAAATCCTTGAAATACGTCAGGTATCTCAAGAGATATATCAGGTATCTCATCAGGTATCTCTGGTATTGATAGGTACCTAAATATCCAACCTGAGAGGCAAAGATATGAACTGGTCTATATCCTAATTGTTTCCCTTCATTTTAATAATGGCAAGCTACCAAGGACTATCTGGTTGGTGAGGATCAGACTCTTGATGGTTTCTGATTGTTTCCCAATTGTTTCTGATGCCTCCTAATCCAGAAGGCATCGGAAACAATTACACACCACAGATCAGCAGCCTAGAGACCTGCAAACCTCTTGCAATTCCATCCAAGGGTTTCCTGTAACTCAATAGAGGTTAACGGGGCAGTCATTTGTGCCACATTTGTTCCATTTGTCAGTAATTTCTTAATCCACAACGCCCCTGATAGACAAATTCAGACATTTCATTTATATGAAAAAAGACAGAAAGACAAACAGGTAATTCAGATGCATTGGCCAAAGACATACGTGCTACGCCATGGTTTGTCGATTACTAAATAAGCTATTATGGGCTGGCTCATTAGAAGACAGTAAGCCATAACCCTGGTTCACAACTCCCCTGGTTGGCTGCGAACAATACATTAAGCCCCACCACCCCCTGGATTAAATGGTTGGTCGTATAATATATATAAACCTCTGGACTCCTTTCAGTCAAGGTTGACAGTGATTTTGCCCCCTCCCCCCTCCCTCAGGAGACAGTATAAAAAGCTCTTTCAAACAGCCACAGGCAAGTGAGGGAGGAGCCATGTTTTGCTTAATCACTCTTTGGTCTTCACAAGACATGCATCAGCTTGTGGCCACTCGGCTGACACCCACCGCTTTGGAGCACCTGCTGCTCAGCTGGGACCAGAAAATGTTTGTGTGTGTGTGTGTGTGTGTGTGTGGAGTTGTGTATGTGTGTGAGGGACAGAGGGCGAGAAAGGGGCAGATAGACAAAAATGCAAGGGTGTATTCAGATTAAATCCATACTCAAAATGCTGCAGGCTTCAGCAGTCTGTAAGGGGCACTGTTGTAACTCTAAAGAGAGGAATGTGAATTGCTTCACGTTGCTGTTGCTCTCCCTCTAGGTAACGATTCTGCTTGTGTTCCTGGCCAGCATTCTTGCGCGCATTCTTGCATGCGTACACACAAACACACACACACACACACATTTGTACTCACAATCTAAAGAAGCGCAAATAAGTGCAAGGAGGATATTTTACTTAGCTTTAGCGGAAGCAGTTCTTTGCATAGTTTTCCCCAAGTTCCAAGGCAGAAAAATCAAAATTAAATCATCTCCTCCCGTCTCTTCCTCCCTCCCTCCACCCCTCCATAAGACTACAGTAGTTTGACCAAAATCTCTGGCTTTAACTTTCTTCCCTCCTCTCCCCCCCAAAAAGCAGCAATTGAAGTTTGGCAAACGTGTTGATTTTTTTTTTAAAAAGAAACTTTTGCTCTGCCAAATGAAATGACAACCAAATGGAACCAATGCTTTCAAAGAAGAGATGCGGGGTGGAGGGGGGGGGGGTAAGGAGGTGTGTGTGAGTGTGTGTGGGGGGGAATACAATTAATGGAACAAGATTTATTGAGGGTTAGGAAGAGGCTTATAATTGCCGTTCTTCACCGGTTAGATGCAACAAGCATTCCCTGGATGCTGGATTTTGCAGAAGGGGACATCTGATAAAAGAGTGGCTTTTGTTTGGGGGGTGGGGTTGGGTGGGGGAGAGAAGAAAACAAAGAAGCTCTCCGGAATTTTGGTATGGAGAGAGGAAGAAGAGGAAGGGGACTGCTAATAAGCCAGTAAAAAGTAGAGTCAGGATTGGATTTGACGGTTTCTTCTTGAGGGCAAAAACGCTGACCAAGGTTTCCTTTCAAAACTCTCCCCCTCCCCTCTCCCAACTCTTTTTCATTATTCTGCTGCACCTGTTTCATTTTGATGCCACCCTGCCTTCCCCTGAAACAACCTACAGATGGAGTCAGAGGGAAACTCAGCCTGAGGATGGGAAGGGGCTACAGATACAGGTATGAAAAGTCAAGTCAAATGGGACTCACCTGGATATTAGTTGTTGCCACATTGGTGCTAAGGGTGCTATATATTGATTCACAAAGGCCTGAGAAGATAGACTGCTGCTAAGCCTGGCACTATTGGGGAAGGGTCGTGGTAATGGAGATCCAGGGGTAAGTACCAAAGGCAGTTATTTGTAGAATTGGGGCTTAATCTTAAACTCCCCCACCCACCCAGCCTTCTTTCAGATGGGAATATGCATTTACTTCAAAATGGGAGAAGCTGGTACCCCTTTCTTAGGGACATTTTCCTTGCTCATTTTCCTGGGTGCCCCAAATTATCTGCCCTAAAGGTCCTTCAATTCCCAACAGATGGTGAAGGTGCTTGGCTTTAGGCTGCAGAGAGGAACATAGCAAAGATTGAAGGAGGTGGAAGGGGTGTGTGGTGTTTGAAATGCAGGGAGGGAAATTCACCAGAGAGAAAGAGAAAGAGAAACCAGGGGTAACAGTCAGGGGTAACAGAAGTTATGCAAGATGAGAATGCGCTGGGAAGATTCAGCTGGGGGAAGGGTAAGACAGCTCTGGAGAAAGAGAAGCGGCACTGCAGAAGACAAGTGGGAAGGGAGGAGAATGCCAGAGAGGCATCAGATCTGAGCATTAATCGGATTAAGTAAAATGACCCGATGATGCCTAAACCTGCTTGAAGGAAGTAAAGAAAGATGTTTAGAGGATGCTCAGTGCACAGCAAGCAACAAATACACAGGGAAGACTTCTCTCTCGCCCCCCCAACCCCCACCAGCAGAAGAAAGTAAAGAAAGGAAGCTGAGCCAAGGGCCCAGGGCAGGACTCACCATTCTTAGCTTGCTCTCGGTAGCTCTTTTCATTGAGGCAGACTCCTCTGCCATGGAGCAGGGCGTGCAAAGGCTTCTCCTCGCCTTGACGCGGCAGGCAGCGCAAGCCTTGGGCGCATCGCTCTGTGTACACCCCACAGGACTGCCCTTCAGCCAGGGCGCATGTCATGCAGCATCCACAACCGGGCTCCTTCACCAGCTCACAGCCCACAGGGCTGGGAGGGCACATGGAGAGGGCTTTCTCGTCACAAGGTTCACAATGCACAAAGGAACCCAAGCCCTGCGAAAGCCCCAGGCACAAGGACACGAGCAGCGCCTGCATCAGGAACATCTTCAAGGCTCTTGTCAGGCGCACCGGTGCAGGAGTTGTGAAAGGCAAAACAAAGTTCTTTTTTTTTTTTTTTGGAGACCAAAAAAAGATATATATATATATAAAAGTCTCTTCTCCTTTAAGATTCCAAAAAGAGGCTTAATCAGAATGTTGGAAAAAAGAACACCTAAGATTGTTATAAAAGAAACGGCTATCACAGGTTTGTCTGCAGCTGACAGTTGCAAGAACTACAGATGCAACAGGTTGGTAATTTCAAAAAAGGGAAAAAAAAAAGTCACCGGAAAAGGGGTTTAACAAAAAAGAAAAAAAAAATTTAAAGAGCAAGAGTAGCTTTGGCGAGGCTGCAAAAAGAAGTATAAAATAATCCACACGCCCCACTAAAAAGCAAAGTCTGCAAGAGGTTGGGGAGGAAGCAAAGAACTGAACAAGCTTCTTTTCGACTGTCCTGATATGATCTGCAGCAAATTTAAAAAATGTCTGGAGTAGCACTAAAGCAGGTAAAGCTGAGCTTTGTCAAGAAGAGATTTTTAGCTTGGGACTGGCTGTAGGTTTTTTTTTTGGGGGGGGGGGGTTAAAAAAAACCCTCCTTTTCCTAGATTGGGTTAAAAACAACAAAGAGGTTTTCTGTTGAAGGGTTTTTTACAAAGTCTCTTTGACAAAGAGAGCAAAGGAGGAAAAGAGGAAAAAGAAAAGAATTCCACTTTGTAGATCTCCCAACACTTTCCCCCTGGAGAAGTTTCTAAAGAGACTGAATAGTGCCGAGCAGGCATGTCTTTTAAATAGACTGCCCCTGGCTGCCTGCCAGACCCTTGCTGCAATCTGAGATCCCAATGACACCTCAGCCTGAATTGGTGCCAGGAACCAGGGCAAGCTCAGTGCACACTCCAAGTGTGTGTGTGTTTGTGTGTGTGTGTGTATAGGGAGCGGAGGGAGTGGGGTGGGGTGACTGTGCAGCTTTTGACTTCTAGGCTTCCAACGCACACCACCCAAAGGCATCCAATTGCCACCTTTATGCTGTGCAAGAAGAAATCAAGTGTGGTTTTTTTTTTTCCTTCTTTTTAAACTGCAGGAAATTTTTCCTTTTCTTTTTCAAAACGTTCAGAAGTTCGGGCTCAGCTGGTGTCGTGTTTATTCTCAGTGCCCCAAATTGTAAACACGTGTAGCCACACTTTGGAGCAAATTTCATTCAACTCATTGGGATTTTATTCCGAGTAAGCTTGTGTGGGAATGGAGGAATATATCAGATTGCCAACTTTTTTTTTTTTTTTGGTTAAGCACAAATTTACTTCTATAATAGCCATAATGTGCAAGAGTTTGATAGTGCCTTATCTCTATGACGTGAAAAGCTTTATCAGTGGTGTTTCTGAAAGCATAGAAGCAAACCAACCATAATTGTGTGTAGTTAGGTAGCAATGTTCATTATGAAAGCGTAACTTTGATCCAGTTACCATTACCTTGCCATCACTATATGCTCCATGCCCAAAAATGCATGCCCAAGGGCAACATTGTTGTCAGGCAGGGATGCATTACAGCTAAGTTTGTAAACTAAGGGAGTTCCTTGCAGTTGTGGGTTGCTCCCAGTTCTGTCTGGTTCTTGCGAACCGGTAGTAAAAGCAGCGAGAGGTTCCGCCCACCCGTCCGGATGTCATAATGGACGATCTGCGCATGCGCAGAAGCGTGCACGTGCTCCCATTGCAAACCAGTAGTAAAGATAAGTAGAACCCACCCCGAGTTCTTTGCAGGATCAAGTTTACACCTCCTCTGGAATCAACTCTGGCTTCATGGGTTTTCAGGTGATGGGTGTGGCTATATATGGCATGATATGGCCCTGCAAGACTAAGGCCTGCTTGGTGGATTTCGCTGATGTACAATCTGTCCTCTAAGGCTGAGCCCCTGAGGCTTCTGTTGCCACTCTTGTGTTTGGATGTATGAGATAGACAGAGATAGATACAGGATAGCCTCCTCCCCCTTCACCATAACTTACTTAAATTGAAAGCAGGAACTGGGGACAGAGAAGGGGGTGGGGGGAAGGAGGAATCCATGGAAGTAAACCCCATGGGGAGGGGAATCGATTACAGTGTATAACAAGGGGGAGGGGGTTGACTGGGAAGGCACACACAGTACTAGAAAAGTTTTTTTTCCTTCTTCCACCTCTCTCCTCACAAAACATTCCAAAGCATCCCACAACTTGGAAACGTTTTTGATTCTAAATGATAAGATGATCTCTGGGACATTGCTTGACCTAAGGACAGAACAATACACTGCTCTTCTTACTCACGGATGGGACGAGGAGTATTAATTGCCTTCCCAGGACCCTAAAATTCAGTAACTTGCTTAGAAAAAGTACAGTCTCCTTTATCTCTTTTCAAGTTTTTTCTCTCTAACCCATTGTATAGCCCAACCCTGCTGTAGCTTTGCCTTTTTGCCTAAAATCTGGAAGGGGGTGATGAATCATTTAAAGGAAAATGGGGGTCTTGTTTGATTGAGAATCTTTTTTTTTTTTTTTTTGAGATTGCAAGGAGACTTCACCTCCTCAAATTAGATGCAGCCCTTTTCTTGCAGCCTGGACAGACCTGTGCCTGCATTACCTTATTTCTGCCACTAGAATGCACCCTAATCTATGATAAATCCTTGAGCCTCTCTGCAAAATGTATTTTAATACTTTTCTGCTAACCTGACTATACTTTTTTACCTTACTGCTTGAGGACTGCCTCAAATTCTCTCTCTTTCTCTCTCTTGCCACTTAGATGTGATTATAGCCCTCAGAAATTAATGAAGCAATTGGAGGGGGGATAAGGGGGAAAGCGAGTTGCCCAAATAGCGGTCCGTTTCTTTCTCTATGTGGAATCTGGCAAATCTCCAGAAACTAATGGAATACTAGCCCCTTTGATGATTCATGAGGTGTGGCTCCGTTTTCTCTGATAGAGGCTCTGTCTTGAAATGCCAAGTGACAGGCAGAAACTCAACGGATGCAAGCCTATTCAAGTGGGAGAAAAGAATATGGAAGCAAGTGTCTGTTGCTTCTGAAACAGAGGTGATATTCAGCAGGTTCTGACCAGTTCTGAAGAACCAGTAGCAGAAATTTTGACTAGTTCAGAGAACCAGTAAATTCCACCTCTGACTGGCCCCACCTCCATCTATTCTCTGCCTCCCGAGTCCTAGCTGATCGGGAGGAAATGGGGATTTTGCAGTATCCTTCCCCTGGAGTGGGGAGGGAATGGAGATTTTTTTTTTTTTAAAAAAAAATTGATTTATATGCCGCCCTTCCCCGGAGACTCAGGGCGGCTTACAATGTGCTAAGCAATAGCCTTCATCCTTTTGTATATTTATACAAAGTCAGTTTATTGCCCCCACAACTGGGTCCTCAATTTACCTACCTTAGAAAGGATGGAAGGCTGAGTCAACCTTGAGCCTGGCGAGATTCGAACCTGCAGTAATTGCAGGCAGCTGGTCTTAATAACAGGGTGCTTTAGACCACTGTACTACCAAGGCTCTTATTTTACTGTATCCTTCCCCTGCCATGCCCACCAAGCCATGCTCACAGAACTGATAGTAAAAATTTTTGAATCCCACCACTGTTCTGAAAGTGAGTTTTCTGATCTTTAGTAGTGGGTACATGTCCATCCCACGCTTACAACACCTTGTCTTGCTTCCTGGGCGCTTTCTACCATCGATGGCATTTGACAAGTGTCTTCTCGTCACAAAAAAGTTTTGCTTCTGAGTCCCTCCTAGCAAAATCCAGAAAGACAATTCATATTCCATGCACTTATGGCCTGATGGATAAGAGTGATTTTTTTTTCTCACCAAGGAAAAGGACTTCTGAATAAACAGAGGTCTGGGTCTATTTTATACTTCTCTTACACATCTTACTTGCCAAGTGACGAAGAAGATGATCTTGGTGTAATTTATCAGCAGAAATCTACTGCTGATGCTTTTCTCAGCACAAAGATACGCATTTTCAAATCATTCCTTGAGGCAGAGAAGGTGTAGCCGCCTCCTGCATCAGCTGATCCTGCTGTCAACCTGGTTTTGATGCTGAGTGGCAGTTTGGCCATCACACTGTGATTGATAATACTGTTTGATCTGCTTTAGAAGAAGGGTGTGTTTCTTTAAGCAGACATTGGAAATATGAAGCTTCCCAGATGCTTGTCTTCATTTCTCATAGTCTTTACTGTACATATTTGGTGGCAAAGATGGATGTTAGGAATCCCACTACATCTATAGAGTTACATGGCAGCTTGGAGTACAGGGGAGTTCTGTAACTTTTGAATGGCATCCATGAATCTAAGTAGTGGTGAAATCTGAACCGGTTTACTACCAGTTCGCTGGCTGTGCATGGGCAGTGCACACCACACACCAAATGTGTGTGCGTGCTGTGAGATGCAAGGCGCATGTGTTAAGTAGATCAGCGCAAGGGGGGTGATTAGCTGTGGCACGCAATCTTTTTTTTTTACTTTTAAAAGCATTGCTTTTAAAAATAAAAATAAAAGCCTCTGATGATCGCACTGCTCAGCTGGGATCGTCAGAGGCTTTTTTTTTTACCTTTTAAAAGCATTTTTACTACAATCTCTTTGGCTGAAGAGGTTGTAGAAAAAATGCTTTTAAAAGGCTCTGATGATCCCAGCTGAGTTGCCTGATTATCAGAGGCTTTTTTTTCCTTTTAAAAGCACTTTTTTTCTACAACCTCTTCGGCCAAAGAGGTTGTAGTAAAAATGCTTTTTTTTTTTTTAAAAAAAGAAGCCTCTGATGATCGTGCAGCTCAGCTGGGCATGGGGGGGGGGGGGTTGCAGGGATTTTTATACACATTGTATACACATACAATGACAATAAAGTGTTTGTTTATTTATTTATTTTTGCTACCGGTTCTCCGAACCACCTGCCGCCATCACTATCAGATCGGGCGATCCAGTCCAAACCGGGAGCATTTCACCCCTGAATCTAAGTACTTGTATCAGCTTTGGTTAGAGTATTTGCCAATCAGTATCAAATCTGCCCATGTTCTGCACGTAGGGGTAATTTCCAGATTAAATTGCTGTGTCCTGCATTGGCTTAGTACCTCTGCATATGTTGGACTCTAACCACTATCAACTCAGGCCACACTTCCAGAAGCCAAAAGATGGGATGGGATGGTTTTGAAGAAGTTCCAGACCTCAGAATTTTTTCACCCCAGGGTGCTGTCAAATTCAATCTGGTGTCCATCTCCATCTTTTAAAAGCTACAGTAGAAGTACATCAAAAGTGAAAAATGTGCAATCCATTTACCAATACCTCTTTGCAATATCAAAAGGAAGGGGCCAGGAATTCAGGATTTTCCTGGAGGATATGATGGGATCTTGTTCCTCCAAGTAAGATTAACTATGAGTTCTGACTCATACTCTTCTTTTGGCATATCACACAGCCCTTTATGTTGTTGGAACTCATGATGTTGCTAGGGATTCTCATTTGGAGAAAGGCCTTCTGAATTCATTAGAATTTACTTCTGAATGTATAGGATTACATTGCTAGGATGTCATTAATTGCATTATACTGACCCTCTTTCAGGAAAACCTTTTTATCGATTGGAGATAAAAGAACTTTCTTGATGGGAGTCCCATCATACATTTTAATGGGGGGGGGGATCTCATTTGTCAGAACTCAAGCAGATGCATTAATACAATCAATTTTGATCCAAGAAATAAGAAGTTATTTTTTTTTCATAACATGATCCTAAAATTAAAGCTGTTCCATATCAAAAGCTTTTTTGGCATCTAAGAAAGCAACAGTCAGTGGCTTTCAAGCTTTTTAAACTGAGTTGTTAAAATATCCACTATTAGTTTCAAGAGTGAAGTTGTTCTAATTTTAAAACCTTTAAATATTTATTTTCACTGAAACCCATTAAAAACCATTTTACATTTTTATCTCAGGTTGATCTTACTTTAAGAGCGAATGCTTCTGCTTATACAGGTGAGGTAGATGTAAATCCTATGCACCAATGCATATGTCTCAATTATTCTACAGAAATACAGAAGTGAAAACTGGACTTCTTTGGTGAAGGACTTTTGTCCTGATCTATTTCTAGTTGGAAACTGGAAAGGAGTTTCAGCATTTGTTTTTCTTTACCACTCACTGAGGCCAGATACAGTACTTGCTGTCTGGAATAATAGGACTGAATTTAGTGTTCTGTGTATTGCATGATCCGTCAAGGTGGATGGGTCTCTAGATAGTTTGTTCATTATTGTTGCTTCTGAATACATGACTGGAATTCAATGTGCCACTTTGTAACGTGTTTTGTAGGGTAACAAATGAAAGTTTTAGCTTTGCAAATTCAGATGAAGAGATATTGCATGTATTTGCCAGAAATTTTGAGTTGATCTGTATTCAGGGCCACGAATAAAGATAGATGACTCAAGGATAAGAATTGATCTTTTCTGAAAGGGGTGTGTATGTGTGTTACAAGGATACTTCTATAAGCAGAAGTAAAGAAATGATAATTAAAAACAAAACATGGTAAATAAAGTTTTACACACCCAGTCTTTACAAGAAAGACTGATCATGCATTTTTTTTTAAAAAAAAACAAGGATGATGTTTCTTAGAAACTTACATGCCCCTCATCTGAAATATCAGAAGGCAATGCCAACAAGTGAGAATGAAATGAGACAATGATTAGGAGAAAATGAATAAGATTTTATTGGCTAACCAAATTCAATTAGTTGATGAAAGTGGAAAGGAAACAAACAGATTGGCATTTATTTATTTGTTTTCAGTCAGTGTGGTCCTAGATCTCACGTTACAAGGTCAAAGACAAAGCACCAGCCTCAGAAATTGAAATCCCATCCAATCCTCCTTCTGGGAATAATCTGACATTATGCATTTAAAATCCCCTACAGCCTTCCTTGTTGTTTCTTTCCAACATCAGAAAACACCTATGTTGGAAAGGCCAAAGGCAGACATGGTGGGAATTGGCCATTGCTGGATTCTACCATAGTCTCCAGTTCATTAAAATATAATCTAGTTTTCTACTACTTTAAATGTGTTTCCTCTCATCATTTGTACTAGGAAGGATTTTTCTTAACAACAATCACCCTAAAATATCATGAAGCATACACAATACGACCCCTCCTGGCTATCACATACAGTATCTGTTCTGTGGCTGGCAAGGTCATAGGAGGGTTAATGCTGCTGGCATGGGAGCTGTTGAATGAGTGAATCTGGATAGCTGCTGTATGAATACAAAATTGACTAAGATGTTTTAAAAACTGGCCATCTGCCTTGTTACCAAAGAGATCAATGAAAGGATTGCATTGAATGTACTGAATCAATCAATACATTCAAAATGAGATGCTTTAAAAGACATTTCATCTTTAAAGGGAACTAGGTAAAAGTAACCATTGTTTTCAAGAAATAAAGAACACAATATCTCCCTCTCCTTCTATCTCTCTCACACACCACACCACACCTCTCTCTCTCTCTATATATATAATTGCTGATAAAGAAATAAAGGGAGACTAGTATAGATCTGTTTCAAGCTATTTAGCTCTCATCAGCTAGCCAAATCTTTACTTGGATTTGAACTGTGTGTGTGTGTGTGTGTGTGTGTGTGTGTTTGGTTATTCGGGTTTTCTCCCGCGTAAAATTGGAAGTGTCTTGGCGACGTTTCAATGAAGTCTCATTTGTCATCTTCAGGCTGGTGTTTTCAGCTTTGTGCTTCTAGGAGCAATGTGTGATTGCAGGAGAAAACCCGAATAACCAAAGACCTACATACAAACACCCGTGAAAACCTCAGAAAGCATATGCTTTCTTTTCTTTTCGTAGGCCTTTATGTGTATTTCTCTTTAGCCAGGTTCTTCCTATGTAAACCAAGATTTTTATGCAGCCCTAGTTCAGTGAAATCCCAATCCACTAGTTCCTAGGCTTTTTTTCCAGCAGCCACCAAGCTCCCTGCTGCCCATTGAGAGACTAAGGAGACTAAGATAGATCTATTTCGGGCCGAAATAGTCCAAAATAGATCTATCTTAGTCTCCTTAGTCTCCCAATGGTGGCTGCTGGAAAAAAAGCCTAGAAACTATTGGATTGGGATTTCATTGAACTAGGGCTGCATAAAAATCTTGGTTTACGTAGGAAGAACCTGGCTAAAGAGATATACATATACATATACATATACATATACATATACATATACATACACACACACACATACACACATAATCTATCATCTGTCTGTCTATCCTATCTGTCTGTCTGTCTGTCTATTAATCTAATCTTATCTAATCTAATCTAAAACTAGAGTCGGGAATGACTAGCACATATGTGCATGGGGAACCTTTACCTTTTAATCTAAAACTGTATTCTGACAGTGATTTATAGGAAGCACCCTCAGCTCTGATATGAGCATTACATCCTGCAACTGTCCCACCAAAATGAGCATGTTTCTTTTTTTTGGGGGGAGGGGGGGTTGGTGGGGAGAGTGATTATGGATTCTTCAATTTAAAGCTGGAAACACTCTGAAAACTTGTCAATCTGGTTTGACTAGAAGCTATAATGGAACAGGTACAGACTCAGGCACCTGTCTCAGAAATGGATATATATATACTGTTAGTAATGAATGCTCGTCAGTGCTGCCTCCAGGTTTTTAGGGGAAAAAAATATCTATAATTTGGGGAGGTGATAATTCTGCCAATAGCAGCGTATTTAGAGCTGATGGAGGAATTGCAATTCCTAGATACATTTCTGAGTGACACTGGTGTGACTGCAATGGAAAGGGATATTTTTTTCCTATTCATTTGTGTTCACTTCTCAGAGGCTGCTTGAACAAGTCCCTACAGGTATTTTTTTAGCAAGGTTTTCAGGGCTGAGAAAGAGTGGATGGCCCAAAGTCACTACAGTAGTTCAAGGTCAACCAGCTGGCTTTGTGCCTAAGGTAGGACTAGAACTCACAGTCTCGCGGTTTCTAACCTAATGCTTTAACCACTGCACCAAACTGGCTCTCAGTTGGAAAGGTAGCCTGGCCTAGAAGCCCTATTTTGAATTATTCAACTGTATATAGCATTATACAAACTCAAATAGACCATATACTATAGCTGCCACAGCTAGTCTGGGCAGAAGATTGGAACTGTATGAGAGAAAAGAGGTCTCCTTGTTCTCCCAGCCATCCAATATAAAAACCTCTTAGAATCTTGATCTGTAAGGATCAGAATTGCACATGGAGCTGATAGGATTGCAGTGGTTCCCCACTTCGGCTGCCAGTGTCTGGAGGGCTGGGTAACTGAAATTAAAATTGGAGAACATGGGCCTCCAACAACATCCCACTTATTCCTGCCATGTCTTGGATAGGAGCTGCAGCTCTCCACATTCATTCCTAGATTTTATCTGGCATAAATCAAATGTTGGAAGTCTCTATTTGTCTGGCACTCCAAATCCAGCATTTCGTGAGTGAATGGAATCTGCAGGAGTGATTAACATAACCTTCATTTATTTTGGGGTGGGAAAATATTTTCCGAGAGTAAGAGATTTAAAAATCCTCCTTAAATATGTGAGGAACATGAATTCATGAATTAGATAATTTACTCATGCACAGAGGCACATTATTATTATTATTATTATTATTTATTTTATTTATTATTTATTTATTTCATCAAGCATGTATTTTATGACAGATACAAGTGTAAACATAATTATAAATACATAAAAGGTTACGAATAAAAGAAAACATTAGGACAGGATGATAGGCACGCTGGTGCGCTTATGCACGCTCCTTACAGACCTCTTAGGAATGGGGTGAGGTTTACAGTAGACAGTCTAAGGTTAAAGTTTTGGGGATTTGGGGAAGAAACCACAGTCAGGTAGTGCATTCCAGGCGTTGACCACTCTGTTGCTGAAGTCGTGTTTTCTGCAGTCTAGTTTGGATCGGTTTACCATGAGTTTGTATCTGTTGTGTGCTCTTGTATTGTTTTGGTTGAAGCTGAAGTATTCATTGGCTGGTAGGACATTGTAGCAGATGATTTTATGTACTATGCTTAAGTCAGACCGGAGAGGGCAAAGTTCTAAGCTGTCTGAGCCCAAAATTTTGAGTCTGATGGCATAAGGTATTTTGTTGCGAGCAGAGGAGTGGAGGATTCTTGTTGTGAAATATCTCTGGACTCGTTCGATTGTATTAATGTCCAATATGCAGTGCGGGTTCCAGACAGATGAGCTGTATTCAAGAATTGGTCTGGCAAAAGTTTTGTATGCCCTAGTTTGCAGTTCAATATTACAGGAGAAGAAACTACACAAGATTAGGTTAACAACTCTTAATGCTTTTTTTATCTTCCAAATATTCAGAATTTGGACATAATTATTTAAAGTCTGTCTTGTATTCATTAAACCTATTAACACTTGGGGGGGAAAGCACTATATTTTATTGTGCTACAGTATTTTCCCCCCAATACCTGGAACAAAGCAAGAATGTGTTGCATGATACAAGAGCTCCCTTTTCAATAAAGCAGCAGGACTAGGACTTTTGTCTGTGTTTGTTGCAATCATCATGGTCAAGGCTAGGGGGCATCTGGATTCACATCTGCTGCAGTTGGAAATCAGTTTGCATCCTGCCTCACACAATCTCCTCCTCCTCCTCCTCCTCCTCCTCCTCGCATTCTGCTATGGATCTAACCAAGTACAGCAAATGGTGATGACAGCAACAGTTATTAATAATTCATAAGTTTATTTGTCAAGCATATATAAGATAACAGGTAAAAGTATAAATATAATTTGAATACATGAAAAGAGTAAGTAAAAAGGAATATTAGGACAGGGACGGTAGGCAAGCTGGTGCACTGATGCATGCCCCTTACAGACCTCTTAGGAATGGGGTGAGGTCAACAGTAGACAGTGTAAGGTTAAAGTTTTGGGGGCTTGGGGAAGAAACTACAGAGTCAGGTAGTGCATTCCAGGCATTGACCACTCTGTTACTGAAGTCATACTTTCTGCAATCGAATTTGGAACGGTTTACCTTGAGTTTGTATCTATTATTTGCTCGTGTATTGTTGTGGTTGAAGCTGAAGAAGTCATTGACAGGAAGGACATTGTGGCAGATAATTTTATGTACTATGCTTAGGTCAGACTGAAGTCGGCATAGTTCTAAATTGTCTAAGCCCAAAATTTGGAGTCTGTGTTTGTGCTGCTCAAGGGTCCCCCAGGAAACACTGACTACTGGTGAAGGACTTGGATCAAGGAGTTCATTTCTTAGGTAGCTGGCCAAGAGTGTTGACATTCCCAAAGATCAAATGCATGGTTATAATAAAAAAGTAGATAACCTCAATGACAACAAAAAAACACAATTGGGTTATGATTCTCTCCCCCCCACACCACCCATTTTCTCCTATCTCTGTTCCTCTACTCCTTTAAAAGCGTATTTCTCAACGTTTCTGCAATCATAGCTCACTAAATAAACATTTGGGAAATGTGAGGACCACCCAGTTTCAAACAAATGCTCCCCTCCCTAAGTTTCTATCTTTAAATGCATGTAAGTTCAGATTATTTTTGGCAAATAAGATAATGACTATGGTTGCATCTGTTGCATGATGCCCTCTCCCCCTGATTTTTAAAGGGCTTTTAAAACTATTTTTTTGGTACAAAATTTTTAAATCCCAAATTAAGTGCTTATTTACCACTTCAATCATTTTATGTACCCCATGCCATAAGAACAAGCTCTCTTAGCACAAACCTGATGATCGAGATGTTTGTCAGTAGAAATCGCTGAGTAACAAGGGCAAGTAGTCCTTCAGTCTAATTAAAAAAAATGTTTTTAGGTACTTGTCATTGTGTGTCTTATTCACTCATTTCTTCTGGAGTTGCTTGAGCAAGATCCCAGTGCTACTTAGCACCGCACATGTAGACTTACTATTAATAACTGCACTTGAGCCAGTTCACTTTGGCCAGTCTTATGAACGTTATTTTCCCCATTTCTACCTGCATTACCGTTAGTGAGCTTCAATAAAACAGTTTTGAGTTACTGCTCCATCTGTATGAATTAGCTTTCAGTGTGCGAGGGAGGTGGTGGAGCTGAGGAGGGAATGGGCTAAGGCAGTGGTGGTGAACCTATGGCATGCGTGCCAGAGGTGGCACTCATAGCGCTCTCTATGGGCACACCCCCGCCCAGCTCCATCGTGTTTCTCCCATAGGGGGAAGAAAGAGAGGGAGGGAGGGAGAGAGAGAGAGGGAGGGAAAGAGAGAGAGAGGGAGGGGAAGAAAGAGGGAGGGAAAGAGAGAGAGAGAAAGAGAGGGGGAGAGAGAGAGTGTCAGCTTTGGAAGCCATATTAGGCTGGAAGCTTCCATGCTGCCACCTTCTCATGTGTGGGAAAGTAGGAGGGGGGATTTAGCAGACAGGTTAATATCAGCGTTCCAGAAAAACCCCAACTCCAAGTAAAGACTCTGAAGCAAGCATTTTTCAAAGTTCTATTTACTAGAATAGTTAAACTGGGAAAATCCGAATCTGAGAGGGAGGGGAAGAGGGGGGGGGAGGGAAAGAGAGAGAGAGAGAAAAAGAGAGGGGGAAAGCGAGAGGGAGGGAGGAACAGAGGGAGGGAAAGAGAGAGGGAAGGAGAAAGAAATGATATTACAAAAGTTTTTCTTTTTTATTGTTGCTAAACGTAATATTTCAAAAGCAGAAAGAAAATGAAGGGGTATAAAAGTGCATTTATCACGTTTTTCTTAGAAGATTTAGCTGAACTCTGCCTTGTTTATTATTATTTTTAGGTAGTAAAATCTCATTATTCAGGTTAAATTGCCATGTTGGCACTTTGCGATAAATACGTGGGTTTTGGGTTGCAGTTTGGGCACTCGGTCTCTAAAAGGTTCGCCATCACTGGGCTAAGGCCTGTGAACATGGGAAGACTGAGACCAGTGTCTGCAGGCCACACTTTGAAATTCATCACCTTGGAACAGAAGATGGAAAAGTATGGCCACAATATCCATGTAAGATCTGCTTATCACATTCCTCTTTGCCATGGAAAGTTTCTGAGAGTAAAATCATGGGTAAAATTAAACCATGTTTAATTTTAATTTAACATATGTGCTAGTCATTCCTGACTCTAGGGGGCGGTGCTCATCTCTGTTTCAAAACCGAAGAGCCAGCACTGTCCGAAGACGTCTCCGTGGTCATGTGGCTGGCATGACTAAATGCCAAAGGTGCACGGAACACTGTTACCTTCCCACCAAAGGTGGTCCCTATTTTTCTACTTGCATTTTTTACGTGTTTTTGAACTGGTAGGTTGGCAGAAGCTGGGACAAGTAACAGGAGCTCACCCCATTACACGGCACTAGGGATTTGAACCACTGAACTGCCAACCTTACAATCGACAAGCTCAGTGTCTTAGCCACTGAGCCATCGCGTCCCATAAATTGCTTTATTCTACAACTAAGCATTTGTTGCTTTATTCAAATCATTTTTATAAATAAATAATAAATAAATCATTTATTAAATAAAATCATTTATTTATTATCATTTATATAATAAAATCATTTATTTATTATCATTTATATAATAAAATCATTTTATTAAATAAAATATTTATTTATGAAAATATTTTTTTATAAACAAATCATTTGCTGCTTTATAAAGTTGCTTTATTCCACAACAAATCATTTGTCAGCCCAGTACTATGCAGCCAAATATTGTCTATATCATGCATATATTATGCATGTAGTTTGCTGACTCTCGGTAACACTTTGGGGCCTCCAACATGGCCCGCACCAAGTGCCAAAGCCATCATTCATCAAACATTCTTCTTCCATTCTAATTTTGCTGGCTCTTTATTTACTTATTGCTAGGTTGGGAAGGAATATGTTTTCTTCTTGACCTAGTATAGAAGTTTAATGTTCTGACTGATTTGAAAGGTTGTGGGGCTTGTATGAATACCTAAGAGATAGCAAATGAATTTGAAAGAGATGGAGAAATAACAGAGATGTCCTACAACTTCTCTTTTATCCTGCATCATCATAAGCCTGGCACTTAGTTCTCTAATTTATGGCTTCCCCAACCGATTTCCCACTGTTCTGCAGTGCTTTAGATAGAAGTCAAACCTACAGGTAGAACCCAGAGCTGTCTCAATGCAAAACAAGTGGCCTTTGCTATTGACTTTGTCTCTTCTCTGAAAATGCATGCAGTATATCTAAGGACTAGACAAATGATAGGAGGCTGTTTTCAGACAGGAGCTAAATATGAACACTCCTGCATCTGAATCTAGCTTTCAAGCCAAGACGGTCTGGAAGAGTCTCTGCAGATGCCCCAATCTTTTATAAAACAGTGCCATTCTGCTGATAAACTTTGGATACTTTTCCATGTTACCAGAAATGCCATATGCAGAGTTTTTTTATAGTGACATGGGCACCATATAAATTTAATAAATAAAATGGCAAATAAAAGGGTGAGGGAAATCATTCTATTTTAAGGAATTTAAATATATAAAAGGCGACATGGGAGGCATTTAAATTTAATAAATAAATTAATAAATACTTTTCTTCTTTTTGGATCAACCAACAGCTGCGTAGCATAGAGTTAAATTAATAACTAAAAAGGTCAAAATAAACAATGAGTATCGAAGAACACATTAGAAAATACTGGCATCATTGAATATACACAGGGAGAGTTCTCCAAGCTAGTGACTTGCTACAGAACAGCAAAGATGAAGCAAAATGTGTAAAAAATGTTTTGAAGCAATAGAGTTATTATATTTTAAACTGAAAACTAATTTATTAATAGTACTCAATCCAATTTATATTACAGGAAATAGTATAGAAGTACTATTTGATACTTTTACTATTTTGAATTAAATGTTTTCTTGGAAACACTGGCATCATGCAGTGAAAACACCAAGGGACATAAAAAAAAAAAAAACTCAAAACCTACTGCAAAAATAAAGCAGTCCAAAAATGTGAAAGCATTCCAAACATTTCTTTAAAAAATTTTTTTTTATAAACTTTCATAAAGGTTTTGATGCTGAACGAGCCAGGATGTAGATGTTGAGCAAGAGTTGTTTTAGGAGTAGCAAGGCCCAGTGAGGAGACACGATTGAGAAAACAAAAAAAAAAAGTTTGTGTCTTCACCACATTTGACACACAAAAAAGAAGAAGATAAAATAAAGGTTTTAAGTTTCAGGAAGGTAAAAATGGGAATAAGTGCTTCTTTGGGTCACCTTTAGATCAAACCGGACTTTTAAACATTAAAAGTCAATTCATGGGATTGAGTCCAGAAATGCATTGGTAGTCAGGGCAAACGTCAACAACTTGACACAGTGGTTGCATTACAATTGGTGTGATCCAGGAAAACATGGGGCTGTGAATCACAGCTTGCCAAACAACAACTCTCCCCCTTTAGACTATAATACCAGGAAATACATTGTATGCAACTGTGTGGGCTGAGTTGAACTTCATGGGTCACAGGCTCCAAGGTGATGAAGTGATTAGCATGATATATTAAGACTGAAGAAAAAAAATCAAGTTTGACTTTGCACTAAGCCATAAAAATAATGTTATTTATTTATTTAACAATTTATATAAGCCACTCATCTAGCCAGTGGAGTTCTGGGTGGCACACAGAAATAAAAACATAATACCATTTAACAGAATATTTAAATGAAAACAAAAAAACAAAATATTTTATCTTAGAAGGATAAACAAAATATTTTATCTTAGAAGGAGGTTATGTGTAACACGCCCCCCCCGTGACTTCCCTATTAGATTGTTAGAAGAGTAGAATAGAATAGAATAGAATAGAATAGAATAGAATAGAATAGAATTTTTTTATTGGCCAAGTGTGATTGTCTTGGTGCATATGCTCTCAGTGGTCATAAAAAGAATAGATACATTCGTCAAGAATCATGAGGTACAACGCTTAATAGTCATAGGGTACAAATAAGCAATCAGGAAACAACCAATATCAATATTGGTTGTCGTAAGGATACAAGCAACAAAATTACAGTCATACAGTCATAAGTGGAAGGAGATGGGTGGTGGGAATGAGAAGATTAATAGTAGTGCAGACTTAATAAATAGTTTGACACTGTTGAGGGAATTATTTGTTTAGCAGAGTGATGGTGTTCGGGAAAAAACTGTTCTTGTGTCTAGTTGTTCTGGTGTGCAGTGCTCTATAGCATCGTTTTGAGGGTAGGAGTTGAAACAGTTTATGTCCAGGATGTGAGGGGTCTGTAAGTATTTTCACAGCCCTCTTTTTGCCTCGTGCAGTATACAGATCCTCAATGGAAGGCAGGTTGGTAGCAATTGTTTTTTCTGCAGTTCTAATTATCCTCTGAAGTCTGTGTCTGGCTTGTTGGGTTGCAGAACCAAACCAGACAGTTATAGAGGTGCAGATGACAGACTCAGTAATTCCTCTGTAGAACTGTATCAGCAGCTTGAGCTTTCTGAGTTGGTGCAGAAAGAACATTATTTGTTATGCTTTTTTTGATGATGTTTTTGATGTTAGCTGTCCATTTTAGATCTTGTGATATGGTAGAACTTAGAAATTTGAAGGTCTCTACTGTTGATACTGTGTTGTCTAGTATTGTGAGAGGTGGAAATTTGGAGAAACCTAAAGTCTTCCTTCATCATTTCTACAGTTTTGAGAGTGTTCGGTTCCAGATTGTTCCGGTCATTCCAAGGTGATGAAGGAAGATATACCTATAACAGGTAAATTATGCTTACAAGGTATGTAGGCCTGGCCAGTTACACTGATTAAAATCTCAACGTGATACTATTCAGGTAGTCAGTCACGAACAAAAACACAAAGGCTTCTATCTGCCAAGACACAACATACTCAGTTTGGTTTGTTCTAATCTTGGCTAGGGTATATTTTAACATAATGGGTGGATCCAGCCTGTTAGTTTATTGTTAGACCTAGCATGGAACCAGAAAATTCTGTAACTAGGTTATGTTTATTGTGCCAACAGACGTGACCTTGTTCAAGTCAACCATCCCATCTCTTAGTCAATTAATTCACTTATATTGTATCAATCAATCAATCACCTCAGGTGATTAGATCATACAGGTTAATAGTTTTTCCAGCTATTAGAAAGGAGGCTGGAAGACACTTAATTTTACCCAGTATTCTATTCTCTCAAACTTCCCAGCTTCCTATACCCTCCCACCTACCAGGAGGAAAATGTAAACAATCTATAGTAATCTGATAAGAAAGCTACAGTTACAGGCATGATAGGTGGGACCGAATACATGCCCATATTTATTACATTATTGTCCCACTTTTATTTTTGGTCAGCTCAAGCAGTGGTGGTTATTCAGCCAGTTCTATCCGGTAGTGGCGGCTGTGGGAGGCTCCGCCCACCCTCCCGGACGTCATCATGTCCCATTTTTAACACTCTGTGCATGCGTGGAAGGCTCTGCACATGTGCGGAGGTGGCGCGTACGCTCACATTTGCGAACCGGTAGCGAAGGCAAGTGGATACCACTCCTGAGTTCAAGGGTCTGTACATGACAAATCCTCCTGCCTCCTATTTTCCTTCATGCCAACAAGCTCCTGAGGTGGGTTGGGCTGAAAGAAAATGACTGGCCCCAAATCACTCAGTCTGCTAGTTCTCTCCTAAGGGAGAACTAGAACTCTCAGATTCCTGATTTCTAGTCCATCATCATCATCATTAGCCTAAACTGACTGGCTGTTTCTGCCCCACTGTGTTTTTGGGGTTTTTTTTTTTGTTTGTTTTTACTGCCCACAAAGATACATGTGTGGCTGCTCTAGGATTTCATCTCGGTCCTGGACCTTGAAAGAGACTATTTATTTGCCAATCAGCCATTTGCACAGCACAGGAGGAATTAATTTAATTCACAAACAAGCCCACATCTGTTTGGGCTAAGTCTATTTAATTCTGGGTTAATTAGCTTGCCCTTTTTTTAGAACAGCAAGATGTACTTACAGTACTGTGTCTCCCATTTCCTCCCCCAACCCATTTAAGTGCGTTGTGTGAACAGGACTGGGGTGAAATCCAGCAGGTTTCTGACAGGTTCTGCAGAACTGGTAGTGGAAATTTTGAGAAGTTCGGAGAACTGGCAAATACCACCTCTGGCTGGCCCCAGAGTGGGGTTGGAATGGAGATTTTGCAATATCCTTCCCCCAGGAGTGGGGAGGAAATGGGGATTTTGCAGTATCCTTCCCCTGGAGTGGGGTGGGAATGGAGATTTTGCAATATCCTTCCCCTGCCATGCCCACCAAACCACACCACGCCCAGCAACCCCCACCCACAGAATTGGTAGTAAAAAAAATTTGGATTTCACCACTGAACAGGACCATAGAGTGGGGACATAATCATCTTCCTCCTCTTCATCTCACTTTTTCATTTGAAACTGCTCCTTTTGTCATCAGAAACAGAAATGCAGCTTGGTTTTCAACTGTGAGGTAGGGAGGGGAACGGAAGAGAAGGGTTGCCGCCATCTGCTGAAGCCACAGAAATGAGCCTCCGCTTATCATTTATTCTCCACAAGGTGAGAGAATACAAACTGGGGTTGAAACTGGCTAGGAAAAAGGGAAAGGACCAGCACCTGAAGAGCAGACAACAGCTGCATCTCATAAAAACAAGCGAAAACTGCTGTCAGCAAACAGCAGAGGATATTGATTTTTTTTAAAACGGAAGTATAAATCCAGCATGGTCTTCTCCAAAGGCAACAGATGCTGTAACATCGTGAGTTCTCCAGGCACTGTGTATATAATTTCTTTTACCATGCAGGGGACTTAGTAAGGGCATTGCTAGGAAGCTGCTTGATCTTCCTTCCAGGTCTAAAAGAGAGTGTGAAAAGAAACTAGAGAAACAGAGAAAGTTGGTGAATGGGCCTTTTAAGGCACCTCTAGGGAATGAATAGGAACGCGAATGAATAGGGATGTGGTGGCTCATTGGCTAAGATGCTGAGCTTGTCGATCAAAAGGTTGGCAATTCAGCAGTTCGAATCCCTAGTGCTGCGTAACGGGGTGGGCTCCCGTTACTTGTCCCAGCTTCTGCCAACCTAGCAGTTTGAAAGCATGTAAAAAATGCAAGTAGAAAAATAGGGACCACTTTGGTGGGCAGGTAACAGTGTTCCGTGCGCCTTTGGTGTTTAGTCATGTCGGCCACATGACCATGGAGACGTCTTTGGACAGTGCTGGCTCTTTGGCTTTGAAATGGAGATGAGCACTGTTCCCTAGAGTCAGGAACGACTAGCACATATGTGCGAGGGGAATCTTTACCTTTACCTTTAGGGAATGAATGAAGTATTCTTGGATAAATTCTTCATTATTATTTAGTTCTGTCCATGTGTGTTGCTGTTTACAGAAACAAATAATCTGGTTTTGCTATATACCTTTTTTAAAATGCATTTATTTATATTTGCTTCCCCAGATTGCAGCAACTAGCTGCCCTTGGGTAATTTAGGAAGTTAAGCAGTGTCAACCCTGGTAAATATTTGAAAGGGGATTCACCTGGAAATCTCAGTTGAAAACATCCTATTAGAAGGTGACAACAAACTATTTCCCTATTATGCAAAGCAACTGCATGGATGCATGGATGTAAGTCATTTCAGCAAGAGGGAGGCATGATTGTTCTGTGGTTAAAGACACTGAGCTTATCAGCTGGAAAGCTGACAGCTTGGGTTCCGGAGCCAAGCACTGCATGATGGGGTGAGCTCCCATTACTTGCCCTACCTCCTGCCCACCTATTAATTGGAAGGTATGCAAGTACCATATTTTTCGGAGTATAAGATGCATCGGAGTATAAGATGTACCTTAGTTTTTGGGGAGGAAAATAAGAAAAATGCTGATTGGTGGGTGAATCCCCTCCTGGAATACCCCCAATCAGCTGTTCCCAGAGGTGAATTTTAGCAACAGGTTCCTTGGTTATGAGCTCTGTGCCTTGTTTTTTTTTTTTTTTTTTTTGCTTTTTTTTCTGGCTCTGAAACTTCTAAAACTCCATTTCAGAAACAACTTTTTTTCTTGCCTCTGAAAGCCTCTGAAACAGAGCTTCAGAAAAAAAGCCTCTGAAGCTCTGTTTGGGGCTTCTTTTCTGAAGCTTTGTTTGGAGGCTTTTTTTCTGAAGCTTCGTTTCTGATGCTTTTTTCAGCCTCTGAAACCTCCATTTGAGAAGCTGGGTGGAGCTACATTCGGAGTATAAGACACAAACAGATTTTCACCCTCTTTTTTGGGGGAAAAAGTTCTTATACTCCGAAAAATACGGTAGATAAGTAGGTACCACTTTGGTGGGAAGGTAACAGCGTTCTGTGCACCTTACCATGGAGGTGTCTTTGGACAATGCTGGCTCCCTCAGCTAAGAAACAGAGATGAGCACAACCCCTTAGAACTGGACATGACTAGACAGGGGGAATATTTACCTTTACCTTTACCTTTACCTTTACCTTTAAGTCACTGGCAGCCAAGCCCAACTTGAAGACAACCTGACTTCATTTTTACTATTTTTTATATGGTATGCTTTTTTATTTATCTCCATGTGGCCCATCACAATCCACTATTAGAACACTTCAAAATTGCAGTAAGGAAACAGATGCTCCTGTTCCACTCTCAATTACTTTTTAGAAGTTGGAGGGAGACAAGAAAATGAGTGAAGGAAAGAGAGAAACCTGAGAGATGAATGTGTCTTTCCTTGACTTTGGGCTTTGTTTCATTTGACGATGAGAACTAAATCACCAGAAAAAAACAAACAAAGATTCCTTCAGGTCAGTCTGCTCTCCAGGAAACTGAACAGGTCATTTTCTCTTTATGAGTTGGTATGTGGCAAGAAGAAACATTGGAGTGTTTTGTTGCAGAATGCCTAGATTTGTCTACTCACACATTGTTTTCTTGCTGAAAACTGACAGGAATAAATATGCTGCCTTCCATGACAAGGTCCCAGCATTAAGAGGAGAGCCAAAAATCTTTCCAGGCATTCAAAAATGAATGTAAGGAAAGAGGTAGCCCTGCTCTCCCCTCCCCACCATTTCTCATATTACTTCCTCCAAAGGTTACAGTGCCCCACAGTTATAGCCTGTGTATGACAAGCAACATCTGCTGTAAGTATGCCCTCTTCTATATATTTAAGAAATGTGCAGAAGCACTAATCTTGTATGTATGTGACCCGTCTTCTTACACAGAGCTGTCCACGCTGCAAAACTGAATGGCAGCCCCCAAATCATATTGATGCAAGAGGCACATCAGCTGAGTCAATATATAATAGTTAAACTATTGCTTTATTTTCAACACTTGGAAAAGACAGGATCTTCAACTGCTGAAAACTTCAAGGTAGCTTAGCTGCTGTAAGACTCATAAAAAAAGGCAACCATTTGCTGCCTGTTCCACTCCACCTAATGGCAGGACCAGCCCTTATCAACCCTTCAAGGTTATTCAAGCTCTGTAATGAAGCAATATAATAGTGTCAGTACTATAGCACATTTCCTAAAACATACCTACTCAACCACAGTATAAATCGGTATGGAATAATGATGAATGAAGTTCCCGTCCCCCCATGATATCCTGTTGCTGCTCTGCCTGCTGCAGGATTGAAGGTTAAACACTTTTTAAAAACATGCTGAACCAACTCTTGACTGCAAAATGATTAGCTACTGCTGGATTATTGGAATATTGAAGGAGACGCAAATGAAATTGCTGATATCCAGTGGCAGGAAAAGAAGAGGGAGTGTCCTAACCAGGTATTGCCAATGTTCTCTGAATGTCTTTTGTCCATTCTGCTAAAGTGAAACCTTTCTTCTTTTTCAGCTTTATGGTGTCTCTCCAGCCTATTACAGTAGTGGCCAAAATTGTAGAAACCTTTTGGGAAAAGTGTATTTTCTAAAACTAGCTAATACCACCAATTTTTTTGGGGGGGGAGTAGTACCATAAAATTATATATCAATGGAAAGATAATTTAATCAAGAATGTAATGCAATAACTTTTATGAAGGATTTACTATTAGAATAGCAGTTACAGTATAAAGAAGAAAAGTGAAACACGTAGAAAAATCGAGAGATCATACAAAAACGATCACCATAGAAAAATGAGATATACAAAAATTATCACCATGTCAGTTAATAGTTGTTAGTTGAGCAACCTTTAGCGTGACCTACGGCCTTTCAACGTCTTCTTGTGGAATGAACCACGTCTTTTAGTTCTGCAGCTGTTATAATGTGAAACCAAGATTGAACGATTGCTTCTATTAATTGGGTTTTATTGCTGGGTCGCTTCTGACAAACAAGTTTCTTTGGTTGGCTCCATTAGTCAAGATTTTCAATTGGGTTAAAGTCTGGGCTATTCCCAGGCCATTCCAGCAGTTGAAATATGATTATCTTGAAACTCACCAAAAAAGTGGTGTTATTAGCCAACAAACCTCAAAAATACACTTTTCCCAAAAGGTTTCCACACTTTTGGCCACTACTGGAGGCTACATTAACAAGCTTGCAAGTCTGATTGCATCCCCCACCCAATCCCCTATTTTTATTCCCCATTGAATCAGAGAGAAGTCAACTGCGTCTCTTCCTAATATTTTTTTTTTTAAATTTGATTTATATGCCGCCCTTCTCCAAAGACTCAGGGCGGCTTACAATGTGCTCAGCAATATTGCCTTCTTTTCAAGGATTCAAGGAATGCTTCTGCCCTTTTTGTGTTTTTGCAACAGCTCTGGATGTTTTCTCTCCCTTGCCCATCCATTCTTTCCTCCTGATTCTCACCCATCCTTTGACTTGTACATCTAGAAAGCTTTTCTTACAGATAGTCCTCGACTTATAAGCATTCATTTAGTGACAGTTTGAAGTTACAATGACACTGAAAAAAGTGACTTATGACCATTTTTTCATACATGCGACTGTTGCAGTATCCCCATGGTCACATGATCAAAATTTGGGCCCTTGGCAACTGGCATCTATTTATGTTGCGTTCTGAGGTTTTGTAACCTTCCCAGCCAACTTCCAACAAGCAAAGTCAATGGGAGAAGATTTGCTTAATGATCGCTTGATTCATTTAACAACTGCAATGATTAGCTTAACAACTGTGGCAAAGAGTCATAAAATGGGACAAAACTCACTTAACAACTGCCTTACTTGGCAACAGATATTTTGGACTCAATTTTTGGTAAGTTAAGGACTAACTGTTATTAAATATATTATTTCTTTTTCATATTTGTTTGTAGGTATTCCTAATAAGTAAGTTTCTGGTTTTAATGGCACCTTTTGAGTTATTATTTGTTCCAGTTGCATTTTTATATTGTTCCAGAATTTTTTAGCTTTGGGACATGACCACCATATATGATAGTATGTCCCTTTATGCGCTTTACATTTCCAACAGAGTGGAGATGTGCCGGGAAACATTTTAGAAATTCGCGCCGGTGGTAGATGCCACCTATAGTACAATTTATAAGCATTTTCTTTGTATGGTACAGATAATGTTAATTTATTAATATTTTTCCACAATTTTTCCCACTTATTTAATTCTATTGCATACCCAAAATTCGTCGCCCATGTGATCATATTCTCTTTAACTACTTCCTCTGCTAGTTTATATTCCAATAGAAAATTATAAAATTGGAAACAAGAAGAGGTCCTAACTCAAGAGAGATTAATATCCAAAATTATGGAATGCGCTGAGATGGATAGACTTACCAAGGAGATCCAAGGAAAGGAAGAATCTGAATATTATCTGGTCTGGCAAAAATGTTATAAATGGTTAGAGGGAAGTGAAAAAAAAGAGAAGAAGAAAGAAAGAAAAATTAAATAAAAGAAAAGATATCAATAGAATAAAATAAATTTTTGCATCAAATGAAATTTAAGAAAGAGACACGAGATATCAATAAAATAATATCATTATATAAGGTGAGAGAAATATTGTATATTGAAGAATATAGGGTATTGATATTGTAACAATTCAGATATTATAGATAGATGTCATTAATATGATGCTTGTTGTAAATTGTTTTACTTGCATTTGTAAATGTATTATGTGGTTTCTTAAATTAATAAAAGTTTAAAAATTAAAAAAAAAAGGACTACCTGTATTTGGAATACTGTTTAAGTTTCCTAAGTGCTCTCATAATTACAGTGTGGTGCTTGATCTGGACTGACATGAGACATAATCTAACGTAAAGGCCCCATCTTGATATCCTCTATGATCTTTCTATCATACTACATTTTTATTCATATTTCCATTTTCCTTCTGTTAGTATTCCTTAATGTACATTTATTTTATTACAGTGCCTTGTTCTCTATTGGAGAAACATGAGAATGTTAAACGTTACACTGGATTTTTTCCTCAAAAATAAATGAAGGAAGCAACTACTGCATGGGTCTTTGAATAATCTAAAACGTCCATTTTTTTTTCCTTTTTAACAACCCTGTAATCTCTTGCATTGGTGTGGAGTTGGGGCAATTGAATGGAGCTGAGCGTGTACTGACCAGATGCCCTTCCTGACACCTATGCAAAGTTCACAGCAGATATTTTTTTTTTTTGCACCGAAAGAAAGAAATATTTGTCACTACCTAGAATTGAACTCACAACCTCCTGATTGTGAGGCAAGAGCTTCACCTCTAGGTCACCATGCTGCTTACAATCTAAAACTTGTATTTTAAACAATTAATTAAAAGATGCTTCTTTTTCCAGTCAGTTGTAAAGCACTGGTTTGGAATAGAGACGTCAATCTCATGTCAGCCCTTTTATGCACAACCTTCTTCCACCAAAGCATTTTCTGTATGGCTGGGAATTCTGGGATGTGTAGTTCCAAATAAAGTTCTAGGAAGTATGACTTTAAGGAAGGTTGATCACAACTTTACACAATTAGCCTGGATTGAGTTGGCAAGAGGCAATATAATAGGCAGCTACAAGAGGCGTAGGAAATATTAACTTGTAAAACATTTTCAGACACTGATGGCAGAGCGGAGATGTGCAACCCGATACTTTGCATGTTTACTTAGAAGTAAATCCCAATATTTGACAACACATTGTCTCAGTTAAGTGGGCAAAGAATCACAGCTACAGGATGCTTCCAGATGGTGCTATCCATCAAAAGACGTTGTGAAGCTTTTCTGCCTTCCCCTCGTAACATATTTTTCTCATGGAAAATGATGAGAAAATATGGTAGGCTTCCAAGTAGAAAACCATGTTACCTGAATCATATACGCATTCATAAAAAAAGCTGTCATTGAAGCAGGATGACAGCACAACAAATCAGGGCCTGGAAATACCCTGAAAGGAAATTCAGATTTCCATACCGATCCCATAGTGAAAGGTCCAGTCACCAAATACATCTTGTATCAAAGGAAACAGCTCATTTATTTAGGAATGGCTTGCTGGATCAGGGGTTCAGTGAGGAAATATTGGGAAACGAACACAGTTTTGCATGCTAATTTTGCTCCTGGAGTCCTTGTTCATGGTGCCTGGAGCCTCATATCTTTACATACGGTGCAAGGGCGAGAGCGAGCTGCAAGGATTGTTCCCTCTCTGCTTGTCTTCATGAAGGCCAATTAGTGGATGAGTCTTTTTTCTTTCTTTCAAGGCATTTAGTCCAGTAGTGAAATTCAATTTTTTTTACTACTGGTTCTGTGGGCGTGGCTTGGTGAGCATGGTGTGGCTTGGTGGGCTTGGCAGGGGAAGGATACTGCAAAATCTCCATTCCCACCCCACTCCAGGGGAAGGATACTGAAAAATCCCCATTCCCACCCCACTCTGGGACCAGCCAGAGGTGGTATTTGCCGGTTCTCCGAACTACTCAAAATTTCCGCTACCGGTTCTTCAGAACCTGCTGGATTTCACTCCTGATTTAGTCCCATGAATTTTAATGCCGACTCCCTTGAAAATGGAATTCAGGAAACAGGTTCATACATCCTACTAGCCAAAATGCTGCTTGTTTGGTTCCGGGTTAGCATGGGATTTGAACCTAACCCTTGTGGTTTGTAAGCCATAGTTTACAAATTAGCACATAGTACAAACCCAGGCAGTTGTGGATTATTTAATAAATCATGACTGAACAAACGAAGACTTAGCGCAATGAGCAGAATAAGACAATATGCCCCATTTCCTATCAAACTGTCATGGCCACCGTATGTCCCCTATCCCCGTGGCAGTAATGTGAGCCAGCAGTTTGGAAGATTCACAAGGTGCATGCAGATTTACAGAACGAGGAGGACCTGTGTGGTCATATGGTAAGTTCAAAGGTCCCTTATTCTGCTGGGCTTCTGAGGTTTGGGAATGGCTTGGCTTTGTGGAATCATAACAGCCTTCGAGACACTAGGCAGAGAGCCAGATGCCTGTAATGTCAACCTGTCATAAAACTGTTTATAGCTACAATCTTTCTTTACTGTAAACCTGCCATGAAGACTCAGCGATTTGGCAGGGTAACAAGTGTAGAGGCAGATGTGAAACATCTGGAGCTGCATGCAAGAGCATAATGTATGTGTCTGGTGTTCTGCACTTGTTGAGGAATTTGGGGAGCTGGCTTCTGGATGGACACATCTACAAGTAAATGGAGAGAGAGAGACGACATGATGGAAACAGAGAAAAGGCCTGGATTAAAGGAAATCTGAGCAGAGATGGCATTTAGAGTTTAGGTCAGAGGGGAACAACTCCCCCAGTTTTTATCATTATTATTTTTACTTGCAGCCAGCAGGAAATGGTGAATTCACAAGTGAAATTCTGGGCACAGCTGCCACAGAATGGACACATGACTTGTTACGTGGAGAGAAATATAAGGAAACTAATAGGTATAAAGGAAAAGAAAAGATATATTAACCACTGGCAGATTTAACAACTCTCTTACGTTGCTGTAAATGACTAAAACAAGGTAGGCACAATTTGCAGAGCCCCTGGGTCACATGACCAGGAGGAAGGAAGGAGGAAGGAGGGGGCTTAAAAGTGGAGCAGTTGGCATCATTCCAAGCTATTGCCCATCTGCCTCTCCCAAAGCTACGGCTCTCGGGGGAAATGTTTTCTGCATTTTTTCCCCCCTCTGCAGCCCTGGGTATGATCTGGTCTGTTTTCCAACCCGATCTTTCTTTAGCCAGCTTCTCCCCACAACACCAAGTTTGGTCCTGTTCTATTCTGTTTTCAGAGACTTATCCTGCTGACAGACAAAAGGCTGAGCTCCTTTACATAGTTTCTTTCCAACATTCCATGAGATTGGAAAGAACTTCTAAAAAGTACCAGGGGTAGTAATTTTTATTTAGCATGCACTTCTGTCTAAGTGTTGCACAGTACCAGAAAGCCAGTATCTGTAATAAAACAATATAATAGCGTCAGTACAATAGCACATGTCCTTAAACATACCAACTCAACCACAGTATAAATCGGTATGGAATAATGACGAAAAAAGCTCCCGTGCCCCATGATATCCTGTTGCTGCTCTGCCTGCTGCAGGATTGAAGGTTAAACACTTTTTAAAAACATGCTGAACCAACTCTTGACTGCAAAATGATTAGCTACTGCTGGATTATTGGAATATTGAAGGAGACGCAAATGAAATTGCTGATATCCAGTGGCAGGAAAAGAAGAGGGAGTGTCCTAACCAGGTATTGCCAATGTTCTCTGAATGTCTTTTGTCCATTCTGCTAAAGTGAAACCTTTCTTCTTTTTCAGCTTTATGGTGTCTCTCCAACCTACTACAGTAGTGGCCAAAATTGTAGAAACCTTTTGGGAAAAGTGTATTTTCTAAAACTAGCTAATACCACCAATTTTTTGGGGGGGGAGTAGTACCATAAAATTATATATCAATGGAAAGATAATTTAATCAAGAATGTAATGCAATAACTTTTATGAAGGATTTGCTATTAGAATAGCAGTTACAGTATAAAGAAGAAAAGTGAAACACATCGAAAAACCAAGATATACAAAAATGATCACCATAGAAAAAAATGAGATATACAAAAATTATCACCATGTCAGTTAATATATAGTTGGGTAACCTTTAGCATGAATTACGGCCTTACAATGTCTTCCCATGGAGTGAACCAAGACTTTTAGTTCTGCAGCTGTTATCATGTGAAACCAAGATTGAATGACTGCTTCTATTAACTGGCTTTTATTGCTGGGTTGCTTCTGACTAATAAGTTTCTTTAGTCGGCTCCATAGATTTTCAATTGGGTTAAGGTCTGGGCTATTCCCAGGCCATTCCAGCAGTGGAATATGATTATCTTGAAAGTCAAAAAAATAAATAAATAGTGGTATTAGCCATCAAACCTCAAAAATACACTTTTCCCAAAAGGTTTCCAGAATTTTGGCCACTACTATATGTTTCCTATAGGATGTATGGAGATGAGAAAGTACAGTCACCAAGGGAGTTGAACTCTTTAGCATTAAAGATAGCCTTTGCTTATTAACCATTCTTTCAATGACTGTTCAGAGTCAATGGTGGTAGACGAGGAGACTTACAGCAGGTCCACAAAGTTGTGGCCATCATAGCATCCCCACAGCCACGTGATCACGATTTGAGCGCTTGGCAACCTGCATGGAATCGCAACAGTTGCAACATCCCGCAGCTATTTAATCACCATTTGTAACCTTCCTTGCTGGGTTAGTGACAGAATTCCCGTTGTTAATTATGGTCATTAACTGAGGACCATCTGTCTTGTGCTTTCACATTATAACCATACCATACATTATAACCATGTGAAAAGTGCAGGGCAGCTACTAAAAATATGCATTGCATTCCAAATGAAAGAGAGTAGACGTAATGGACTGGAAATTCTAAGAAAGATACAATGAAGGAAAAAAAGCAATCCACGCTAAACAGAGGGGCAGTGTACTATTAAATGTATAACAGTCTCTCTAGTTCCAAAACATTAACCACGTATCAAAGACCTGAGATCTCCACCCCTCTACCCACATTACATAGTCCTATATGTAAAACATTTTCCTAAGATTTTTGAATTCTGAAGCTGTAATTTCTTGGGTGAACTGATAATTGCTAACACTGAAGGAATCAATAAAGGAGAATATTTGTAGCTCGGGGTTGACATGAGGGGTCCTTGGTGCTCTCTGAGCTTGCTTGTTTTCTTGCAAATATTTCATTACCCAAACCAGGTAACATCATCAGTGCTAGTAAGGAGTGCTATTTGCTGTCAGTTTATATTCCGGTCTCTTGCCTGTCTGTGTGGGTGAGGTTGTCTTAGAGATTCTTTGGTTGGGCTGTTTACTAATGGTTCTTTGGCAGTTTCTTGATTGAGGTATTGTTTACTTCATTGTTGGTCGGAAGTTAACCTTGGTTAACAACATTGCCAAAAAGGCATTAAGAGTTGTAAACCTAATCTTGTGTAGCTTCTTCTCCGGTAATATCACACTATGATCAAGAGCATACAAAACAGTTGCTAGACCAATTCTCGAATACAGCTCACCTGTCTGGCACTACATATCGGACATTAATACAATTGAAAGTGTCCAGAAATATTTCACAAGAAGAGTCCTCCACTCCTTTGCTCGCAACAAAATATTTTATGCCACCAGACTTGAAATTCTGGGCTTAGAAAACTTAGAACTATGCCCAGTGATGGGATTCAGCCAGTTTGCACCACTTCGGGAGAACCGGTTGTTAACTTTCTGAGCAGTTTGATGAACTGATTGTTGGAAGAAATCATTAGGGCAGAGAACCGGTTGTTAAATTATTTGAATCCCACCTCTGACCACGCCGCCTTCGGTATGACCTAAGCGTAGCTCATAAAATTATCTGCTACAATGTCCTACCTGTCAATGACTACTTCAGCTTCAACCACAACAATACACGAACACACAATACACACAAACTTAAAGTGAACCGCTCCAAACTCGATTGCAGAAAATATGACTTCAGCAACAGAGTGGTCAATGCTGGAATGCACTACCTGACTTTGTGGTTTCTTCCCAAAACCCACAAAATTTTAACCTAAGACTGTCTACTGTTGACCTTACCCCATTCCTAAGTGGTCTGTAAGGGGCATGCATAAGAGCACCAGCCTGCCTACCGTCCCTGTCCTAATGTTTCCTCTATTTGTATCTATTTTATGTATCCAATCTATGTTTATACTTATTACCCAATATGTTCTTGACAAATAATAATAAAAAAAAACCTGGCAGCAAACAGCACTCCTTTACTAGCACTGATGATGTTACCTACCGGTAGTTAGGGTAATGAAACGTTTGCAAGAAAACAAGCAAGCTCAGAGAGCACCAAGGACCCCGCACTGAAAGAATCAGAACAGAACAGAATATGTAGAATCTATAGTAATGTGTAGGCAAAATCTCTAGGCGAAAGCAACCGCTTTTCATATGTTTGAATAAGAAAGTTCTGCATCTGTGACTTTCCCTTTTTTTTTTTTTTTTGGTTTTGTTATGCTATGGCAGGATAATTTTGCTACTAGGAGCAGCAGTTGCAAAGCTTTAGAAAAAGTGGATGTGTTGGAACGTGCCTCACAGCAGACTATTTACTAGTTGTGCTTAAATCTCAGCTTTCCTCCAGGGGCTCATTGGTCTCCCTCGACCATATATTATCCTTACAACCCTGGAAGGTAAGTTAACCCCAGAGATAGTGGCTGCCCCAAAGTCACCAGGTAAGTTTCACATCTGAGGGGAAGGGAGAATTTAAATATGGTCTTTCCGACTTTAGTTCAACACTCGAACCACTACATCACGCTGGACAATTTTCTGCTGGTGTGCTTTGCATTAACTGCAGGGGAAACAGCTTGCCATGTAATGAAGTTATAATGTCCAGATGCTGAAGAGAATGGAGAGGAAGGAAGCGGGGGGGCATCAGTATGACAGAAGAGGGAGCCTCCAAGGTGCACTGAAAATGTGTACTTTATTAGGCTCCGTAGATTTGGAGCACAGACTTTTTGTTCAGGATACCACACGTTCTATAGTCTTACAGTGACTTTGCAATTAAGGGCGCCCTGACAAGTAGTCTTCCTTCAAACCACTCATTTTCAATGCCCCCCCCTTTGGGGACTTCCTTTGTTGCAGATGCAAAGCATCTGTAAAACCATCCCTGCAGACGAGGAAAGTTTGGCTAATGGAACTTACAGTCCAGGAGGATGCTGCTTCTTAGGCAAACAAAAACAAGACACCAGCTTTTTTCTACATAAAGAAGTCTTATGGGCAGGATTGGCAAAAATTGAACCTGTGGCATTATTAAAGATATAAAGTTAGGGTGTTTTCTTGCATGTCTATTTATTTATTTATTTTTTATTTGTGCTTAAGTCATCCACTTAACCTTTTAATCAGGCTTAATGAAAAGGCTAAAATTAATGTTTTAAATTTTTGTTTTAAATATAAGCCCAGCTATTAGAGTGCCCTTTGGACAAATGTAAAGTGTGTCCCTTTTCAGATTTCTTGCATCCATGATGACAGTTGTATCTTTATTGTATGATGAGGAATCATTAATCATTAATGTGACTGGGTGGGTGTGGCCAACTTTTTTTTTTTTACTTTTAAAAGCATTTTTTCTACAACCTTAAGAGGTTTCAGAAAAAAATGCTTTTAAAAGCCTCTGACGATCAGGCAACTCAGCTGGGATATCCAGAGGCTTTTAAAGGCATTTTTCCCCCCTACAACCCCTTCAGCTGAAGAGGTTGTAGAAAAAATGCTTTTAAAAGCCCCTGACAATCCCAGCTGAGCCACGGGATCATCAGAAGCTTTTTTTTTACTTTTAAAAGCATTTTTTCCACTGAAGAGGTTGTAGAAAAAATGCTTTTAAAAGTAAAAAAAAAAGCCTCTGATGATCACATGGCTCAACTGGGCATAGGGGGGGCGCAGGGATTTTGCTACCGGTTCTCCGAACCACCCACCACCATTGCTACCAGATCGGGCGATCTGGTCTGAACTGGGAACATTTCACCCCTGCCCTTAGACTTATATACTGCTTCAGAGTGCTTTACAGACCTCTCTAAGCCATTTACTGAATCAGTGTATTGCCCCCAACAATCTGAGTCCTCATTTTACCCACCTAGAAAGGATGGAAGGATGAATCAACCTTGACCCTGGTGAGATTCGATCTGCCAAACTGCTGGCAGCCAGTGATCAGCAGAAGTAGCCTGTAGTACTACACTCTAACCACTGCGCCACCACAGCTCTTATACAATGAAAAGCAGAACAATCACATGTCCCCGCGGTCCTTCTGTTGCTAAATTAGTGCAGAGACATTCCATTTTACCCATGAGAGCCTCACCAAGAGAAAAGTTCTCTTTTCTTCTAAAAGAAAATTCAAAATTCTTTTTCATGACATTGAATGGAAATTGAAAGGGAAAAAAAAGAAAGGACACAATTTTTCTGCAGAGCATTAATTTCTGCACTCAGATTGCTGCTGTTTGAGACATGATGAGATGATGTGATGTGTTCAAAAGAAGACCGAGCTAAGACTGAGCTAACTAGAAAGTAGACGTGCAAAATCCAATCTGGGACAGTCACTGGGGTCAGAGGTTTAGTCTTCTGAGTTTTCATGTTGGAGTTTATCAGAGGTGGGTTTCAGCAGGTTCTGTCCAGTTCTGGAGAACCAGTTGCGGAAATTTTGAGTAGTTTGGAGAACCGGTAGTAAAAATTCTGACTGCCCACCTCCCCGCCATTTATTCTCTGCCTCCCAATTCCCAGTTGATCAGGAGGAAATGGGGATTTTGCAGTAACCTTCCCCTGGATTGGGGTGGGAATGGAGATTTTATAGTATCCTTCCCCTGCCATGCCCACCAAGCTATGCCCACTAAGCCATGCCATGCCACGCCCACCAAGCCACACCCACAGAACCGGTAGTAAAATTTTTTGAAACCCACCACTGGAGTTCATCCTCAGGGAATTTCTCTACCGGAATATGTGCTTTGGGCTATTCTATGCTTCGTATTTATGTGGTGCCTTCCTATTGGTAGATTGGTGTGTTGATGGCCAGCGATTGGCTGTTGTTTCTTTGTGCTGCCATTCCTTGGCTCATGCAACAATTTTGTTAGAGTCATATATCGTGGTCGTATTGTACAAAAAGCTGAGATGTGATTCAGCCTTGACAGTTTAACATGAGGTTGGCAAACTCAGGGTGGGGTTAAGGAGAGGGGAAAGAAAGACTTTTTGTGCCTGGGGGAAGAAAGAACAATATAAGATGTTTGTCACAATGGATTAGTGATGAAGGAAAAATTATGTGCTGAAACCGGTATCATGCGTTTGCTTTATAATACATCATGTTCATAGAGATGGCATAACACTGTCCCAAATTAATGAAATATATTGAATCAGTTGAATGCTTCCGTGATGTGCACTTCGTGTTTTGGGATCACTGTCATTTCATAAGGGTATCATAGGGACCGATGACACAATACAATGAGTCCCATCAAAATGAGAAACTCATGAGGAGTTAAGAAAAGAATGTAGGTGTATTTCTTTCCGCCAGAGGGTAGTTTAACAAGATTAAGGTGATGGAAGGATAAATTCTTTCTGATGTTGAAAACAATCTACTACATATAATACGGCAGAGTTTAAGGGACAAGGGACAGAGTTGCCACTAATTGAACAGAAGACATTTTGTCCTACACCTCAAACCCAGAAATTTCCTTCAGGGCTTCTTTTCCTGGCATAGAGTTAAGGTTTTACCAGATAGAACATTATTAAGACCAGACAGTGTGAACAATGACATGATGTGTTTATTTTAATGAAAAGCATGAAGAGGAATGGGGTAATCTGGACCAGGACTGCAACATTAACTCTTTGGCCTGTTCACAGTTCTCCTGAAAACTGGCATATTTCACACTTGTAGTGCTAGGGATGTGTCTCTATCCGCCCACATACACAGTCAACTAAGGATGCTTGGAAAAAAAGGTATAGACCAGTGGTGAAATTCAAATTCTTTTACTACCGGTTCTGTGGGAGTGGCTTGGTGGGCGTGGTGTGGGAAGGATACTGCAAAATCTCCATTCCCACCCCACTCCAGGGGAAGGATTTTGCAAAATCTCCATTCCGACTCCACTCTGGGGCCATCCAGAGGTGGTATTTGTTGGTTCTCCAAACTACTCAAAATTTCCATTACCAGTTTTCCAGAACTGTCAGAACCTGCTGGATTTCACCCCTGGTATAGACTTTGATCATCATTTTCTAAGAGAAGCCACTATCAGGAAAGTAACAAACATAGTGAATTCCTGGAACATTTCATTTTTTTCCCCTTGATTTCATTGTTTACTATCCATCTGCCTCTTCGCCATGGATATAAATACAATATATTCCTATTTTTGGGTGGTAATTCTGCATCTGATGAAATGACAAAATGTGTTCATTGTTAACATGTAACAAATGATTGTTTGGTTTTATATAAGAGGGGAAATATCCTATTGCCAAGGCTCACGTTCTCTTTCTTGGTATATTGCATGCAGTGATAATATATATATATATCAGCATAGTAAAGGGTGCTGTTTCTGAGACTGTTGTCTCAGAAGCTGGATGCCTTCCTTCTTCACAGGATACATCAGAAACAAAGAAATTGGTCTCCTCCTCCTCCCAAAAAGATGTTGAGATTTTGGAAAAAGTTTAGAAAAGAGCAACTAAGATGATCAAAAGTCCGGAGACTAAAACATATGAAGAAAAGTTGCAGGATTTGGGTTTGGATACTCTAGAGAAAAGAAGAACTAGGGGTGACATGATAGCAGTATTCCAGTATTTGAGGGGCTGCCACAAAGAAGAGGGGATCAAATTATTCTCCAAAGCACCAGAGGGCAGGACAAGAAATAATGGTTGGAAACCAATCAAGGAGAGAAGCAACCTGGAATTAAGGAGAAACTTCCTAGCAGTGAAAACAATTAACCAGTGGAACAGCTTGCCTCCAGAAATCCTGAGCGCTTCATCACTGGAGGTTTTTAAGAAGAGATTGGACAGTTACTTGTCTGAAATAGTATAGACCAGGGTCTCCTGCTTTGAGCAGGGGGCTGGACTAGAAGACCTCCAAGGTCCCTTCCTATTCTATTCTATTCTATTCTATTCTATTCTATTCTATTCTATTCTATTCTGATGGAAGATGTTAATAAGCCAGCCACCCTCTTTAGTACAGGAATCCAAATTATAGCAACTCTAGTAATTTGCCAGCCAGCCTTTGCTGGTGTAAATCCAGCCCAGAGGAGCCAATGACATCTCTGAACAACTGGTTCCAATAATGAATTGGTTTTACTGGTAAGAAACATTTTTAACATTTAATTAGAATGTCCCTTCTTGTGCATTTATTCTCTGAACTGGAATCTAGAATGATAGAGAACAAGTCTCGATATTCTTTCACGTATTTCAAGAGTGCTGTTATAGCTTCCCTGATTTCTCTCCGCATGGCTAAATATACTTAGCTCCTACAATCTCTCCTCATAGTTTCTGGTCTCTTCGGTGTTCTTATTACTCTTCTCTAAATCTGTTCCAGTTTGTTTAAATCTGTCTTTAAAATGTGATCTATTGAATTGGACACAATATCCTAGATAGGCTTGACTAATGCAGAAGAAAGCAGACCGATTACATTCTGTGATTTGAAAACTATATTTCTGTTGATGCAGACTCCAACCGAATTGATCTTTTTTGCATCTACATCACAATATCACCTGATATTCAGTAATTAAACAACCACTCTTCCAAGATTGTTTTCACAAATGCTATTGTTAAGAGTTTTGCATTTATTTTTACAATGTCATTACAGTATTTATTTCTCAATCTTTTTTTTCTAATTCTAGTAAAATCATTTTAGATTAGTTCTGACTTTTAATATAGACCAGTTCTCAGCCAATTCATTGTTCTAAATATTTGATAAGTATTTCCTCCACCTCCTGAATCATTGGAAATCTTGAACAATCCATATTAGTATAGCTGTTGTTTCTAGGGCTATTTAGAGAGGAGGGAGGAAAAATCCCTCCTCTTGTGCAATATCAACAGCCTCACTCAGAATGGCTGCCCTTGCCACAGCACACATAACTATTAAATCACTAGAGGGGAAAGTCATGCATTCATTGAATCCAGATCTTTAGCACATATACTGTAATTTGCTACATATCCAATTTGCCCTGTAATTCATCATTTGATTCAGTTGGACTATCATTGTGTGTGTATGTGAATGTGAAGCAAGTTCTGGGTAAGAATGTGGTTTTGATGGAGAGCTTAATAGATGAGGTTGTTCAAAACCATTAGACAAAAGGCCTGAGTCAACACAGAGACACAAATACCTTAAGGTACGCTAACAAAAAAAAAAAAAAAAAAAAAAAAAGGGCCACTTGATTTTCTAGTGACTTGTTTTAGCCTGCTCTTGTATGCTATTCTCTTTTCACAGATTTTGGAATTGCTTTTAATCACATATTTATTCTATGGATTTGTTTTATATGCTGGGCAGCATATCTATAGAAAGTGGGGGAGAAATGATTAAATGAGTAAGCACGGCAAAACTATTTCAGCCTTGTAGGTTTGCTTTCTTTTATAGGGTAGGATGGGTTAGTTAGTGTACGTATAACCTTGCAGCATATGAGTTGCATTATTGCACTATTTGAAGGTAAGGAATCCTCTTTTCCTGACCAGACCGACCTGTCCATTTTTACTTAGCTTTCCTTTTGCAGGGATTTAAGAACAGGTGGAAAATCTCTTCCATTGACTTTTAAAACTAGAGACAGCAATGCTGGAGCTTGGGCCATCCTTCCATGCAACCAGCCCTTCGTCTGTGAGATTCCCTCTCCTAAAGCCAAATGGTATGTTTGGGAGAGCCAAAGCATCTCACCTAAATGTATAATAAAAAAGAGCTGTGCAAAACTGCTGCGAACAGCCCTGGAAGGCGAGATGACCTCTATACCTCATTAGCTCTAACTGTTGTTATATGCACACTCATGTGAAAGAAACTTTTACCCAAAGACATGGAACTTTGAGGGTTTTTTAAAAAAATCCACTTTTTACCACAACCTTCCCATTTGAGAGATGAAAATGACAACATCCCTCAAAGCAAAAGTAACTTCTCCAGCCCACCCTCCCTTCTCAATGAGCGTCTTGGTTCACAGAGTTCAAGACATCAGCTCACTCCTCAGAGTTAAGGCAGTTTCAGATAAGTTCATTGCCATCTGCTCGGCTCCATAGAGTGGCTTTAAATATTTCTAATGATATGGGGTGCCAGACTCACTGGAGCCAGCTTTTCCAGAAAAATCCTGTTGCATACAGGCTGCATGAACTATATAATTTGCTACTAGCCTTTTAAAATCTGAAGTCAATATCTATAAAGGCAGTGGTGGCGTGGGGAGGGGTGGGGAGAAACCCCGTTGGAGTGAGGGTGATACGATCACACTCCCTCTGCAAGGAACCCATTTCCGAAGAATGAGAAGAGGAAAAATAGCGCTGATGTTCAGAATGACCCTGGCTTCCGATCTCTGAATCATTTTATGGCAGTTGGATGCCTTTTAAAGTGGGTATATTTATGTGGGTTTCATTTATGCTGCTTTTTTCTTCCTCCTGGATACTTAAACTTCTTTTTTTTTTAAAGCAGGAAAATAATATGGCAGTTGCAAAACCATTGCTATGTTGGCTCCAAAAGTATGCTGGATCCATACAGTCCTAGAAGAACCACAGAAATTGACTTGAAACCATGACTCTTGGGGAAATGCATGGCATCTTTCCCGAGTGTTGTCCTTCTAGATTACAGCACTTGGAATAGCCACCTTAACACAGCATGGCTCATGTGCCAAAGAAAAAGTTCCTGACTTACTCTCAAAGCAAAGCAAAAGACAGCATTTCTGTTTTAAATAGCCACATAACAAGACAGGGTTTTCTTGTAATTGGGGCAGGAAGGATTTGAATGAAACGTGGGCACGGTCTTTCCATTAAATTCTACTTTCCAGTTTCTTAGATGTGTTCTTCCTTTGTGAAGAGGCTTCTATTTATCCCATTCTTAAGATGTTTGGAATTTCGGTCAGCTTTTCTTGTGTATTTTCAAGCTTGTCGGAGATGACAGTGAGCACAACTGTTGCTGGTTTTTATTATACATCTTCTCACTCTGAAGCTTCTCTGGCTTTCTACAATTCCTTCTGGAAATGTCCCATCGAGGGAATTTCCTTATGTTGTCTTTTTTTTTTTTTAAGCATTTAATTAAAGTGTGGGCAGCCAGTGAGGCTGCAAATCATTAGAAAGATGGATGGATATATAATGGGAGATGCCCTCACATACCTCCTATTTCATAATATGTACACTGTGCTGAAATTTCAACCAAATTCTATTTTTCTTTGAAAAAAAAAAGTCAAACGCATTACAAATCCAGGGTAGTTGTTCTTTTACATGCTTTCAAGCATCTGCAGAAGAAGAAGATCTAAGAATCAGGAGATTTCTATGTCACTAGTGAATATATATCACAAATCAAACAATGAGGCTATGCAAAAATAGGGGCTAAGTCAGGGGTGGGTTCCACTTACCTTTGCTACCGGTTTGCAATGGGGACCGCACACTTTCATGCTCTTGCTTTACTTGTGCGTGATGCTTCTGTGCATGAGCAGAAACTTCTGTGCATGCACAGAATGTCTGTGATGACGTCTGGGGCGGGAGGGCAGAGTCTTCCACCGCTGCTACTACCGGTTCGCAAGATCTGGAGTGAATCGGTAGCAACCCACCACTGGACCAATTACAGGCACCAATACAGCTCTGGTTTTGAGCAAAGAAGAAACTAAAGTGATTGCGATGAATAAAATTGCTTCAGCTTCACCTATGGAACACTTTTGAAGATGATGTGTACAGTTGGTTTAAAATTTAAAATGTTGTATTTTTTGGGGAGGAGGGTCCACCCATGCAAAGCCTAGCATTTCCCAAATCAACATTCTAAACTACTGAATCAGGGGTGAAATGCTCCCTGTTCGGACTGGATTGCCTGAGCGATGGCGGCGGGTGGTTCAGAGAACTGGTAGCAAAAAATCCCTGCCCCCCCATGCCCAGCTGAGCCACGCGATCATCAGATGCTGTTTTTTAACTTTTAAAAGCATTTTTTCTACAACCTCTTTGGCCGAAAAAATGCTTTTAAAAGTAAAAAAAAAAGCCTCTGATCATCACGCGGCTCAGCTGGGATGTCAGAGGCTTCTCAAAGCATTTTTTTCTGCAACCTCTTAAGGTTGTAGAAAAAATGCTTTTAAAAGTAAAAAAAAAAAAGTTGGCCATGCCCACCCAGTCACATTACCCACCCCCCCAAGCCATGCCCACAGAACAGGTAGTAACAAATTTTAGATTTCACCCCTGTACTGAATTCAATGGATAAATCAACAATATGAATTGACAACAAATTTGATCTGCACACCATTATTTTTTCAAGGTTCCTATGGCAATGAGAACTGAAATGCTGTCTGCCATATACCTTTATATGCATTCATCAGGCTTGCCTGTTAAAGAGAGGATACCAAATTCAGAGGAATCAGGGCTGATGCATATTTCAAAATGCTTGAATCATGCTATCAACATATATGTTTCTGGAGTTTTGTCCTATCCTGCTCATGATCTTTTAAGGTCTTGGTGACTCAAGAGACTATCTCCCAGATCTTCAGTGTGCACTACAAATAGCGGTTTAGAAGAGGGGTGTTAAACTCAAGGCCCAGGGACCAGAACAGGCCTGTGGAGTGCTTAGACCTGGCCACAGGGCCGCCATGGAAACAGCGAAAGACCAGCCCATGGTGCCTCTGCCAGGAAAAATAGAGCTCAGGAGGGCTTCATGCAGCCCTTCTGGGCTTTGTTTTTCCTGGCAGAGGGTTGGAGCTTGGGAACCCGTTTTCACTGGCAGAGCACTCGGGTTGCCAAAGGAGCCCCAGACATGAGTGACATCAAGCTGGTCATGCCCACCCTGACCCCCTGATGTCAAACACAACCCTGATGCAGCCCTCAATGAAATCGAGTTTGATACCCCTGGTTTAGAAGGAGAGAAGGAAGTCTGCCTTTCTGATATAGATACCAGAGACTTAAGAGTTAAAAACCTGCGGATTACACTCCAGTTCTCCTGTGCATGTGCTGTTACGTCATTTGCCATTCCAACCTGAAAATGACCTCTAACCAAAATAACATTAGTTCATTTGTTTAGGCAGATCTGTATTTTGAACTGGTTAATTATGAGTTTTGTCAACACGGATAGTCCAAATATACATTTCCATTTATCTCAATATGGTATATAGCAGGGTCCTTCCTTTCTTGCTGAATTAGGTGGGTCTTCATCACAAGTAGATTACAAAAACATTATTAAAAAAATAATAATTTGGGCAGCTTTCTTCAAACTGCAAAGCCATCTAATTCCATTACTGGGGTTTTCTAGAAAAAAAAGAAAAGCCAAAATCAAAAATAAAGAGCTTTTGCTCCCTTATTCATGCTATCAATGAAGTCTTTAGCAAAGTATCCCTTAAAGGCTGCTTCACGAAAGAAAACAACCTGACTACTGACAAGCTGAAGCAAACTCATTGCTTCACTTCACCTGCTCTGACACCCAATTTCCTCTTTGCATACAGATTCAACACCCATTGCATGTATCTACACTGACAACAGCTACACCCCTAGGGATACAAGTACATATACAAATTCCTGTAGAGGAACGTGGACAATCTCTCCCAAACGTCATATGCAACATATATTTGGGGGTTTTTTTTTTGGATATCACTTCTGGATTTTGTGATTGTGATGAAAAAAAAAAATAAAACTTTGACTTTGGTTTCACGGATTAGATAGATTTGTTGTTATAGAAATGGCAAGTTATAAACTACTGTGTAAAAGTACAAAATTGTAATGTTGTTATCTTGCACTGTGCTAAAAAGAGTCGGACATCAACGCCTTTTTCTTTCTTCCCTTGTCCCTCATATTTTCTTTCCCCCTTTCTTCCCCCCACCTTAATTTTCTATTTTTATTTTTATTTGTGTTTTATACATCGATAAAACAATAAAAGTCCTTCTCCTCTGACAGACATAGACCTGCATGTCAGAGGTGGGTTTCAGCAGGTTCTGACCAGTTCTGGAGAACCAGTAGCGGAAATTTTGAGTAGTTCAGAGAACCGGTAAATTCCACCTCTGACTGGCCCCACCCCCATCTATTCTCTGCCTCCCGAGTCCCAGCTGATTGGGAGAAAATGGGAATTTTGCAGTAACTTCCCCTGGAGTGGGAAAGGAATGGAGATTTTACAGTATCCTTCCCCTGCCATGTCCACCAAACCACGCTCACAGAACTGATAGTAAAAATTTTTTGAATCCCACCACTGCTGCATGTGCACTCCCACAGAACATTGAGGTACAATGATTTTGAGCCACTTTCCTGTGAAAAAGTGGTAACCTGAAAGACTTCTTCTTTTCTTCCAGGTGGCAGAGGAAAAGAAACTGGCTTCAGGGCTGCCTGCAAACTTGTCTCTGGGGGGGAAAGTGCATTGGTGAAGCTTCCTCTTTGCAGCTAGTAAAATGATATGTGTGCAGAGGTCTGGAAAGCATAGAGCAGTGTCGCCCAGCCAGATTTCCCTATATTTTTACATTGCCACACTGCTGGTGGGCACATGGGCTTTAGTTGTAAAGACATCCATTGCCTCTCAAGACAACCACAGGGGATCTTTACTAGAACTGCATTTCAAGGAACTTTATCCTGATTTTTCTCCAAGTTTTTCTCCAATATTTTCCAAGTTACAACCAGGGGTGGGATTCAGCCTATTCAGACCGGTTCGGGCAAACTGGTAGCTCCGACAATCAGCTGAGAGCGAACCGGTTTGCTCCGATGATCAGGTGGGCCCGCCCTGTCCACCCCTGTGTTCTACTGACCTATATTTCCTTTGAAGCCCAGCTGATAGGCATGGCAGAGTGGATTGCTGCGCCTCAGCTGTTTTACTCACCGGGGCTGTAGCAGAAGGTAAGTTTTAGAGCTGTTTTCAAATGCACTGCGCAAAACACATGCTCAGCGAACTGGTTGTTACACCGATTGAATCCCACCACTGGTTACAACCTGTAAAAAAAAAGTGCTTTAAATCTATGAAATAATTCCAAGAATTTGGAATATATTTTCAGAAAGGTAATCAGGAAATAATATTGCATTATAAGACCCTGGCCTCTTTTACACATAAATGAAAAAAAAAAGTTGATGGTGAATGGTTCCAATGAAATAAATTCCTCTCCATGGCCATAACTGAGCCGAGGAAGCTCATATTTTCAAAACTATGTTCCAGACATCATGCTGTGTGATATAACTTAATATTTAGCAGCCTTGTTTGGGCCATAAGTAAACTAATTTTGCAGAGTGGGAATATAAATGCTTTAGCTAGAACAACACCAAAATTAGAATAAGCTACCTAAGACTTATATCCTCTGTCACTGTTGCTGGTGCAGGCTGTGTATTTGTTAATAATATTGATGTTGGCAAGAGCAGAGAAGACGCCTTTGTGAAACAAAAAAAATGATATGGCTGGAGTTTTGCACCTGGGACGGGAAGATGTCGTCACAGTTAGATAACCTTGTGCTTTCAAAACCCAGCCTTCTGAAAGCCAGCTAAACACATCCTCCGGGCAATTTAAATGTTCCTGGAAAGTTCTCCCAATAATCACATCATCCAGATAAACCCAACATGTGGCCCGCTGAATATCTGCCAAAATCAAAGCCTTTGAAAAGTGCAGGGGAATAGCAGAGACTGAAAGGCGTCATGCTGAACTGGCGGAATGAGATGAGGAATCTTCGGACGATGCTCTGGATGCCGTTCCGCTTTCTCAGAAGCCAACAAATATGTCGTTGGTAAAATAGCTGTTTGGTTGTAGAGGAGAGCTTCTTAGGTCTGTTAGCAGAGGCTGAGATTCTTTGATATGTGCCAGGGCTGCAAGGAAATGGCTCCTGCATTGAGGATATCTGTATGTATCTGCCCTGCTTTTTATATATTTTTGAATATATAATTTCATATATTCATTCTCCAGAGAGGGGTATTTGCAGATAATATTAAACGATGCCCTGCTGGAAAAAACAGGGCAGATGCATACAGATCCTCAATGCAGGAGCCATTTCCTTGCAGCCCTGGCACACATCAAAGAATCTCAGCCTCTGCTAACAGACTTAAGAAGCTCTCTGGAGAATGAATATATGAATGAATATATGTATGTATGTGTGTGTGTGTGTATATATATATATATATATTCCGCCTCCCTAAAATAAGACCTACCCAAAATAAGATGTTTAGCATGCTCCTAATATAATCCCTACCCCCAAAATAAGCCCTAGTTAAGGTCATCAGCAGGGTGTGTGGCCAGCACCAGAGGTAGCAAGGATGCGGGGGCCGGTGGTGTCCGGCAGAAGCTGCAGCCTGCACAGCGCAGGAGAGTTGATTACCTGTCAACAGCAGGCAGAAGCAGGGAGAGGCATGCAATCTGGACACAATGCACGGGATACAGGAAAGCTGAGAGTCAGTGAGCCAGAGCAGGTGGGCTGCCATGGGAGGCTTGTCTTCACATGGCAGCACCGGCAGCAGACGGAGGCAGAGGTGCAAGGGGGAAGGCAGGCAATCCCGACACGCCATGTGGGCTGTGGGAAAGCCGAGAGCCACAAAGATGAGCCTCCAGTGCCCACCCACCCACTTTGTTCCACCGTCTCTTGGCTTACCTGCTCTGTTGCGCTGTGAGCAAGCAGAATTGGGCTGGAGGCCATGCGGGGTCCTGCTGGATGGGGCTGCTAGAGCCACTGTTGTGAGGTGAGGCAGGTGTCGGGACATGGATGGCCTGGCTGTAGGGCCCTGCCTGTTTTGCATTCCCATTCCACACCTTCGCAAATGAGAATTTATTATGAATTTGAACTTTCAGTGAAGCTATTAATCTTATTCCACTTTCTCACATGTAGGAAAGTATTACATGGAAAAGGCATTCCTTATCTTAGATGGGAATGTTTGGAGTACCCATGGTGGCCCTTAGATGATGCAACCCAAACTCAGGAAGGAGAGCAGTATAGCTGCCTGATCTTGCTTCCTTCTTTAAACATTACTTTTCAAAGGAATCATCAGCACAAACAAAAGCTGTCAATCATGTGAGTGACTCATGCACGACCAAACAAATCTTGCTCACAATATCCCAGGGCTGGGTGTTTTTTCTCAGTCCACGTTTTGTAACTAGAATCCCAAGCACTGATTGGCTGTAGTAAGCATCGCCTTTCCCTTCCTATGCGGCAAACAGATGGGCTGTAAGGAAGAAACTCATTGCTCACAGAGCAGGTGGCCTATTTTCTGGTTATAGTTGGAGAAGAGTTTCCCCTCAATCTTAATCTCTGGCTTGCTTGTTGGTTGGTTTATTTAGTAAGACCAATGCCCCACACCTCCAATCTTTTTAAAACAAATCCAGATCAGATTTTATGCCCGGTCTGCCAGATTTTATGTCCTGTGACCCAGGCCCAATAAGTAGTATTAGATGCAAACAGTTCCAAAACAAACAGACTTTATTAGAACAGCTGAGAATTAATTCATTCTCAGCGTAGTCCAAACTAAATTAAAACAAACTCTTCATAACACAAATTCTTCAGTCTAATCACCAACCTTGGTATAATTAGGCAAACTGCCAAAGGCTTCTTTTGGCAAAAGTTCAGAAGCAGAAGACCCCAACCAGATATAAGCGCAGCAAGACAAGAACAAGTCTATCAACGTTGTTTTCCAACAAAGAGCCCAAGAGCAGTTGCTGGTCTTTTAAGCTTCATGGGAGGGGCCAATCATCTCTTGGCCCTACTCCCAAGCTGTCCTCTTTGCTGTAGCTGCTCTTGCCTTCTGGCAGCTCTTCTCATATGTGCACTAGGAACAGGCTCCTCCTGTTCCTCTACTGTCAGCCTCTGGAGGCTTCGGAGTCTGCACATCACTCCCCGATGGCCCTGGCCCCATCTCTGCCTCTGACGCAGAGCCCTCATCTGGGCCTTCCCCAGCCTCATCGCTGTCCGACTCCGCTGCCAGCTCCGCAGGATGCTGGCGGACCACAACATTATGGTTGAAATATGGGGACCATTTTCCTAATGTAAATGCACCATGTTACAGTTCCTCATCTGGTATTATTGAAATTAATATCACGAGAGAGAGGTAGATATAAAGTTGCATCAAGTTTCACTTTAGACACAAGTGAGGGATATTGTATTGCCAAGTAACTTTCCCCCCTTCTCTTTATTACATAAATGTGAGATGGAAGGATAATGCAATTCCTATATTCTTAGATGATAAGCCTACTTACGGTTCTCCATGAAAATAAGCAAATGCAGCCAGTCCATTTTGTGAGTCTGTTTGAGGAATGGGTTTGGTGCTGAAATGAATTCTTTACAATCTTATCTGTATATCACAGAACCCAATAACTTCTTTCTTCCAGACTTGGAATATGTTTTCCCTGAAGTGAGATATAGACATGGAGAAGTACTGTGGTGCTTACTTAGGAGTAAAAGATATTTTGCACATAATTAGGACCAGAACTGGGAATCAATACAGAACAATCTTTTTATGGAAATTGATCTGGAACTATAGCATCATTCATTAAAACCCAAGGCAGCAGAGATGATTTCTGTAATACTCTGCATCAGGGCTATCAAACTCCCAGCCCGCGGACCAGATGTGTCACGTGCTGGCAATGCCCACACCCAGTTTACTCCCGATACATCACATGACGCCTCCATGATGATGTGAATTTGACACCCCTGTTCTAGGGGTTTACTGTTCTTCCTACTTTCCTCTCATAATAGCTCAAAGTTAATTGGGCTTTTAAACACCTGATTACACAAAGCTGAGTCAAGTTGGGTGGCCTGTAAGACATTGGGTTGAGATTATTCAACAGCATATGAAAGTAGTGCACAGTTCCCTTGGACTTCAGCTACATTTCAACCCCATACAAGTTATTAAAAAAAGACATTGGGAGAGTCCTAACCTTTTAAGGGGGAGATTGCATTCATGAAAGGTTACATAATGGAAGACATAACCCAATAAAAGTCATCTCTTGTCATCTTGGCTTTTTGTAGCAATAATTTGGATGCTTTCATTTTTTTTTTTTTGCAGTAGATCCTCCAAACAACACCCCCCCACGAAAGATCCAAATATAGATACACACCTGACAGTTCTCTGAAATAACTTACCTGATAAAAATCTCTTTCTGCTGCCAGTTTGTCAGGCTTTCAAGCTCTACGGAATGTTGGCAGAACTAAAAATGGATAAAATGTCATTTCTCCCAACAGGCTCCCTCTTTCCGTCTGTCCCTTCCACATCGTTTCTAATGTCTGCCAATGCAAGGAAGCTGGTTTCAGAGAAAATTAAGCACTCCTCTTTGCCAGTCACTGACAGAGAGAGGAGCCATGATTAAACATGGGCAAGGAAATTTTTGACAGCAGCCTCAAAACTGGTTCCAATGCAGATTGCATGTGGCTGTTTCAGGTTTCAAGGCAAGAGTGGGACATTCTGTTCAGTACACCCAAGGCTTGATCTTCAGAGGTAGTGAGCTCTCGTCATACCTTGAGAGAGTTTCACATCTGAAATGTACTGTATTTTCTTTTTTGAAGTTTTGTCTTTATCAACAAGGGCACCACTGTATCTTCAGACCCCCATTCAGTTTAACGTTCAGCTCTTCCATCTACTGTGATCCTCAAATTTAACAAGATTTAAATTTAAGTCTTTCATTTCTTTTACAAAAAATATTAAACAAATGATTGTGTGCTAAAATTACATTAAAACTAAATTCACTAAACTAAGCTTAAATTTATCCAGAGATGTAACACTGAAGAAAACTAGTTCAATAGACCAAATCTAACTCTGTATGCTTATTCCTTTACTGCATTTTTACTCTTTTCTTTAGTTTTTTTTCCTGAATGCTGTCACTCTGCTAAACAAATAATTCCCTCAATACTGTCAAACTATTTACTAAGTCTGCACTATTATTAATCTTCTCATCGTTCCCACCACCCATCTCCTTCACTTATGACTGTATGTCTGTAACTTTGTTGCTTGTATCCTTACGATTTCTATTGATACTGATTGTTTCCTGATTGCTTATTTGTACCCTATGACTATCATTAACCGTTGTACCTTATGATTCTTGATGAATGTATCTTTTCTTTTTATGAACACTGAGAGCACCAAGACAATCACACTTGGCCAATTAAAAAATTCAATTCAATTCAATTCAATTCAATTCAAGTCTATTCTATTCTATTCTATTCTATTCTATTCTATTCTATTCTATTCTATTCTATTCTATTCTATTCTATTCTATTCATTACGATGGCTCCCAGTGTTGTTCTCATATTCTGCAAGGTTATGACAGATTTGTGATTCGACTTTGCACATTATTATAGGAGAAAATGGTGAATGTCTAGCATGATGCCATACACCCGTGATAGCGAACCTATGGCACACATGCCACAGGTGGCATGCAGAGGCCTGTCTGTGGGCACATGCACCATTGCCCCAGCTCAGCTCTCCGTGGCATTTCTTTCGTGAGCTTCTGTTTCCCTGCAAATGACAAAACAGAAGCTCATGAAAGAAAAAGAACTCACCTCTGGCAGAGCTGCCAGATGCCCTGCCTCCCACCAGCCAGCTTGTCTTTGGGCCTCTGCTGTGCATGTGAGCATGTTCACGCATGTGCTTTGCAGTTTGGGCATGTGCGCGCGCACCTTGCAGTTTGGGCACTCAGTGCCTAAAAGGTTCACCATCACTGCCATACACCATTAGAAGATTATTTATCAGGAAATTGACATAAATGCATGACAGTAGTGTGTGCATATTCTTCACAGACATCAACTCCATTGCTATGAAAATTGTATAATAAACTCTTAATTATCTTTTTACATCAAACAAGCCAAAGTACTATTCTGTTACTTGTTGGCCCTTTTGGTTAAATTTTTGGAGGACCTACTGTCTAGCATCCAGTAGTTCAATAGTGTCTGAAACTGATACTTTCTGCATTGGCTTTGAGTTAACCTATATGGTTTGTATAAATGTGTGAGAAACACAAACAACTGCCCCAAGAAAAAAGTTAATTCTATAACTGAGAATGAGGCATGCCTAATGAATGGTGAATGGCAGGCCTAATGAAATTGATTAGAAGAAACAGGATGGAATCTGAGCTGAGGAAATTGCAATTCCTATCCTATCCTATCCTATCCTATCCTATCCTATCCTATCCTATCCTATCCTATCCTATCCTATCCTATCCTATCCCATCCCATCCCATCCCATCCCATCCCATCCCATCCCATCCCATCCTAATCCTTTTCTCCTTTCACCTATGATCATTACTATAGCAGTGTTAATGCTACATGTCTGTCGTGATTTTGAATGGGAAGACATTGAAGCTCTTCATGGATATATTAAAACACTATTCTCCAATCCTTGAGTCAGTACAAAGCATGTTGGCATGAACTGCACTGTCCCAACTGCCGAGCTCTATTCTCCCTCAGTAACCAGACAAGCAAGTGATAGTGCCCATGATGGTGATACATTTCCATGAAGAACCTCACAGAATTATCTGATATATTCAGATAGGATTAGAAAGTCCACATATGTAGATAGATATAAGTAGTCTTTGATTTACAGCCATGACTGGGCCCAGACTTTGGGTCATAAATCAGGGCAGTTGCTAAGTGTGTCACCACATAACCTGACTCAATTTTATGACTATCTTTACGATAGTTGTAAAGGGAATCAACATGGTTAAATGAACCATGTTTTTATTGAATGAATTCAGCATATCCAGTGGGCTATCAAAAATTGTGGTCATGTGACTGTGGGATGCTGCCCTGGTCATAAATATAAATTGGTTGCGAAGTACCTGAAATGCAGTGGCACAACAGGCTGCAAAGCATCCTTTCCAAGGCGGTTGCAATGTTAAATTGTCACTAAGCAGCGAGTTGTTAAAAGAGGACTACCTGTATTGTCAGCTAGATGGACCAAGCATACAATTTGGAATCAAACAAATTAATCTCAAACAGAGAAATAAATCTGCAGACAATCTGGCAGAGACTAATTCATCAGAATGAACCTTAAAATGAGAGTCATAATGAATATGAAGTTCTTGGCTACTCAAATTAATTTGTTTATTTTTGGAACTTCAGAATTTCCAGTCTCTGCTACTCATAGCTGAATGGAAGTATAGTTCATATAATACACAAGATAGCCAATGGTTTAGTTGACGGGATAATCATCAATCAAATGAGTGGAAGTGAGCATCAGCTGTGGGAAGCTGTTGAGATATGTTTTGGGATTTTTGCCAATCTATGCACTGTGGAGTCTTTGATGGTCTCTGGGCTTGGTTGTTTGTGTGAACTCCACAATTCAACCCTTACCTACAGTTATTCTCTTCCATTGGAATTTAATCACTGTCACACTGTCACACTGCTTCTTCTTCCTATACAATCTGGATTGTTGCGGTGGTTGGAGATAGAAGGCTTCATTTTGTTTCAATGCAAGTGACTCAGCGTGAGGCTTTGCCAGAAAATGCCTGTGGCATGATGAGATATTGCAAATAAGCCCTTTCAAGTATGTGAGTTATTCACATTCTTCCTTCTTTTAAAAACCCAAGGAGAGAATATCCACAATCCATTCCAGCAGCCAAGAATTATGGTTTAGGCCTCTCACACCTAAAGCATGTGCCTGCTTTCTTAATCTAGATTAATATTACATAATATGCCCCCTCCAAAGGCTATGATAAATGAGAAGTTTTTAAAATATTGCTCCTAATTTGTTTTATCCTTGATGTAATGTGTCAGCTGATCATTATCACATTTCAAACGTCTGCTCTGAAAGGAAGACACTTAGGGTATTCTATAGGGGTAATAACACCAGGGAAGTTGGAAGGCCTTAATCCTTTCACCTTCATTTTTCTATCTGATTTGTCATTCTTTTTAGCACTATATTAAAACATCAGCATGATATCAATGGGGCAGCTTCCAGAGAATGTTTAACAGTTAATTATGTTGTACTTGAACATACCAGAATTTGATATGATTGGTTCTACTACATTTTCAGAAATGTGAAACAGAAACAGAAGAAGAGGAAAATATAATATATCTGTATAAGCATTTCTGTTGCAATAATTCGAGGATCGGACTCAATGAAGGATTCAGAAAAAGTAGTATTCAAACAAAGTATTATTTATTTACAGTAGGCATTCTATATTCTCTGGATGATTGCAGATAGAAGCAAGAAGGAGAAGCATGTATGCTCTTTTATATCAATAAGGCGGGGTTAGGGGTAGGAGTGTTACATATGAATACATTAAGGAAGGGAGAATAAATTAACCCTTGATGTACTATATACATACATTTCCTATATTTGAGAATAAGGCATTTACCTGTGACAAATCCCCCTCTAAATGCCGATTCGACATACAGCAGTAATTACATTCAGGTTCATAACAATATACAATATAACAATATAAACTTGTAATTTTGAAGTTAGATATTTATGTTGTTTAGATTGTAAAGGTTTAGTCAATATATCAGCTATTTGTTCTGTGGTTTCACAATGAATAGCTTTAATGAATCCGTCCTGAGATAATTGTTTTACATGTTTGAATTTGATATCTATATGTCTAGATCTTTGACCAATAGCATCTGATCTAGATATCTCTATCGCAGCTTTATTATTTTCATGTATAACAAATGGCAATGAAGGACTTTTCCAGACATCTGATAATAAATCATTGAACCATACAAGATTATTAGAGGCCTTTGACAAACAAACATATTCTGCCTCAGTTGTTGATGTAGCTACAAGATCCTGCTTTCCAGTATACCAGTAGACTGGACAATTGTTAAGAAAGAATACATAACCAGAAGTGCTTTTCCTGCACTTAGTGTCACCTGCCCAATCCGCATCAGCGTAACAAGTGAGAATAGGTTCTTTAACATCGTTGGGTTCTAATATTAGGGAGAAATCTATGCTGTATTTCAAATATCTTAGTACTCGTTTAATGGCTTCCCAATGATACATTAAAGGTTTACTGACATATCTGGATAATAAATTAAGGGGTAGAGCAATATCTGGTCTGGTCCAATTAGATATATACAAAAGGGAACCAATAACTGATCTATAAAGTGTATTATCAGTAAACTCAGGAGATGATTCATTCATGTTTCTTAAAAAATCAGTTTGCATTGGAGTATCACAAGGCTCTGCATTACTCATATTACATTTATTCAATAGTTCTATAATTTTATCTTTTTGAGATAATCTAAATCCTTTTTTAGTCTTACTGATTTGAACTCCAAGATATTTATTTACTTTCCCTAATGATTTTAAAGAAAAATGTTCATTTAATTTTGTTACAAATGTATCCCCTTTTTCTTTATGTTTGCCAATATACAAAATGTCATCTACATAAATTAACACAAATTCTATTGAATCACCATCCCTTCTAACAAAGAAACAATTATCTGCAGTTGTGGCATTGAAGTTCATAGATTTGAGAACGTTGACCAAGCATTCATACCAGCGTTTGCCGGATTGCTTTAATCCATACAAACTTTTGTTCAGTAACCAAATTTCATTCCTATTTGTGTTTTGGCTATGAGGAGCTCTTACATATATTTCTTTATCAAGTTTTGCATGTAGGTATGCAGTTTGTATGTCATATTGAAAGACTTCAAGATTAAGGGCTGATGCTATTACTAAAGCTGTCTTGACACTTTCAGTTCTTATAGTGGGGGAATATGTGTCGGTATAATCCTCAGGATATTTTTGAGCATAGCCCTGTGCAACTAGTCTTGCTTTATATAATGAATTGCCTTCTTCCAGATTTTTAATTTTAAATATCCACCTAGTGCCAATAATTGTTTTGTCTTTTGGAGCTGGTGTTGGAGTGAATACATTTAGTTCTCACAGACTGTCCATTTCTTTGGCCATGGCTAATTCCCATTTTTTTCTTTCTTCTATGGGGAGTTTTAATACTTCCTCGTATGTATTGGGTGTCGATGTATTATCATTTATGAGCATTATATAATCCTTATATTTATTTGGTGTTTGATTCCTGTTACATCTAACTGTTCTCTCTGGTCTGCTATCGTTATCGTGTAAATATCTTGCTTCTTTTTTTGTTAATAAATCTGTTTTGATTTTGGGACAATTTCCTTTCCATGTTTTATTGTTGATCTTTTGTGTATTGTGGTCATGTTCTTCTCTTTCTGTCTTATCATGATTATCAATGTTTGGTTTTGTACTTGGAAAAATCTCATTAAGATGTATCTTAGACCAATTGGCCTGTTCGTGAAATACAGCTGTTCTAGAAATTATGAATTTATTGTTATTGTCAATAAATCTGTATCCTTTTGTGCCAGTTTCATATCCCATGAATCTGAGCCTTCTGGATATATTATCCCCCTTATGTCTCAATTGTTTTGGTATATGTACGTCTGCTGTAACACCAAATACATGCATGTGGGCTATTTTTGGTTTTTTATTATATACTAATTCATATGGTGTTTTATTTATGACACTAGACCAAATTCTGTTTAGGGTATAATTAGAATATAATAGAGCTTCCCACCAAAATTGTTTGCCTAAACCAGCATCTTCTAATGTGCATCTAATCATGGTTTGTAATGTTGAGTTCTTTCGTTCTACCACTCCATTTTGAAATGCAGAGAAAGGGCTAGAGGTGAAGTGTAACATTCCTTTGTCTTTTAGCCATTGGGAGAATTCTTTTGACATGAATTCAGATCCCCTGTCTGTCATGATTTGCTTTATTTTTACATTGTGTTGTGTTTCTACACGCTTATAAAATTCCTTAAACTTTTGAAATGTTTCATCTTTGTGTTTCAAAGTATAGACAAATCCATAACGACTATAGTCGTCTACAATAGTAAAGAAATATCGTTTTTTATATGTAATTGATGGGGTCAATGGACCAACTAGGTCCATATGCACCAGGTTAAAGACATGATTTGATGACCTTGTTGCCTTTTTTGGTCTGGGTTTAGTTCTGAGTTTTGAGGACTTACATACTGAACATTCCAAATAATTTTTACAATCTTTTATTTTAACACCTTCAGCATGTTCAACCATTTTTTGTATTACAGGAAAACTAGCATGTCCTAATTTTCTGTGTAATATATGTGCACATTCATCATGAATTGGTTTTCCAATTATTGGTTTTTTGTTAATATTTGTACTTTAATTGATGTGTTTTCATGGTTATGATTTGTTTCATGTTCCTCGTTGTTACTGTCACTATCATTTTCGTTTTCTATGCTATTGTCAACTTCCATGTTTGAATCAATGTTGTGTAGCCATCTTTCTTCAGTGACTAAGTATGGTAGATCTCCTTTGATAATTATATTGCCTAAGTTTGTTTTGTTTCTCTCTAGAGATGCTTTTCCTTTTGAGAACACTATATTTATGTCAGAGTCTCTACTCAACTTTATTGCACTAAAAATGTTATGGGGTATTTCGGGTATTAATAAAACCCCCTCTATTTTCCCTAGACCGGGTAAATTTACATTTCCCCTTCCAATGACTTGAACTTCTTCTTGGTTGGCTACTTTAATTACAAATTTATCTTCTATGAAAGAAGATAATATTTTCTTATCATGTGTTGTATGATTTGTTGCCCCAGAATCAATGAGCCAGGCATTATCTTTTGGGTTTTGATTTTTGCTTATGTTATACTTATCTAATCCATTTAATGATCCAGACTTTCTCTCTCTTGAGTTATCTCTGCCCCCTCTACGTTCTCTGAAATTAGGTGAGTTTCTATATCTGTACCTGTCAATAGATGATTGTCTGTTATGGTATCTATTTCTATTGTCATGGTTTTGTCTTTCTCTAAGGAATTTTGGACAATCTCTTCTATATTGTTCTTTGGACCCACAATTATAACATTCAATTGGTTCTTGATGCCTGTCTTGAAATACTACCCTTTTGATCTGTCTGTGTTCTTTGTGTGTGCTGTAGCGGCTTCTCCTTAAATTATCTTCAGCTATTAGTCTATTTGATAAACTCTCTATAGATAGATATCCTAGATTAATTGTGTCCAAATGTGATATGTAATTATCCCATGATGAGTCTAATGAATTAATGATAATGCTTTTCATTGTCTGATCAGATATTATTTCTCCCCTTAAATGAAGCTCTGCTCTAATTGCGTTTAGTGATAGTAAATACTCACTTACAGTAGTCCCAGGTTTTATCCTGGCTGAGAAGAAATTTTTAGACATTCTCGTTGTGGTTGCTACACTTTCACTATGAAACAATTTAAACATACAATGAATTATTTCTGAGACAGTTAGATTATGCTTAATACTATGATAGATAGCAGGAGATATGCTAGATATTAGCAAATAGAATGCTCTGTGATGCAGGCAGTCCAATTTTAGAGTCCATGGTCTTTTGGGAGGGTTAGTTATGAAAAATAATAAATTCTCTTTTAAGAAAACAACCTGGAGCTGTTGACTCTATTCCTGTAAATTAATACCATCTATTCTCAATTTTGGGAAATCACTAGGAAAGTTTCCAATGTTATTTGTTGCATTACTTACAACTGGAGGCTGTCCATGATCTTGTAAATGTTGATAGTTGCAGAATGGTGTAGGTATGCTAGCGATCAGTCTGAATGGTTCTCTCTGTTCTTCACTGTCTCTATATTCGTCTGCGTGAGTTCATGCATGCGCGTTGCTCATTTTGTTTCTGAAGCTGTCGGGAGAGGTTCTCATCGCTGTAGCTCCCTCGTAGTGCTCTTCTTCTGACGATTCGCTTTCTGGCTCGGCTTTTGGTGTCCAGGTGGGGATCGGAGCTTGCTTTGTTCTGTCGTAGTCGTCTCGGTTGAGGCCTCTGGCTCCCGGGATCGTTTGCGGTGTGGGCGAGTACTTGCAGGGTCCTCTGGGTTCGGGCATCAGCGCTCTCGTCGTTTGGGCTGGAGTGGATATAAGTAGGGACGCTTGTCCGCTTGCTTCTGTGTCCTTGGATTGAGTAGTTTGCTCTTTCTTCATTATTTGATTTACAGTCTTTGGTAGTTTCGCTGATTTTTTTGTGATTTTCAGATTCGGGCCGAAGGCTGCGAAGAGTGTTCTCATAGCTGTTTCGATTTGTATTTCAGTTGGCGTTTCTTCGGTGTCTGTATCAGATTCTTCTGAAAAATAGGGTTTCTCCTTTTTATTCTTTATGCTGGGTAAAGTCTTTCGCGCCAGCCATTTTGAATTCTGTCCTTTGATTGGTTCTGAGCTAGCCATTTTGGTAGGCTGGCTAATCCAAGATGGCTGCCATTCAAAATTTTGCGTGGGACCGTTAGTCTTCCTCTCGGTTATGTTTTCATCTGTAGGTGATTTGCTCACCATTTTGAGTTCTTTAGGCTCCGGTGCGTTGATGTGCTTTTCTCTCGCTGCTCCGTTGTCTTTTATAATGTCTTGGAGGTTCGCGATGAGATTTTTGTCATCTTTACGGTTCTTTGGCAGTCTTAATATTTCTGATCTGAGCGTATCGTTTTCTGTCTCGCTCTCTTCTTGATCATCGGATTCATCGATTACCTCTTCCTCGTCTGTGGTGTAGTTTTCAGGTTCTCTTGTTGTTTCAGTCGTGGAGTCATTGATCATTTCTTGATCTGTTTCTATCTCTTTATTGTGTGTCCTGGTGTTGGGTCTTTCTCTCTTTTCTTTGGAGTTTTCTTTCTTTGGCATGTTTGTTTCTTATTGAGTCAGCCAACCATCCTCTGCTACCAGATTGTTGCAATAATTTGAGGATCGGACTCAATGAAGGATTCAGAAAAAGTAGTATTCAAACAAAGTATTATTTATTTACAGTAGGCATTCTATATTCTCTGGATGATTGCAGATAGAAGCAAGAAGGAGGAGCATGTATGCTCTTTTATATCAATAAGGCGGGGTTAGGGGTAGGAGTGGTTACATATGAATACATTAAGGAAGGGAGAATAAATTAACCCTTGATGTACTATATACATACATTTCCTATATTTGAGAATAAGGCATTTACCTGTGACAATTTCCCACCCTGTTGCCCTCCAGATGTGATAGATCTCCAACTTCCCAACTTCCCAGGCTAGTCAGTCTTGGCCAGACTGACTAGTACTGCTAAAAGGTCCCTCCCAATACCCTTCATGACCAATGGTGAAATCCTACCGGTTTGCACCAGTTCGGGTGAACCAGTAGTGATACAAACTACTGGTTTGGCGAACCAGTAGTAAAAAAATGCTACCGGTTGGTCTGATCTGGTATTTCCGACGAACTGTCCCCCCCCCCTTGCTCACTGTTCTACTTACCTTGTTAAGTGTCCTTTTTCCGTGCGAGGCACGCATTTGGTGTGCGCAGTGCATGCACGCGCGTGGACCCTGCGTTTGGTGCACATTGTGCATGTGTGAGTGCGCAGCATGCATTTGGCACACTGCACATGCACATGCATTTGGCACACACCGTGCATGCATGGGCAGTGAACTGGTGGCAAACCACGGAGGATTTCACCACTGCTCTTGACTCAGGAGTCTATGAAACAATGCTTGAGCCATAAAGTGAACTGTATACAGTAGACCACGGGTGTCAAACTCGCAGCCCACTAACCGGATGTGTCACGTGCTGGCCATGCCCATCCCTATTTTAGCGAAGGGGGAAAAAGTCACGATACATCACGTGATGGCACTGTGATGATGCGAGTTTGACACCCCTGCAGTAGACAGACAGGATGAACTGGAAGGAAGGATCAGGGCAATTATAGTATCTCTACTACTGGTTTTTGTATATCCTGTGTTTAGTCTGTATTAACTTGAACATATTTCCAATTCTTTGAATAGCAGTTTCTATTACTGTACATATTCTGCAGTTGTAGTTTCCTTTTTTAAAGTAAGCACCTTTTTGTTTTAACAAAACATTATACCCTGGATCTATTGTCATACTGAAATCATTGTTGCTTTGTTTATATTTGAATATGACAAGAAGAAATTAATGCATGATGTCTTACGCTGTAAACCAGTGGTGGCGAACCTATGGCATGCATGCCAGAGGTGGCACTCACAGCACTCTCTATGGGCACACCCCAGCCCAGCTCCATCGTGTTTCTCCCATAGGGGGAAGAGAGAGAGGGAGGGAGGGACAGAGAGGGAGGGAAAGAGAGAATGAGGAGGGGAAGAAAGAGGGAGGGAAAGAGAGAGAGAAAGAGGGGGAGAGAGAGAGGGAGGGAGGGAAAGAGAGAGGAAGGGAGGGAAAGAGAGAGAGTGTCAGCTTTGGAAGCCATATTAGGCCGGAAGCTTCCATGCTGCCACCTTCTCATGTGTGGGAAATTAGGAGGGGGGATTTAGTAGACGGGTTAATATCAGCGTTCCAGAAAAACCCCAACTCCAAGTAAAGACTCTGAAGCAAGCATTTTTCAAAGTTCTATTTACTAGAATAGTTAAACTGGGAAAATCCGAATCTGAGAGGGAGGGGAAGAGAGGGGGGGAGGGGAAGAAAGAGGGAGGGAGGGAAAGAGAGAGAGAGAAAGAGAGGGGGAAAGTGAGAGGGAGGGAGGGACAGAGGGAAGGAAAGAGAGAGGGAAGGAAAGAGAAATGATATTACAAAAGTTTTTCTTTTTTATTGTTGCTAAACGTAATATTTCAAAAGCAGAAAGAAAATGAAGGGGCATAAAAGTGCATTTATCACATTTTTCTTAGAACATTTAGCTGAACTCTGCCTTGTTTATTATTATTTTTAGGTAGTAAAACCTCATTATTCAGGTTAAATTGCCATGTTGGCACTTTGCGATAAATACGTGGGTTTTGGGTTGCAGTTTGGGCACTCGGTCTCTAAAAGGTTCACCATCACTGCTGTAAACTGTTTGATTTTAATCCCATCTAACATAGACTGTAAGAGAAAATGCTTAATTCCAAGAACAGAAAAACCAAATTCCATTATTAATTAAGGTCATTTATAGATGTATGTCTGAACATACTTATAAACATTTCTGATGATTTAAACATTTTATTAGGTTATAAGATAAAATAGAAAAGTAAATAGGAAGACACAGTGGGGGGAAAAGGGGAAAGGAAAGGTGAGGAGGGACTGGGGAAAAGAAAAGAAGAAACATTGACTTCTGACTCCTTCTGTTGCAGTAAAATAAAGCATTAACATCGAACCACATAACCATAATATAAACTAGCCATTTCTATAAAAACATATCAATCTAATCTAATCAATCTAATCAAAGTCAATGTTTCGTTTTTTCCCACTTCAAGCACAGAGTTCAGAAGTGGTCTCCACATGGAAACAAAGGTACTTATGTTCTTTTCTGTAACCAAAACTGTCAATTTAGCCATTTCTGCCAATTCCATCAGCTTCTGTAGCCATTCGACCATAGTGGAAATCGAAATGTCCTTCCATTCGTGTGCATACATTAGTCTTGCTGCCATCAACATATATAAAATCAAAGTTCCAATTTTTTTCTCCAAGTCTCCAAGTCAGAACCTGCTGGATTTCACTCCTGCTCTATTGCCAAATAAATGAAAGCAAACTACAAACAGTGTTAGAAGATGTAAAACTGTATGTCAACTTCATTTTATTCTTTCTCCAGATTTCATTGCTGTAATATTGACATGAAAATAAGTTCTATAGAAACCTTCCTTCTTCCTTCCTTCCTTCCTTCCTTCCTTCCTTCCTTCCTTCCTTCTTCCTTCCTTCCTTCCTTCCTTCCTTTCTTCCTCCCTCCCTCCCTCCCTCCCTCCCTTCACAAGAAATTGGCACATAATGTTTTCAAATCATGCTGCCAATATATGTGACCGACTGAGACCACGCACACTTATTTGGATATCCATGACATTTACTTTCACATAAATGCTGCCAAGGATCAAATTATTAAAGTAGATCACAATATTTGGAATTTAGATACAACTGGCGAAGGCCTGAGATAATTTTCCAGCCATTCCCAAAGCTTCTCCCCTCTTCCTATCTTATGACGTCTATAGACTTATGGATTTTTACATGGCTCATTAAGAATCTGTTAGCTTTTGGAAACCTATTGTGATGATTGGGGGGGAATGTTGGCTTTTCGGCAGGAGAATCAAATGGAAAATAAGGGTGTACTGCAGTTTTACAAGTCTCTTGGAAATTTCAGCTAAAAAGATCAAGGGAAGCTGAAATTGCGCTTTTTTTCTTATGGAAAAGTGTAAAACCATTTCAGTTTTCTCTCTTTAGAAGGGAAACAAAATAAACTAAAGATGGACACAGGGTAAAGATAACTGGAAGTATCAGCAGCATGAGAAGTTAGGGAACAATAAAATGATTGGTGCATGCTAGTCTAAAATTCATTGTCATTTTGTAGGTATGTTGCTTTATGGACCCACACCTGCCACTTATATCTGTGTAGTGCAAACCCATGCTCCTAGCAGATTGTTTACAAATACAGAAAGCACGGGTGCCAGACCAAGCATATATGGCTTTTCCATCCAATTATTTTTTCTTCTAATGGGATAATGATTGGGTAGGAAAAACAAATGCAGGGCTAGCCCCATAGAACCCCTAAGTTAAGTATTTGCTTGGAATAGCAGTGGTTTTATAGGCATCCTTAAAGTACCATCAGAGATCTACTCAAGTTTCTTGTATATTTCAATGCATGCCAGGGTATTCTTTAGTCAGGCATTGTTGTGCATTTTCCAAGAATGATGCTCCAACTTCCCCTTTGACATTTAAAGGGACCTTGAGTTGAACTTCTCAAATTGCATTGCACAACTGTTTGGAGCAATGGGATGCCAATAGCCAGTCCTGGACAGATCAGTTCCCACTCAGTTGGTAATGGAATTCTCACAGTAGTATTGTAGCCCTGTAGGATCAAATCATGGAAGAAAGTATGTTAATTTTTACTGTATTTTTTTTTAAAGAAAGAGGAAAAGAAGAGATAATTGTAGCTACCTATGACTCTGCATTCAGATATCTGAAGTGCAAATTTTGGTTTACAGAGGCAACAGATTCTTGGCAAATAATTGGATGAAAAAATATAAGAGGACTATTGTATCTCATTATCCAGTTTATTATTCTGGAAAGCTAATTTCTGGGTTGCATAAACCTTTGGATCAGGATGTCCAACCTTGGCAACTTTAAGATTTGTGGACATCAACTTCCAGAATTCCCCAGCCAGCATACATGGCTGAGGAATTCTGGGAGTTGAAGTCCACCAGTCTTAAAGTTGCCAAGGTTGGACAGCCCTGCTTTAAATATAATCCAAAATTCCTTCTGTCATAAAATTATCTTCTTTCTAGAGACTTTCACCACCCAAATAGAAATAATGTGTAAATGGCCTTTTTCTCAGTGGAACTAAGACTATAACACAGCTTTCCTAATGTCATCCATATATGTGGCCACTTTGGTTACCAACATTCCAATCATTATGTTGCCCAGGCTTATACCTGTCTGATTTAACACATATGGAAGGCACCAACCTGGGGAGGGCTGCTGTAATATATTTCTTTCAAGCCTCTGTTTTGTGAACCAGGTACATGACTCTTGAGCAGCCAGCTAGAAAGAACCAGGGGTGTGAAGAAAAAGAAAGCGCAATGCTTGTTCAATAAAAAAATAACTCAAAATAAAAGAAAAACAAAGAGGTGGAATGTAAAGAGAGCTGACTGAATAGGCTCAAACTGACATCATGGATTCCTTTGTTCAAATGCTTTGTTCCCAATGGATACATTAATTACAAAGACTTTACTCCACTGGTGTTATGTCCTAATTAAAAGTAGGCTGTGTATGTCATTGTTTCTGAGAATCTTCGGCCTCATGACTGGAATAAAGCCCCAAATGTTTGCAATACAATGGAAAGTAGTGAGGTGGTTAGATTTTGGCAGGCAAGAAAAGAGAAGGAGGCAGGGAAGAAAAGGACATTGTAGCCTGCAGAGAGTTTGGAGCTCAGTTTTGGGATATATAAAAATCCTCCAGCCAGTATGTTGTCAGCATAGACAATTCATGGCATGTGACAACTGATGCTTAACTCAGCCAAACTCCATATTTATTTGTTTCGGGAAAAGAGAGTAGAGGGTTCTATTATTATTTTTTTATGCTTTCCTGATTTTGGCTCATCAGTTTTTATGTTCTCCTTCCCATTGCTGTCTATGGCACCTGTCTCTGTAATAAATTAAGTGTCCAGCCGCCTTTAACGAACCCCAGGGGAAGGAGCTGGAAAGTTATTGCAGGATGACATGTCCTTTTGACAACAGATATGCCCAGGAAACACGCACTCATTAAAATCTGTTAGTTTTATGATAGGAGCTGATCCATGACTCAGCCAGTGGGTTTAAAAATATTTGCATTTAACAAACACAGACACACTTAATGGGTGGGGAGAATGATGATTAACTCTGACATCACAGGAGCAAGTTGCTAAAATATGTACTTGGATGAATTGGAGGGAAAAGATTACTCTAGATTTCTGTGAATTTTTCTCTGGATGCTACCTTATGAGGCGTTTTGTTAGCTATTGTTTGTAATGGAATAAGCAGTCACTCACCCAGACTTCAGCTGGACCAGGCAGAAATAGATTTTGTTCAAAAATGAACAAGAAACTCAGTTCAGGCAGGTGACTTCTTGTATGCTTTCCCAAATACCTTCAGTGGTGCCCTTTGAGACCAACCCCATGCTGTGGTTGCGCCATGCCATTTTACAAAACGGGAATCTTTTTGGTAAATAAATAGTGAGTGTAGGTTTTGACCATAGAACAGCCTCTTTTGCAGAACCCTGCAAACCTCAAGCCACATTTCGAGTTTCTGTTTTTGAAAGGTGGAGCTTCCCAGGAGTTTTGGGGCAGGAGGCAGAGAGAAGCTGGGAAGAGAAGGGATAAAAGGAACATGCAGTTCGGCTCCGTCTCCATGGCTTTGCGTGGAAACAATTCCTGCACGTTTGCAACTTTGTTGTTCTCAGAAAGCCACACTTTGCCCGTTTCTATTAATCCTGTAATTCTGAGAAATGCGTGCGGTTCGTTCCAATCTTGCCCATAGTAACAAAATGGCTGAAAGCAAGAAGAGATGTTTCTCTCTCTCCCCCACTCCCCGTTCTTTTGTAACCTTTCTCTCTTTTTACTGGATCCATTCTCAGTGTGGTTTAAACTTTACACTCGCTTGCCTGTTGTTCTGGAGTGTTTGCATGAACTCCATGAACCTCATCACGTGTGCTGGTGTTTATGTTGACACAGGCAGCTTTGCAAGCCTTCTGTTTGTCTTGCCACCACATCTATATGGTTTGGCAGGAGACCCACAGCTTGGTTTTGACTGCTTATAAATCAGCCTTCCCCCCACCCAACCCCCCCATCCCCCATGCATACACTTTAGCACCAAACTTTTTTTTTTTTTAAATGTATTCAAGGCTGGGCTTCCTTCTCTGCCATGGATCATATGGACTTGCAGTTGCAGTTTTGCTGGGAGTCTGTTCTGCAGGTAGTTGGCTTAGTTAATTGCTTCTCCTCTGCCCAATTATCTTCCAGTTCTGCATCTTCCAACATGCTCCTTATTATTTCAGTTAGGGAACAATTCTTCATCTCTGTCATCCCCTATTTTTCTGGGGTCAGGTTACTGTGGTTTCATGCACAGTCCTTTGCTCTTTTTTTAAAGGTACATTGGGACCTGGTATATATTTTCCCCCATTGATTGTGTGCAATACTTGGGCATTATCTGAAAGCACCACAAATCCTTTTGAAAGTCTCTAACACTTGATTCTTTTGACTGAGCAACAGCAAAAGGCGAATCTTGCATAACCGTCTGTGGATGTGAAGAAAATAGTTGTTTCCACCCAGCGGCATCTGGAGCAAAGCCAGCGTTGGTAGAATGATAGACTGAACACTGCATTGCAAGCTGTATTGTTTATGGACATGGGAATGACACATTGATGCATGTACAAAAGGGGTGGAGTTTGCAATATCATGCTCCATCTACTATCATGCTGATTGTGATTCCCTCCAGAGAGTGCTGCTATTTGTGGCCCATAGAAGCCATTGGGTACTGGCTCTAGGCCAAGGGTGTCAAACTCGCGGCCCATGGGCCGGATGCATCACGTGATGATAATGTGCTGCCGCGGGTTTGACACCCCTGCTCTAGGCCTTTTGCCTTTATATTTTATGCACACCTGGACTGACTTATACATGGCAAAATGTTTTTTTGGTTAAACCTTTCAAATTACAAATAGCATCTCTTTGTCTCTGGAGGAGCTTGTTGCTGGCATCAGAATGATGAAATTCCACCACTTTTCAACATCACATTGCACGTACAAAAGAGGTGGCCCCTTTTCTCAGGATGCATTCATGATTGTATCTTCCTTTCCCCTTTTACAGTCACCACTGTCTTTGCCCCCTTTCCCAGTGCTATAAATGCATTTTTTGTGACCGCAGCATTTTATTGCTTGCATAACAATGGCTGCCATTAAATCTCACTCTCATTTCGTCCTTTCTCTGTGATATAGTTTACTGAGAACAGACTAGACACCAGATCTGGTAAACTGAGCGCCTTTTGTCTCACATGCAGTGGAATCTTACAGAACCTCTCTCAGCTGAAGACATTTTGTCCATTTGTCAAGTAGATGATAAATTTATGTTAATTTAGTTCAACAGAACTTTCTTTAATACAATTAGAGGTTGCTGCAGAATTAAAACAGATGCCATTGATGACCCATGTGCAATTCATTACTCTTATCTATCTTCTTTCTGGCCTATTTTTGGCCAGATATACTGGCTGATATGACTCACTACTTTTGGAATGCATTGTAGCAGGTTTGCTCTCTCCTTTTCTTAGGACAATTGGTTTACAAATTACCAAAATCGTTTGCATTTCCTCTCCCCCCACACCAAACAAATTTTGAACACATCTTGCTCTTCTGGGCCATGCAGATTATAGCTTTCCTTATACTTCTTCCATTTTCTGCTGCATGTATCACAGCTTGTTAACTTCTAGGCAATGAATTCAAAATGGAAACAAATAGCAAATGTTAGCTGCTCAAATAAACTTGCAATATTCTTTATATGAGTTACATGAAGATTTAGACTCTCTCCACTTCTCTTCCAGATGGTTATTGAATAGCTTTTACAAATACCCATTTTAAAGCCTGGATATTTTCTCATATAAGTCTGAGAGGATTTTTCAAATGTTTTTGGCTCGGATCTAAATTCTTTAGCAGAATCACCACCAAGCAAATCACCTCAGCTCTTCTACTGTTGGAAGAAATATCCATCTGGTTCAGTTCCAAGTGGGGAGAAAGACACTGGAAACATGGAGGTTGATTGGAAAGATGGTTTATTGATGGACAGGACCACATGGGTTTGAGGTCCTGGGCAGCTGAAAACATGGAGTGGAGAGGGAGAGGTATTTATACCCTCTCTTGGACTTTGAACTTCAGCTTCCTGTTCCTGTGGCAAGAGCATGTATTCTATTGGTTGTAGTCAAACTCCCATGTAGAAACATGTTTGTCTGAATCAAGTTTGATTGAACCTTGGGCTGATGTAATGTCCCCAGGTGATTTCACAATGCAGTGAGCCCTGCTGCTAGATGGGTAGAGAGCTAATCCTATAATGTCCTGGAGGGTCATGTCTTAATTCCATTACCCTGGAGCTGAAGATCTAATTGTCTTGTAGATAGGCTGGCCCAGTCCTGCTCAATGGGCCAAATATCTGCTGGGGGAGATGCTGGGAGCTGCTTTTTGTCTTTAAAAACACGTTTCTCCTTTTTTCATCCAGGGAAATATTCTGGCTTTTTAAAATTTCCTAGAATATTTCATTCTTCTAGGAGAGGGGTGGGTCCTAACTTTCTATACTACCATTTATAATGTCCCTGGCTCTTTTCTTCTATGGGTTTCTCCTATACAGCACGAAGGCAATTCTTTGAGACTTCAGGATCACTAAATGATCAGAGGGAGAATTCTGGTCTTTCCAGCTGCTCCATAAGTGAACATTACCTGATTCCATTTTTGAAACTTGTCTGCTTTCACTTCTATGGTTTCTTTGAGCTGCTCGGTTGACTCACAATTTCTCTATTCTGCAACAAAATTCATTGCACATGTACTACAGCTATTGTAGCCCATAATTCTATAGGTCATTGACATGTTCTCTCTGTGTGTGTGTATGTTCCTGAGAGTGAGAATTTAATGACAGCTAGGATTAGTGAAGCAGATTTTTTAACGATAAAATCTTCCCGTTCGTATTCAGGCCTGATTATGGGACAGAAATGGCATTGGTCATGCTTGTTGATAATCTCCGTGGGGGTAGTGTACTCATCCTTGCTCTGCTTGATTTCTTAGTGGCCTTCAATACCACTGATCATGGCATCCTTTTGGGCTGGCTATGTGGACTGGGGCTGGGTCGTATAGTCTCAGGCTGTTTCAGTTCCTTTCTCCAAGGCCAGTTCCAATTGGTGTTAATAGGGAGTAAGAGGTTCAGCTCGGCTAGTATCTTGTGGCCTGCTATAGGGCTCAGTATTCTCTCCACTCCTTTTTAACATCTAAGTGAGGCCTCAGGGTGAGATCATCTGTCACCATAGGTTGAGGTGTCAACAGTATGCTGATGGTAGTCAGCTTTATATCTCCATCCCTGGTGATCCAAATGATGCTGTGGCTGCCCTTTTGCAGTGCCTGGAGGTTGGGGGGAGGGTCTGGATAAAAACAGCAGGCTTTGACTGAACCTTGGCAAGACTGAAAGGCTTTGAGTGCATGGGCTGCCAAGATCTGGAACTTTGTCATCTTTAATTCTGGATGGAGTTGCACTACCCCAGATGGATCCAGTTAGCAATTTGGGGGTTCCTTGAACTTGTGATGCCTGCTCGAAGAGCAGGTGACTGTAGTGGCTAGGACAGCTTTTGCACAACTTTGGGTGGATGCCAATTGTGGCCATTCCTGGATTGGGAGTCCCTGTGTTCAGTCATTCAGGCCCAAGTCATCTCTCGACTGAAATACTGCATGGGGCTACCCTTGAAGAACATTCAGAAGTTGCAAACTGCACCAGCACAGGCGGTTCCTGGGGTCTCAAGAATGGTCCATGTAACACCACTGCTCCACGAGCTGCATTGGTTGCCAGTCTGCTTCCGTGTGCATTTCAAGATGTTATAGTATAGCCTTTATTGTCATTGTACATCTTATATACAATGAAATTGGTTTAGCCTCTCTGGTGCAATCCATAACAGAAAATACAAAACAACATAAATAGTATAGAGATTACTATACTATTACTTACTATACAAGTAATTGGGGAAAAAAAGACTAGTTGTAAGTTTCTGTATGTGCGTGGAGTTATTGTGATTGTGTTTAAGAGTCTGACAGCCCATGGGTAGAAGCCCATGGGTAGAAGCTGTTTTTAAACCTGTTTGTCTGGCTGGCTATGCTTCAATGTCTTCTACCTGATGGTAGAAGTGTGAAGAGACTCTGAGTATCTTTCTTAGTCTGCTAAAGCAGAGAGACCTGGCAATGTCATCTAGTGGTGTTAGAGGGCAACCAATGGTTTCTTGTGCCAAATTGATCACTCTGTATAGTGCCTTCCTGTCCGCAACGGTTAGACCAGCATACCATACTGTTATATAGTATGTGAGGACATTTTCTATCATAGACTGATAGAAAGAAGTCACCAGCCGTTGTTCCACCTGATTTTTCCACAGGACTCTAAGGAAATGAAGTCTCTGTTGAGCCTTACTAACCACCAGGGACGTGTTGTTTTTCCAGGTGAGATCTTGACTAATGATCACTCCCAAGAATTTAAAAGAGGAAACCCTCTCCACACAGCCCCCCTCAATATGCAGTGGGGCAGGTTCCTCTCTGTGCTTCCAGAAATCTAGCACCATCTCCTTTGTCTTGCTAGTATTTAGATGTAAGTTGTTTTTTGAATACCATATGGATGCCTTCCCTGTATGCTGATTCATCCCCTCCAGTTATAAGCCCCAACACCAATGTGTCGTCTGCAAACTTTATTATGGTGTTAGATGGATTCAAGAATATGCAATCATATGTATACAGCGAGTACAGGAAGGGGCTGAGCACGCAGCCCTGAGGGAACCCTGTGCTGAGCTTCAGGGTGGAAGATGTCAGAGACTCAACCCTTACTGTTTGTGGATGGTCTGTCAGGAAGTCTTTGACCCAGTCACAAATGAAGGGAGGGAAATTCAGGTCAGTCAGCTTTTCAATGAGAATGCCTGGTAAGATGGTAGTAAAGGCTGAGCTATAGACTATAAAAACCATTCTGACATAGTTCCCAGATTTCTCGAGGTGTCTCAATGCAGTATGTAAAGCAGTGGTGATGGCGTCTTCGGTCGACCTGTTGCTTCTATAAGCAAACTGGTGTTGATCAAAATTTAGTGGAAGACAGGACCTGAGGTGTTGTAGAACCACTCTCTCAAAGCACTTCATCACTATAGATGTCAGTGCAATGGGTCTATAGTGATTCAGGCTGTTTATGGCTGCTTTCTTCGGAACTGGAATGATTGTGGCTGCTTTCAAGTAACATGGAACTCTAGCCAATTGCAGGGAGATGTTAAAAAAATCATCATTGGTCATCATTTTTAAAGCCCTTCATGGCATAGGTTCAGTTTACTTGAGGGATTGTCTAATGGATTGTATTCTGGTAAAAAAGGCATGCTGCGGACCCCATCAGCCCAATTATTCCAGCTGGTGGGATCCAGAAGGGACTTCTCTGCCTTTGCTTCTGTCCTGTGGAACATCTTTCCCTGCAGTATGAGGTCAGCCCTGACCCTCCTGATTTTCTGGAAGAGCCTAAAGAGCTGGTTCTGCCAGTTAGCTTCAGGCTCTAATGGGGGAGTATCAGGAGTGGGTTCTACTTATCTTTACTACTGGTTTGCAATGGGAGCACACACACCTCTGCGCATGCGCAAATCGTATTTTATGACATCCGGGCAGGTGGCCGGAGCCTCCCGCTGCTTTTAGTACCGGTTCACAAGAACCGGACAGAACCAGGAGCAACCCACCACTGGGGAGTATCATAGTGGAAGTGGTTGATCGATTAACAACAGATCTCACCCCTCTCCCATCCTGCTTTGCTCCCCCATCTTTTAATTGGGCCACGAATTTCTGGATTTTTATACTAATTTATTTATGTTTTTAGTTTATATAGTTTTTATTTTTCAATGATTGTAAGCCACAGAGTGTCCTAGTGGTAAGATGGGTGGCCTATGCATTTTATAAATAAATAATAGAAAGGGGATTTATTCACAGGAAATCCATTGCAGAGAAAAAGCTTAGCACCTAACTGACTACATCCTACTAGAAAGAGAGTCACAGCATGTTATGCAAGGATGCCTGTGAAGAAAGGCAAACGTAAATGATTTCAAAGTAGCAATCTTGGAAAAAGGCAGGCAGAGTAAAAGACAAATAGGGTTACAGAATATATAATTAATATTCTATGCACACCCTGATATTCCTTTATGGTCAGTACAGTAGTGGCCAAAATTGTGCAAACCTTTTGGGAAAAGCATATTTTTGAGGTTTGATGGCTAATAACACTTTATTTTGGAGTTTCAAGATAATCATATTCCATTGCTGGAATGGCCTGGGAATAGCCCAGACCTTAACGCAACTGAAAATCTATGGAGCCGATCAGTGATGGGATTCAAGTAATTTAACAACCGGTTCTCTGCCCTAATGATTTCTTCCAACAACCAGTTTGCCAAACTGTTCAGAAAGTTAACAACCGGTTCTCCAGAAGTGATGCGAACTGGCTGAATCACAGCACTGGAGCCGACTAAAGAAACTTGTTAGTCAGAAGCAACCCAGCAATAAAACTCAGTTAATAGAAGCAATCATTCAATCTTGGTTTCACATTATAACAGCTGCAGAACTAAAAGACTTGGTTCACTCCATGGGAATACATAATTCATGCTAAAGGTTATCCAACTAAGTATTAACTGGCGTGATAATTTTTGTATATCTCATTTTTTCTATGGTGATAATTTTTGTATATCTCATGTTTTCTATGGTGATAATTTTTGTATATCTCATTTTTTCTACATGTTTTACTTTTCTTCTTTATACTGTAACTGCTCTTCTAATAGCAAATCCTTCATAAAAGTTATTGCATTATATTCTTGATTAAATTATCTTTCCATTGATATATAATTTTATGGTACTACTTCCCCCAAAATTGGTGTTATTAGCTAGTTTTAGAAAATACACTTTTCCCAAAAGGTTTCCACAATTTTGGCCACTACTGTAGGTCCAGAGATGCTGAGGAATCCATGTCATTGAATTCATATCTCCAAAAGAACAAAGATGAAGTAGAATAACCATCTATACATCTCCACCCCAGACCACCCCAATGATGCCCTTGCTGTGATGTCCCGTTGCCTGGAGGCCGTGCGGATCTGGATGGGGAGAAACAAGCTCAGACTCAACCCCTCCAAGACCGAGTGGCTGTGGCTTCTGGCGTCCCGGTATAGTCAGCTGATACCATCACTGACAATAGGGGATGAGATCTTGCTCCCCACAGAGAGGGCCCGCAACTTGGGTGTCCTCCTGGATTCACGGTTATCTTTAGAAGATCATTTGACGGCCATGGCCAGGGGTGCCTTTTATCAGGTTTGCCTGATCCACCAGTTGCGTCCCTTTCTGGATCGGGATGCCTTGCGCACGGTCACTCATGCCCTAGTTACCTCCCGTATGGACTACTGTAATGCTCTCTACATGGGGCTCCCCTTGAAAAGCACCCAGAGGCTCCAACTGGTCCAGAACGTAGCCGCGTGGGTGATTATGGGCGCAGCTCATTACGCCCATGTAACACCTCTCCTACGCGAGCTGCACTGGCTCCCGGTGGTCTTCCGGGTGCGATTCAAGGTGTTAGTTATCACCTTTAAAGCGCTCCATGGCTTAGGACCTGGGTAACTACGAGACTGTCTTTTGCCACCAATAGCCTCCCACCGACCAGTTCGTTCTCACAGGGAGGGACTACTCAGGGTACCGTCAGTCAAATTATGTCGACTGGCGACTCCCAGGGGGAGGGCCTTCTCTGTGGGGGCTCCAACCCTTTGGAATGAACTGCCCCCGGAGATACGGAATATCCCTGATCTCCGTGCTTTCCGCCGTGCCCTCAAGACCCTGATGTTCCAACAGGCGGGGCTAAACATACGAACATGTGAATGATTTTTTAAATGTTATCTAATTCTGGGTTTTATTTAATTGACCAAACTAAGTAATAATTTTAATTAGCAATTTTATGATCTTTGTGTGTCTATATTTTTCTTGACTGTACACCGCCTTGAGTCCTATGGGAGAAAGGCGGTATAGAAATATAATAAATAAATAAATAAATAAATAAATAAATAAATAAATAAATAAATGTAAAAGTCTGATTGTACCTCATTATGATTTTCCATTAGTGTGAAGAGTAAGTGGGAATAACAAATGGTACAGATGAATTTATGTAGCTGTCAAGAAACTGCTAAGATGTGACAAACTTTCTGTCTGGAACCAAAATGATGAAAGATTGCAAAGCAAACATTGTAAGAGGAGAGTTTTCCATCTTAATTAAGGTGACCAGACGTCCCGCTTTTGGCGGGACAGTCCCGCTTTTGAGCAATTTGTCCCGCGTCCCGCGGCGTTTTAAAAAAGTCCCGATTTTTCATTCTGCCTCCTGGTTCCCGGCTGCCTCCTGAATCCCCGCTGATGGCTAGAGGGAAAAAACCTGTTTAAACTCTTGCCGCGGGGCTTCAAAGGGCCGCCCTACGTTAATTAGCTCGGCTTCCCCCTCTCAGCTGATTTGCACAGGGCTCTGCTCTTGCTAAATTGCTCAGTTTTTTTTTCCTCTTTGTGCAAACCAAGCTCAAAACGAAACTGAAAGTAAAACAGGCTGTTGGCTTTGCGGTTTGCTTGCAACGTTGGAAAATTAGGCAGCAGATTTATTTTCCTTTTCCTCACCAAAAAAGGTAAGTGCAAACAATGGAAAATTATTTAGGGCAAAAGAGGAGAGTTCAAGATTTTAAAACACAAAAGAAAAAAAAGCTCTTTTTAACTAGGGAATTGTAATAATTGAGATATTATTAATTGTATACTGTGTTGAAAGCAGAAATGGTTAAGTTGTGGTTTGGAGGAATATATGGGGGAAATTATTTGGTTTATTATTATTGGTAAGTATAATTAATTGATTTGTAAGAAATTGGATTGCATGGAAATAATTGGAATATTCATGTTCATATTGATTAATATACAAAAAAGATAGTTATATAACTAATTGATTTATATTAAAATGTTGAATTTGTATTAAACAACTGTATTACATAATTACATAATTAACCAATGTGAGGATGGATATAAAAATAGATGACAATGGGAAGGGGTATAAAATAGAATAGAAGGGAAAAATTGAATTTGATTAAGATTAGAGATGAGGATGAAGGGTAAAATTGTTTTTTTAAAAAAATAGATGAGGAATAAATATGGCAAAAAGGAAATATAGAAATTGTAAATTTAATTGAAATGACTAAACACTGTTTAAATTTGTGAACCAGCCAAATATTCTGTTCAAAGAAAATACATTGTATGTATGTGTGTTTCTAATTATTGCTATTTATTCATATTTGTTCTCTTTTATTCTTTAAAGTTTAACAATTCATTCTTTATCTTAATATCTTTATATTTGTTTGGGGTTGGCTTTCTTCCCTTTCATCTTTTTTATTGTACAGCAATCTTTCTCCTCAAACCTACCATCTCTCTTTTCTTTCCTTCTTACTTTCTCTTCCCCCCCTCTTCTTCTCCTCCCTACTTCCTCTTCCTTTCTCCTTCTCCTCCTCTCTTCCTCCCTCTCTTAACCGTCACTCCTACTCTAATTTCCCTTCCCTTCCTTCATCCCTCTCTATTACTGTATCCTTTTATGCATATGGACTACTCAGAGGGCTGAAAAAGTTATTTTTGACTGGTCCTCGCACTTTTGACCAGTCCTCGAACTTACGACTGTCCTCACATTTTACGTTTTTTGCCCTATCTTGTCATCATGGTGAAGAGAAGCGGTTGTGAAATGAGTGACATGGTTGTTAAGAATGCTGCACGGGCATAAATGTGAGGACCAGTCAAAAGTGTGAGGACCAGTCAAAAGTGTGAGGACCTGTCAGAAATGACTTTTTTCAGCCCTCTGGTTAGTCCTTTTGTGCATATGGACTACTCAGAGGGCTGAAAAAGTTATTTTTGACTGGTCCTCGCACTTTTGACCAGTCCTCGAACTTACGACTGTCCTCACATTTTACGTTTTTTGCCCTATCTTGTCACCATGGTGAAGAGAAGCAGTTGTGAAATGAGTGACATGGTTGTTAAGAATGCTGCACGGGCATAAATGTGAGGATGGTCATAAGTGTGAGGACCAGTCAAAAGTGTGAGGACCTGTCAGAAATGACTTTTCAGCCCTCTGAGTAGTCCCTATACACACAGCCATGGCCACCCGGTCACATGACCAGCTAGCCACGCCCACCCAGTCACATGGCCTCCAAGCCACGCCCACACAATAAGCCACGCCCACAATGGTGTCCCTCTTACCAATGTTAAAATCTGTTCACCTTACCCTATACACATAGCCATGGCCACCCGGTCACATGACCAGCTAGCCACGCCCACCCAGTCACATGACCAGCTAGCCACGCCCACAAAATAAGCCACACCCACAATGTCCCTCTTTACCAATGTTAAAATCTGGTCACCTTAATCTTAATGTCTTTTTTTACTACATTCTTCATTAGGCAGTTGTATTCCATGCTGATTCCATTCACTTTAAGTTCAAGATCTGAAAGCTTTGGAAAGACAAAAAAGCTTAGTGTGTTTGTTTGACCTTGCTCCCCAGTGATCCTGAAATATTCCCAAGAGGCAGAATTACCCATCTTCATAGGTTCCATAAAGCTTCCTTCTGATTCCTAGAAACTCAGGCCAAGTGTGTTTGTCTGCATGCATGTGTGCTCGCATATTTATATGGTTATTACTCACATTCACTTTTTTAAAAAGAAAAAAAAATACTTTTCTCATTTTGCTGAAAAAAAAAATTCAGAAATACATTTCATAAAGCCAATGAAGCAAAATATCAGCCGATCTGAAGTCAGAGTACAGTACCTATAAAATGATTGCAATAAAGAAGTTGTAGATGTTTTATAACAGGGGTGTCAAACTCAAGGCCTGGGGGCCGGATCTGGCCCATTGGGTGCTTAGATCTGGCCCACGGGGCCGCCCTAGACATAGCAAAGGACTGGCCCGTGGTGCCTCTGCCAATGCAAACGGTGCTCATGAGGGCCAGGGGCAGCCCCCCCCCGACTCCGTTTTTGCTGGCTGAGGGTTGCAGGACACCATTGCAGCCGAAAACGGAGCTCGGGAGGCTGTTATCACTGGTCACAGGTGCCCCCGACATGAGTGATGTCGAGCTGGCCATGCCCACCCTGGCTATGCCCACCCTGGCCATGCCCACCCTGGCCATGCCCACCCTGGCCCCCTGAGGTTAAACACAACTCTGATGCGGCCCTCAAGGAAGTCAAGTTTGATCTCCCTGTTTTATAAGAATTGTCAGATGTGGTGGGGATTTTCAAGATGAGGAGAAGTGAGAAGTTAATGTTTCCTTTTTTTTTTTGCCATGGTAGAGAAATTGTGCACTCAGAGACTGAAGAATGACTAAATGTAAAATTCTCCTACTTTCAAATTCCTAGGAAGGGTGGGCGATGTTTTGCTGCTGTTACCTGCCTTCTCATTTCCTTCAGCTATCCGACTTCATGATGTCTTGAAGCTGTTTGACTGTTCTCACAGGGGTTTGCCAGAGAAGGATTTGGTGAACCACAAAAAAGCAATCTGGTAAAGGTCAAATAAATCATGAGAATGCAGGATAAAGTTTTGCTTACTTTTTTGGAGGCTATATTTGGAGAGAAATAGGATCTGCTTATGTGAATGCACATCTATTAAATGTCTGGGAACTTTTTGATGGCTCTCAAATAAAAACTTGGAGAGGAAAGAAATACCAGTGTTGGAATGAGCCAGCAAGTATACAGTTTAGCATATTAGGAAAAGGAATTTTGACAGAGCTTATCCAGGAAATTCCACCCCTTCTCTAGCCATCTATATCTTCAGGCCTATACAGTATTATTCATGATTGATCTTTGACATTCCTTGAGGAGTTTATGCCTTCCCATTTTATCATCACAGCAACTTTGGAAGGTAGATCAGACTGGGAGATGATTCTGCATCTATAAAAATCCAGCAAGCTCCATGGCTGACTGAGGAGCTGAATTCAACATTATCCAGGCTTGCTGTACTATAGAATGAGACTCCTTATGTTATGGAGAAAATGATTCAGGAAATCTCAGGAGAATATAGGAGGGGTGTGTTCTTCAGAGGAGATTGAGAGAATAGGATACTCTTGGGAAAAGATAACTGGAGGGCTCTCTTCAAAAATTATATGAATCTGTTCATTATCATCCCTAAATATAGAACATACAGTAGTTTGGGTTTAAATTAAAGGAAGGCAAATTCCAGTTGAATATTAGTAAAAACTTTCATACAGTCAAAGCAATTTGATATCAGAACTGGTTACCTAGAGCAGTGAGATGCTTCCTATTGCTAGATATGTTCAACAGAAGCTGGATGGTCATCTTTTGGGAGTGGTTTAATTTGGATTTATCCACTGAGCAGGTTGATGGACTTAGTAGCCTGCATAGCTCATGCCATGGCATTTTCTGCTTTTACAAATAGGGATATTAGATGGCATAAAAGAAGAGAAATTGAGAGGCAAAAGTTTGTTTTCCTCTTTAAATCATAAACAGTATACCCTAAATTTCTAGATGCTGTAAAATGATGAAATGAAAGAGAACAGTGTCACAGTCTTGAAATTATAGCTGCATTGTTTTTTGTTTTGGATTTTAACATCATTCGAATAAAATCTATTAGAAAAGAATTTGCTTCTGATCTTTCGGTGTGTAAGTATCAGTTTCATCACATAGTGATATCTCCAGCAAGTTTCTTTGGTTGAATAATTTTTAATTCAATCTGGAAAAAAAAAAAGGATAATGGAATCATGGAGTTGGAAGGGCCATTGGAGGTCTTCTAGTCAAATCTCCCCAAAAATCCTCAGACTTTCCCAAACAGATATTCATTAATGAAGCACCTATGACTTTGAGAGAGAGTCTGTTCCACTGGTTAATAACTTTTAAGTTAGAAAATTCCTCCTTATTTTGAGTTTGGATTTTCTTTTGGAAAGCTTCCATTGATTTGTTTGTGTCCTACTCTTAGGAGCTATGGTGAATAAATTCACCTCTTCTCTGTGACAGCCCTTTAAGTATTAGAAGAATGCTATCGTGTCTTCCCTTAGCTTTCTCTTACTTATGCTAAATGTCTGCACTTCCTTTAGCAATTCTTTTTAGCTTTCAAGCCCCTTCTCTCTTCTTTGCATTCCTCAGTTTTTCCAGTTCACAGACACCCTTCTTCTATTGCTGTGACCAGAACTACAGTAGTGGCCAAAATTGTGGAAACCTTTTGGGAAAAGTGTATTTTCTAAAACTAGCTAATAACAACACTTTTTTTTTGAGTCATACCATAAAATTATATATCAATAGAAAGATAATTTAATCAATTTATTTCAATTTATTATTATTACAGTCTTAGACCAGAACAAATAAAAGCACTCAGTATATATACACTTAAAAGTTCCAGTATAAAATAATAAATAACAACTTAAAATCTATAATACAATCCAGTGTCAATTATACATGGTCTGACTATACAATAATCAATTTTTTTAATCAAGAATGTAATGCAATAACTTTTATGAAGGATTTTCTATTAGAACAGCAGTTATGGTATAAAGAAAAAAAGTGAAACACGTAGAAAAATCGAGATATACAAAAATTATCACCATAGAAAAAAAAGATATACAAAAATTATCATCACAGAAAAAAATGAGGTATACAAAAATTATCACGTCAGTTAATACTTAGTTGGGTAACCTTTAGCATGAATTACAGCCTTACAACGTCTTCTCATGGAGCGAACCAAGTCTTTTAGTTCTGCAGCTGTTATAATGTGAAACTAAGATTGAATGATTGCTTCTATTAACTGGGTTTTATTGCTTCTGACTAACAAGTTTCTTTAGTTGGCTCCATAGATTTTCAATTGGATTAAGGTCTGAGCTATTTCCAGGCCATTCCAGCAGTGGAATATGATTATCTTGAAACTCCAAAAAAAAAAAAAAAAAAAAGTGGTGTTATTAGCCATCAAACCACAAAAACACACTTTTCCCAAAAGGTTTCCACAATTTTGGCCACTACTGTAGACATAGTATTCCAGGTATGATCAGACCAGCAGAGTACAGAGAGGAACTATCAGTTCCCGTGCTATTCCTCTGTTGACAGCTCACAATTTCATTAATTCTTTTGGCAGCTGAGCATCCTGCTAGCTTATGCTTGATCTGTGGCCTACCAAAACACCCAGAACCTTCTCTACTGCTGAGCCAGATACCACCTATCTGATACTCAAGCTTCTGTTTTGTTTTTTTTTTTAAACATAACTCTATATTTCTTGCCATTGAACTGCTGGCAAGTTTGTTGAATAGGGCCCAATATTTGTCAATCAAGTTCCTTTTGAACGTTGAGCCTCTTTTCTGACATCATAGAAAACCATCCCTGCTGAAAGTTTTCTTCTTGCTTGGTATCTCAGTAATTGCCAGGCTCTGCAAACCTATTGAATGGTCTCTTTTTCCAGTGGTTCATTCTCATCTCACTCTAATCTCCCACTAGCCATTTCCCAAGTTAGCCATTTCTTTCTTGCCTCTCCCCATTTTGCCACAGAGTTTCAGCATCCAGTTCCTGGAGCTTGAATCTTCTGGTAGGCATTCCATTTAGAATTTTTGTCTTCCAACACCCTTCCAGCTGCCCTGACAACCTATAAACTGGAGTTAAAGGGATTAGGAAAAGTACCAAAAAAAAAAAAAAAAGACGCTGCGACTCTAGAAAGGGTGAAGAGAAGAACAACAAAGATGATTACGAGGCCGCCTTCTGCTACCAAAAGCCTCTCACTGACCAGTACGCTCCCATAGAGAGGGGCTTCTCAGGGTTCCATCGGCCAAACAATGTCGACTGGCGGCCCCCAGGGGAAGAGCCTTCTCTGTGGGGGCACCTACCATCTGGAACAAGCTCCCCCCGGAGATACAGAGGATCCCGGATCCGCGCACGTTTCATCGTGCTCTCAAAACATTTTTATTTCAGCAGGCTGGCCTGGCCTAACTCTCCCTTTTAAATTTTTAAATCGTTTAATTTGTTTATAAATTGGGTGTTTTAAATTTGTTTTGGCCAAAAAATTTAATAATTTTAATGGATTTTTAATGTTTGTATTATCTGTATTTTATCTTGGCTGTTCACCGCCCTGAGTCCTTCGGGAGTAGGGCGGTATAGAAATTTGATAAATAAATAAATAAGATTATGGGTCTGGAGGTTAAAATGTGTGAAGAATGGTTGTAGGAATTGGGTATGCTTTATCTAATGAAGATAAGGACCAGGGTGACCAGCAGTTGTCCAATATTTGAGAGGCTGTCACAGAGAAATGCTATCCTTCAAAGCATTTGTGGGTAGGACAAGAAGCAATGGATGGAAGCTTAGCAAGGAGAGATCCAACTTAGAACTGAGGAGAAATTTCCTGACAATGAGAACAATTAACCCGTTGAATGGCTTGCCTCCAGAAGTTATGGGTGCTCCATTACTGGAGATTTTAAAGAAAATATTGGACAGCCATTTGTAGAGAATGGCATAGGGCTCCTGCTAGAGCAGGGAGTTGGACTAGAAGATCTCCTTACAATTCTGTTATTCTGTATTCTATTCTGTATACTTTGTTCCTAAATTGCCATTTCTCATCATATTATCTTTACAATTTACAGGGGCTTTTCAATGCAATAGAGCAGGGGTCCTCAAATTTGGCAGCTTTAAGACTTGTGGACTTCAACTCCCAGAATTCTCCAGCCAGCATAGATGGGAGTTGAAGTCCACAAATCTTAAAGCTGCCAAGTTTGAAGACCTCTGCAATAGAGGAACAGTGGCAAGCATTCTGGAAAGCCTTCAGAAAATGTTAATGCTTTTGTTTATTTTACTCTTTTCTAACCATCAACATTGCCTCACATAGCTTACCATCATAGCCACTTCTCAGCATTTTTTCCCCTTCTGAGCCACCAGACAAATGCACATAAATACATTGAGGGTTTGGGAAGGGACAAGATTTCCTGAGATTAAGACAATGCTTTATTTCTGTTATGGGAAAAAATGCATAAAATGCAGAGATGCTAGAATCCTCAAAGAAGAGATGAACAGTAGAAAGCCAGGGATTTGGATTGGACAGAGGACTTTGTGGGCAAGGGGGAAGAACAATTTGAATCTATTTATAGCTTGAGACTTCTTCCCCAACCAATTAAGTGGCCACGAATTTGCTTATAGTGAAATGTCTGCAGTCATGTTGTGTGATTTCTTTAAAAGAAGAAACTTGAATTCCACAACTGGTGAGTCTGAAACAGTGGTGGGTTGCCCCCGGTTCTCACCGGTTCTATAGAACCAGTAGTAAAACTGGCGGGAAGCTCTGCCCACCGACCCTGACATCATCAAAATGCTTCTGTGTTTGCGCAGAAGAGTGTGCGCGTGCGCGAGCGGCCCTGTTGTGAACCAGTAGTAAAGGTAAGTAGAACCCACCCCTGGTCTGAAAGGTAGATTTGCTGGGTGTCTCTCTCTCTCTCTCTCTCTCTCTCTCTGTGTGTGTGTGTGTGTATGATATGAATAGAATAGAATAGAATAGAATAGAATAGAATAGAATAGAATAGAATAGAATAGAATAGAATAGAATAGAATAACAGAGTTGGAAGGAACCTTGGAAGTCTTCTAGTCCAACCCCTGCTTAGGCAGGAAGCCCTATACCATTTCAGACAAATGGTTGTCCAATCTCTTCTTAAAAACTTCCAATATTGCAGCACTCACAACTTCTGGAGGTGAGTTGTTCCACTGATTAATTGTTCTGTCAGGAAATTTCTCCTTAGTTCTAGGTTGCTTCTCTCCTTGATTTGTTTCCATCCATTGCTTCTTGTCCTGCCTTCGGGTGTTTTGGAGAATAGCTTGGCTCCCTCTTCTTTGTGGCAGCCCCTGAGATATCAGAACTAGGGAGAGAGTAGAGTTTGGTCTCAATTTATATTCTAGTCATTTGCCCTGTCAGTGTTGATTGGGAGTGGTCTCAGTGGTTCTTTGGTTCTTTACTGTTAGCTTGTTTGGCAGTTCCTTGATTGGGGTATCGTTTACTTCTTGTTGGCCTGATGTTAATGTTGGTGATAATCTCTGTTCATCTGGGTATTGATTGCTGGTAGGGACACCTCTCCCCTCCCCCAGCAATCAATATGCAGAAAAGCAGAGATTAACAGCAGAAAACTTTTCTCTGGGATTCTAGAAGCCCAACCAGAAGATACTCTGCTTTCAAAGATTGGTGGCATCTCCGAGGGTATGGCAGGGATCACTTTGTGCATCTTACACTCTTTTTCTGGTTACCTGGAAGCTGCACATGGATCAACTCATAGTGTTTCTTGCATGCTCCTTGACTTTCAGAATCAGGAGAAGGGAAAACTATCACAGGCTAATTTCACATTGTTTTATGGAGTAAAAATGCTCTTGGTATACTGCCTTTAGAAATGCGTACAGCTTTGTATAACTTTGGTTGTGTAACAGAAAAAATACATAGGGATTATGAATGATGGTAGGAGTACTAGTGCATAACAATTTTTAATGTTCCCCCAGGATTTCAAACTGTGCAGAATAGTTATTATATATTATATCTGAAATCTTTACTACCGTCCGGTTAAGTAGTCCAACTGATGCAGAAAGGCTTGTGTTTCCTTCAACTTTTCTGGTCCTAGAATAATGTATTTCTGGGGATATACAGAAATTTACAAAAATAAGAATAGACAGCACAGGCAAATTGTCATCTGGGAAGGAGGAAGGATAACAAAATACAAAGCTGAAGCTTAGGTTGAGCAAGCTTAGGTTGAGCAAGCAAGAGACAACAAGGTGATAAAATGAGGAAATAAACCTTAGCTAGCCAACAGCTGACAATAAAGAATAGACAAACTCATTAACTTGAAGTAGTTTGGTATTCTGCTTGAGGGAAGTTGAATTATTGTTAAAAATAGAAGTAAAAACAAACAAACAAAAGTAGAATCATCTGAAAAACCCAGCTGACTGCTATATCTTCAGGAAAAAAAACCTATTCATATGGCGTGTGAAGGAGGGAAAAAGAAAGAGAGAAAGGGTTTATTTTGAGCTAAGAGATGATAATAAATTCACCAAATGTAATTCTAGTTTTAATGCTGTTAAAAATGTTGGTTCCCATTATTATTGGGTGTACAGTCAATCAATCTAGTAAGCAAATCAACAAATTTAGAACAATCATTTTCCCCCCAAATGGACTATAGATAAATTAAACATTGAAAACTTCATCACTGAGTTCTGTAAAATTATGCTTAGTGTAAAAATACAATGTGGAAAGGCTTCTTTTCCTCTTTATTCAGTTTCATCCAGTGAAGATTGGTAGAACTTTTAAAACATAAAAAGAACTTCTTCATAGTGTCCTTGGTTACACTCTGAAATTGTCTATTACAATTCCATGGGATCAATGGGATGACTTTTAGACAAGACCAGACAAATTCATGACGGGGATGACTATCCACAATGGTGGTTATTTTCTATCTCTGATGTCTAAGGGGAAAGCTTCAAATGTGTATTTCTAGGAAGCGTGAGGATGCTATTGCCTGTTTGTGGGCTTCCTACAAACATTTCATGGTAAATAGACTGCTGGCCTAAGTAGGCTATAATTTGCACACTTCTTATGTTTTACACCTGTTCTATAAAACCATAGAAGTTTAAATAGGAGTCAGAGGCCTTGCAATCTATCAGAGTGAGGAGTCTCACAGGTTCCAAATACTTTGCACTCCCAAGTCTTGTGCATGAGTTTCCATGTGTCACTTGTTCATGGTCCACACAGTTGAAAACTTATTAAATGCCTGAGGGCTGGAGGGACACAAAGGAAAACTATACACTATTCAATATTTCACCTAAATGTCTAATAGAATTTGAATGGAAAGATGCACATATACACTAAAGAGTGTGGCTAAAAATCACTATTGGGCCAGTGATGTTAAATAAATCAGTCCTGAAACTGGAAAGCATCGTATGAGTTTGGAGATGGGTACAACTTACAGCTTGGTTAGTTTACTGCAATCAACTTTATTATGCGTGGACATTTTACACAAATAAGGTCCCTGTGATAGGATTTTTATGTAGTGAGCAAACCCAATTTACAAAATTTACACATCATTACAAAAAAGGCATTAAGAGTTGCCAATCTTATTTTATGAAGTTTTCTCTCTGGTAATGCTATACTTCAAACTAGGGCATACAAAACTTTTGCCACACCTATACTTGAATACTGCTAACCTGCCTGGAACCTCACTGTATTTCAGACATCAATACATTAGAGAGGATCCAGAGATATTTTGCTAGAATAGTACTCAAATCCTCTGCTTGAAATAAAATTCCCTATACCACCAGGCTTGAAAATTTTAGGCTTGGATAGCCTCGAACTACGCCGTCTACGTTCCGACCTAAGCTTAGTTCATAAAATTATTTATCAAAACATCCTACCTGTAAATGAACACTTTAATTTCAACCGTAATAACACAAGGGCTATCAATACATTTAAACTCAATGTAATTCGCTCTAATCTTGATTGTAGGAAATATGACTTCTGCAATAGAGTAGTAAATGTCTGGAGCACTTTACCTGATCCTGTTGTTAGTCTCTCTAATCCCCATACCTTTTACCTTAAATTGTCTACCGTGGACCTTTCATGTTTTTAAAGAGGTCCCTAATGGGGCGTGCATAAGTGCACCAGCGTGCCTACCGTCCCTGACCTACTGTTCCCATTTATATATATGTGTGTTTATGGCTATGTTTTGCTTATTTATTTCCTTTTATTTGTGCCAAATTTTTTTCATGTGTCCATGTCTATGTCTATACTGTTACATGTTTCCTTGTACTTGTTGATAAATAAATAAATAAATAAATAAATAAATAAATAAATAAATAAATAAATAAATAAATAAATTTGTTTGCCACTGTGGGCCTCAGAATTCTTGGAGGGGACTGCTGATAGCAAGTACTGGATATTGTTAATATGGCAGGAATTTGGATGCCAGGAAAGGGGAAGAATCCTGCCTCTCCTACATATGATATCCAGGAGGGAATGAAAAAAGTGACTTGGAATAATTTGGAATGGTGCACAGAATTAAGCAGAATTAAGCTATCCATACTTGGAAATGGGTAGCTTCCTTGTCAAGTTAACAAATTTTATTAACAGATATAAGCTTTCATGAAAAGGTGCTACCAGACTCCTCATTTTTTGCCACCAAAGATGCTACCTTTTATGCTACCCATATCTGTGATATATATTTCCCTGCCCTTCTGTAATTATTCCATTTTTTCATCCTTGCTCTAGGCTGATTTCTCAATATTGGTTAAAGGAATTTTATTAACATTTTGGAATGGGATAAGCCATTGGCCCATTTCTAGGAAGCGTGATGCTGTTACTGCCTCTTTATGGGTTTCCTACAAATATCTGATGGGAAGTAGACTGCTAGCCAAGGTAGGCTGTAATGTGCAGTTATCTTAAGGTTTTCATCCACTCTACAAACTGTTCTACAAATAGCTGAAACTGTTGATCTACCAGGGCGCAAGTTGATTGATGTCTGCAGCAAGTTATCATGACATTGCAATAATAATACAGTACATCCATAGTGATGCATGTCATAATGTAAATGCCTTGATGATATTCTTGCTTCCTGACATCTGGCACAAGCACATAAGTCCCAACACTGGCAGAATGATGCCATCATATTCATTATTTCATTTGTCCCCATAGCCATGGTTCACTGAAGTTCTTCAAGCAGAACATTATGCTGTGTTTTTCTCTCTATACATACTTTGTGAGATGTTAATATTCCTGTTGAACTCTTACAAGTCTGTTGTGTTGCCATTTGAAAACTCATGAGATGCTCACCATTTTTTACGTGTGCTTATTTTATTTTCTCCTTTATATAATCGTGGAATCCCATAATTGTAGGATCTCATTAACTGTAGGGGTTCCGTGGACCATCATGCTGACTGGTGTTACTGCATATTAGTAGCCCATGGCTTAAATTGGGATCCAGAAAAACTTTCAAATGACAATGTCATTCAAAGACATTGAATGAATGTCTTTAGGAATGAATGTTATAGGAAAAAAATAAAATAAAATAAAAGAATTGGAAATCAAAGAGAACTTCCCAAGCAGTGTGGGATTTACATGCAAATTAGTAACAACAGGGAGAAAATCATGAGAACAACTGTCTTAAGCTTCAGACCTTCTGCCCTCCAAATCTGCCTTCCACTTGGGAGATGCACAAAATCTGAAGCAGATCTTTCCTCCATATCACATGCCAAGGACTGGATAGGTCCATTAAAGATAAATGTTTCGGTTATTTTGACTGGCTCATACTAAATATCCATTACTGAAAAGCTTCATATCCCATTACAGATTCCCAGAATCATTTTGTCACCCTGCGTCACTGCAGTTTTTTTAAAAAAACATCAACTATACTAATAGCTATAGTCTGTATTTTGGTACACCAGCTGCTAAATGTTAGTGCTGCTTGCATTGCATTCTCATTTTCTTATAACCTCATTAACTAAGCTACCAGGTTGATGTGGCTGCATTCCATAGAGGAAAAACATCTCCAGAATCCCATTCTACTCTCTATGACTTCTCTCCCCAGCAGTGCCACCCCACCCTTAGGACCTGGCTGTATCCCCAAATCACAGCAGGGTTGGCAGCTGCTTGGCAGCTTGAGAGCTGAATCCAATCCGGCATGGCTTTGATAGCCTTCTGTCTACGTCTACATTATTTCCCAAACACATAGCAGAGTCCAGAATCTCAGGCTATTGCAATGCAGTTGTCCTGTCTGGGAAATGCTGACGTTAAATGGAGACTAGAATCATTCAATCATTTCAATGTCCAGAAAATAATTTTTTAAAAGAAGATTCTTTCACCATGTTGGGCACGAAATACCCTTCTCTAACCTGTTACCTTCCATATGTATTAGACTGGGGAAGTTGCAATTTTACACATCTGGAGCACAGGAATTGGAGAAGCTGGTATACATCTCATAAAGTGAGGTGAGCAATATTTTTGGCCAAGAGCTTCACATAACAGTCCAAAGAGCTAAAGTCTACAATGCTGTGGAACACTAGTAGGCTAGTAGCTTTAGGCAAGTCCATGCTCCACACAAGTGTGAAATATGAAGCAAGGGCATGTCCAGGGTGCATAGCTATGATGCAAACAAATCACTTGGCTATGTGTCCAATGCATCATTTAGTTGTATTAATTAAATGGCTTCAGATAACCCGCTCTTCTCTAGACTTTAGCCTGTTACACAGAAAGACACACACACACACACACACACACACACACACACACACACACCAGAGCTAGTCAAACAATGGGGACAAGTGAGCTGAGTACCTTACATATCTCACCTAAGATGTTTGTGAAAAGGTTAATACAATTTAAAAAAATAGGAAACCCTCAAACCAAAAAAGTTATAATTGAATAGAGAATCATGCTATTCTTGAAGCTGTTTGTCTCTGTCATTAGAAAGTCTGCAGAGTTCCAAGGACTTTACATATTTGCCTTGGCACATGTGATATCTCTTAACTTTAGGTATCCCTCCCTCCCTCCCTTCCTTCCTTCCTTCCTTCCTTCCTTCCTTCCTTCCTTCCTTCCTTCCTTCCTTCCTTCCTCACCCAGTCATAAGTGCAAGGATTGGTTGTAAGTATGATGTAACGTATGATGTAAAAAAGATGTGGAGACTCTAGAAAGAGTGCAGAGAAGAGTAACAAAGATGATTAGGGTACTAAAGGCTAAAACATACAAAGAACGGTTGCAGGAACTGGGTATGTCTACTTTAATGAAAAAAAGAACTAGGGGAGACATGATAGCAGTGTTCCAATATCTCAGGAGCTGCCACAAAGAAAAGGGAGTCAAGCTATTCTCCAAAGCACCTGAGGGTAGGACAAGAAGCAATGGGTGGAAACTAATCAAGGATAGAAGCAACTTAGAACTAAGGAGAAATTTCCTGAGTTAGAACAATTTATCAGTGGAACAACTTTCCTCCAGAAGTTGTGAATGCTCCAACACTGGAAGTTTTTAAGATGATGTTGGATAACCATTTGTCTGAAGTGGGTGTAGGGTTTCCTGCCTAAGCAGGGGGTTGGACTAGAAGACCTCCAAGGTCCCTTCCAACTCTGCTATTCTATTCTATTCTATTCTATTCTATTCTATTCTATTCTATTCTATTCTATTCTATTCTATTCTATTCTATTCTATTCCATTCCATTCCATTCCATTCCATTCCATTCCATTCCATTCCATTCTATTCTGTCTCTTTTTTTCAGTGTCACTGTAACTTCAAATGGTTGCTAAATGAATAAACTGAGAACTACCTGAATACCTTAAGTTGGAGATGTTACACTTTCTGCCCTAGAGAGCCTTCAGAGACATCTATGTGGTAGCTTTTGGGTAAGATGGTCCTGCATGCAACATATTTGGTTATCCACTGTGTGTTGTACCAAAGAAGACAAGTGTAGACCTTCCACTTGGTATAATCCACAAATACAGCTTTTTATTGTTAAACTAAACCTCATATCAAGCAACTTATATGATAGAGTTATCTGAGGTGCTTCAAATATATATATATTAAGGCTATGTCTTCCAAAGCCTTATGCAAACAAGAATATGGTAAGTTACAAGATGAAATAGCCATGGTAGCAAGCTTGTAGAGTGTGCTGCATAATTGCTTTGATTGTATGTAAATCAATTACAAATTTGGCTGATGGTCATTCAGATGAAATCTGCCCCTCCCCCCACCCCGACTGCCAAATTCATTTTGATCACTGGAAAATGGTATATTCAGTATATTTTGGTATATGAATGTTTTATAATTGGGTTTGAATATTAATATTTAAGTTGCAATGTGAATATCTTTGCATGTGGCTATCATATCTGCTGCTTTACCTTATGTACCAACTCAGCTGATATTTGACTATAACATTTGAAAGCCCTGAAATAGGATACCAAATTCCCAAAAAGCTATGTGTACATGTATTATTTACATGAATCAAATCTTCATATACATTGTAAAGAGGGAAGTGGACAGCTCCTGGCAGGAAAGACCTAATATAATGCTTTATATATGATTCAGTGAAGGATCATAATCATGGAGATATAGTGTATAAAACATATGTAAAATGTCCCAAATTCTTTGATGTAATCTGGTCAAAAGAAGCCAAAGATTTGAAATGCCTCTGTTAGCGAGTCAGACCTTTTTAAAATAGGCAACTTTAAACTAAAAGCCCAAATACTGTATGTTCACCTGGCATCAAGCAAATTTCTATATTCACTCTGGGCAAAATGAATTCTGTTTCATGCTATCCCAAACTATTCTTAAAACCTGTTTTCTCAAAGAAAAGATTGGTAGTATTTTTCTCAGAAAGGGTTTTTCTCAGAAAGGATAGGGATGAAGCTCCTTAAAGTATACTATCAGGACTCTTTTTAACAGAATCACAGAATTGGAAGGGACCTTGGAGGTCTTCTTGTCCAACCTCCTGCTCAAGCTGGAGACCCTATAGTACACTGATGGCTTTTGCCGTTGAGTGCAGGGGGTCATGCACACACATGCCCACATGCCTATAATTCAATGCGCCCTGCCCCCCATGCAACCTCTCCCCACTCCCCCACTTTTGGCATGCGATGGTGGGCCCGGTAGGCCCATTTTTCATCCTCCCCAGGCTCCAGAGGCTTTTCCATCCCCCCAGAGGCCCACCGGAGGCCAGAAACAGCCCATTTCCCAACTTTTGGGCAGGGAAGGCCCAAAAATCAGTTGGCCTGCACGCACATGCGCACTGAAGCTGAACTAGGGCAACGCTTGCGTGCCACCTGTGACATGCGTGCCATAGGTTCATGATCACGGCTATAGTATATATGGCCTATACTGTTCCAGATAACTGGATATTCTGTCTTTAAAAAAACCAAACCTCTAGTGATTGAGAACCCACAGCTTCTGAAGGCAAGCCATTCCACTAGCTAATTGTTCTCACTGTTAAAAAATTTCTCCTTGATTTGTTTTCATCCATTGTTTCTTGTCTTGCCTTCTGGTGCTTTGGAAAATAGGCTAACCTCACCTCTTTGTAGGAGCCCTTAAAATATTGGAACATTGCTATCATGTCACCCCTAGCCCTTCTTTTCACTAGAGTAGACAAACTCAGTTCTTGCAACCGTTCTTCATATGTTTTAGCCTCCAGCCCCGTAATCATCTTTTTGTCTCTTTAGTCTTCTCAAGCTTATATGCCTACAAGTGGCCAAGTACTGCAATTCTTTGCTGGCATTTTCATCTAGTTTCAGATTTCCAGCCAATAGCATCTGGTCTATCACATTATCCCAGTGGATATACTAGCCAAACAATAGGAAAGCAAAAGAGCCAAGTCTGCTGTTTCATTTAATGTGCTCACAGGGTGAGTGGGATAAGAAGGAGAGAGGATGAGTGATCAGAAAGTAGTGAAAATAAATACTGCCCACTTTACTGGGAGAAAGATACAATCCCAACAATATTTGATTGGGAACTTAAACTTGGAGATTATGCAGCAATGGCAAAGCTAACATTCAGTTTAACCAGATTTAAGCAAGAATGGCAGCATCGGCATGTATTATCACAGGCTGGCTTCTAAGGGGACTGTTGGATGCTTATCCTACGGTTGGGTAGGTAATATATAGAAAACTATGTTCTGTAACTTTAACTGCTACAAGATGACTAATTGGCTGTGCTAAGCAGACATAAAAGAAGGCAGGAAGTTCATTCGCTTCTGCTCCTGTTATTAGAATGTTGAACTGCTGAAAGGAACTGTGTCTGTGTTACTGAAGAGAACTGGAATTGTAAGCAAACTATGTGTTTGTGTTGAACCGTGATTATTTGAAGAAGTGTTATTTTGTTTTTTATACTACAAGTAAAGACTGTTTATTTTTTTTAAAACGTTCAGAGTCTGTGAGTATCTGTGTTTTGCTAATCAACGTATCTATTTGCTGTCTGGTCCGTTGTACCACTTTGCAGAGGACAGTTTTAACCTCAACAGGGACCCAAATGTCTACTAAATCAGCAGATGTATAAAAAGATGGAAATTAGAATGATGACATCCTAAATTGTATTCAATATTGGTAGATTACTTCTTCAGTGCTTTATGTCCAATATTCTGTTATCAATAATAACAGTGTCAATCTTCAAATTAATACCATATAAATATCATTGCATTAAACAACATAATACATTAAGGTTTACAAAAACATAATAATAAAAAGTAGGAATCAAGTTTTCACCATTTTTATTTGGCATTCAGAGTGGAAAGTTTCTTCTGTATTTCCTTAATAAACTTGGAATTCAACAGAGAGCATAACATCAACTTTGTATGTTTGGCTGAGAATTGTTTAGAATAGATTATTATGGAGTTCTTTTCTTTGTAACCAAGTAAGTACTCCCTTCTCCATTCCCACCTGTTACAGTTTTTCATGGAAGGGATGATAGAAACCATCAAATCTGTTGTTATTTTTAAAACTTAAGTATCTAAATCTTATTCACAACCTTGAAACATATAATTAACAGCTTTGGACCATGAAAAGGAAGTATATAGAGACCAAATTGGACATATCCTTCACTTTCCTGTGCCCTTTTAAATAGTTCTTGCTCAAAGAATTTATACTGGGATGAAGTGGTGATATTTGAGAGACCAATTCTGGGAGGCCAAAGGAACAAACAGATAGCTTATTGTAGTAGTTAAGGCATCAGGCTAGAATCTGAGAGACTAAGTTCTAGTTCTCACCTTTGGCATTAAGCCTGCTGGGTAATCTTGGGCTAGGCACCTTATTTCAGTCTTAAGAAGGAGGTAATGTCAAGCCACTTCTCAAAAACATTGCCAAAAATACAACAGGGCCTTGTCCAGGAAGTCTCTGATAATTGGGCAATGGAAGGGGGAAAAAAAGTCAAGTACAAATAAAAGGTGTAGTCCTTTTATTGTAATCCTCAGTGGAGCTATATCTACATGGAGGGAAGCTGTTTGGTGGGGTACCTCAAGATTCTTTCTTAGGCCTGGTGCTCTTCAACATCTTCATAAATGATCTGGGTGAAGGGATAGAAGCAGGGGTGAAATCTAAAAATTTTCTCTACCGGTTCTGTGGGTGTGGCTTAATTAGTGGGTGTGGCTTGGTGATCAGGTGACTGGGTGGGTGTGGCTTGTTGGTCAGGTGGGCGTGGCCAAGTCGATGTCACTTCGTTGCCCTTTTTTAACCTACAAAACACAACACAACACAACTGGCTCACCCACAATGTAAAAGCAGCTGTGCTAGACCCAAAATGGCCCCTACAACAAGGAGGAACTTCACACAGCCACAAACAGTCCAAAAAACCAACTTTCACACTTTACACACACACAATTCCACGTACAACTTTGTGAGATTTTGTCTGTTTGCGTAGTTAGAGTGAAACACTACAGAAACACACAAAATCTCAGAAAGCTGCACAAATATTATTTTATTTTATTTTTATTTTTATATAAAAGCAGCTAAATTTAAAACTTCCTAAACTTTAAATGGCTAGGTCTAAAAAAAGAACAACTAAAAAAAAAAACCCAATTAACTATTTTTTTTAAAGCTCCCAAAGGGGAAAAAAACTTACAGGCAGGCAGGCAGGCAGGCAGACAGAAAGAGCTGCTCACCGATGAGCTTGATTTCAGGCAGGGAGATTCAGTTGCTTGCTGATGCAATTGATTGCAGGGATTATAGCAAGCGAAGCAAGGCAGGCATGCGAAGGTAAGCAAGCTGGAGGCTGGGGGGTGGGGGAATTTTTGCTACCGGTTCTCTGAACTGCCTGCCGCCATCGCTACCTACTCGCCCGAGCTGGTCCGAACCGGGAGCATTTCACCCCTGCATAGAAGGGGAACTCATCAAATTTGCAGACAATACCAAGCTGGGGGGAATTGCCAACATTTTGAAAAATTCAGAAGGATCTTGACAGACTTCAGCATTTGGCCCTATCCAACAAGATGCAGTCCAGTGCTGAGAAAAGTAAGGTCCTGCACTAAGGCAGGAAAAACCAAATACATAGTACAAAATAAGTGGCATCTGGATCAACAGTAGTAACTATGAAAGGGAACTAGGTGTTTTGGTGGAATACCACTTAAGTATGAGTCAGCAGTATGTGGAAGCTGCCAAAAATGCTAACACAGTTCTAAACTGCGTCAACAGAGGGATAGCGTCAAGGCCATGGGAAATGTTCTATAGTGAAACCACACCTGGAATACTGCATCCAGTTCTGGTCACCGTGATTCAAAAAGGATGCTGAGGTCCTAGAGAGAGTATAGAGAAGAGCAACAAAGATGATAAGGGGTCTTGAGGTTAAATCATATGCTGAACAGCTAAGGGAACTAGATATGTTTAACTCAATGAAGAGAAGGTTTGGGGAAAATATGATAGTAGTCTCCCGATACATGAAGGGCTATCACAGGGAAGAGGCCTTGATTTAATCTCCATAGTTCCTGAGGGCAGGACAAGAAGCAATGGGTGGAAGCTCATCAGAGGGAAATTCAGCCTGGAAATAAGGAGGAATTTCCTGACAGCAAGAACAATTGATCAGTGGAACAGCCTGCCTCCTGGAGTTATGAGTGCTTCATCACTGGAGGTTTTCAAGAAAATATTGGGATGGTACAAGAATTCCTGCCTTGGGCAATGAGTTGGATTAGAAGACCTCCAAGATCCCTTCCAGCCCTATGATTCTACAATTCTATGCTTTTCTAAAATATTTGTAAACCAACTTTCTTGTAAAAATTAGAACGTTTCTGCAAAACTAAGTGGCAATAAATGGATGAGTGGAGCAGCTTAACATATATAATAAACAGGAATGATAACTGTAACATGATGACCACATTGTGCATGGCAAGGCTCTTCAGTATCATGGCTTCTATTACCTTTTAGTTGTGAACGGTTTCCACATCACTAGTTGAGTGGAAATGGCAACCCCTGATTATCAGGATGTAGTATGATGTTGGATGTTTTCTTTTTTCAGGAATTCCCATTGACTGTTCAGAAAGCAACCAACCCAATAAATAAGAAGGCGTCTAGCAAATAAGACTTCTTCTCGGGTGTGATGTTCCAAAGAAGGAGGGAACACATTCCCAGGAGGGGGGGAAAGACAAGACAGAGCACAGACTAGAACTGGATCATGGGAAGAGTAAGAGATTTAGGATAGCCATTCCCTAGAATCTTCCAGGCTATGTCCGTTAAGGTGAGAGTAATAAGGGTTTAGTCTGGCAAAATTCTGTCAGTTGGATCTAAGCAAATAAAGAGTTGAACTTTAGCTGGGTTTTTCTATGTCATTCTTGGGCTGGTCCTGACATCAGGAGTGATCTGCTTTCAGGCCCAGTAATGTCTTATATCATGCTTGGAGTCTGAAGTATTTGTTTCTTGTTCTACTGCCATTGGATCTCTAGAGCTTTTCCCCATTCTGCTGTAATGAATAAGGGCAGAAGAAAACAGATTGCTCCATCAGCTTGAGAGAGATTGATCACCATTTACATCACACAACTGATCAGTGCCAGGACAGACTGAAGAGAAATTAAGTAAGGATTTCTCAAGCCAAATTACATTTGTAAACCAAAGTAAAAGGCGGGAGAGATCAGGTAACCCTGTTCCAAACACTGCCTTATTAGACAGGCACAAATAGGAAAGCAGGCAACAAAAACAGCTCACAGCAGAACTTGTAAGAACAAACCTCCCTTCTTCCTACATCACAAGCAATTTGCATACTGGTGATATGGGCCAGGAGAGAGAGTGTTTTGTGCTCATTGAAAGTGCCTTTCATGGTAAAAGATGGGCACCTACATTTAAATAGTACAGCACATCCAGACCATACACCTGGGTTTTCCAACCTGATATTATTCAGCTCTGGGGCACTTACGACCTTCAAAATTCATAACAATCATAAAAATTACAGGAAATCCAGTGAAGCCCACAGCTATCATGCTTGGGCTGCAAAACTTCCAACCGGCATTGAATGGCAGCAAAGAGACACAAATAATAAACTCTGCTGCTACCTGATGGTCATCTTGATTTTTGCAACTCACTTGCAGTAACCCCAATATCATCTGGTTGAAAGGCAATAGCTTGGAGAAGACTGTGGAAAATGATGCTCAGGTTATTTCTCTGTCTGGCAATCAGCCTTGAGAATCTGAGAATTAGAAATGACTTGAGGTTCCATACAGCTGAAACAATTGTTTCCAGGAATCTAGGCCAATCTTAGCCTCCTGTAACACATTATTTATGTAAGGGGGTGTTGGGTAGAAAATGATGTGGAATTGCATCTGCAGCTTTGCTTAGACAACATGTCACTTTTTCCAGTAATAGACTCAATGTTCATAAATTTGCACTGATACCTGAAGTGGGGAAATGGACTTGAATAGATGTCTCCACGCGAAGGCTTCCTGGATCCGCCAGCAAACTATGGAGACGAGTATGACACATTTCAATGCCTTTTTCTAGGAAATGGGTGCTCTGATTCAAGCACTTCACCAGACAAAACAAAAATTGAAATAAAAACAAACCAAAACTTCCTATAATAGCTACTGAACTTCTGCCTGGTATGACAGTGCCTTCCTTTGGCTCAAAAGTCTTTCAACTCTACCGTCACGTAACAGGTTAACTAGAAAGAATGGAGATTGGACTCAAATAAGATGAGAAAGGCCTAATTTGAAATATCTAGGCTACCCAAGATTGTCAGTTTGGTTTTCCATTAATTTTACAGTTATCTCATCTGAAATGCATTCTGCCCTATTTTTCTGCATCAGTTTGCAATTTTAAGCTGTCATATACATTTTCTTGATGCAGGATCATTATTTATAATCATTTTTTTGCGTGCAGCTTTTAACTGTATGGCTCGCCCATCCCTTCTCCTTTCTAATTCTGCCAATTTCCTTGCAAAATTCCAAGAAGAATATTGTCTTCCAATTTTGCATTCTTTTTGTTCATTAATTGTTTCCTTTTAGCACAATTGGGCTCCTTTGGGGAATTCAGCTTTTAATTTAATAAGAGATTACCACGAACTCCTTTCCCCACTTTAAAATTGTTGCCTATCTCTGTAATTCCCTCCTTTTCCTGCATGGATTATGAAAGGAGGTAGAGTGGACATCATTAGAATTAAGGTAAGGTAAGGCACCTTCATCCACTTTTTGTGGGAACCTTCAGCACAGAAATATACACTGTTGGTTTTTTGTACACCACAGAAGCAATCAAGATCACCCAAGTCCCCCCTCCCTCGGGTTGCATTTTAGCCCTGTTCCCCTTCATTAAAGTAAATATGATTACAGTTCAGGGATTGGGGTTTTTTTTATGTGCAAAAGTAAATGCGTGGAAAGCCACACACTGAGATAATTCCCATATTCATCAAGTCCTCAAGTCCAAGATGCATCACCACTCCTACTACTGATGAACCCCCACTCCCACAATTCCACCCTTCCTGGTTATCCATTGAATAGAGAGTGGTGTATTAGTTTGATCTGTAGATAGAGCATATCCAGTGACTCATAACCATCCAAGGGAAGTTATCTCCGGATTCGGTACATCCCTAACAGCTGAACAAGCAGGGAAACTATGAAGCCACTGTAATTGGCACATGGGAGAGCATTTTAAGATGCATTCACCAGATGAAGTGTTTTCCTTCTGGGAGGAGGTACGAAGAGAGCTGCTTGTTTTCTGGCAGGAGACACAGAAGAAACAGCCACTGAACAGGGCTCCTGCCCTCCACCCACCAAGAGAGATGTCAACACTGGTTATCTAAGCAGCACATTCTTTTCCACAACAGCAGAGAAAGCAATGGATTGTCTTCTTAAAAAAGCAACGTGGAGGCCACAAAAGATGCATTGTTTCCAAATGAATTGATTGAGGGAGGAGCTGGGTGGTTTAGAGGTAGGGGGCTGAATTTATGCCATCATTTTGTCTAATTACTCCTGATGTTTTCAGTGTTGTCATGTGGCCTACTACAAAGGCAACTGCCAGCTTATGTCCCTGAAAGCAGACTAAACTGTTATGCTTTCAAGGCCATGAGGTTTGGTTTTGTTTTGTCCTTGTTCACCCGCCTGCCTGTCTTTGTGTCTTCCAAAGTACACACAACAAATGATTCCACAAAGGTTCTCAAACAGCTCCAGACTGGCAATATGGCTTCTCTTCACACAGGCAATCTAGAAGCTGGAAGTTTGAGGTAGGATGATTAATTGGACAGGCACATTTGCAGAAATACAAAATCTATGCTGAAAGCAATCCTCACCTGAAATAATTTCAGCCTGACTCATAGATTTCCATATGCAAATTCCACTTTTAAATAGGTAGCAAAGATCTACTTGTAAATCTGCTAAAAGGTCCAGGAAATAATGTAAAAAAAAATTTCTTCCGGGGGGCTCATGAAGCAGAATACCGTATTTTCTGGCGTATAAGACGACTTTTTAACACGTGGAAATCTTCTCAAAAGTCAGGGGTCGTCTTATACGCCTGGTATAAGCCTACGATATCTACTTTGACAGACTGACAGAGGTGGTAAGAGCGGCTACTACCATCTCTAGTCATTGCCAGAGAGCCTGGCTCTCCAGAGGAACAGCCGCCAGTGCTCAAAGGGGATAAGCCCGCTCCCTGTGTTGTCTTTGGGCAGCTTTAATGGAAAGGCGGTAACCGTCCCGCCAGTGAAACATAACCTCTGAGGCCGTACTAGTGCGCACGCGTAACCGCTGCATAATCAGTAAACAGCCAGCCCGGCATGCTGTTTACAAGGGAAACCCCCCCCCTTGCGATACTGCTATGGCACCGTTGCTGTCACCAAATTGTCTCCTGTAACCAGGCAGACCAGCCCGAAAGGGGCGCTCCTGCCGCAACTGCCGTTATTCCCTGGGGCTATAGCCGCTAAGGGGAGGCCGAGTAGCTCGAAGAGCTGTCCTACCGGGGGTGCCCTGGCACTTGAAATTGGCACCCACGCCATTTTTTAAATTATTTTTTTTTACTTTGTCCCCATCAACACAAGGCAGACAGTCACCCCGGAAGCCCCCCTGTTGTGGGTGCCATGAAGTTGGGTGCCCCCTCTCGCAGGCCCATGCTGTCAATTCCACTGTTACTCTGATGCAAGGCAGACTGGCTGCAAGGGGTAGTCTTATACGGCGAGTATAGCCCAAACCCTATATTTTAACAGGAAAAGTACGGGGTCGTCTTATACGCCCAGTCATCTTATATACAGTACTTAAGTCCCTCTTTGGCCTCAAATCTATACAAAGCTCTAGAGAATGCATCTAATGTACAATGTTGTACCAAAACCTCACAACTGAGAGGTTGTAGGTTTCGGTGGAAGTCCACTTACGTGGCAGAGATGAGATGTGCTATTAGTGCAAGAATTCTGCCAGATAGACTCCGCTACTAAAATATACTTTTCAGAATTGATTTGCTGATGCAGAAAAATGAATGAAAGATCAAAGCCAGGAAAGGATGGGACAACCTAGAAGAAAAAACTTTCTTAAGCCTTATACAGCTCCAGAACATGGCCATACCAATGCTGAAAGCACGGTTTCCTAGTATCTTGCTCTTGTTGCAATATACTGGTCAATTATGTTTGGAAGAAAGAACATAGCTCTGACTACTGATGGAGAGTCTGCCCATACTGCCAAGACAGTGCAAAGGAAAAGGTATATTTCAGGTCCCAATCATATACACCTTTCCAATGGTTTTCTGGAGGAAGGGCAACTAATAAAACACAGGTGATGACATCAGTATAGAAATGACATGACATGTAATTGCATAAAATGGGATTACACCATCACATCATTTATATTAAACTGTCATGTTGTACGGATCATCATTTCGACATCACAGTTTATTATAGATCCATGTGATTATTTCCCCAGATCTCCCAGTACATAACAGTAAACTCTATACAAGAAGGTAATTCAAATAATAGACCACATGCCTATGTCCCTTGTGCTAGGAAAACTCAGAACTAGAGATAGGAATTCTGATGAAGGAAAAAAGGAAAAAAGAGCACTTTGGACATACATCCACTTTTTACAATATCTCTAGGGATTTGAGCCCATTGCTCATACTAGGGAAAGTAGAGAAATTTGATAAATTTGCCTTTAAATGCAACATCTAATTTCATTTCAGCAGCCACCCAAGAATTGAAATTTAATTAATGCTTGAAATTCACTGTTCTCCACATTTTGTAGCGTAGTTCATAAAAAATGTACTTTATGGAAAATCTTGTATAAAAGTGCATTTTTTTCAAGAACATAATTTTATGTTAGAGAAAACTGTTTTCAGAAACTATAGACACTAGATTAAATTGCAAAGGAAAATGCATAAATATTCACAACAATGTATATTTGTTAGTGCAAACTTTTAATAAAAAGTGGCTGACAACTTGATACTTGCAAAAATGAGAAATGAATCCCAGATTTTTGCACTCCCGGCTCATCCCCCACCCCCACCTCCCACTTAAAAGCACCCATAACTAAATAATTGACTGTGATGGAAGGCAAGGAGAGGGCAATCTTACTAGAAAGGATGTGCAACTCAGTAGAAGTACAGTATGTTCTACCATTTTTGTGGGTTTTTAAAAGTAGCCATTATAAAATGGCAAATATCCTCTTGAATTGAGCTCAGTTCCTGGTGACTAAGAGAAGACATCCCTGTTTTAATTCTTGGAGCTGATACAGAAGCGATTGGTCATTGTTACTTCCATGAGTTTTGACATTCCAATCTAGTCTAATCCCTAGGATTACCTGGTGATCTTCTATCGAAGTACTAATCAGATCTCCTTAACATTTTAAAATCAGCCAAGGTTAGCTTGGTACTGCCATTTGCAAAGTATCAGCACCAGGCTAGAAAGTGGGAGACCATGAGTTCTAGTCCCAGTTTAGCCATGAAAGACAGCAGGGTTGGGCACTCTCCCTGAGCCCAAAGCACCTCACAGGATTGTCACTGTGAGGAAAATAAGAGGAGGAAAGTGTGTTTAACATCTTGAGTTTTTTGTAAAAAGGCACAATACAAATAGATAAATAAAAAAATAAAATAAAAAGACAAGTTTTCCCATCCTATTTTTAATTTAAATTTTCCCACAATAGAGGTGCGGTTGTGATTCATTATTGGTGAGCAGAGGAGAAAATGCCCAGAGGAATTTGAATCAACCATTCTGTGAGAACTGGGGAAATTTTGTTTGAAGAGCTGGGGCCCCGTCTGATTCTTGGTATTCAGAATTCTATCAGAATTTTTCAGAATTCTTTTTTTCTTATTGGCCAAGTGTGATTGGACACACAAGGAATTTGTCTTTGGTGTATATGCTCTCAGTGTACATAAGGAGAATAAAATACATTCATCAAGAATAAAAAGATACAACACTTAGTGACAGTCAAGGTTACTAATAAGCTGTCAAATCGTACTAGGAAACAAATAAAAACAATATAAATTGAAAGTTACAAGCAACATGGTTATAGTAAAAAGTGGGAAGAGATACATACTAGTAAGGAAGAGAATAATAATAATACAGTCTTAGTAAATTATTTGACAGTGTTGTGGGAATTAGTTGTTAAGCAGATGGTGTTAAGATGATGGCATTCGGGAAAAAACTGTCCTTGTATCTAGTTGTTCTGGTGTGTAGTGCTCTATAGCATCGTTTTGAGGGTAGGAGTTGAAACAGTTTATGTCCAGGATGTGAGGGGTCTGTAGATATTTTCACAGACCTCTTTTTGACTCATGCAGTATACAGATCCTCAATGGAAGGCAGGTTGGTAGCAATTATTTTTTCTGCAGTTCTAATTATCCGTCAAAGTCTGTGTTTGTCTTATTTGGTTGTAGAGCCAAACCAGACAGTTATGGAGGTGCAGATGACAGACTCAATAATTCTTCTGTAGAATTGAATCAGCAGCTTTCTGAGTTGGCGCAGAAAGAACATTCTTTGTTGTGCTTTTTGGATGACGTTTTTGATGTTAGGTGTCCATTTTAAGTCTTCATTCCTGCTTATTCCTGCTTATTCCTGCTGTCTTCAGGGCGTTCCAAGGAAAGAGCTGCCTACCTATCTTAGATTCCTATTCAGTCATTTGACTTCTGAGCATTATTCCTGCTTCTTTTATTTAGAGCAGGTTAGCAAAGTTCCCAGTGATCTTGTTGGTATTTCTTGCTTTGGTCCTCCTGCATCTTGCTTTATCTTCTTTGGAAAGCAGGTTTTGGTAGTTATCCTGACATAAAGGCAGAATCAGCACCAAGTGTATCTTCAATATATGATTATTCTGTCTAGGTTGAATTTCAGTTTGATTTCTTAAAACAGGGGCAGGCAACTGTCTGGCAGCCAAATACCATTCTTTGATGGGAAATGAGGGGAGGGGGATTGCAAGAGAAGAAGAAGGATGGTGACATCATAATGGCCTTCAAATGGGCAATTTTGATGTTTTTTTCTAATTCTTTAAGCAATTTTGCAGGTTTCCCCTTTCCCCTCTGCTTTCTGCTGTTTTTTGTGCACTAACTCTATAGGAGACACAACTTATTTTTTTAAACTTTCCACTGGGAAAGGGAGAGAAATCATCCACCAATCATCCACCAATTTTCCATGATTTTATGCCATGTTGTATGCCAGTGTAGTACAATCACAAATATGTAAATTACATGTGAGCTTTGTGTTGTTCATCAGCATTTTAAAATAATAAAAGATTGACTGTCAGAATCATAATTTGAAATCCAGTTATCCAAAAAATCCAATCTAGCTTTCTATCTTTAAATATAGATAGATAAATCATAGATAAATCATAGACAGAGGCAGAAACAGAAACAGAGGCACATAAAATAGAGATAGGCAGTTAGATAGACAGTAGAGCAGGGGTAAAATCCAGCATGTTTTGACAGGTTCTGGAGAACCGGTAGCTGAAATTTTGAGTAGTTCAGAGAACTGGCAAATGCCACCTCTGGCTGGCCCCAGAGTGGAGTGAAAATGGAGATTTTGCAGTATCCTTCCCCTGCCACGCCCACCACACTCACAGAACCGGTAGTAAAAAAATTTGAATTTCACCACTGCAGTAGAGATAGATGATATATTAGATAAATAGATAGATGATTGATTGATTGATAGAAGATAGATAAATAGATAGATAGATAGATAGATAGATAGATAGATAGTTAGATAGATAGATTGTGTGTGTGTGTGTGGGGGGTATATAGAACACGTTAAAATTGTAAAATCTCTGTTTATGTTTATTCAGAGATATCCACAGAGGAGGAGGACATCAAAAAAGCCAAAATGACAACTGCATTTGTGCAATTCAAGCCCCTCCTCCTTTTTACATGCATCACCTCTTCAATTGCACATGGATGAACACTATCTTGACTCCCTTGACAGATGCCCCCACATCTGTATGTATGGTGTGCATGCTATTTCTAGACGGTTAACTCCTAAAATCAAATGTTGTGTTTATGCAAACAAATGAATTTTTGGTCTTTGAAAAACTGAACTGTTACCACTTACTGCACAGTCAGCAGAAGGAAAAAGTGTGATCAGTTAATAAAAGGAAAGGGAGCAAGAAAACCCCAATTTTGTTTCACTATGTGTTTGATCTATTAAACTAATGGGGAAGTCACAAGAGCCACAGCCCCATTAACCTTTACTGTTTCTGGAAGCCTATTAGAGTTCCTGCACCCCACCCACACTCTATTCTGCATGTTGGGAATGTTCCCTACTCATGTAGAGGTGCCACCAGGTCTTACACAAATCTGAACCTACAGTGAGCAAATAGGGCTGTCCCAATTACTACTAATGTTAGCATTGATACAAGGCAGGATGAACCATTTGCACAACACTAATTTATCATTTGTTCCCCAAAAAATCCAAGCAAGCAAACAAATAAAATAGTTTAGATACACTTCTGAATTTGTTTTAGACAGTTCACTTGCATTAATATTCTGCCCAGTCAAGATGTGGATATGCATGCCATTTCTTTTAAAACAAAGACAACAGCAGGGGTATACCTAGGATACAAAAGGAACATCAGCAGAATAGCACTTAACAATAGCACTTAGACTTATATACTGCTTTGGAGTGCTTTACAGCCCTCTCTAATCGGTTTACAGAGTTAGCATATTGCCCTCAACAATCTGCTCTATAAAATGTAAAATGGGCCCTCATTTTACCAACCTAGGAAAGATGGAAGGCTGAGTCAGTCTTGAGCTGGTAAGGACTGAACCCCTGGCAGTGAGCAGTGAGTTAGCTTGCAATACCGCAAGGATGTGCGAAACTGCTCAATCCATCTATAAGGCATTATAATCAGAGGTGGGTTCCAGCAGGTTCTGACCAGTTCTGGAGAACCGGTAGCGGAAATTTTGAGTAGTTCGGAGAACCGGTAGTAAAAATTCTGACTGGCCCCACCCCCATCTATTCAAGTCCCTATTCAAGCTGATTGGGAGGAAATGGGGATTTTGCAGTAACCTTCCTCTGGATTGGGGAGGGAATGGAGATTTTACAGTATCTTTCCCCTGCCACACCCACCAAACCATGCCCACCAAGCCACACCCATAGAACTGGTAGTAAAAAAATTTGAAACCACCACTGATTATAACTATAGAGCAGATTGCATACTGAAAAACAGAAATGTGTGCATGATTTATTTTCTAGGCAAGGTGGGCGGCATATAAATTTAATAATTAAATACGTAAACATGTATTTAACTATTTTACATGCCCTTTATATTGAAAATATTCCTGTTGTAAAATGGCAATGGCATCTCATTCATTTGGGGAATTTCATGGCCATGAAAAGCTGGTAAAAACAGAAACACACAAAGACCTTGCAAGAATGAGAATAATGAGGTGAATTGTGTGTCTTTGGTTATATGTGTTTATATCAGAGGTGAAATCCAGCAGGTTCTGGAGAACCGGTAGTGGAAATTTTGAGCATTTCAGAGAACCGGTAGTGGAAATTTTGAGTAGTTTGGATAACCGGCAAATACCACCTCTGGCTGGCCCCAGAGTGAGGTGGGAATGGAGATTTTGCAATATAATTCCCCCAGGAGTGGGGAGGGAATGGGGATTTTGTATCCTTTCCCTGGAGTGGGGTGGGAATGGAGATTTTGCAGTATCCTTCCCCTGCCACGCCCACCAAGCCACACCCACAGAACTGGTAGTAAAAATAATTGGATTTCACCACTGGTTTATATATGCATTTATCACACACAGACATGTGCATATAGACACCGTTAGAAAAATAAAAGAGCAGAAGCAACCATTTCAGGAAAGCCATAATATTTAGATGAACAGATTAAATCTTAATAGAGGCAACTGCTGTGACATATTGAAATGTGGCAATAAATTCAACAGTATTTCAATACAAATAGGGTGTAAAAGCAAGTGTCAGGAAATTCTCCTATCACCAGGTGCTTACAATAATTTTAGACGGCGAGGAAGTTGGAGAAAGGCCTTGGATTGTGCAGCAAACAGAAATTGGACAAGGTTGTACAGTATGCAGATTTAAGCTAAGGAGTCTAATGTGGCTGTGAAAAATGCAATTTTAGGCTTCATCAAGAGAATTTAGTTTCCAAACCATGGGAAGTAATTGGTCATCTTTGGTCAGACCTCATTCGCCTTGAATATGTACCCAATTCTGAACACTGTACTTTAAAATGACTTTTGTCCAACTGAGAACTATTTTGGACAATGAATGTCAGGGGCCTGGAAACTTTGTTTTATGAAGAGAGATTGTGGGTAGGAGATATTTTTAGTCTTGAGAAAAGTAAAAAATGACCGAGCAAGAATAGGATAACACTAAATACCTCAAAGAGAACTCAGAAGATAATAACCCAGGAGTGAAATGTAAAATTTGTTACTACCAGTTTTGTGGCTGGGGGGGGGGGGGGGGGTGTTAATGTGACTGGGTGGGTGTGGCCAACTTTTTTTTTTTGAAAAGCCTCTGCCCATCAGGCAACTCAGCTGGGATCGTCAGAGACTTTTCAAAGCATTTTTTTTACCACCTCTTTGGCCAAGAGGTTGCAGAAAAAAATGCTTTGAAAAGCCTCTGACAATCCCAGTTGAGCTGCGCGATCATCAGAGGCTTTTTTTTTTACTTTTAAAAACATTTTTTCGTCGGAAGAAGTTGTAGAAAAAATGCTTTTAAAAGTAAAAAAAAGGCCTTCGATGATCGTGCAGCTCAGCTGGGCATGGGGGGGGGGGGCCGCAGGTATTTTTGCTATCGGTTCTCCGAACCACCTGCTGCCATCGCTACCGGATCAGGCGATCCGGTCCGAACTGGGAGCATTTCACCCCTGTAATAACCTGTTTACTCTTAGCCTACAATGCAGGAATTAGAATAATGAGGTTAAGTTATAGGAAACCAGATGCTGGTTGGGAGAAACTTCCTACTAGTAAAAGGATTCATCAGTGGAAACAATTATCTGAAAAAGTGAATAAATGGAAAAAAAAAGTGAATAGCCATCTGTCCCAGGCTTTAATAAGCATTTTTGCAACAAACAGGTGTCGGAGCGGATGGAATAGTTATTTCAAACTACGATTCTACCAGTACAGGGATTTATTTGTTTATTATTCAAATTTATATAGCCACCCACCTTGCCTTTATATGGCTTACAAACAATTGAAACAAATATATATTTTAAAAACACCAATAAAAAAGAGGAATTACAAACACACACACACACAAATTAGATGATGAAAGATAGATAGATAGATAGATAGATAGATAGATAGATAGATGCAGATGTAGATATAGATATGCTATTGATATAGATATATATGTACATATATATCTCATAAAATATAAAAAATCATAAAATGCATAGCTGAGGTAATCACATCTAACAATAACCCTAACCCAGCTATTGTGCTGACTCTACCTCATTCACTAATCCCCATATCCATTGGCAAAACATATTGTTAGGGTTCTTTGAAAGGCCAGTAGAAATATTTTCTTCCCCTTAATTACTTTTTGGGGGGCACATTACTTCTTATTCTTGATTTGACCAGAGCAAATAATGTGAAGTCCTTGGTGCACTCTGAACTTGATTATTTGCTTGAAGATGTTTCTTTACCCAACTAGGTGATGGCACCATGACGGCACCATCATTGATGGTGTTATCTAGTTGGGTAGTGAAATGTCTGCAAACCAAGCTCAGAGAACACCAAGGATTCCACAATTCCATCCTGAACTACAAATATTATCTTCTATTGCAAATAACTTATCCTGAGAGATGTCTGAATGTATAATTATACACAAAACATGTCTATATTATTTGACCAATTCTACTGTCAAACAGCTGGCTTTCAGGTCTAAAACAGGACTAGAAATAACAGTCTCCTTGTATCTAGCCTGGTGCCTTAACTACTATACCAAACTGACTCTCCTATTGAATTCTATTATGTTATTAATTGCTCTCTTTATTTCTATTAAATTATCTCATTCTATTAAAGCCACCTTTCATCTTTTCAGCAAGTAATAAAGGTATTCCATTGCTAGCTAATATTTCATTTGACATGATAAAAATAAAGCTGTCGGACTCATTTTACATTATGACCTTTTAAGTCACAGTCATTTTGCTAAGTATGTTGGAAGGGTGGAGTTTTTTTTTTTTTTTTTTAATTTGATTTATATGCCGCTCTTCTCCGGAGACTCAGGGCAGCTTACAATGCGTTAAGCAATAGCCTTCATTCTTTTGTATATTTTATACAAAGTCAGCTTATTGCCCCCACAAACTGGGTCCTCATTTCACTTACCTTAGAAAGGATGGAAGGCTGAGTCAACCTTGAGCCTTGGAGAGATTCGAACCAGCAGAAATTGCAGGCACCTGTGTTAATGACAGGGTACACCAAACCACTGTACTATCAAGGCTCTTATTTGTTGTTTGTTAATGCATTTTGGTCCAGTGCATTTGGCTGTGAGACTGAGAGTGAAGCATCAGTTGGTGTTTTGGGCCAGAGTTCTTCTATTTTCCTTCTTGTTTTTTCCATTTTTCCCAAAGATAAACTGGAAGTCATTTTTGCTGCATGAAAAATCCTTGAAGGGAATCTAGAAGCTTTAGCTGGTGCAGAATGCAGATGTGCAGGCAGTTCTTGGAGGCCCTAAGGTAGTCTCTGTTACACCTCTGTTCCACACGTTACACTAACTGACAGTTTGCTTCTGGATCCAACTCAAGTTGTTGGTTATCACATATTGAAACCCCTTCATGGCATGGGTTCAGGCCAGTGGTGGGTTGCCCCCGGTTTGGACCGGTTAGATAGAATAGAACGTCATCAAAATTGATCTGCATGTGTACAGAAGCGCGCGGACACAATGCGAACCGGTAGTAAGGTAAGTAGAACCCACCACTGGTTCAGGCTATTTGAGGAACTGGCTCATCCCAATGGGGTTAAACTGCCTTGCTGGCAGAAGGGGCATGCTGAGGGCCCCATCAGTCAAGGAATTTGGGGATCCAGAAGAAGAGCCTTTTCTGCTGTGGGTCCCCCCACAAATTTCATGCCCCCCCCAGTGAGATTTGGACCCACTTCTTTGGCCTTTGGAAAGATCTTGAAAACATGGCTTTGCCAACTAACCTGGACCGCTAGTGGGGTGGGGGGTGGCATTTGGAAGATGGCTAATGGAGTAGATAACACCCCACCTCCTCCCTGCACACATTTTGCTTCCCCCCCTCTTCATCCGGGTAAGTTTTATTTTAACTGAATTTTAAATTTAAGATCCCTATTGATTGTTAAAAATGTTTTACAAAGCATTTTAATTGTATGTCTGTGGGCAGCCGAGAGCTGCCACTGGTGAGATGGGCAGCATAAAAGTTTAATAAATAAATAAAATAAATGTGGATCTGTTAAAATGTCAGGAAGGGAGGTGTCTGAAAGGAAGGGAGTTAGAGGAAGGGAGCAAATGACAAAAATAGCTGCAACTTTTTGTAACTGCATTGTGATATCTCACACAGCTATGAAAAGGTGAAGCTTGTGCTGCAGTAGCACAATGCGGCTTTCACCATTTTGTCAAAAGTGCTGGATTCTGCAGGTGCCTTTTGTCAGAAATAAACTCCAATCCAGGAACCTATGCAAGATTCTCTATTTAAATGGCTGCTCTTGGACACTCTGAAGAGTTTAATTAAGGAATTAATTGAATTTACATCTCATGTATTTAACTCTGGGCAGTGTATTATTATAAAACAACAATATAGTACAATTAAAAATGTAAAATAATTTAAAATAGTTTCAAGCACAGATAGAAATAAGACTGATTGATGACAGGCATAGTACAGTTTAGACACCTCTTGGATTTGCTATTTTGCTGGGATCCCACAAACTTGTTGAAAGAATCAGATTTTGAGACACTGCCTGACTAGAAATAGGGTTAGGGTTTATTCTTAGTCAATCTACATTTTGTGATTCTTATGCAGTCTTTTTTTTTTTTTTACTCTCAGTGCAAATAAAAAGATAACTGTGGTCAAAAGAGCCCTGATATTTGCCATAATAAATTCATCTGCAACTTCTGTTTCACCAAAGTAAAACATTTGGATAATTATGCAATTACTGAAGGTTCATTTTTCACCAAGATTATTAATCATTGTACAGGGAATATTTTATTTATTTTTATTTTTATTTTTTTAATTTTTTAAAATTTGATTTATATGCCGCCCTTCTCCTGAGAGTCAGGGCGGCTTACAATGCGTTAAGCAATAGCCTTCATACTTTTGTATATTTTATACAAAGTCAGCTTATTGCCCCCACAAACTGGGTCCTCATTTCACCTACCTTAGAAAGGATGGAAGGCTGAGTCAACCTTGAGCCTTGGAGAGATTCGAACCAGCAGAAATTGCAGGCAGCTGTGTTAATAACAGGGTGCGTAGACCACTGTACTATCAAGGCTCTGATAGTACATATTTGTGCTATGATATTTGTTTGTTTTTACTTATTTAGTAAATTTATATACAGCCCATCTCACTGAGGTGACTGAATTTCACAAACAAGTTCATAAACCAGGAGAATGCATGGCCATTCATGTTACAAAGCTATGCTACCTCTCTCAACACAGCAAATGTGAGTAGTTCTTAGGAAAGATGCTGAGATACCATCAAGCTGATGGGGTTTGGCAAAGCCAGAGTTGCAATGATTCAAGAAATGGCTCTACCCAGTGAAATTACATGATTGCAAATCACAACTATCAAGGAGGCAGTGACTAATGTAAATGCCATCTAGTGTATTTCAAGCAGACTAAAAATTCTGGGCCAAACAATCAGGAGGCCCCTAGGGGGAGGGCCTTCTCTGTGGGAGCACCCGCCTTCTGCAATGAGCTACCTCCCGGAATATGGCTGATTCCGGATCTCCACACTTTCCGTAAGGCCCTGAAGACGTTTTTATTTCAGCAAGCCGGCCTGGCCTGAATAGGTTTTAGGGGTTTTTAATTGTATTGCTAGGGGTTTTAAATTGGGGCGGCCATTTAATTTAATTTATTTTAAATTATTTTAACTTTTATATTGCATGTTATTTTAATTCTCGGCTGTTCACCGCCCTGAGTCCCTTCGGGGAGAAGAGCGGGATATAAATTTAATAAATAAATAAATAAATAAATAAATAAATAAATAAATAAATAAAGTAAAACACTTTATACACAAAAGTTAAAATAGATTTAAAATCAGTAAATAATTTGGCCCATAATTTAAAACATTTCAATTTAAAACCAATTGATGTTGATGTAGCAGATTTCAAAACAATTGTCACCCAATATAAGGTCTTATGAGCTAAACATTGCCACTCTGGGACTTCTGATTCTTGGAACATTGCCGGGTCTCTATTTTTTAGAAGGACAGGTGTCACACGACATATTTTGATTACCGTATTTTTCGGAGTATAAGATGCACCTTTCCCCCCCCAAAAGGGGTGAAAATTTAGGTGCGTCTTATACACCGAATGTAGCCCTGCCCACCCACTGACCCCCACCCTTTGGCCTCTGCCTCCCAGCAGTTACCTCCTTGTAGCAAGCAGCAAGAAGAAACAGTGCATTTCAGCTTCAGCACAGCTGCACCGAGGCAAAATTGCTGGGAGGCAGAGGCAGAGGCAGAGGCAGATTTCTTTTTCTTGTTTTCTTCACCAAAAAAGGTAGGTGGTCTTATTCTCCAAAAAATATGGTATGTTGTAATTATAACATCAATAGAATTGGTACCTGAATTCAGGAGCTTCTGGATAATTTTGAGAAATCTAATATCTATGTAAAAAAAGATGTGCAGTTAGAAGTTCTAATGTTTTGGGGCTATCATACCAATATTTCAGTTGTTCATTCAAACCAAGGAAACAATCCATTACTCATTCTTCCCTAAACAAAGCAGAGGGTTAAAACCAGTGGTGGGATTCAGCCAGTTCGCACCACTTCGGGAGAACCGGTTGTTAACTTTCTGAACAGTTTGGCAAACTGGTTGTTGGAAGAAATCATTAAGTCAGAGAAACGGTTGTTAAATTACTTGAATCCCACCACTGGTTAAAACTGTCATAAAAAGGTCATTTCCCCTGTCCAGTCATGTCCAACTCTAGGGAGTGTCCAACTCTAGGAAACATCTCCGTTTCCTAACTGAGGGAGACAACGTTATAGAAAGATGCTTCTGTGGTCATGTGGCTGCCATGACTATATGCTGAGGCTGATGGAATGCTCTTACCTTCTCACTGAAGTGATACCCATTGATCTACTTGCATTTGCATACTTTCAAACTGTTAGGTTGGTAGTTGCTGGGGCAAGTAATGGGAATTCACCAATCATGAAGCACTCAGGTCTCAAACTGCTAACTTTCGGGCTCAGCTCAGTGACTTAACTGCTAGATCACTGCAAACACCCCCACCTCTAACTGTCATAGAGCTCCTGAATTTTTATGGTGTTTTCCTTCCATAAAAGGCAATTATGGTTGAGCAAAGTAGATCCTTGGCAAATAACTCATCAGCACAAAGATGATTTCCAGAATATCAGTAAAATATTACCTTCAGATTGTCTGCTTGAATGTTACCAAGAAAAGAAATCACAGATTCTTATTGGTGTTATACCTATGCTTCATCACAGACTACCTGATCCAGAGATTCCTATTGTTTATTCTAGGATAGTTCTTCAGGTGAAGAAGTCATGGAATTTCACAATCTTCTCTATAGTAATTCTTTGTAATTCATTCTGAGCACAAATCTCTTTAAAGGAGAATATTTGTAGCTCAGGGTTGAAATGAGGGGTCCTTGGTGCTCTCTGAGCTTGCTTGTTTTCTTGCAGATGTTTCATTACCTTAACTAGTAACATTTAGCACTGATGATGTTACCTAGTTAGGGTAATGAAATGTCTCTTTGGGATATCTTCTCTAACAGCGAGACTACTTTCTTACAGTGTCATTTTGTATGCAGCCCTGGATTCTTTGGCTTACTGTTTATGATTATACATTTGTTGATAAGCCAGGAAGAACAATAGCTATCATTGGGTAGTTTGTCATGTCATACTCTGGATTTCACCATGTTGTTGGAACCTTTGATCTTGGAGGCTCTATAGAATTCAGTCTTTCAAGATAATCAGTTGCAAGTCTGACCGAGTTCTTAATCTAGCTTGTGTTTTAAAATGAGCATGGAAGAGTTGGCCAGCTAAGGAGTTGCCAGAAGAATGTAAGCTATTTGAAAACCATCAACATGAGATGGTTGCCCATAAAAAATACCTTTAATGGAGAAATCATGTTGTTATTCCAGAAGTGGGGTTATGAAACCCATTTTAGTACATTCTTAAATCGAACCTGAAACCTTTGGCTAGAAGTTATGTCTAGTAGTCTGGAACTGATTTGGACACTCAACCAATGGTACACGCCAAGCTACTTAATATAGATACCAAGTGCATTTACTTTCCGCTTGGAAGTGACCAAGAAGTCTTGATATTGTGGAAATATTTCAAGGAAGGAATTATTCTAATTGTGATGGACTCATACACTAAATCAATGTAGGTAGCTTTAGAACTCTCTCAAACATCTCCTGTAGTGATCATAAACCACAGTATTGAATTGCCATCTTCTCAGACTATGCATCTGCACTCATGACATGTGAACACATACTACATATTAATATGTAGTCAGAAAGTTTGAGCTTTCACAGTTCTATTTCTTCATCCCCAAGGACTTGGCGAAGCCAAACTAATGATACAGGTAATCAAGGATGCCCTGAGGTGAATTATTGTGGAAGCCAATATATCTTGCTAAGCTTCTCCTCGCATACGAACTATTCTACAGAATAAAAAACAGCTATTGTATCATAATTACTCTTTCCCCAGACCATTTGCCTACTGATGAACCTCTCCTCTCCTCTCTCCTCCTGTCCTTTGCCCTTTCATTATTATGTTGAATAAACAGCTTTGTTTCCATTGGAAATCTTGAAAATAATGATTTGGATAGGTATGGGCTTACTGTGGCATAACCAAATGCCAGCCCAGCTCTTCATGGACTAAGAAAACACTGCACTCCATTTACCCCCAGCAATTTCTATAGAAGAAACGGGTAGCTTTTCTTTAGGGATATTGTAATTGGGAACTGGTAAAAAGCAGTAGAGTACGGAGTGTTCCTGTTTGTTATTGCAAACATTTACTCATGTGCTTGCTAGGATATTTCATTTCTTTTCTCATTTGGTTTGGTTTTCCACTCCCAATAATCTTACAGCCTGGGATAAACTTGGTTCTCTTGTGGCTGTTTTTGAAATCTTCTCCCTTGGGATTTCAGCTTCCAAATCAATCTTGCCCATCAAACCTCTGGTCCTCCCCTTCCTTGTGTCTGGATGGCTCTATTTAATTGCATAAGAGCAAAACTTCAGAAAGCAACGGGATGAAGTCTGCACCAATAACTTCTTGGCTTTTGGTGCTAGGTCTCTGTGACATTCATATGTACCAGCCAGTTTACTGGCGTGCAGTTTGTGAATCACACAGCAATCACCAGCCACAAACTGTAACCAACGGAAGAATGTTCTGCAGAAGCGTGCAATACTGCCTTCCCAAAATTACAAGCTATCCAGTTCTCTTACACGTAAATAAACAGGAACTTTGTTCTGTCAAAGCCCCTCTTCTTTCCAAGGGCTTGTTAAGCCACGAATTGGCTGCCCATCCTATCATCTTCCAGATCGTCCTGTGCCCTGGAACATTGTGGATTGATGCGCTAAAGTTTCACTTTGCAATGATTGTGTTTACAAAAACATATTTGAAAAATGTGTCATCCTGTTCACCAACATCTTTAAAGTGGACTTGGGATCCCACTGTGTCAGCTAGAGAGCTCCAGCCCCAAGACTTTTAAAGCTTCTCAGAAATGAGATTTTGAGATTTTGTGGCAAGGTGAATGGAAACCAGTAAAGGTAATTATGATTAGCTAGTGGTTTACCATGGAAGTTAAGAATAAAAATACACTTAAAAAAAATCCCCCATGTATTACTTCTTTTCTCTCTTTTTCCTTTTTTTTTTTCTAGTAAACCCTTTTGATTCAGGATTGATGTTGGCATTAAAAGGCCATTGTGTGGTTAGCAATAAGTGGAATGAATCTTATGGACTAGACAAGCTGGCATGAAGGAGAAGATAATTTACACAAAGCAAAGGAGAGCTAGAGTCCAGCATATCCAGGCAGCGCTGCCTAGAGGAAAGTTTTGTTAAAGAAGAGATGTGGCCTATTTGGGAGAACTAAAATATCCTGAAGGTCTCTCACTCTAATCCTATAATTGGTGCACAATCTACTAAAACATTTTGGAAAGATGGCTTTCCAATTTCTGTTTGAAGCCCTTTAGTGAAAAGGAGCATCTTTCTCCAAGAAGCATCTTATTCCACTACAACATTTATTAGTTCTTATTATAATGAAATTCCTCTTTCTGCTTAACTTAAACCTACTTCTCTGTAATTTTAATCCATTGGTTCTAGTCATGACCTCGAGGGTGGTAAAGAATATGTCTACTCCTTCTTCTATGTAACAATCCTTTTGATACGGAAAGATTGCTATCATATCTCTTTCCAGATTAAACACACCTACTTCATTTAACTATTCTTTATAGATATTGGTTTCCAGTCCACCTAATATTTGGTAACCTTCCTTTGAATTTGCTCTCCTTTTTAGGTTTTCTAGACCAGAAGTGGACATATATTTTTTCCAAGGGGTGTTTGCGTGTCTGGCCAGAAACAAAATACAGACAGACAATAACTTCCTGGGATTTGGACCTGGAATTTTTGTATTGCATCCCTAAAGTAATATTTGCCTTTTTAGTAACTGCATCATATTAACTATGATAAAATTGTGAATTTATTTATTTACTGGATTCTTATCATGCCTTTATTACTTTATAAGTAACTCAAGGTTGTGAACATGCACAACATTCCTGCCTCCTTTTCTCTCCCCTCCCAAACACAACAACTTTGTGAGATGGTCTTGGGGGGTGGGAGAGAGAGAGAGAGAGAGAGAGGGAGAGAGAGAGAGAGAGAGAGAGAGAGAGAGAGAGACTGGCCCAAAGTCACCTGGCTGGCTGAATGTGCATTCAGAAATAACATTATAATGCTATTTAATATTGCATTACAATGTGATGCTAATATATACTTCTCCCTTTTTCCCAAAACTCACCCACAGCCATTTTTATGAGTGGTGATGATGGTATCTCTTCCTGAAAGGAACTGGAAACAGTTACTAGATCTTTTTCAGACACCAGAAAAGGCTCCTTAATTTCTGAAGAGTAAGCAGTTGAGAGATGGGCCTCTAGCTATAGGGCCTCTAGTTCCCTTCTATAAATGTTGTTGACAAACTGGAGGGAGTTCTGACAAAAGTAACCAAGGACTTATGTTTATGGATGGAAGAAGAAGATTGATTTATGACTAGAGCTCACATTTGGCTCAGTAGAGACTAAGGCGGTAGGAGAGTTTTGGAAATCTTCCAGAAAAGTGACAGGAGGAATTACCACAAAGTGGGAGGAATTCTCACTATCTGAATTTTTCCCAAAATTGAATATAGTTCGAATGAGCATATATCTATCATAATTAACTAATAAAAACGGACACATACAGCCATCTGATAGCTGACGCAGCTGGTTCAACTTTAGGTTTTCAAAAGATGATGATGATGATGAAGTCACAGCAGATGGCAACACCTGGCTGACCCCGACTGATCTTGAAAAAGCTGAAAAGTGTTGGACTTAGTTAAAACTTAGATGCAAGAGGAGGACATTGAGAAGCCCTAGGGCTAGGAGGTAGAAATCATATGCCTGGAGAAGTAGGAAAACTCATGTTGTTTTCAAGAAAACTATATGGACAAGTCCGCAGGTGTGGAATTTGACTTGAAGGAGTGAATAGTAATAACAACAGCCAGTCATAATAGTACGTTCTTGTCAGTATAAGCATATTGATTCAGTTGTACCTATGACTATGGGTACATTTACATAACATGGCCAGGGCAAAATTTTGCTTATTTTCAAACATGCCAAACATGCTTTCTTATCTAGTGCTACAAATGAAAATGATCAATGATCTAATACCTCTTTGATTTGCTTTTTTTTTTAAAAAAAATATTAAAGGATTTTGCAATCATTTTAAAAATGACAGAAACAGAAGAAGAAGACAGAGAGAAAAAAAAAACCATGAGAAAAGAAAAAGCGAAGAATACCAAAAAAGCAAGAAAAAGAAAGATGATAAAGAAGCAGCTTCCAATCTTTGCAGCAGTTACAAACATAACCATTTCCATGGTTTCCATGCCATAGTTCCTTTCTTCCCATAAACAAATCTTTTTAATCAATAAATCTCCAAATTAGTAATTTTTTTTTTAGAAAGCTGTATAAAGGGTTTCCAGTTTTATCAAAATAATTGTAGTGCTTTTCTTGATCAAACAAGTCAACCGAACCATTTCTGCACAAACTCAGCCATCTTCACAATCTATTGTTCCATTTTTGGTAAAGATCAGCGTCTCATTTTAAAGCTGGCATCTCATGCAGACTGGATGCAATGTTTCTTCTTCTGCTGAAAAAAGAGTCAAAAACTAAGCCAAGGGTTGGCAAATTTGTTTATGGATTCTTTCTCTCGCTTCTTCTAATATAAAATAAATGTTTGTGCTGGGCCATAAACTCTTTTTAAACAAACACAGAGAGTAGTTTGTAGCCATGCTTCTCAAAAGGAGGCATACTAGATGAATGCTGCTAGACTTCTAATGAATTTTCTGTAAAATCAAGATGGGTGCACTGCTTAGCAGCTCTGATCTAATACCTCTTTGGTTTGCATGTCCATGTCTGCTAGTTTCTGACAAAGCCTGTTTTATTCTGCAGATTTGGAGGTGCAAACACCTCAGTATATTACAATATGTTATTCATATATGTCAGTGGAGGTTTGAATGAGCATCTAAGAGATTTATTAAGCCACTTAGTACAGAGGGAAGCATTCAGTTCAGACAAATACAGAGGTTAGTCTTTATTTGTCAGATTACTTCCTGCTTGGGCAGTAATAAACTATCCCTCAGTTTATATTCTTGTGAAATGCCTAGGCTAACAACCTTTCAAGCTACACTATTAGCAATATAAATTGTCATATGCATCCATGTTTTGACCTTGTTCAGGGCTGTGGTTGGCACTGGCTAGCTGCACTAATGATGTTACCTAGTTTGGGTAATGAAACATATGCAAATAAACAACCATCCTTCCAGATATCAAGGACCCCACCCTGAGCTACAAATATTCTCCTTTATCAATAGAATCAAGATCACCTGAAGTGTTAGCACCACTTTATACTGCCTTGGTAAAGCCACGCTTGAAATATTGCATCCAGTTTTGGTCACTATAATGTAGAAAAGATGTTGAGACTCAAGAAAGAGCTCAGGGAAGAGCAACAAAGATGATGAGGAGGCTGGAGGCTAAAACATAGGATAAACAGTTGCAGGAACTGGTTATGTCTAGTCTAATGAAGAGAACTAAGGATAACATGATAGCAGTTGTCCAATATTTGAGAAGCTACCACAGAGAAAAGGACCTATTCTCCAAAGTACCTGAGAACTGGACAAGAAGTAATGAATGGAAACTGATCACGGAGAGATCCAATCTAGGCATTTCCTCGCTTATCTGAATCACTTGCAGATGCCAAAAGATGCTTTCACGCAAGTGCTGCAGGGGTGGGTTCTATTTACCTTTACTACTGGTTTGCAATGGGGCCTTGTGCACGCATGCACTCTTCTGCACATGCGCAGAAGCGTTCTGATGATGTCAGGGTCAGTGGGCGGAGCCTTTCGCCAGTTCTATAGAACCGGTGTGAACCAGGGGCAACCCACCACTGCAGTGCTGCCTATGTGTATAAACCTCTTCCACCTCTCATTTATTAAATTTATATGCTGAATGCTGAAGAAAAGCACGGCAAAGCAATGTGATAGCTCCTGATTGCTTTTAGAAGGAGAGGGATACATGGTTTTTCCAAATAGCTATGCTCAAACCTTTACTGAACTGAAGCACCCCTCCAAAGATTAACAGTTCTGATTCTTCTTTTAGAAAATATGTTTACGAATATTGAATGCAAAGTCTACATTGCAGAGAAGTGGCTGTAGAAGTTAAACATATAAGTAAAATAATTTTATACAGCTCCATCATCCGAATAATGAAAGCAAGTGAGACAGAGAAGGCAAAGATAGTGACAACTGAGTTGCAACCAGAATCAATTTCAGCAATTTGTCCTAGATACTTGGACTTTTTGCAAATCCAGGTTGATACAGGTAGTCCTCGATTTACAACAGTTCATTTAGTGACTGTTCAAAGTTACAGCAGCACTGAAAAAAGTGACTTTCACACTTACAACAGTTGCAACATCCCTCTGGTCACATGATCAAAATTCAGATGCTTGGCAGCTGGTTCATATTTATGACGGTTGCAATATCTCATGTCATGTGATCATCTTTTGTGACCTTCTGACAAACAAATTCAATAGGAAAGCCAAATTCACGTAACAACTTGCTTACTAATTTAACAACTGTGGTGATTCAAGTAACAAGTTCGTAAAATGGGGCAAAGCTCACTTAACTCATGTCTTGCTTAACAACATAATTTTTGGGCTCAATTGAGGTCGTAAGACGAGGACTACCTGTAGTGTGCTAATCTATTGATTTACTACATCATTGTTTGGTTAAGAAAGAAAATGTTAGAAGTTGTAATTTGAATGTGATATAACTTGCCTAACATGGATCCCATGCAACTATGTTTGGACTGAAATTTGCAAAATTTTGCAATAATACATAATTCAGCAAAATAAGATTAGACACATACAGCTCTAGTCTAAAGCCCATCCAGCTCTAAAGAAACATCTTTCTTCATTCAAAAGAGGTGTTTTCAGAACTTACTTTCAATGTTATGATCAGTCTGGATTTTCTTTCAGTTATTTAATTCCATGCAACAGGATGAAAACAGCAACTGGCAAATTAAAAATTTGCAGTTTGAATTTCTGTTGGAACTTATTATGATAGCCTGCAAATAAAGCAGAATAGAAGTTGATTCTCCATTTCCTTACAATCCAGCTATACTGTACAAAGGCATTAAGTCCTTAAGATATTAAGTTATACATAATTCAAAGGCCACTAGAAAACAAAGTTGCAGGAAAAACGGATGTTAAAAGGAAATGGGTGATGAAGTTATTTATCTTTATTATCACCCTTATTATCATCATCGATTGGCAGAAACTGTGAAGAAGGCAAGGTCCCATCTCAGATAAGTTGCGTGGGTTCTGCTTATCTCAGCCCACGAACAGTTTCCTCACAACTTTGATAAAAACTGAAAAATAAATTGGGCATTACAAGAAGATTGCAATACTACCCATGCTTATTACAAGTTCCCATCATTAGATTCAATGGGACCAAGTTCCACAGAACTATCTTTAAATCAGAAATATAATGTTAGTATCTGTGTATATTTCTCTTTCAGCCATCTTAACTCTCTGGAAATTCATTATGCCTTTTCTATTCATTAGAGGTGTGTACTATATAGAACTGAAAACATCCCTTCGTGTTTTATTATAAGCGAATGACTCATATGCTAGCTTGTGGTGGCAAAAAAATCAGGAGTCTGATAGCACCTTTTCCAATTAATAAATTATATTAAAATGCAGAAATCCATCTCTTTCATGAGATGGATATGTATCCAGAAAGGTCTTACCAGTTTCCTTTTAATGTTTTGCTTCTAGTTTCATCACATATGTGATATCTGAATTTTAACATCTCTGTTTGGTACAGTGCAGTGCAATACAGAATGTAACATATTTTTAATTGGTAACGCACAATGTGTAACAGGCCCTATCCTCACCCCTTTTTTATATAACATTGAATTCTAGGCCAGTCTAAACAAAATGAGCAGAGAACATGATATTATCTCAACGGCTATAAAATAGGGAACACACTTCTGGACTGAAGAAATAATGGCTGTCTACTTTCTGTGCTCAAGGTCCATATAAACCAGGAAAGAGAGACGGGTTTGGCCAGTTTGGTATAGATAGTTGCTTCTGACCTGGAGAGTGTATTAAAAGGTTTTGCTGCTTCTATCAACAAGGGGGCTTGGGAAGAAATGCATTTGATTACTTTTATTCCTTTGAGGGGAGTGGCACCATTCGGTGTACTTGATAGGCTATCTCTGGGTGGATCCACCATACCCACTTGCTACCAGCAATCCTTGCAGTGTGAGTGCAAGAAGCTCCCTCACAACAGATTTATTTATTTATTTTATTTATTTGTCCAGTACGTATTAGATAATATATATAAGTATAAGCATGGATTGAATACATAAAATGAATACAAATAAAGGGAACATTAGGATAGGGACGGTAGGCATGCTGGTGCTCTTATGCACACCTATTATTATTATTATTATTATTATTATTATTATTAGTATTATTAGTATTATTAGTATTATTAGTATCATCATCATCATCATCTTTATTCATTAAACATGAAACTCAGTCAACTGAACATTCAAAAATGCATCACAAATACCATTGACTGGTGCCAATGGTTGATATGGGTTGCTGCCAGCATCCTAGGTATCAACGAAGTACCTTCTTAAGATATACGATGTTCCAAGTAGCACAGTTTTTTGCAGTTCCGCTGATGTTATTGCAGGAAGCTGCAATTTGTTGATATATCTTATAAAATTCTTGGACATGGTACCAAGTGCCCCGATGACAATGGGTAGCACTGTTACATGTTTCATCCATAGTCATGTAGTTTCGAATGCCAGGTGGCAATATTTCATGATTTTTTCCAGTTCTTTTTCTTTGACTCTGGCATTTCCTGGTACTGTGATGTCAATAATAATAATAATAATAATAATAATAATAATAATAATAATAATAATAATAACAACAACAACAACAACAACAACAACAACAACAACAACTCCCTCCCACTTCACCCTGTATCCCTTCTTGGAACCCTTCATCCCTATGTGTCAGATGCGAAAAATCAGGATCACACGTTCAGTTCCAGCTAAGAAGATACTGGAATTATCTTAATGGAATTGAAGGGGAGTGGGGTGGGTGCGCTGGACCTGGATTGCTTATGGCAGCTGTCCTCAACCTTTCTGATTTTGTGGACTGGCAGTGGCAGCAGTGGCAGTGGGGGTTGGGGGGAGAGGGAATGGTTCTGTGTGAGCAGTGGGCGAGTGCCTGCATGTGTGCAGCTCAGTTTGCATGAGTGATGGGCATGTGCCCCGCCACTTATGCAAATGGAGCTTTTGGTGTGCGCTTATCCATCACTCATGTAAGTGGAGCTGCGCCCACTGTTTGCACAGACAACTCTGAACAGGCTGCAGACTGGAACTGGGCCACTACCTAGGGAAGTTGTGGGAAGAAAACAATGCTAGACTGATCCCTCCCTTGACCCCACCCCCAGGATCTGCCTCTTCTTTACCTACAACTGAGTCATCAGAGGTATGGAGGAGAAGCATGGAACACTCGCTCATGTTCCTTCCAAGTCATGTTTACCTGTATCTCACCAGCTGGCTTATTTTTGAACAGAGGTCCCAGATACTTTTGAAAATGTGCTAAACCTCTCTTAAGAAATAGGCAGACTGGCAGCTGTAGGTGTGGCAAGGATGGAGCAGGAGGGTGGCATTAGTAACATCCCTTCTCATTTCACCCAGAAACCATCTGTCAGGCCTGGAAGTCATTTTTTACATTGGATATTCAGGTCTGCCACTGTTCTGCCCCAGGTCTGGATTTCCAAGGATATTGACACACACCAATGATCAAATTTATTAAGTAGCAAGAATAAACAAGACCGGCAAAGGTTGGCAACCAGCCCAAAAAACAAGATATGATAAACCAAAATACTCTGATAATAATACGAGTTGTTTCCAGCAAGAATGCACTAGCTGCATGTGACTTAAATAGGCTAAGGGAGTGGCCAATTATCCTCAAGCCCTACTCTCGAGTAGACCTCCTCCTCCTGAGTAGCCACTTCTGCCTTTTGGCAGCCCTGCGTGCTCGAGCTCCTCCACTTCGCTCTTTCCACTTGAAGGAGCCTCTGGAGGTTCTGAAGGCCCTGGCTGAGTCTCCATATCCTCTTCAGCCTCCTCGCTGTCCGATGCGAGTGCCAGCTGCGCCGGCTGCTGGCACAACCCCACACCAGCCTCCTTGTCGTCGGGATCAGCCACGATCCACATAGGCGGCTGGCGGGCCACAACAGCCACATTTAGTGCTGTGGGAATCTGGGAGGGGGGAATTGTATGGAGTAGGGGAGATATCTAGCCATAGTAACATTCCTTTCTCTGAGAGTCAAGGACATCCTGCCCTGCACCTGGAGTGGTGTGACTGGGAGGCAACTCCAGTTGGGATGGCGCATTGATTGGGCCATGTGATGGACATATGGGTGCTGGGGCAGGGACTTGGACTTTCCTTTGGGTGGGGAAAATCTGATTCAGGTTTTCCCAGATGTGTCAATATGACATCTCTAATAAAATGGAACTTCGAGGAACTTCTAGCCTTGGAGTCTTCTTTCGTTGGGGGTGTTACTTGGAACCCTGAGACCATCTTCTGCAAGGTTGATGTGCCAGTCAGATAAGGATATTAGAGGATGTAGGATGACCACTTTCTTAGAGGAAACCTAGGTCCGTTTTCAGAAATTGCTAGACTGGTTGAATGCTCAGAGCTCCTTCATTTCTGCAACTCGCTAGACAGAGACTTGACATGAGTTCAAACCACCATTCAAAGCTCCCCCCACTTCCATTCAAAGGAAAGCAATGGTTGGCTGTTTTCTCGCTATCAGAGGAACAAGCCAAAGCTATTCACTAGTGCCATACTTGGAGAAACAGAAATCAAGTATCAGGGTAGCCAGTTTTATGCTGGCTGAAGGACTAATAGATTGCATTTTAACATGTCCATAGCTCCAATTGTTCTAAAGGATAGAAAATTTGGTCCTTTTTTCATTTCTGTGAAGAAAGGAGAAGTTCCTTATCAACAACAGTAATAATAACAAAAAACATTGGAAGAATACCTTTTTTTTCTTTTTGCTGCTCTCTGCTTTGAGATACCCCAACATGGGAACGGAAAACCTTTATTTGGCAGTAGGGGGAAAGAAGATGTGCATGAAAAGACTTGGCATTCATCAAGCATTCAAGCACTTGGCTAAGGTTGAGTTGCTGTGCATTTTCTGTGTCGGTGCTTAGAAAGTGCTGTGATTTAAAGGAATAACATGGGGCATGTATGCCTATAAATGGAAGCTGGGCTCGGAACGAGTCAGGCTGGCCTCTGCCAATGCAAACAAGAGGAAAGCAGCTGGTCTCAGAGCAACGGGAACCTAGCAAAATCCAAGTCTGTTGAATCATAGTTTTACGTTAGTTTTTAACTTCATTTGAAAGCTACATAAACACAGGCTTTGTATTAATAACAAAGTCAGCTCGGAAGTATGAAGGCCTTCTGGGAAGCTCATCCTTCTGGATAGAATTGAAGGGAAGGAATGACTTGTTAGTGGCCCTTTGTAAAATTTTAAATGTCTGGGAACAGTTGCAGCATGAAACCGGGACAAGGCATCAGCGGGAGTTTTAATAGCGTTGCTTCTAAGTAGAATTTAGAGCAGCTCTCCGTGCATTTGTATTCAAAAATAAAACTCATTTCATGTGATAGAAATTATTTTCTGGAGACGTATGTTCAAGATGAACAGTTTTCATCTTGAAAGCATTGCTAGGGTTCTTTAAATACGTAAGTGAATCATAAAAAAAGTTGAGCTGAAATGGATTTTGTCTATTCAATTCTCAGCTAAAGTTAAAAATGTGTATTAAATCAATATCCATGCATCTTGAGAGATAAGCTATGATCATTCTGGATCTAATGCAATGTCCCAATCCAAGTTTGTTGGGAGGAATTAGGGGGAGAGGATGGACTTTACTCCAGTTCAACATCAGATAACATTCCAAGCCATGGTTGCCTTCTTCTGAGATATATATATATATATATATATTTATATATGTTTGTTGTATTGTTTGTTTTGTTTTTCTTTATATATATATATATATATATATATTTTCTCAGGTTTTCGCGGGTGTTTGTATGTAGGTCTTTGGTTATTCGGGTCTTCTCCCACGTAAAATTGGAAGTGTCTTGGCGACGTTTCGACGAAGTCTCATTCGTCATCTTCAGGCTGGTGTTCTCGGCTTCGTGGAGCTCCTGGAAGCACGAAGCCGAGAACACCAGCCTGAAGATGACGAATGAGACTTCGTCGAAACGTCGCCAAGACACTTCCAATTTTACGTGGGAGAAGACCCAAATAACCAAAGACCTACATATATATATATATATATATATATATATATATATATATATATATATATATATATATATATAATTAGAACAATTATCCCTCCATATCCCAGATACCTACACATATTTGTTGAACATTTATTAGGCAGACATATATTCCAACACTGCTGTTTCTCAAAGATGTCATGTCTGTGAAAGAGATGCCTATTTTTCTACATTATTTTCAATTTCAACCTTTTCTTATATAGTACCTCCTCCTGTTTTTTAAATCATTTCTTCCAAATTTCTCATGATGGTATTTTGAGCTTACTTTTCATTGGCACTGGTCATGTGTGCTCCTGCTGGGATTCTTGTCTGTTACAGTACAAATCTTTCCATCTCTCTGCAACCTCTCTGGCTGCTTCCACTTCCCCATCTGAGAACTGCCAAGTTATGTTTTCCTTGGAATTTAATGGAAGTAGGGAAGCTGAGAAGGTTACTGATTCCCAGGGATATGACTTTTTATTGACAAGCAGGAAATTTACAAAGACCTTTTTGTCAAAGGAGCCTTGGTGGTGCAGCAGACTAAAGTGCTGTTAAGTAGCACCAGCTGCCTGCAATTACTGCAAGTTCAAATCTCACCAGGCTCAAGGTTGACTCAGCCTTCCATCCTTTCGAGATAGGTAAAATGAGGACCTGGTTTGTGGATGCAATAAGCTGACTTTATATAAAAAAGAACACCGCTTTGGGGGGGGGGGGCAAAAGCCCTACTAAACAGGTATATACAAAAGTATGAAGGCTATTGCTTAACGCATTGTAAGCCGCCCTGAGTCTCCGGAGAAGGGCGGCATATAAATTGAACCAATAAATAAATAAATAAATAAATAAATAAATAAATAAATAAATAGGCTTATTGTTAAAGCGAATTCTCAAATTTCAATTTGGATATGAATTTATGGGCAAAAATGGCGAGGCATTTTTTTGTGGCGCTAACCTATCTCTGAATCCCTTGTTTATTTTAGGCCTTCCTGCCCAGGTTTCAAAGGCTTGGTGGAGAAATTACTCTCAGGTCAAGGCTCATAAGCCGAAGCAATGTATTCTAAGCAAAGTACTTCAGATTATGTAAATGAAGCATTGCAATATTCTGATTGCTCTATATTTGCATTTTTCTCTTGGATGCTTGGATGGATTATATTTCTTGATTTGTATAATATTTATATCAAGAGAGATGTTGCAATCAGGATTTGGGCTAACCCAAAGAAATAATGAAGTGTATGAGAATATTATGTTCTGGCTAGAGCTAGGACTTTTTTCTTGGTGAGGTTTGATACCCGGTATGAAATATATTATTTTAAATCAGTGTATTTATAGATTAAAAAATATGTCCTGTTCTGCTGCTTGACTTCAGTTATTTTCCTCTTCCTGAGATACTGATGGTGTGGATTAGTTTTTGAAAACAACTTTTTCTCATACCAACTAATCAGACTGCAGTTTCTTTCAACCAATCAGAACATATTGACATAATGCTGTGTAATCAGTCTAACTTATAATGACATAACTGAGAGCAAACAAACTGAGAGAGCAAATAAAGACCTCTTATTACCTCTTTTTTATGACTCATCTTATCCAGGTAATTGGGGTGATGCTCCATGCTTTGTTTCGGTGCAGTGAAACCATTAAAAATCAATAGCTCAATCTTAGACTTAGACTAACTTTATTGTCACTTTGAATGTACACCAATCGGCATACATTAAAATGAAATTTCATTGCATACAGCTCTCAAAGGGTCACCATGGTAGAGATACACTGAGAAATACTAATTGAATTAGAAAGTATGTGTTGAAGCATTAGGGTTCACTCAGTGTACCAAGCCATAACTAGTTTGACCTCAACTTAGCATCTAGTATGAACTAAACCAATTCCGATAGATTCAATAAACCTGGTTAAACTGGCTTAGCACAATTTGTGAATTTGATTTTTGAAACTGGACAACTACCTGCTATTAGCCTGGAGTGATCTAACAGACCTTGATTTGCCTTACCCATGGGATGTTTCAACCTCACCCTGATATTTATTTTCATGGAAAAAATGCTGAAAAATTTGGGAGGTTTCATTTAATGAAAGATTTGTATGAAAATGCTCATCAAATGTTCTCAGGATTTGGCTTAGCATGAGTCCTGGCAAACATGACTTCCAGCTAATTAAATTAATCAATATTCTGATCCCTGGGCTTATTCTGAGTCTCTCAACAAACACAACATTTTGCAAAATTCTGACTAATGCATCTCAAGTGTATGATTTGATTTCCACTTGAAGCTTTTGGAGTGCTAGCCATTGGTTTCTCTTATTAAGTTACAGCTCACTGCACTGGATATTTTCCCAAGAGCAAGAAGAAAGGACACTGTGGTTATGATGTTATTGTAACCTGAATTTGGGGTTGGGAACAAATCTTCTATAAAGCAACTTTTTTCATCTTCTGTTTCAGCCAGCACTGATCAGATAGCCAAGGACACTGTTTTTATACAGCAATTGTTAGTGCCATGGTCTCTTCAGAAAGAAGCAATGCTATCTTTGTAGGAGGCCGCCTACAACACTTTCAGATGTCTGTTTCCAGAAAGGGTGGGGATTTCTCCATCTCTTTTTCTTAAAAATATATTTCTAGAAAAGTCTTTGTACTGTACTGATAGTTTGTTTTTGGTGAACCTGCTCCTCATTTGAATTCATTTCAGATCAGAACTCTTAACAATACGGGATGTGATTTTGATCTTTAATATCTGGATTGGGTTCCTGGGATCTCTGATCTCCTGACTTCTTAGACAGTGGGGAAGTGGGAATTAAGTTCTTACTGTTACTTTCTAGAGCATTTTGATTTCCTCCTCTCTCAGTCCCAGCAAGGATGGCCAATGGCAAGCGTTACTAAAAATTGTAACCCCAAATACATGGAGGTACCAAGGCCTATTCTAACTCTGGCTTAAACTGATGACCCTGCAACTAGTTCTGGACTTACTTAACTTTATTGCATGCACAACCTCTTGATCTTCTGGGATGTAAAGTTAGCTCACATTTTATCTTCGAACAGGGCAAGGAAAGTTAATGCAAGCAATATTAATTAGCTCCAGATTATCCAGTCTGCCCTAGGGCTGTTTGGAAACTTAAATCTGAGTCTCCTGGGCCCAGCCCAACCCTTCAAGGTCATTAGTTGGCAAGGAAAGGAAGTAAAGACACAATAATCTCTTATATGTGAAACGTGTGGTCTCCAAACCAGCTGGGGGAGGCAAAAAATTCAAGATGGCACTCTGACTGCATAATCAAAGCCTGGCTTCCTTTTTATATGCATCACACATAAAAACAGAGGCAAAGCTTTGATTGTGTGATTCTAAGCACCATCTTGATTTTTTTGACCTTCCTGGATCATAGCAGAAATCATTTTCATATATTGGGTAAGATCTCAACTGTCTATTTCCAATACACTCTAGCCTTTAAAAAAAAATAGGTTTTTTTGCCACCAAAATCCTAAACTATGAATCCAGAAACATTTCCTCTCCTTTTCCTCTTTCAGATCCTTTTCTCTCAGCCTCATCTTTCTTTCTCCAAGGAACCAGCTGTGTCTCTGCTGTTGCTTTTTTTCACTGGCCAAGTTCTCAACTGTGAAAACAGGTAATTTCCACAATTCTGCAAATATTTGGTTTTGTGTTGTTGAAGTGCACTTATATATCTCTTAGTTCCATGCCTTCGGTGGCAGATATCTGACAGGAATTAATAACTGAAGGGTTTAGGAGAATGGAAGGAAATAATGCAAAAAGTAAGTGTAAAAAAACATTATTCTGAATCCCAAACTGGGCAAGACTATCTTTGAAAATCCCTGCAAAGGACTACTGAATGGCATGTTTTGATGGAGCAGGTTGTAATGTCAGCCTGAGGTTGCTATGGGTTTTCAAAGGACTCTTGCAAGTGTTGTTGCCAAATTTTCCTGGAAAATAATGGATGGAGAGTGCTTCCCCATCTCCTGTTTCCAGGTTGAAAAAAGTCGAGATGGTGGCTACAGTCAGACTCTTCCTTTTTTCTCTCACACAGTGTAACACATATAAAATGGGTTGTGGTTTTGATGGTATGATTGTGGCTGTCATCTTTACTTTTTTGGATTCCTCAACCTGTGTTCTCATTTCATTATTATGGTTATAGTTATTTTAGTTAAGGTAAAGGTAAAGGTTCCCCTTGCACATATGTGCTAGTCGTTCCCGACTCTAGGGGGTGATGCTCATCTCCGTTTTAAAGCTGAAGAGACAGCGCTGTCTGAAGATGTCTCCGTGGTCATGTGGCCAGCAGGACTAAACGCCAAAGGTAGTCCTTATTTTTCTACTTGCATTTTTTATGTGCTTTTGAACTGCTAGGTTGGCAGAAGCTGGGAGAAGTAATGGGAGCTTATCCCATTACGCGGCACTAGGGATTCAAACTGCTGAACTGCCGACCTTTTGATTTACAAGCTCAGCATCTTAGCCACTGAGCCACCACATCCCTATATAATTATATTAGTTAACATTGCATTAATAATAATAGTAGTATTAAACATTACTATTTTATTGTATAATACAGTAACACTTCTCATTGGAAAACCAGTGAAATGCAGTGCTAGTACTAAGGATTTTAAATTTCATTTTTTTCCTCATAAATTCTACTATGGACTTATAACGAAGTCAGAAAATATAGAAAATGGAACATATGATTGATCCTTTGTGACAATGCCTATGTGTGAATTTTGATTGAAGTGAGAATAGGAGATTTTGTATACAGGTAATCCTTGAATTTATGACCACAAATAGGATCGGAATTTTGGTTGCTAATTGACATGGTCATTAAGCGAGTCATCACATGACTCATCCCAATGTTACAACTATTGTAACTGAAGTTGTTAAGCAAATCACTGTTGTTATGCTACTCATGCAGTTGTTAAGTGATTGACTTTGCTTGTTGGAAGCCAGTTTGTTGGAGGAGGTCATGCTCATGTGATCACAAGACAGTGCAACTGTTGTGAATGCTAGCTGGTTGCTAAGTGCCCGAATTGCAATTATTCTTGCAATCAATCAGACTGTCACACCACCATCACAACTTTGAGAACGGGTTGTAAATTAACTTTTCTCTGAAGCTGTTGTAATTTTGAAGCATTGTTAAATGAACAATCATAAGTCAAGAACTACCCATATTCATATATTCTTTTTGCCAACTGCATCTTTCTTTTTTGATACACACCAACTTCAAAAAAACCAAACTGTACTCAGGATTCATCTGAGTTAAACATGAATGCCTCCTAGCTTAATTTCGTCTCAGCAGAAATAAATTAAACATTGCATCTCTTCCTGTTCGTAGTGCAAAGAGAGTTTAAATTTTAGGATTGCATCACTTTCCCAGAAGGGCAGTGATGAAACTCCTACAAAAACCTATTGCTTCTGGTGAAGCTTCCTGCTTTAATGACGAGTAAGCAGAAAAGGCCTTTATCTTGCGTTACAAAGGACACTTGTTTTAGTAGAGCACATTTCCTGGACATAAGTCTCATTGACCACATTGAGGCTTCCTTCTTCTGAGTCAACGGGTTGTGTAATGCTACACTGCATATGTTTTCACGTGACAAGATTTTTCTCTATGTTTAACCAAGCTAACAACTTTTAAAAAGGGATACACAGTAGGGTAAGTTAGTTTTCATCATGGAAACATAGATGGCCCCACTAATGATTATACTGGGTATGTTTTAAAAGGTTGTAAATGTGCCAGTCTATATATAAAACATAAATCCGACTGTTTTTATTTCTGCTTTTCTGTATATCTATCTATCTGTCTGTCTGTCTGTCTGTCTGTCTATCTATCTATCTATCTATCTATCTATCTATCTATCTATCTATCTATACACAGATATATGTATATCTATATATATATATATGGTGAATATGGCAAAGACAAAAGAACCAGTGAACACACTAGTTCATAGGAACTTATCCAGCAAGAAGAAGATGGGAGATGGCCTCCATGTGCTTTGGATAGCTATTCCTCATGAGAAGATACTTCCAAGAATTTGCAGCACATCCGACCAGCACACAATTAAATAATTCTGCAGGATTCAACTACATAAGAAACTTGTTTATATACAATATCATATAGCAGAAATCAGCATACAAAATCAGGAACACAGAAGCAATATTCATAGTAGCAAGTCATTACAGAGTATAGAGATACAGAGGGTATATATTGTACAGAGGCAGCCATTACAGAGCCACGCCCAGACTCCAAACTGTCTCTTATGGCTCCAAAGAAACAAATACTATGTTTCAGTTTCCAAACAGTCCCCATTGGCTGACCTGTTACCATGTCTATCCAAACAGTTCCCATTGGCTGATCTGTTGCTATGCCTATTCCAGTCTATGAATATCCATACTCTGACAGATACAAGATTGTGGTTTTCCATGTGAGTGCTGGAAGATGAGGGGATTACTCATCTTGCTCACAACTGCAGCAGAGACTTTAAAGGACACTAAGTTTGCAAACCTCACTTTCCAATCACTTTTGGAAATCACTCATTAAATACATCTAAGATGTTAGAGATCTTTGGACTGAAAAATGTAAAAAATGCCTTCAACCCTGAATGAAAGAACATTTTAATCATAAACTTAAGAATTTAAAAAATCTGAAATAAAAAGGCTAAATAGGATTCTTGATCTTATAAAGATAAATAGACTGTGGGTCCAGATAAAATTGGAATATTTAAACTTTTGTAATAAAATATTGGATTTAGCTATAAAGAACAAACAACTACTCATGGAAAGTAGATTCTGCTTTGGCTTTTACAAGACAAAATGAAGTCAGGCAATTTAATGATTTCAAAAAATGGATACTAAACAGGACTAAATTTTTTAGGCAGATTAAAATTTACATGCCTGTAAAATATTGCAAAATGTTATAACAATGAAAATACTGAAAGTGACTCTTGAATAATGGAATATGGAATCAGAAAATAGCAGCAACAATGTCAGCAATGATGTCTACTTCAATGAACAAATTAAGCCCAAAAGATGTTATTGAAGAAATGACAGAACAAATTTTATCTGACAAATACCCTGTTTCCCTGAAAATAAGACCTATCAAAAATAAGCCCTAGCATATTTTCACATGTGCACCTAATATAAGCGTTAACCACAGAATAAGCCCTGTATAAGCACCTGCACAGCTGCCCATCCACCCATTCTGTCTGGTTGCTTGCGGTGCTGCTGACACAAGATGAGGCAAAGGGGAGTGGAATTGCCCCACGTGCCCTGCACAGCTTACCTCAGGGCCCCTGCAGCCAGGCCATCCACACCCCAACGACTGCCTCATGGCCATGGCACCAACACAACTCCATTGTGGCCGCTAGCAACCAGAAGAAGTGGGCCAATGCCGTGCAGGGTCCTTCTGGATGGGGCTGTTGGGTGGCCTGGCTGGGGGAACCCTCAGGTAAACCAGTGCAGGGTGTGTGGGGCAGTTCAATTCCCACCTTGTGACAGCAGTACTGACACACCATATGGCCTCCTGCTCTGCCACAAGCAAGCAGAAGTGGGCCTCCTGTACATGGAAAAAAAATAAGACATCCCCTGAAAATAAGCCCTAGCCCTTGTTTCGGAGCCCAAAAGAAGATAAGACTGGGTCTTATTTTAGGGAAAACACTGGAGGTTGATTTATAATTAAAAGGCCAAGAGAATGACTTAGAAAAGGATTTCACTAGATTTAGAAAAGAAACAGGCTAGGTTTTTTAAAGTTTTAAAGGGAAATGCAAAGGACAAAATGAGGGTGCGCTAATAATTATTTCCTACTGGAATTACAAAAAGAGGATTGTTAAAGCCTTAAAGAACTACTTGAGATGGGACAAAGAAGAAATGAAAGGAAATCAAATCCTATGACAATATTTGAATGAACTAAAGAGTAAGACTGTTAGAAGTAAAAGGAAGGAATAGAAAGTTTATTTGATCACGGTTAAAACAATATATGCTGTTACTTTTGGCAACTCTTTATGGACTTTCTGCTGACACCAGGATGGAAAAAATAACAATGTTTTATCGATTTGTTTATAGATAAGAGATGGGTTAGGGCATGAAGACATAAATGTTTGTAACCTTAGATGGGGTGAGGTGTTGTTAAATTGGTTTATATTCTTGCATCTTTCACTCTTTCAATTTTCTTTCTCTAAGTTTAATTTGAATCATATTTTATTTTATAGTCAAGTTTCAAACTTACACACACACACACACTTATATAAAATCATATATGTCCCCCTTCCCCAACAAATAAAACATGACACAACAAATAAAAGACTAAATGTATGCATTGATTTCATCATTCAAACTAATTTCACCTCTGAACTGCTCACTTTGACATGAAGCTATTTTTTGTTCCAACAGAAGTTAGTAATAACACAATAACATTATAAGAAGATGAAGACTGTCCAATTTCAGAGAAAAGAAGTAACCCTTTGTTGCTAATCCCCTTTATGTTTTGGTAATGTATTTAGTGGCTGACTTTTTAAGAAAAATACTTGCAATTGTATTATATGTAACTGAGCCCAAGAGCTGTGGTGCTGCAGTGGTTAGAATGCAGTATTGCAGGCTAATTCTGCTGATGGCTGATTTACCAGCAGTTTGGCAGTTTATTTCTCACTGGCTCAAGGTTGACTCAGCCTTCCATCTTTCTGAGGTCAGTAAAGTGAGGACCCAAATTGTTGGGGGCAATATTATAACTCTGTAAACCACTTAGAGAAAGCATAAAGCACCGTGAAGTGGTATATAAATCTAAGTGCTATTGGTATTGGCAGGCACTGCTGCCCCTTCAGTAGCAATACTTCCTGTCAAAGTCCATTGACTGACAGTTTGAGGAAGGTTAGTAAAAAAGGAGCATTTACAAATTTGTGGAAAAGGATCCATTCCACTTACCCCAACTCTTAGAGCTGGAATGGCTGCAAGCATGGGAATGCAGCAGCAGGAGAACAAAAGGGTATGACAATTAGGGCAAAGTCCTTGTGTGTCCAATCACACTTGACCAATATTCTATTCTATTCTATTCTATTCTATTCTATTCTATTCTATTCTATTCTATTCTATTCTACTCTACTCTACTCTACTCTACTCTACTCTACTCTACTCTACTCCATTCCATTCCATTCCTTTCCTTTCCTTTCCTTTCCTTTCCTTTCCTTTCCTTTCCTTTCCTTTCCTTTCCTTTCCTTTCCTTTCCTTTCCTTTCCTTTCCTTTCCTTTCCTTCCCTTCCCTTCCCTTCCCTTCCCTTCCCTTCCCTTTCCATTCCATTCCATTCCATTCCATTCCATTCCATGACAATTGCCAATCTCTGTGGAGGACACAACTCTACTTTCTAAGTGGAAAAAACCTAACCATTCCCTCTGATTGTAAGAGAGCTTCTAAGTACTAGAACTCCCTTCCCATTCTACCAAATCCTAGCATTTTAGAGAGAAATGCTCTCAACAACTGATACACAATATTTGTCTCTCTGCAGTGTTACATAGTATAGAATCACTTAGGAAATATGCTGTTCAGTTATTGAATGCTTTATAGGTATTCTGCCCCGCCCCACATGGCCAGAAACCAGGACCAGTCAGCTTAGATCTCTGAAATCAGGGCAATTCTCTCTCTCGGTTGAGTGCCCAAAGAAGCTTTGCTTGCAATCTAACCTCAGTAGGGGGTGTGAGGGTATGTGAATTAGATTGCACAATAGAGGGGAATAGTTCAGCTCTCTTCTCTGCCCATCCTGATTCATTCCCATCAGCAGCTATCTATTTTTTTTTTTTTAATGATGTAAAATACCATACCTGGCCCTAGAATTGTTTTGAAGAAATTCTCTTTGTTGTGGCAATCTGTTCTCTGGAAAGAACCGTGGGACATTTCCAAATGGCAAGACTTTTAAAAATTCTTTGATTGTAGTGGATAATCAAAAGTATAATATAACTCTTTTGAAATGTTCCCATGTTGTAATCAATTAGTTGACAGTTTGGAGATGAGCACAATAATCTCTTGCTTTTCCTACACTTGCAACATATTGGATACTTTTAGCCAACATTTGGTACACTCCCACTCTTTGCAGTCCTTAATCGAGTTACAATTTTATAATCTTCTAAGGTTTACAACTCTGATAAACCCTTCAAGGATAAATCTGTGTTGCCCACTGATTGTTACTTCCTGCTTTATTTTCGCAGGCTGCATTCTACTGTCATCACATTTATTTCCCCTGAGATTTTCTCATTGTAAGGAGAATGTAATCCAAATTCAAGTGTGAGAAAACACTTCGTCTTTCAAGGCTAAGCTGCCTTGTTCTGTCTCTAAATTTCCTTTGGAAGTTAAAACAATATCCTTTGTCCTTAGGCTGAACACATCTTCCTTTGCTTTCTTGTCATACCAAATAGAAGTTCTGGGGGTACTTCTCTTAAAGCTGAAGTTTGGGATAGGAAGGATGGAATAATCTGTCACCTTCCTCAATCTGAATTAAATCTGCCACCATCCTTCATTGACTGTAAACATTATTTGGGGAAATCAGAAGTTCCCAACTTGTAATTTATGGACTTATTCTGAATTTAGGCTTCAGATAGGACTGGGCTGTGAATTCATTTACCTTGCATTTCATTGCAGCCACTCGAGAATCATTCAAAGAATTCACTCCATTGCTGTTTATATTAAAATATTGGTACACTACTGATTCTAAAGGACAGTGCCTCAAGCTTTCTTTTGGGTTGGGGAAAGAGGGAGGCGGAAGAGATTAGCAGTGTATACTATGCCCCACTTATGAAAAACAATTCCCACTGAATTTAAGAGGAATGACAAGTAAACACATTAAAAAACACTAGAAAAAAAAACCAGCAAAACAAAATGTTGGCAAGGAATGTTTCTGTGAAATGTTTTCTTCTCAGACTATGGCATAAAGAAGCCTCCAGGAACACTGCAACAACAGAAAAACAGAAGCACTCTTGGCTAGCTACAGGGGATGTTTTGAAGCTGGTATTTCTGTGAAGGGAGATGTTACAAAGTACTGTTTGAAAGGGTACCCAAATTTCTGCACCTGCTGTATTCACTGTTTTGTTATGTTGATTGTGTAAACAATTGCACAGAAATAATAAGTAGGCATAGACATTTGCAGAAAGATGACACGTTAAACCATGAAGAGGTTGTGTCAGACTCTGTTCTCTTAGGGAGTCACTGTAACAGAAACTTTGACCAGGCATGTCTAAACTTCTGTCTTCAACTGGAGCAAAATGGATTCTCTGTTTATAAAGGCAGGACTATTTTTTTCCTCTACTTTGTGCTCTGCTTTTGAGAATTCAGCATCACCTGGATTTTTATCTCATGTACGACCCATTTCTCTGTCATAGCCTGATCCCAGATGACAGTCTTGGGTCTGAGGAACAATTAATGGAAAAAGTCTATTGGTTTGTTATAGATCTCAGAATGGAGCTTAGCTCGAGAGAGAATTTCTATTTTGATGTGAATTTGCTTAATTATCTTTTTAAAAAACCTTCCACATAATTTGCAACACAATTTCTAATTCAAAACAAGTGCAGTATACTAGGAATCTATGGGCCTGAAATGGAAGGCACTTGTATTTTTTAGTAGAGTTCTGAACAAACCATCATATTTCAGAAGTTCAAAAGTTCAGAAACCATCATGTTTCAGAACTTCTGAAGTTATTTGAATTGGCGCTAGCACACTGAATTTGAATTGGGGGTGGGTGGGGGAAATCAGGATTTTTTTTGGTTTTCCAGGTTTCTGATGAAATAAAATTCAGAGGGCGCCCTGGGTGATCCTGCCAAGATTTTATGAACTGAGTGGGGCAAGATTGGTGGGCGCTCCTCCTTTCTCCTGTACTCTTCTTGACATCTTTTCCCATGGTATATTGGAATCCACTGGAGCTCAGCAGCCAACAAATTTCAATAATAACAATAACTTTAAATAAAATTGTTAGTAAATAATAATATTCCACTCACTTGCCTGTTCCCCTACTATCTGATCCTGCTACCACTCCTTCTCTCCCTCTCTTAGCTCCTGCCACTTATGTACTAGTTTCTCCTTCTGTCCCTTATTGCAGTAGTCTATTGCAGGAGTCTCCAACCT